>OZ014558.1:15328622-16003622 GCA_963966155.1 Clivina fossor
CACCGTTACATCTTGCACGTCTTAAACTATTAATGCTAAATAATGGTTATGACAATCGTTGGCTTAACAAACTCCTTTTTTCTACTCCAATTAATGTCGTTACAACTAATGCGGAACTGCATACGCAAACACTGGAAGAAAAACAACATATTTGTTCTATTGATAACATACCTGGTGTTGCAAATTTAATTATCAATACTTTTCCAATGAATAACAAAAAAATTGTAAAGAAAAATTCTTGTACCAGCAAATCACTTTTCACTGGTTTCAAAACTAAACCTGACACAATGAAGATACCTTTCTCAGTTTATTCAATTCCATGCAATGATTGTGATGAAATCTATATCGGCAACACACAGAGGTTGCTTAAAGATCGAATTATCCAACATAAATCCGACTGCAGAGTTAAGAAGGGTGCCACAGCTTTATCAATTCATTGCCAATCGAAAAATCATTCCATGAACTACAAAAATTCAAAGGTATTAGCTACTGAAAAGAACCTATTTAAGCGTAGTATACTTGAAATGATTCACATAAAATCTCATGAGAAAAGTATTAACAAACGTTCAGATATACGATGTCTAAGTGGCACTTATGATTATTTAATTCATTCATTTGTTAAGCCTTCAGCAGCAATTGCCAGTATTGATACTGGTTAAATTATCGATTTTTTATCATCTTTCTCAATATATCTAGTTTGTTGTTTTTACATTAAGTTAGGTTAAAATAAAACAGTTGTCACGTAGTTATTAATTTGGCCAATAGATTGCATAGTTTGCTTAAAAATTTTTTTTTTCTTCATTGTTTTTCACAAAAAATTGTCTGGATTGGTTTTTATTTGTTTGTGTTTTTTATCTCTTATTTTGATTATTCTATAATTAAAAAATTTTTTAAAATTTAAAAATTTTTTGGAACGAAACAATACACTGTTTGTACTATATTCATGTTACAGCACATATGTTTGTCTATAACGGTTTTTGAATGAAATTACGCAGCAAGAATTATTTTTCCATATTTTTGATACATATAGTGACAATATTTTTCTGTAAAAAAGAAATTTTTTAATATATTTATTTTATTTATTGATACATGTATTTTACAATTAATTTTATATGCATTGACAAAAACACTCAGAAAATTAAGTAAGTACATTTGATTAAATTAAATTTTTACATAATGTGTTATTTTTGGTAATGATTTCTTGTTTATTGTAATTATAAAAATTGTATTATGTATATTTTTGACATTTTTCTAATAAAATGCTTTCTTCACTGTCTTTTGTAGCGACTTGAAAAAGACTCGAACGTTGGTCGAAAGCTCGTCAAAATTTAAAAAATGAGTGTTTGATTTATCCTTAAACATCTTACTGTTTTGGCTGCTTCACCCACATAACAAAAAAGTTTTTAAAAAATAAAATTTTCCAGCCGTAAACTTTATTATACTAAATAAGGTATGGGATTTTACCAGGATATTCGGTCGCAATATGGTTTAGAAGTAGTAATTTTATTAAAAAACTGGACTAATTGTAACAAAAAGCTAGCTTCATTAATTAATAGAAACATATTTTTAATTAAATGTAAAGCGGATGGTATAACACCAAAACATATTACTAACAATATAAACCAGATGTTCATCATACAGGAATTCACCAACGGAAAACAGAGTAATTTGATTCATAAATGCAAACAAAAAACTGTTTCACGATTGCTTAAACTAGAAATAGAATTAACAAACTGGAATTTACGACAAATTAAGATGGATTTAAGTAAACTTGAAAAGACAATACAAGAAATTTTACCCACTATGATTTGGAATGAATACATTACACGTCAAACCGTGGAATCAAAAAAACGGTTCAACAAGATCAAGAACACAAATATAAAAAAATTAAATGCATTAAGACATACAGAGGAACAACAATTAGTAGTACAAGAGAGTTGGATTAAAAACATTAGTGATACAGTGATTCCTGAAGATATTAAAAAATTTTTATCTCTGGGAGCAAACTTCTGTAGGTTACCTAACCCAAAATCTATAAACGTACCACATCTAATTGCAGACGTGGAACATATTCTAACTGGATTGAATGAAGACACTCAAAATGTTTTTAGAGCTAAATATACTAACTTAATTACAAATTACTTACAAAAAGACCAAAACAATCTATCATACATCCATGCTTTGCATCATAAAACCAAAAAATTTTTAACAGAACACAAAGAAATAATTGTTACGAATTCGGATAAAGGAAATGTAACGGTGGTGATGAACGCGAATAAATATATTGAGTTATCCAATAATATCTTGTTAGATGAATCAAGCTACAAACTATTACCAAATGATCCTACTGGCGCAATACAGTCAAAATCAAACAAATACGTAAAGCTACTGCAAGAAATGCATTGCTTAACTGATGTTCAAGCTAAAAAATTGATGATTTATAATGCAACAACAGCCACATATTATGGACTGCCTAAAATTCATAAAATGGATGGAGACATTGATAATTTAAAATTACGACCGATTATAAGTTGTGTGAACACTCCGAACAGTAGCATAACAACACTGATTAAAGTTACTTTGGAATCAGCATATGATAATAGTAATGATTACTACGTCAAAAGTTCATATGATTTTGTTTCGTTTGTTAACAATGTCACACTACCGGAAGGTTATCGGTTGGTAAGTTTTGATGTGACTAGCTTGTTTTCCAATATCACGAAAGAACTTCTGATCCATGTCATCTCTGAAAAATGGTACATTTTAGAAAACCACACTAAAATACCAAAAGATTTGTTTAATGAACTGATAAACTTTATTTTCGAGTCAACAACGTTTACGTATAATAATAAATACTACAAACAAATTTTAGGTGCTCCGATGGGCGGATCAGCTAGTCCCATCTTTGCTCAGTGGATTATGGACTATTTACTAGATTGTTGCATTCCAAAGTTTAAAACTCCACCAGCATTTATCAAGAAGTACGTGGATGATATTATATGCGCAGTTCCCGAAGACGATATCGATCACTGTTTAAATATTCTGAACGCTGCAGATACCCACATAAAATTTACGATCGAAAAAGAATTAGATTCCTCCATTGCTTTTTTGGACGTCCTACTACATAGAACAGAAGAAGGGAAAATTATAACTGACTGGTATATCAAACCTATGGCATCTGGACGATATATAAATAATCTTTCAGCTCATGCAAACCATACAAAAACTAATGTTATACTTGGGATGAAAACTCGTGTTAAAAAGCTGTCTGATCCATCGTATGTGGTAAAAAATCTTGCACGTCTTAAACTATTAATGCTAAATAATGGTTATGACAATCGTTGGCTTAACAAACTCCTTTTTTCTACTCCAATTAATGTCGTTACAACTAATGCGGAACTGCATACGCAAACACTGGAAGAAAAACAACATATTTGTTCTATTGATAACATACCTGGTGTTGCAAATTTAATTATCAATACTTTTCCAATGAATAACAAAAAAAAATTGTAAAGAAAAATTCTTGTACCAGCAAATCACTTTTCACTGGTTTCAAAACTAAACCTGACACAATGAAGATACCTTTCTCAGTTTATTCAATTCCATGCAATGATTGTGATGAAATCTATATCGGCAACACACAGAGGTTGCTTAAAGATCGAATTATCCAACATAAATCCGACTGCAGAGTTAAGAAGGGTGCCACAGCTTTATCAATTCATTGCCAATCGAAAAATCATTCCATGAACTACAAAAATTCAAAGGTATTAGCTACTGAAAAGAACCTATTTAAGCGTAGTATACTTGAAATGATTCACATAAAATCTCATGAGAAAAGTATTAACAAACGTTCAGATATACGATGTCTAAGTGGCACTTATGATTATTTAATTCATTCATTTGTTAAGCCTTCAGCAGCAATTGCCAGTATTGATACTGGTTAAATTATCGATTTTTTATCATCTTTCTCAATATATCTAGTTTGTTGTTTTTACATTAAGTTAGGTTAAAATAAAACAGTTGTCACGTAGTTATTAATTTGGCCAATAGATTGCATAGTTTGCTTAAAAATTTTTTTTTTCTTCATTGTTTTTCACAAAAAATTGTCTGGATTGGTTTTTATTTGTTTGTGTTTTTTATCTCTTATTTTGATTATTCTATAATTAAAAAAATTTTTTAAAATTTAAAAATTTTTTGGAACGAAACAATACACTGTTTGTACTATATTCATGTTACAGCACATATGTTTGTCTATAACGGTTTTTGAATGAAATTACGCAGCAAGAATTATTTTTCCATATTTTTGATACATATAGTGACAATATTTTTCTGTAAAAAAGAAATTTTTTAATATATTTATTTTATTTATTGATACATGTATTTTACAATTAATTTTATATGCATTGACAAAAACACTCAGAAAATTAAGTAAGTACATTTGATTAAATTAAATTTTTACATAATGTGTTATTTTTGGTAATGATTTCTTGTTTATTGTAATTATAAAAATTGTATTATGTATATTTTTGACATTTTTCTAATAAAATGCTTTCTTCACTGTCTTTTGTAGCGACTTGAAAAAGACTCGAACGTTGGTCGAAAGCTCGTCAAAATTTAAAAAATGAGTGTTTGATTTATCCTTAAACATCTTACTGTTTTGGCTGCTTCACCCACATAACAAAAAAGTTTTTAAAAAATAAAATTTTCCAGCCGTAAACTTTATTATACTAAATAAGGTATGGGATTTTACCAGGATATTCGGTCGCAATATGGTTTAGAAGTAGTAATTTTATTAAAAAACTGGACTAATTGTAACAAAAAGCTAGCTTCATTAATTAATAGAAACATATTTTTAATTAAATGTAAAGCGGATGGTATAACACCAAAACATATTACTAACAATATAAACCAGATGTTCATCATACAGGAATTCACCAACGGAAAACAGAGTAATTTGATTCATAAATGCAAACAAAAAACTGTTTCACGATTGCTTAAACTAGAAATAGAATTAACAAACTGGAATTTACGACAAATTAAGATGGATTTAAGTAAACTTGAAAAGACAATACAAGAAATTTTACCCACTATGATTTGGAATGAATACATTACACGTCAAACCGTGGAATCAAAAAAACGGTTCAACAAGATCAAGAACACAAATATAAAAAAATTAAATGCATTAAGACATACAGAGGAACAACAATTAGTAGTACAAGAGAGTTGGATTAAAAACATTAGTGATACAGTGATTCCTGAAGATATTAAAAAATTTTTATCTCTGGGAGCAAACTTCTGTAGGTTACCTAACCCAAAATCTATAAACGTACCACATCTAATTGCAGACGTGGAACATATTCTAACTGGATTGAATGAAGACACTCAAAATGTTTTTAGAGCTAAATATACTAACTTAATTACAAATTACTTACAAAAAGACCAAAACAATCTATCATACATCCATGCTTTGCATCATAAAACCAAAAAATTTTTAACAGAACACAAAGAAATAATTGTTACGAATTCGGATAAAGGAAATGTAACGGTGGTGATGAACGCGAATAAATATATTGAGTTATCCAATAATATCTTGTTAGATGAATCAAGCTACAAACTATTACCAAATGATCCTACTGGCGCAATACAGTCAAAATCAAACAAATACGTAAAGCTACTGCAAGAAATGCATTGCTTAACTGATGTTCAAGCTAAAAAATTGATGATTTATAATGCAACAACAGCCACATATTATGGACTGCCTAAAATTCATAAAATGGATGGAGACATTGATAATTTAAAATTACGACCGATTATAAGTTGTGTGAACACTCCGAACAGTAGCATAACAACACTGATTAAAGTTACTTTGGAATCAGCATATGATAATAGTAATGATTACTACGTCAAAAGTTCATATGATTTTGTTTCGTTTGTTAACAATGTCACACTACCGGAAGGTTATCGGTTGGTAAGTTTTGATGTGACTAGCTTGTTTTCCAATATCACGAAAGAACTTCTGATCCATGTCATCTCTGAAAAATGGTACATTTTAGAAAACCACACTAAAATACCAAAAGATTTGTTTAATGAACTGATAAACTTTATTTTCGAGTCAACAACGTTTACGTATAATAATAAATACTACAAACAAATTTTAGGTGCTCCGATGGGCGGATCAGCTAGTCCCATCTTTGCTCAGTGGATTATGGACTATTTACTAGATTGTTGCATTCCAAAGTTTAAAACTCCACCAGCATTTATCAAGAAGTACGTGGATGATATTATATGCGCAGTTCCCGAAGACGATATCGATCACTGTTTAAATATTCTGAACGCTGCAGATACCCACATAAAATTTACGATCGAAAAAGAATTAGATTCCTCCATTGCTTTTTTGGACGTCCTACTACATAGAACAGAAGAAGGGAAAATTATAACTGACTGGTATATCAAACCTATGGCATCTGGACGATATATAAATAATCTTTCAGCTCATGCAAACCATACAAAAACTAATGTTATACTTGGGATGAAAACTCGTGTTAAAAAGCTGTCTGATCCATCGTATGTGGTAAAAAATCTTGCACGTCTTAAACTATTAATGCTAAATAATGGTTATGACAATCGTTGGCTTAACAAACTCCTTTTTTCTACTCCAATTAATGTCGTTACAACTAATGCGGAACTGCATACGCAAACACTGGAAGAAAAACAACATATTTGTTCTATTGATAACATACCTGGTGTTGCAAATTTAATTATCAATACTTTTCCAATGAATAACAAAAAAATTGTAAAGAAAAATTCTTGTACCAGCAAATCACTTTTCACTGGTTTCAAAACTAAACCTGACACAATGAAGATACCTTTCTCAGTTTATTCAATTCCATGCAATGATTGTGATGAAATCTATATCGGCAACACACAGAGGTTGCTTAAAGATCGAATTATCCAACATAAATCCGACTGCAGAGTTAAGAAGGGTGCCACAGCTTTATCAATTCATTGCCAATCGAAAAATCATTCCATGAACTACAAAAATTCAAAGGTATTAGCTACTGAAAAGAACCTATTTAAGCGTAGTATACTTGAAATGATTCACATAAAATCTCATGAGAAAAGTATTAACAAACGTTCAGATATACGATGTCTAAGTGGCACTTATGATTATTTAATTCATTCATTTGTTAAGCCTTCAGCAGCAATTGCCAGTATTGATACTGGTTAAATTATCGATTTTTTATCATCTTTCTCAATATATCTAGTTTGTTGTTTTTACATTAAGTTAGGTTAAAATAAAACAGTTGTCACGTAGTTATTAATTTGGCCAATAGATTGCATAGTTTGCTTAAAAATTTTTTTTTTTCTTCATTGTTTTTCACAAAAAATTGTCTGGATTGGTTTTTATTTGTTTGTGTTTTTTATCTCTTATTTTGATTATTCTATAATTAAAAAATTTTTTAAAATTTAAAAATTTTTTGGAACGAAACAATACACTGTTTGTACTATATTCATGTTACAGCACATATGTTTGTCTATAACGGTTTTTGAATGAAATTACGCAGCAAGAATTATTTTTCCATATTTTTGATACATATAGTGACAATATTTTTCTGTAAAAAAGAAATTTTTTAATATATTTATTTTATTTATTGATACATGTATTTTACAATTAATTTTATATGCATTGACAAAAACACTCAGAAAATTAAGTAAGTACATTTGATTAAATTAAATTTTTACATAATGTGTTATTTTTGGTAATGATTTCTTGTTTATTGTAATTATAAAAATTGTATTATGTATATTTTTGACATTTTTCTAATAAAATGCTTTCTTCACTGTCTTTTGTAGCGACTTGAAAAAGACTCGAACGTTGGTCGAAAGCTCGTCAAAATTTAAAAAATGAGTGTTTGATTTATCCTTAAACATCTTACTGTTTTGGCTGCTTCACCCACATAACAAAAAAGTTTTTAAAAAATATATATATATATATATATATATATATATATATATATATATATATATATATATATATATATATATATATATATATAATAAAATAAAATATAATAAAATAAAAACAGTAAAACAAGTTTTTCAATTGTAGTACAACAACTAACTTGTGTGACGAAGATGATGAAGAAGTAGATACAATAGAAGCGGACACGTTTGAAACTGATAATAGATCCGTATCAGTTTTCAGTCCCGATCCATCAACTCCAGGTTCTTCGAAAACCCCCGATTTTTTGGATCATATTGAACCATGTCCAAGTCAGGATAATATTCCAATAAATCGACCCAAAAATAAGGGTAATTATATAATACATTCATTATTTGCTGTATTTATTAATAGGCAATTAGGAAACAATTTACGTTTTACAGTTTCACGTCTAATACCCTTATTAGTAATTCTGCTGTTTTCATGAAAATTTTGTCTTGAAAATGTAATAATTTAGATAATGTTAATAAAAAAATTTAGTTATAGAAAATTTATATGAAATTATATTGTACTTTTAGCTCAAAGAAGACAAAAAATTGAAGCTCTTCTTGAAAAAGAACTTTCAACACAAGCAGATGATGTCGACAATTTTTTATCAAGTTTGGCACCAATGTTGCGAAAACTCGACGATATTAGTCGCCTGGAGGCACAAATTCAAATGCAACAAATAATTTTAGAAAAAATGAAACAAAAAAAATAATTATATAACATTTATTTATAATCGAGATTGAGTTTAACATTAATTTAGTATTTTAACATTATTTTTAGTATTTAGTATTTAGTTTTTTTATTTAGTATTTTTTAGTAGTAATAATAGTCTAGAATATAAAAAATATAAAATAAATTCTATTTACAAACATTAATTTACAAATTCATTCATATCTAGATTGCATGTATTCCATTGCCAAGGTACTGATCCTTCATTCATAAAATAATTTTTAAATTTTTCTCTAATTTCGTTAGTATTTCGAGTATACATATTGGAACCCGCACGTCCTATTCCAGGCAATAAATTATTTGGATCATTTCTCCATTCTCCGTTAATAACTTCACCTGTGTTTAAATTTTCTTTATCTGTGTAATTAGTTGGGCAATAATTTCTATTTTCTAACTTCTCGTTATTATTTTTTTCTTGTAGCCAGTTGTGTAAACAAGTTACAGCTTTTGTTACATTTATAACCGTATCTGTTTTACCAATTATACTTTTCCTCAAAATTCTCCAACGGGATACCATGATTCCAAACGTATTTTCAATAACTCTTCTTGCCCTCGATAATCTATAATTGTATATACGAATATCTGGCGGTAATACTGTAGTGTTTCGTCCTGGATATGGTCTCATTAAATTATTCATTAAAGGAAAAGCTTCATCGCCGACTATTACAAATGGTGTTTCAACATTACATCTAGGTAAACAATTATTTGGAGGAATATTTAGCGAATTTTTCAGTAGTTTCTTGTAAAATACAGAATTTTTTAAAACTCCAGAGTCACTTTGTCTTCCTGAAGCTCCAATATCTACTATAATAAATAAATAATTTGCATCGCAGAGTCCTAGTAATACAATGCTGTGGTACCCTTTGTAATTATAAAATTCTGATCCCATATTATTTGGTGCCTGCATCGATATATGCTTTCCATCGATTGCACCTATACAATTAGGAAAATTCCATTTACAATGATAGCTATTAGCAACTGTTAACCAGTTCTCTACGGTTGGTACTTTAAAAACTATATTTTTTAAATTAATCCACAAAGTTTCTGTAGTTTCCTTGATTATATTTGAAACAGTGGTTTTACCGAGCCGATAATTAAATGACAAAGAAGCAATGGAATCTCCTGACGCTAGATATCTATAAAAATAATCGTAATTGTAAATTTTGATATTTAGAAAAGACAAATATAAATTAAGAAATCTTAAAGAAGCACAAAGCATGGTCCGAAAATTTTAGTCGAATTTATGGAATTCAACACATTCCTTACAACTAGATTCAACGACTTTATAGATGATGCCGCTCTAACTTCTATGAACAAATTGGCTGAAAAGGATGACTTGTTTTTTGTTTCCTATGGATTGGTTGGGAAAACGGTGAATGTGAAGTTTATGACAAAATATGAAGTTGATGAGATAAATAAGAAAAAATCTGAGGACGAGCGTGAAAAAAACATGGTGAATAATGAAAATAATTAAATACAAATATTTATGTTTCTATATGCATAGTCATAATATTATCTGTTTACTTTATATGTAGAATTATTAGAATAGATACTTAGAACTTTAGTAAATATGTATCAATACTAATTTGTTTTTAAAATATTTAATCATAAATGTACTTTTAACTTTAATAAAATATGTATCAATACTACACACCGCTCATATGAAAAGGAGGATACACTGTGATACTAAAGAGTATGTTTGCAAATATTTTAAGAAATGTTTTTCTCACCAACATGAAACAACGCAGTTCTTAATACATTTATGATGTAGATATATAGTGAATTAGTTGTCAACAAGCCATGGAGCGATACACACCTCAAGATCGTGGATTTATTGTTACTGCTTATTTGACAAATTTTAAGTATGTTGTTTTAACGCAACGTGAATTTCGTCTACACTACAGATGCCGCAAGAAGTGGTCGGCCTTGTAGTGCGCGTTCGAACGAGAACACCACTGCTGCTGCTGCCAACGACGTCAGAGAGAATCCACAATGCACACAATTAGGTATCAGCAGACGTTCGTTGCAACGGATTTTGGCGAAAGATTTGAAAATGTTCCAATACAAAGTGCAAACTGTTCAGGAATTGCTGCGTGCTGACCGTCGGATAAGGTTAACTTACTGCCAAACTCTGTTGAACTTTGTGCAGGAAGAGGATGACTTCGTATCAAAAATCATAATTAGCGTGTTGTGTCGTGTTGAGTAGACGTGTGTTGGTGGTGCTCGTCACGAAAATGGAGAAACGAAATCAAGAGCAACGCGTCGCTATAAAATTTTGCGCCAGATTGGGCGAAACAGCTTCGGAAACGTACGCTAAAATTGTAAAAGTGCATGGTGATAGTGAAAATAAAAATAAATTTACCATAAAAATCTTGTATTTTCCTCCTAAACCTTATACGTCAAAACAAATAGGAAAGATTCTGTTTTAATTATTGTTGCGTGCTTGGATCGAATGCCAGACCAGTCGAGTGAGTGCGGAAAGCGTATCCGGTCAATTCATCGAAAACAATTCATCGAAAACAATTCGTCGAAAACAATTTATCGAAAAGACAATTCATCGCGGAACAATTCATCGAACGGACAATTCATCGAAAAAAATTCGCAAAATAATTCAAATGCAACTGCAGTAGTACAATATTAATATTTAACACGGTATATGTAATTATAAAGTCATTACCATGTTTATTTCGAAAATACAGTACACGATTGTTCACAAAGACCTTCATTATTCTGTTTCTATTGTATTTTGACACATATTTAATCTCGGTAGAATAAATTCTAATAGTTTTCTCGGTCTATGTAATTAAAAAGTCATTACCTTGTTTATTTCTAAAATATACTAATTAGGCAACCCTTAATTATAATTCTACTGTATTTTGAATCTCACGTTTAATCTCTCCCACTCCATCAAAAATGTATTCTAGTAAACGATATAAATAATGACAATTTGTCTCAAAAGTTTTACTTCATATTTTGTCCTCGACCGACGTTGCCATGGAGTTGCAGTTCGTTAACAGTGAGAAAGGACACCCAAAATTAAAGCGCTACGGATATTTATTCATTAAAGAGAGAGTGGTTAATAACAGAATTTACTGGAGATGCGAACATTATCTTAGGATAAAATGCCGAGCACGTGTCATCACAGAAGACCATAAGGTGATCAAGGAAAATAGTGATCATAATCATAGTGCAAGTGCAGCAAGTGTAGAAGTAGTGACATCAATAAATAAAATTAAAGTTGCGGCCAAAGATACCGAGGATGCACCTCATCTCATCATTTCAAAAGTTGTCAACGAAATAAGTCAGGCAGCGTGTGGTGCGTTTCCAAAAATTGCATCAGTGAAAAGAACTATTAGAAGAACTAGAGTAGCAGTGTCCGGTGCTCCACCTCTACCCCAATGCCTCCGAACACTAGATATTCCGGAAAAGTACTCAAGAACTTCGAAGGGTGAAAACTTTTTATTATTTGACTCTGGTAAAGAAGACGATAATAGAATTCTGATATTTGGCACACAGAACAACTTGTCAGTATTATCCAGGTCAAAACATTGGTATATGGACGGAAAATTCAAGACCGTTCCTTCGCTATTTTACCAAATGTACACCATTCATGGCTTAAAGGAAAACATAGCAATTCCATTGTTATTTGTTTTGCTACCCAGTAAGACAGAAAATACCTACAAGAAACTTCTAAGTGAAATTAAACTCCTCCGAATACCTATGGCACCCGAATCAATTTTAATTGATTACGAAATACAAATGATGAATGCGATCAGAGATCAGTTCCCGAATACAGTAATACGTGGATGTTTTTTCCATCTTAGTCAATGTATATACCGGAAGATACAAGAGAATGGATTAAAGCAGAAATATGATGAAGATGCGGATTTTGCTCTTAAAATGAGGCATTTGCCAGCTCTAGCTTTTGTCCCCATTGCTCATGTTGTCCAAGCTTTCGAAGAACTTTTGGACAACGAATTTTTTCCTGAAGAGGCGCAATGTATAGTCGACTACTTCGAAGATACGTGGATTGGACGACCCAATAGAAATAGACGTAAGCCTCCACGATTCAGTATTGAAATGTGGAACTGCTACGAAAGTGTTTTAGGAGACACACCAAAAACAAACAATGCTCTGGAAGGTTGGCATCGGTGTTTTGAAACACAAATTTCCTGTAGTCATCCCACCATTTGGAAATTTATCGATGCCATTAAGAGGGAGCAAGACATCAATGAATTGAGAATAGAGCAATTTGTTGCTGGAGAAGAAGCACCACCTCGAAAGAAAATTTATAAAAATATGAATGAACGATTACAACGACTTGTGCAAGTATTCGACGAAACTAATCTTACTGATTATATACGTGGTATTACTCATAATTTTGTATTTTAGTCTTAAGTTAATTACTATTGTATATATGTCTAGCAATATATGTACTCGTATATTATTTTATATTAATTGATTTTTCTATTTTCTGCCATTATTTATATTTATTTGACGAAACGAATCTCACTGATTATTTACGTGATTACTCATAATTTTTTTTATTTTAGTTTTAAGTTTACTACTATTGTATATATTATGTATATTACTTTATATTAATTAATTTCTCAATTTTCTACTAAATTTTTGATTCAGTTTTAATACTTTGCAATTATTATTTCTTTGCTTGACGAAACGATCTCTCAGCACATCCAAATGTATATCCCATAAAAAAATTTACCCTTATTTTTTAACACCCTGTATAATATATGTATACTTTATATTAATTTTTGATTTTCTAATAAATTTTTGATTCAATTTTAACACTCTGCAGTTATTATTTATTTATAAATACCTTCTTCTTGAATACAGTTATAATCAATTAATGTCCTACTTTAGTATAATTTGTTATATTCTACTATTCGATGAATTGTCCGTTCGACGAATTGTTCTGCGATGAATTGTTTTTTCGATGAATTGTTTTCGATGAATTGTTTTCGATGAATTGTTTTCGATGAATTGACCGCGATCCTGCGGAAAGGGCAAGCTCAATTGGGGTTTTGTGAGAAAGATGGTAGAAACCGTCTTCCAAGAAGCGGAGATCTCCGTCCATATATGGAGTCGATTTAAAAGCTCCAAAATCAAGGAGACAGAAAGAGATAAAAGGGCGGAAATACAGGCAGAAACAACTGCGACGGAGGGCGGAGAATGGTTGAAGGCGGTTAAGAGGAGGGGTCGCGGTAAAACCCAAAGTGCGGGTACATGGCAACTACCACAACCAGCTACCCAAGGCATGGAGGAAGGCATGAAAGAGAAGACGAAAGTGTCCAGACAAAAGCGCAATGATGCTATAATAATAGCAACTGCAGGCAGCACCTACGGCGAGGTGCTTAAAACGTTAAAAAGCCGAGTTGACCCTGATAAATTGGGCGTAACAATCCAGGCGGTCAGACAGACCAAAACTGGGGAGCTTCTGCTAGAACTAAAGAAAGGGGAGAAAAAGCTGGATGAGCTTAAGAGTTCGCTCCAGCAGGCTGTTGGAGATACAAGGGCTGTAAGGATTATTAATAATGAGAACAGACAGGTGGCTGTGGTCATCCGAGATATAGAGGAGAGTACCACTATGGATGAAATTATAGAGGCGGTAGGTCGACGCGTGAATGTTGGCGAGGAGAAAGAGGATGTTAAAATCCAGACATTAACTGTCTCGTACAATAACACGAAGATGGCTGTAGTCAGAATGAGAGAGGCAGCGGCGAAGCGACTGCTGCTCGAAGATAGGTTGAGGGTAGGCTGGAGCAGGTGTCGCCTGCGGAAGTGGCACCAGGTAACCCAGTGCCACAAGTGTTACAAATACGGCCATGTCGCCGGAGGGTGCAAAAATGAAGACCAGACGTTTTTGATAACCGCCGATTTTTCCGATAGAGCAGAAAAAGCAATCCTACGAAAAAAACGACCAAATGAGACTATTGCCGAATACTTTTTTGAAAAAATGCATTATTAAATTCGTGCAAAATAGAAGGAGAGGCTGCGGTATCCTGTATCATTGCGGGCCTATATGACGAGAACCTTAAAACTGTAGCACGGGGTGGTAAATATAAAAACCCTGAAGAACTTTACGAATTTTGAAAGACATGTCAAGATCGTATTTCACATCCACATATAAGAAAACCCACGACATTTCGACACGGATTTAAGAAACGAACACCATATAACAGACCACATGTTAGGCAACATTCAAGTAATAATGTCAAACCACAGTCAAGCGATAATTCCAAACCAACCTGATATCGATGTAACCAAGTCGGACATTTCGCAAAAAATTGCATTGTCAACATAAAGCAGGAAAATTTGTATTTAAACTCCAAATTTTTAAGAAAAAACATTCGGTTTTGTTGCAAAACAATTTGTCTTTACATCATCAGAAAGTATATCATCAAACAGTAAGTAAAACTTGTAAATAATTTTATATTTTTAATTTTAATAACTTTTTTGAAAATTTTAAATTTTTCAAATTTTATATCTAAATTTTAATAATATTTTTTTATCTAAAATATATTAATTTTTCTTTATATAGATAGATAACATGGACTTAAATCTTCTGAACCAACTAGGTGCCGCCGAACAACAGCCTACTATTAGCATCTCGAAGTTAGAAATTGGCCAAAAATTCTTAATTACAGATGCGAAAATCGTCAACACCTGTTTTAGACGGAAACTCTTAGTTACCAGTCCTATTTTCAATACGTTTTTCACAAACCGATTTCGGGAAATTCGTGAAGAAGAAACCATAAACTTAAAAGGTCTGCTTTTTGTTGTTAACGACATTGATGGCACTCAGACCATTCATTTTTTAAATTACTAAAAATATTTGTGTATAAATTACTTAAGTATAAATTATTATAGTATAGATAATAATGTAGTTTTAATGTAAATTAATTAATTTCTAATTTACAAAGTACACATACATATATTTAAAATATGTCAAAAAAATTACAGAAATCTGAAATTTTTTATTAAGAAAATTAATAGTAATATTATTGTAAAAAAAAAATCAAACAATTTTATAAAAAAAAAATATAAATCGCGAAGTGGTAGGTTTCGTTATATAGATCGAACGAAATATTTGCTGAATAAATTAATATTAATAAAATATCTGAAAATAGTGAATTGAATTCTCGTCCTCTCACCCCTATCACCACAGATCCTAATGATATGCAAACATTGACTCCAGCGCATTTTTTAATCGGAGCTTCCCGGAATGGATGACGAATTTTATATCTTTTGCAGGCTCTATCGTTATGGCAATATTATACATACATATACTTGGTAAATTCGCTAATACTTTATCTATGATTGTTTGTAAAGTAGTTTGTTTTCGTATTGTTTCAGAATAATTCAGGTAGGCAAACCCCAGATGAAAGCAGAATATTCCCGGTTCCCTAACTCCCTGCACTTCAAAACCTAGTGCATCAATTATCATATTTTTATTAATTATTATTATTAATCATTATTATATTATGTGTGTGTAACAACGTTATTATTTGTTTTGTTATATCTTATTAATATATTTAAAATTATTTTTGTGTATTTTATTAATTTTCAATTAAATAAAAAAGAATACCGTTTTTTCTTTTAACAAAGTAACATCAAAATATATAGGGAAGAGTACAATAAAAGAAAGAAAATATTTTTGCAATTATAAGTATATTTTTCAATAATAAAATTATATAATCGATTCAAACAAATATTTTTTGAAATATATATATTATATTGTGTGTGTAACAAAGTTATTATTTGTTTTGTTATATCTTATTAATTTTAAAAAGTGTATACAATTATCAAATTATCAATTATCAAACAACGGGCCGTAGAAATTTCCTACCGGTCCGCGAAAAATTTCGGTCAAATCGTAAATCACCGTGGCGTATTATGAATAAAATTATACAAATACAATGTATAATAACAATATAATATCAAAAATTAATGTATTACTTACCAAATAGTTATAAAACTACGATTTATAAAAATACTGTTTAAAATAAAAAAATTAATTTATTTTAAAATAAAAAAAATGAAGTTATGTTATTTGAATTGTGCACATATATACTTAGCTATAGCAGTGGATGCAAACACTCATTAATCAAAACATAATAACCGTGTTTATTTTTTTTTTTTGCGCTTTTACTGTTAAAATTAGCAAATGCATGCATTGACTAGTAAGTGTATATATACAAAATTCAAAAAAAAAATAGGGGGCGCTGAGATATTGACTTGGGTTCCAAAAGGGCCGTTACTTCAAAAAGTTTAAGAAGCACTGGTATAGGAGACGTCTCGTATAAATATGCAATACAGTTATTTAATAAAAAATACCCGAATGTAAATGTAAGCAGAACAGCTTTAAAGAAAATAATTAAAAAGTTTGATGAAACGGGATCCGTTGCCGACAAAAAGAAGCCTCGCAAAGCGTACAATGATGACGATGATGATGTAACTGTTATGGCTATCGAATCAGTTGCGGAAAATTCTAGAAACTCTTTACGCCAGCGAGCAACTGAACTCAATGTGAGTCATACATTATTGCAAACAATTTATAAAGCGAATAAAATTTATCCATATAAACCTAGATTCAGGCACACCTTAGAAATTGCAGATCACGCTTTTAGGCTTGACTTTTGTTTATGGGTTTGTGAGAACACTATGAAACATCGCCTATTTTATCAGAATTTAATGTTTAGTGATGAAGCCACGTTTTCAACAAATGGTACTGTTTCTTCACAAAATTGTAGATATTGATCAAAGGATAATCCAAATTTTAGAATTACCTCCAGAAATCAGCGATATCAAAAAGTCAATGTTTGGTTCGGAATGTTGTTTAACAGAATCATTGGACCCTATTTTTTAAATGGAAATTTAAATCAACACAACTACTTGGAAATGCTTCAGATTTTTTTATTGCTATCACTTGAGCAATAGAAATTGCAACGCATCTACTTCCAACAAGATGGGTGTCCAGCTCATGATACCTTGATTGTTACAGAATTCTTAAATTTACATTTTCCTGGTAGATGGATTGGACGACATGGACCAATACATTAGTCAGCTCGGTCACCGGACATAACTCCCATGGATTTCTTTCTTTGGGGTTACCTAAGACAAAAAAGTGTACAGGGAACCAATGGGAAATGATGTAAATTATCTAAAAATGCGGATTGAGACTCTTTGAGAAATTAATGTTAAAATGTTGAACAACGTTTACAAACGTTTAGAAAAAGACTTGAAGATTGCGCTGGATGTGGAGGACAGAATGTAGAATAACTGTACAACTAAAAATTAAATTATTGAATTAAAAATAACTTTTCCTTTTTTTTATTCAAAAAATAATAACATAAATATTTGAATTTCGTGGCCATCCTTTATTACAAACAGAAAAAGAATAAAAGTTTTATCGAAATGACATTTGCCTTTTGTGGTCAGCTGGGCGACGTCACGGGAATAGGTGATACATAGAATGTAAAGCCGCGTACTCATTTGAGCACGAATACGCATGTGGCAGGTCGAGGCCGTACGAGGCAGTTAGTGTGGACGTCGTTTCGAGGCGCGGCACATACCCTCGAGTTGTTCGCCGCACAGCCTCGGAACGATCCATTTGTTGTCGGTCCATCAAAGGGATTCGTGGCTCAGTGTGGACGTGCTTTTACATATCTACAGCCGCGTACTCATTTGAGCACGAATGCGCATTGAATTTTATCTAAACAGCGACATTGATTTTTCTTATAAATATTCCGAACGAAGAAGAAGGTATCCCAATTGAGGATATTGTTCGAAATATTATAAAAGATTTACTAAAAAATTTCTATTGTAATAAACAATTTGATGCTCCAGACAATTTAGGTCCAGGTGCATATCTTTCAACATATCCACGATTTATTATTTCTAATACCTTTTCTACAATAATTAACTTATTGAACGATGATAGTGAGGTTGTCTCATCAAGCATATTTCAATTTATTATTACAAACAAAATTAGTCATAATAATTACTCGTTAGATATTTTATAAGGATTTAATTTCGAAATATGTAAATTTGGAATTACATCTAATGATGATAATTATAATGTTAATAATATCACAGTTTATTATAATAATTCACCACATTTGCGTCGCTTAAAATGTCATAAATTCGGTGGTCCACGTAAATTAATACGTTTGCAAAAATATATGAAGAGAATGGTCAAAGTACCAGAAATAGAATTTGCGGATACAAATGAAATAGTTCTTTGTATCCGCACATTAGAATTTTAAAAAAAAGCACAAGAAATTATTTGCATGTATATGTTACATTTAAATTAGTATAGTTTATATATCGGTAGGAGCATAAAGAAAAAATGACATATTACCATAGGAAAGTAGAAGATTTTGATATTAACAAAATTTTGAACCAGTCAGTACTTACTGAAGCTGTATAAAAATTCAAACGAGAGAAAATTGAAATCCAAATGCATCACAAAATGGAAAGTTATTATAAATCAAAGCATCGTAAAGAAAAAACTGCAACAAAAACTTCAACGGCAACCGTCATGGATATTTTCAAGAAATGTAGAAAAATGTTATATCTATTATAATTATTTTTTTAAAAAACAGGCTTTGTATTGAATCAGATTACGTCCTTATTGTAAAAAAAATAATTTAATTTTATGTTTAAAATGTGGATTTGGTCATGCACCTCTCAATGATTTGATTACAATTCATTTAGTTAAAAGTGAAGAGTTTATAGATTAATTGTCAAAATTGTAATGAAAAATACACGAAAAAACTCATATAACTAAATGTTATTTAAAAACTGATAAAATTTATCACAAAAATAAAATGTTTATAGAATTAAGAAATAGATTAAGTTAATGTAACTTTTCGAAAAACAAAAAATAAATATGTTTTGAAATAATATTATATTTATGTTTAAAATTAATGCCAACCAATAACCATCCTACAATCCTAATCTTACCTAAATAGGACTCAAGTGTAAGTGTACCTGAAATTATTTTAAGCGAATAAGAAAATTTAAAATTGTAGCAGAGCGTTAGTTCTGACGCTAGCCACGGAGGCTCTCCGCTAGCGCCACCATCGCACTTGGCCATCAACCCCCACACCACTATCAAACACCCCGTAGCAAGGGATGCGCGCGCACTACCTCCACCCTCGCTATTTCCCCCACTAATTCACAACCCTCTCATTATATAAGCTGAGACGCAACCACTAAAAAGACAACTGGAACTTGACACAGCATCAGCTGAGCATCCTGGGGATCCAGCTAACTGCTCAAGTCTTGTCTTCTTCTCTCTCACTGATCTGTGCGACGGAACCCTGGAGTGGTCCTCCTACGATCAGAGTTTGAGCGGCTACGACTTAAATTCAAGTTACTAGTGATAGAGTTAGTGAAATGCGCGACTACCACTCTGAGAACTATAGACATTAACTTCACATTTATTCTGTTCATATATTTTTCATTACTGTTGTACATTCAAATAAAATAAAGAACTTTTACATAGTAAGTTGTTGCTTGTTCAGCCACCTAACGACACCTCACTCCTCCGTTATAACAGGCGCCCAACATAGTGGCTCGAACTCTACAACAAGCACAACACCGTGTTCAAAATTCCGCAAACAAGGAAACAATCTCGAAAAATGGCTATTAACCCGGAGACTCTGGAGCAATTGCTCGCCCAACTCAGAGTCCCTGCGACAGTGAAACACTTTACGCACTGTTCGGCCCGCTATGATGGCATCAGGAATCGCCAGGCTGTAGAAGACTTCCTCGACAGCGCAGACTTCTTCAAAAGTAGCGAAGGAATTTCGGACGACAACGCGATCAAAGGTCTTCAGCTGCTGCTTCAAGGCGAAGCTCACACCTGGTGGACGGCCGTAAAAGTTGACGTCACAACTTGGGAAGAAGCAAAGAAACGCATCCGCGAAGAGTTTGCACCCAGCCCTCCGGCTTAACAGATCTACAAAGAGGTGTTTTGTACCTCACAAGACGCTGCTACGCCAATTGGTAGCTTCATTGTACAAAAGAGGGCACTGTTGGCGCAGATCCAACCGCCGGACTCAGAAACAAAGCAGCTGGACTTTGTGTATGGACTCCTGCACAAGTCCTTGCGGAACCGAATTCCCCGCGAAGCAATAACAACCTTCGCCACTTTGCTAAACTTAGCACGCCCGATAGAAGAAAGCTTTCGGGAATCTCGCAAGCAACCAGAAGAAAGCAGACGGAAACAACAAAAAGAAAATCTTCCACCTCGGCGAGAGCGCTCAAAAACACGATGCACATTCTGCAAAATATTTCGGGCACGAGGCGGACGATTGCAGAAAAAGGGCCAGGAAACAAGCGACCGTTCCCAATACTGTACAAAAAGCAGAAATCCGCTGCTACGGGTGCGACAAACCAGGGGTATTCCGTAGAGATTGCCCCACCTGCAAAGCCAAGGCTACACCTGCCCCAGTCGGCTTCTGTTGTTTGGAGAGCCGCATCGAAGACCGTCCAGCCCTCCCAATCCACATCAATGATGTATTAGGGACAGCCTTCCTTGACACCGGCGCCCGCACCAGTCTAGCCAGCACCCAGCTGCATGCTGTGCTCCTAGCCAACGGCTACCAGGCTAAACATGAAACACGGGCAATCACATTAGCCGACGGCAGCTGTAAAATCCGGCCCGTAGAAATCATAAGCGCACCAGTGACACTAGAGGGACGGAAAATACCAACCACTTTCATGGTAGTACCCGACGCCCTGCATGCCCAGACACTACTTGGCGTGTCGTAAAAAGATACGAAGCCGGAAACGAACCATTCCACTCCAATTATAGTACATATGACTAAATTTATATGTTAATCTTTAAATTCGGTCTAGGTTCAGACCGAGCGTGTCGTAGCTGGTGGGTGATGCATTTATTTTCATTTCGATTCAGACCGAGCGTGTCGTAAAAAGATACGAAGCCGGAAACAAACCATTCCGCTCCAATTATAGTACATATGAGTAAATTTATATGTTAATCTTTAAATTCGGTCTAGGTTCAGACCGAGCGTGTCGTAGCTGGTGGGTGATGCATTTATTTTCATTTCGATTCAGACCGAGCGTGTCGTAAAAAGATACGAAGCCGGAAACGAACCATTCCGCTCCAATTATAGTACATATGAGTAAATTTATATGTTAATCTTTAAATTCGGTCTAGGTTCAGACCGAGCGTGTCGTAGCTGGTGGATGATGCATTTATTTTCATTTCGATTCAGACCGAGCGTGTCGTAAAAAGATACGAAGCCGGAAACGAACCATTCCGCTCCAATTATAGTACATATGAGTAAATTTATATGTTAATCTTTAAATTCGGTCTAGGTTCAGACCGAGCGTGTCGTAGCTGGTAGGTGATGCATTTATTTTTATTTCAATTCAGACCGAGCGTGTCGTAAAAAGATACGAAACCGGAAACGAACCATTCCGCTCCAATTATAGTACATATGAGTAAATTTATATGTTAATCTT
Organism: Clivina fossor; assembly: GCA_963966155.1. Lineage (NCBI taxonomy): Eukaryota > Metazoa > Arthropoda > Insecta > Coleoptera > Carabidae > Clivina > Clivina fossor. The sequence continues at coordinate 15,350,860 of OZ014558.1, forward strand.
TAAATTCGGTCTAGGTTCAGACCAAGCATGTCGTAGCTGGTGGGTGATGCATTCAAATAATTTGAAACTTCCACCCCGTTCTACTAATTATACATCTCATAAAAAAATTATGAGATGTGAGATGTGAGTTTATATGTCGGTTTTTCGTTACCCAAATGTGCAATCATATTGGGGCAAATATTCATTTAAAGAAATTCGTGAGACAATGTCAGTGCTAAGGTTTGAAGAAATTTGCCGTTACCTACAATTCAACAATAATTCGGCGGCAGTAGAAAAAGATAGTGCCAACTATGATCGTCTTTATAAAGTTCGGCCTCTAATAGAATAATCTGCAGTATTAGTAACATTAAGAAAATCTAAGAAGAATTTTTTTATTAAACAGTTGGCAATAGCAGATCCGTATTATTTTATTTTCATAGACAACTCAATACGGAAGAAAACTATTGGTTGCAACGGCAGATTTTAATTGCTATTTCCCAGCTCGTTCTGGCGAGGCGCCTGTAGAAAAGGTTGCAAATTTAAAAAGTGCTTCCTTTGAAATAAAAAACGAGAACGAAAAAACAAAAATTATTTTTTTAATTATTACAAATAGATCCAAATAGTACATTTCATATAAATAGAGTTAATATCGTACGAGATAGTATACTGATGGAAAATAATTTAGAAATTGTAAATCTTGAAATCGATATGAATGATTAATCTGACTGGGATAATAGTTCAGGTTTAGATGCGCGTCAGCAGGACATTCGCACAAAATTTAGTGTGGATCCAATTGAGCTTCGCAAGTTTGTGGGTATTTTAGTTTATATGTCGGTTTTTCGTTACCCAAATGTGCAATCATATTGGGGCAGATATTCATTTGAAGAAATTCGTGAGACAATGTCAGTGCTAAGGTTTGAAGAAATTTGCCGTTACCTACATTTCAACAATAATTCGGCGGCAGTAGAAAAAATAGTGCCAACTATGATCTTCTTTATAAAGTTCGGCCTCTAATAGAATAATCTGCAGTGTTACTAACATTAAGAAAATCAAAGAAGAATTTTTTTATTAAACAGTTGGCAATAGCAGGTCAGTATTATTTTATTTTCATAGACAACTCAATACGGAAGAAAACTATTGATTGCAACGGCAGATTTTAATTGCTATTTCCCAGCTCGTTCTGGCGAGGCGCCTGTAGAAAAGGTTGCAAATTTAAAAGGTGCTTCTTTTGAAATAAACAACGAGAACGAAAAAACAAAAATTATTTTTTTAATTATTACAATATAGATCCAAATAGTACATTTCATATAAATAGAGTTAATATCGTACGAGATAGTAAACTGATAGAAAATAATTTAGAATTTGTAAATCTTGAAATCGATATGAATGATGACTGGGATAATAGTTCAGGTTTAGATAATACAATTATTTCGATAGATTTTGATATTATAAATAAAAATTTAATGCAACATGCTTACATAAAACTATGTACATGTGTGTAACAATTCAAACAAATTTTGTAAATTCATTTTTAGAACGAACTTCAGAAAGTAATAGGAATATTCGGTATCATAATAAAAAACACATGTTTTATGAAATTATTGAAAACATTGATAAAAAAGCGTACCCTAGGATTACGTGTCGTGGAAACGTCTTGAGGAAACCAAGTTACCACCCATAGAAGCGTTCTCCTCTAAGCCGAAAAACAGCGGAATCAGCGATAAAGAATACCAGCATGCTAAAGTAGTGTGGGATTCTTTCGAACATCGCACGCTCGGGACTACACGTACTTGTACTTGTACAAGTAAGTACAAGTTATAACAGCAACGAGTAATAACGTGCTCGTGTTATAATTTATGTCAGCACCAACTCCGATGGTTGTTGATCCCAGAAATGAATCTGATCCATTTACTGAACTTCCTGCAGTTGCAATAGCACCCAAAAGACCATTTACTTCCATCCTAGTCGATCCTGATTCAAACTCCCAACTTCCTGATCCGCAAAGGCCCAGAATTAATCTAGACGAAACTAAAAAACTAAAATGTTTAGAGTTACTTGTCAACATGTACGAGGATCTAATAGTAAAAATGATTCCTCAAGTGGCAAATGAGCATTACAGAAACCTGCAAATATCACACCAGATCACCAGCATAATTTTCACTCTCCATCTAATTAATAGACAAAAGGGAATGTACGGCACACAGACAAACACTATAACCAGCACAGCTAACAAGGCTTTCACCATTCATTATAAGGGGAAAAACTTTACTATAAAGAAAGATGAAGCAGAAATACTTTACCATTCAGAGATAGAAAAAGAAGGACTTGCATATAAGGACTTGCATTTACTAGATGAAGCAGAGAACTGGTACGGTACTATGGGCCCATACTTGGATTTTATCGGTGCTTGGGGTCTTAGAATGAACGAGCTCCGCCTAAGTCATGACAAAATGCCAATAAAGAAAGGAGCTAATAGTGTCGAAAATTTCAAGGTGGATAAGTATGGAATTAACTGGTTGCACCATATCCTATTAAAGGGCAGTACCTATCCTCCTGAACGACGGTCTGCAATGGCTCAAAGCTTAGGGCCACTCACCAGTATCCTGTTGATGTTAAGGAGTCTTGCGAAATATCGTCCTAAGTGGGAACAGGCAGTCAAGCGGGCTTGCGGACATATACCTTGTATTAACTCTTTCATAGAGCTTTCAAGAACCCTAAATAGAGCTCAGGACACCTCTCAGGTAATAAACCTCATAGCCAACATTCATCTGATAACTACAGCACGAAACGCTCACCGAATTAATTTGCCATTGGCAATGCTTTCGTATGTAGCATCAATGGAGTCTCAATGGCTCATTTGACGAACAAACTGCTAAGCAGATCGCATTTCACTGTATTTTCGGGACTTATACCGAGGACTTAGGAGTGCTGTCAACCATAACTGGTGTAGGCACCTGATATACAAGAGAGCAAATGGGTGCTTGTTTCAGAGGGTCCACAAATACAACCACTATTGTAAACTTTGATCTGCCAAAACTGTCATACTACTCCAGACTATGTTCAGCCAATCAGACAGAACTTTTAACAGGGGTTTATGATCAAAAATCAGCTATCCCCGTATTTAGTGGTAAAAGGGGCAGGAAATTATCAGAAGATTTCTACAAGCAGCTTGAAAAGTAGATAGAGAACTGTACTACAGCAAGAAGCATGCAAGAAATAGCTGCTATTTTGTCCAAAACGTTGGATAACTTGCTATCTACTGTTAAGGCTGATGCAAACTTAAGATGTGAAATCGTAGAATGGAGACAAACCGAAGGCTTGACGCCGACTACTCATGGTGCAGAAAGCGATGTAAACGCTCAAGAGTCAGGAATGTACTTCTTGGATCAAAGATAAAAGAATATAACCTTGTTTTGTTTTTTTCTTAAATTAAAAAAAAAAATGTTTCTGTCCGCCGGTGGGCCCCCACCAAACATTCGCCTTTGTAAATTCGGCTCTGAGTGTATGTGGACATGGCTATACTTGACCTGTCAAAGCATTTAATGTATGACTTCCACTATAACTAAAATACATACTCAAGACGTATAAATACGCAAAAGTTTTGTATATGGATACGGATTTTCTTGTGTATGAGTTTTTATTGTTTATCACCCCCTAGAATGGTTAGGTGCATCTTCATATTAACCATGATATTGGTCTCACTCATAGTGGCTTTAAAGTATTTTAAAAAAATTAAATAGCTGTTATATGTTACAGCTGATCGAACAAGAGATGATTTCATTTAACAAAGAGGACTGACGTACAAGTCGGCTCAGGATTCTATCCCAAATCTACAAAAAAGTAACAATCCTTCATAAAACCATCAAAATGAACACAACCTAAAACTAATTATATACATCCTAATTTAATGTTTATAATAATGATACTATCCATGATACCAATCATTCTATGTGATGAATTTTGTGAATAACATACTAGCCTAACGATAAACCAGAATAATTGCCCAAACTCCGTTTGCAACATTATTACAAGCAGCAATTTGACTTTAGCTAGTAAAAGTTCTAGTTCTTGTTTCAAATTTGTGGAGGAGAATAAAATTCAAGCTAAAACCCTCATTGTCACGACTGATTCAGTAAGATTGATTTGTGACTCGTAATTACTGTACCATCATCCATTGGCAGAGGTTAACTGTAAGGGTTGGCATAATTGTTGTAAGGCAGGAATTTTGTGAGGTTGGTCATAATATATCATTGTCCGATTTTAAAGAATTAGAAAAATATGCTGGATTTAATGGCTGTAAGAAAGTTTGTGGCTGTGCTGGTTGTAGATGCATCTTTTGCACTGAGTCTTGTTTCTTTTATAGGTCATATTTGATCAATAAACAGAAAATGTCTTTCCAAGTTAATAAATGCACAAGATGGGATTATTTAATTAAAGTGACAGTCACAAAGAAGAACTACAAGAAAAGCGAGAGTACAAAGTTGAAGTTAATCCCAAGCGCAACATAAAAATGGCAAGGAATTGATCTAACTATGATTAGTTTGAGTCATATGCCTGACATGAATTTATACAGATGTTTAATAACAAAAGATAAGAAAGCAAGTTTAGCCGATTGTAATAATAGAAGGTCCATAGTAAAGTGAAAAATAGAAGAAATTCAGTGTCCATCTCCTGATTCTAGTATTACCACCCAAAGAAATTGTAAATTTAATCATGATGTAGTCAGTTAAAAGATCCATTTTAATAAATGCTAAATTTACTCAGAAGACAATTTGTCATCTTAAGTTGCACAAAGATGGTAAATTAATACACAGTGTTACAAAGTCTGTTTAAGCAGAACCTAGTAATTAGAGAGAAAGAGAGAGAGAGAAAGGGGCTCCTAAGATGCAAAAAAGTGATTATGTTGAGTCATTTCTCTAATTTGGCTTTACTTCTAATAATACATAGAACAACCTCTTTGTTTAATTTGCAATAACGTTTTTGCAGTAGAGAGTATGAAACCATCAAAATTAAAAAGGCATTTTGCATCCAAAGATCCGCCATACGTCATCAATAAATAATAAGATATATTTTGAAAGATAATCAAATATAGAAAAACAAAATATTGAGAAATTTTACTATAAACGAAAAATATTTATTAGCGTCATTATAAGTTTCGTATCTAATTGAAAAAACTAAAGAAGACCTACAACATTGAAGAAGAATTTTTATTACCTGCTGCTATGAAGATGGTACAAATACTTCAAAGCAGTAAATATGGTGATAAAATTCGGAAAATTCCTTTATCGAACGATACTGTCGATACTAGATTAACTGAAATTAGCAAAGACCAATTAGAGCAACTTATTTTTGCACTTTTGGAAAACTCAAAATTTGCAGTTCATGTGGGCAAAACAACTGATATTTCAAAAATGGCTCACTTGTTAGAAGAAAAGACATATATAGTAAAGTTGACGAATTTTTTAAAACTGTAGATGTGGAATGGAAAAATTGTATTTGAGTATGAACAGATTGTGCAAATTCGATAACGGGCGTAAATATTGGTTTTAAATCGTTTGTTAAAGCTGCTAGTAATAATCCTGTAATTTTTACACACTACAACAACAACATTGTTGTTTTTGTCAACAACAACAACAAAGCCATCAAAACATCCTTGCAGCCAAAAAAAAAAAAATAGCACCGGAATTAAACGGTGTGCTTCAGGATGTTATCAAAATTATAAACTTTATTAAAAGCCGCGCTTTTAAGGAGTTTATTTTCAAATCTCAATAAACAGAAAGGACTCAGCATACAAAAACTTATGATTACACGCAAAGTTAAGGTGGCTGTCAAAAGGACAAAATTTAAACAGATTATTGTTGTTAAAAAACAAAATTACTATATTTTTAAACGAACAAAAATCTGATCTGCTTTTTTCACAATGACACGGCTTTGAAAGTTATGCTATTTAACAGATATTTTTGAGAAACTAAACGATCTCAACTTGTCACTTCAAAGCAAAAAAAATACTTCTAATGATAAAATTGATGGTTTTTTTTTTTAAAAAAGATCAACATTTGGAAGAATAGGGTTAAAAACCACTAAAGAATGTAAAAAAAAAAATAGTGTTGTTACCGGTATTGCCTTTGATTTTATGCAAAACGTGCATTTGCCGGAAGTTCCTGTTCAAGATCTCTTCTATGCAGTACAACTCAATATTAACGTTTTTTGCATACACGACCTTGGGTTTGGCAAATCATTTTATTATCCTTTCTACTTGACTACATCAATAACGTTGTAGACCCAGAAACAAAAGAATTGCGATTATTCTGAGACAACTGCCCAGGGCAAAATAAAAATCACCCACTTATCACACTTAAATACACCTCACAAATAGTGTTTATGAAACGGTTATAACCGAATTGCAAAACAGCAGTTTTTAGTGTAAAAGCCGCAAGAATGAAATAATTTTTGTGTAAAAAATTCAAATTCAATGTTGAAGCTAAAGGAAAAAAACCCCGAAAATTTGTAAAATTATAGTTATAAACCATTGTGCTAAATCCTATACCTACTATTATCTACCGGTCCACTTGCAATAATTTTTCGTAGAAGTTACTAATTTTTATACAAAACCCCAGTTATAAACTATTTATATCTTTGTCGTCAAAGAAACATTTTGTTTGATGCACACCTAGTATTATTTCTCTACTTTTGTAGTGAAAGTAGTGTTACAGAAGTGGTCAGTGCTTTCAGTTATATTATACTCCTATTAAATATCAATAAGATGAGTATTTTTCAGCAATTTATACATGTAGATAGTGAATTATCGATTTTCTTTAAGACAAATATACTTATGGGGGGTTAGAAAAAATGTTTTAACGATTATCACATAAAGAAACTCTACTAAAACTTGATTCTTTCGTTTTTTACGTATTGTACTTTTTTCAAAATATTTTCAATAAATCGGAATTTTTACATATTTTATTACTTTTATTTCAATTTCCAGTAAGTTTCAGTATTTCTCTGTTTAAAATTTAAGAAAAATAATTCAGTATACATTTTATAGTAAATCACAAAAAATTTCATTGAAAAAAAATATGTAAAACTAAAGTTATCGTAATTTTACTGAACGTTTCCATTTTCGCAAAAAATTAGCAAAAATGACCCGCGCCACCTGTTAGCGCGCGATAAAAACTACCCGCATACAATGTGTTAATAACTCAAAAGAAAATTGGTAAATCGTAAAATTACATACTAAAAAATATTTGTCTGATAAATCTGTAGAGAGAAAGTTTCAGAAGAAAACATATGCTATGAAGAAAAAAATATTACAGATGAGCTAAGTTTATGTCCCCAACAAATAGTAATAATAGGACACAAACACTAGTACCAAACACTTCACAAAAATTAAACATATTTTCCAACCTTCACGAAACAGACCACAATTGTGTCAAACGAGAGTTACGCCGGCGCTGGTACAAAAAAAAGCAAGTGATATAGACGCGATTGCTACGGTCATAACAGCACCAGTCAAAATAGAAGAATCGTCGGACTGGAATGTAAAAAACGAAATTAAACATTATTGCAAATTTTTAAGCTAAATTGTGATTATATATCCAAATCTAAATATAAACTAGATAAAATGTTTGCATTTTCTAAAATAAAATGTGTCAATTATATCATAATTCCAAATCATATACATCTAACTCAATATACAAACAAAAAATCGAATATGTCAATTCTTTTCATATGACAAAATGAAGAAAAATTTGCCAATATTTCAAACAAGCTGTAATCATGCAACATAAGAATAATCTTCCATATTTCCAATAAAATATCAACCACTAATTTTATACAATTATTAAAATAAATGTCGGAAAAAGAATGACCATTTATATATCATCTATCTATAGATCTATAGAAAATAGTATAGAATACTTTTTTCCTGAGACAATGGAAATATCAGTAAATAAGTAGTGATAAAATGGTTGAAAATAAATAAATAAAATAGGTCTCGACTTACAACTCCGTTGTAAGGCAGCTTCTGATGTCTGTCATATATCTCATTTTTTTTTCATTACATAAAGTTACATACATAATTTAATATAAATGAATACATAAAGACACGCACAAATTAAAAATTGATGAGAAAGAATTGATAAAAGTCCATGATTGTAAGTGTGGTTCATCATAATTCGAATCCGGAAAAAGTCGAGTAATCCCTTATACTGATAGGAACCTCAAATTACTACATGACATACTGGACACTGGATAAATCCTGAAGATAATTAATGTAAAATCTGTAACAAAAAATATTTTTATTAGAAAAATATGAAGCTCTCCATGTTAAAAATGTAGAAGACTAACACCAGAATTCATCACTATTTATTTAAACTTCGATTTTCTAAACTCCGATTAAAGTTAACCGGACAATAAACATTTGTCGGATTTCTTCACTCACATGCAGGGTTAACAAATCTACGGTTTGAAACTCCAGAAAATACATTTGGCGCCGTCGCAAATCAAATTGCAGTCATACGGATTGCAAGCATATTATTAACTTTATAAATATCAAACAACTTATTACATTGACTATTATTTTTAGTTTTAGTGATATAACAAAGTTATTTTTATTTATTTAATTTATCCAAAATGTATCACAAAGTTACGGCTAATCAAGTTAAATATTAGATATTTTATATATAATATTTTTTTTATCTCATGACATATGTATACTAATTAATATAATTAAGGAAAAAAAAAGTTCCTTATTTATTTTTTTGTAGTATGTATGAAAATGTATGATTTTCATAAATTTTTACAATTTACATTACATAAACAATAAATATTTGACTAAATATAAAGGATCATTAATTACTATAGGTCCTATGATACGCTTGAATAAAAAAATATTTTATTCTATATTAATAAATTAAGTTAAAACAATTTGTCAACACATATTACATAATAATATACATTTATTTATTAATTTGAATTTTATTATAAATAACATTTAATACATTTTACATATTTAATAATAAAATTAATATAAATTAAAAAATATATATATTTAAATATCTCATTTAAAATCAATGCAAAACACGAAATGTCAAAAGACGCGTAAGGTTATGAAAGATATGAATAGTTATAGTTCCATCAGCCCTCACTGCTAAATATTGGCGCTGGTGTGGATAAACCGCCGTTAAACCGCCAATGTTTGTCGGTTAACTATAATCGACGAATAACATCTAGCTGGAGTTTCGTGAGTGTGAAGAAAACCGATTTCAAGGTTTAAACTACGTTTAACTTTAGTCGTGGTTTAACCGAATGTGAAGAAATCGGGCATAAAAAGTATAAAATTATTTCTCTCTCTCGCGTTTTTGTCAAAACCCTGTTTTTCAACCTTGTCCCGCCGAAATCTCGGAAACTATACATCCGATTTACTTTTTACAAATACCATTTTCGTAATTTTTCGAATATCAAAAAAATCCTAGGTAGATTTTTTTTTGTCATCATCCTCAGTTCCCGGAATTCCTAGGTGGAACATAGGGCTATATACTCGAGAAACTGAACAAAGTTTCTTAACAATTTTGACTTGCACTGTTAATGGTGCGGATCGTTAGCTCAGTCAAGCAAGGGACCTACAGCTGATAGTGGATTCCAAATCAGTCAAATCTCAGTTGATATCAGTTCAATGATATTAGGTTTTAATACTACAAATAATATTTAATTTCTGGTGTAAGCGTGGCGCGAACCAGGGACTTTTGGAGTCCGAATCTAACACTCGGCCACCGGCTTGGCTTAAGGCTGCCTGAGAGAGCAACTGATAAATTAACGCGTAACGTCAACATTTTAAAAAAAAATTCTAGCAGTTTTTTTAAATACTTTTAAGTATTTAAATAAACTTATTAATATTTTAATTAACACGTTTCTATTAACTCGCTTTCTTATCTGTTTGTTTGTTTGCTTGTTAGTCTGTTCGGAACAAATTTTGCAATCGATTTTAAACTAATATCCCAATGAACTAGACTTGAAACTTTAAACATAGCTCACAATTAATTAATATAGAAATATTAAATTAAAGTTAATTAGTTACCGTAATTATAATTAATAAAATTATAATTATTAAATTCAAATTAATTAAATTAATTAATTAGGTTAAAGTTAAACAAGATTAAAAAGTAGAAAATAATTACAGTCGATTCCGCTTAATTGGGACACATCGGGACTAGGGCATTTTGTCCCAATTAAGCGGCTGTCCCAATTAACCGAATTTTACATAAAATTAAGCAATCCATATTTTTCTTTCAATAATTTTATTTTATAAATTCTTGGAAAAAACTATAAACTACATATAACCAAAAAAATATAAACTTAAGAAAAAATAATAATAAATTCCAAAATAAAATAATAAATAAATACATACATTTTTAATTCAATTCAAAAATGTGTCAAGTGTAGTCTGTCTTTTGTTTTTGAAACATTTCACTTCTACACTTATACAGCAAAGCAATTTTACTAGAAACTGTCATATCACTTCTTGGCATCTTGGCAAGAGTCAATTTTTTTTAAATAAAATCGACAAAATGTAAGTTTAACGAACCTTCCACGCGCGAGGTGTAGTGGTAACTGAATCATAACTGAATACGTAACGATTGAGACAGCAGGGTAGACTCTCACAGCTTTAATGACCGGTGCCGTGCCACGCCGACGCGAGGGTAAACATTAACCTTTGAGCGCGCGTGAGTCCGTAATTCATACGTGAATGAATGTGTTGGGAATAAAGTTCACAGCGCGCGATACTAATGTAATTAAGCGGAATGTTGTCCCAATTAAACATGTAAATTTACTGTTGGTTCCTTGGTTTGGTTTCTGTTCTTTGAGATTTGGCCCAAATAAGCGGCTGTCCCAATTAAGCGGAATCGACTGTATTTAAATAATAAAAAAAATTAATATATCACGTTTTTAACACGGACTAAAAAGTATAAAATAATTTCCCCTAACCCCCCATATAAATTTATAACCCTATAGAGAAAAGTACGTGGGGCAACGACAGCTACTTCCTACATTCCTTTCTATTGCATGCGCCCCACGTTTTTCTCTATGGGTTATAAATCTGTACGGGGGGGGGGGGGGGGGGTGCTAGGAAAAATTATTTTATAATTTTTAGTACGTGTTAAAAACGTGGTATATTAATTTTTTTTATTATTTAAATAATTATTTTCTTTTTTACCACTTTGACTGCAATAAAAAAGTTTTTAAAACTTCATTGTGGCTACATTGTTTATCCGATTTTGATCAAATTTTCAGAAAAAAATCCCCTAGTGCCCACATATATTAAGTAATTTTAATAAAATACGGTGTTGGCAACTTTCCGAGATAAAAATTACTAAAGTTTTTAAGCATTTATTATGGCCACATTATTTATTCGATTTTAATCAAATTTTTACAGAAGATACCCCTAGCGTCTATATAAATTATATAATTTTAGTGAAATACTGACATATAGGACATAATTGAGTCGTATAGATGCAAAACTAACTATTTGGTAAATTTTATGTTCTAAGATATTTGCAAAAAACTGTTATAGTGAATGTAATTGTCTTTTGTTGATAAAATCTTGTTACTAGATGGCATTACTTATTGTGCCATTTAGTAACAAGATTTTATCATCAAAATACAATTACACCCAGCTATAACAGTTTTTTTGCAAATATCTTTGAAAATAAAATTTACCAAATAGTGAGTTTTGCATCTATACTACTCATATAGTATAACACAAATTTTTTGCGAATTATTTCAAATATATTACTTGGTTATTAGTTTAATGTATGAAAAATAGTAAAATAGTAAAAAAAATAGTCAAATAGTAGTAATAAAAAATGAAATGATATGTACAAATTTAAATGCATAAAATAAAAATTAAACTTACTTTCTGGAAAATATATTCATATTTTTTAATAAAATTGTACAATATGCACGAAATCAAGTAAAATGCATACAACTGTCATATAAACATATACCAATGTTGCCATCAGGCAACCATTATTGAATTATGGTGTGACGTCATTCTGGACTGCCTAATTTGTATATTTGTAAACTCTTAGTATTGACGCAGAAAACATTGCTCTGATACCAACATAATGACGCACAACAAAACTTACGATAATAGAACTACAAATTTATTTTTATTTTATTGAATATGCCTTATAAAAAAATTTAAATTATAATTATTTATTCAACTTGCATAACATTTTAAACAAATGTTTATTATGAGCTCATATAAACGTACTCAGTGATAATGTCATAAATTTAGTTACTTTTCTTGGGTTAGGTGGGTTATAAATATTTAAAAAAAAATTGCAAGAAATTTCAGTAAAATTAAAATTATTATTTTCAACAGGATAATGAGCCAAAGCATACAGCCCATCTAGCAAAGCAGTAAATTTTATACAATGCATCACATAATTTAATTACGCCTTCACAAAGTCCTGTTATTAATTTCAATTGAAAATTTATGAGCAAAAATCGAAAGATAATTGCGAAAATACGAAATAAGGAATAAGGCTACATTGAAAATCGCAATGCAAAATATTTGGCAAATTATTGATAGTGTAATATTAGTCAAAATTTGCTGCAAAATAATTGAAACAGGCTTACGTGTATAATTCAAGCAAAAGAAGAACTTACAATATATTAAACAATTTTTTAAATTAGTCTAATATTTAATTGCTAAATCATTAGTTAATTTTCTTTTACATACATACATACTCAATCACGCCATGTACCCGAAGGGTGTGAAACAAACCCGTCCCATTATCCCGAAATCAGTTTCCTCCAAACAAGAAACTTTAGCTTCAACCACTTTTATAATTCCTTTCATACATGCTCTTCTATTCCTCCTACTTGGAAACTTTCGCTCACGCAAGCCACTCTCTCATTCATACCACTCAAACTACTCATTGGACGTGACCACGCAAACGTATACCTTCAAAATTATTCATATAAATTTTTTTAATTAAACGTTCAATAAACATTTGCTCAAGATGTCCGAACCAGCTTGACTGACTAACAGCAACTTTTGCTACAACATTTTTTTTTCAATTTCACACTCATCATACATTAATTTATTTCGTACCCCCGATTCCTCCTAGTTGCACCACATACTCCACATAAAAATCTCATTTCCACAGCAGTTTTTTATGCTTTTGCAGCCAAACTCAACATTCACTATCATACATCAATGTAGATACCAAAACAGCATTGTATATACCTACTCAAACGGACATTTTAACTAAAAAAAAATTGCAAATGATTTAATTAGTTTATTAATGGCGATTTCAGCAATTAAATATTAAATTAATATACATTAAGACACCTTTGTATAATAAATGAATTTTGTAAATTGTTAAACTACTTAAGAATACGAATACTTTTGTATATACATAGCATGTACTTTACATTTTTTAATTAACACGTTTTTATTAACTCACTTTCTTGTTCTGTTTGTTTGTTTGATTTCGGTACAAATTTTACAATCGATTTTAAACTAACTTCCCGATGAGCTAGAGACTTGAAACTTAGAAACATAGCTCAAAACTGCGGATGACAATGCAATATAAACGAATTAATTAATTAATTAATATTTGAAATATTACATTAAAGGCAATTAACTAAGTTAATTAATTATAATTATATAATAATAATGAATAAAATTATAATTATTAAATTATAATTAATTAGGTTAAAGTTAAACAAAACTAGAAAGCAGAAACAATAATTATTTAAATTAAAAAAATAAATAATATACCACGTTTTTAACGCATATTAAAATTTTTTTATTTAAATAATTTTTCAATACTGTTGTTGCATGAATTATTTATTTAAAATTGTTACCCAAAATAATAATATATTTTATTTATTATTATAATTATTGTAATGTTGTCAAATAAACATATTGAAACATGACTTATGCCCGGATGCACCACAATCACTTAACAGCTAAGGCGAACTTAAATCATTTAAATCTGTTGCACCAATGTTTATTCGTTTAAATACATCTAAGGAATTCATAAATTAAACTGCCAAAATTGACCGCTTAACTGTCACTTAACCTCTTAAGGACCGGTTTTGTTTTCAAAAAGTGTTGATTTTGAACTTCTTAATATACTTAACAGTATTTTTTTCAAAAATGATAAATGAATACGACTCCGATAATGATTTGGATGATATAGAAGATGTTAATATTATTATTAACGGTATACCGCGACAAGTTTATGAACGTGCAAATTATTTTCATCAATTATCAGATGAACAATTCTTCGAACGATTTCGATTGACAAAACTTACAATGCTGCGAGTATTAGAATTAATTGAACATAGATTGGAATATCCATATGACAAGTAAGCTAATAGTAATTATCATTAGATGTGATAATAATTATTCTTTATTACGTTTTTTGTAGAAATAATTGTGTTTCACAAATTAATCAATTACTCGTGTGTATACAACAATTAATTAATAACGGTCAAATTCCAGTTCCACACAACAATAATCAGAATGCTACAAATGGAATAGATCTTCGTAATGAATTTGCTAATAATTATTTTGCAAGACTATAAATAAATTTTATTCAAAACATAAATTACATTTTTTGAAACTTAACTAATTTAACGTAAGTAAACTAATAATTATATTTATTAATAAAAAATGAATTATGTATTCAGTTTTTTTAACTGCGCGCTTTTAATTTCCGCATCTAATACTAAGTTTAAAATTTTCAGTTCGTGTTCTTTTTTTCACGTTCATTTTTTTTTTCATTTTTCAATGTTTTGTAAATACTGAACCTATAAAACTGATTTGACATATAAGTAACTAAATTATTACCAAACTATTTGCTAATTGAACAAAAAAGTTCCTAGATATTCCCCAAGAGAACCTTATTTCGTTACTTAGTTACGGAACTGAACAACATACATTGTGCAACAACTTAAAATTTGTGGAACACTTTGCTTAAAGGAACTCTTATGTAAGGAAAGAATTTATGAACTCGTGGTGCAACCGGGCATTAATAATTTAATTTTTTTATTTATTCATAAATTTAAAATGTATTACGACAATTTTAAAATTATTAACAATAAATCAATAATTACGTTATTTTAGGCAATTTGAGTAACATTTATTATATACTCATGTAAACGTTATTATTCGTTCAAACCAAAATACTGTATTTGTTTATATCTCTTTTCTATTTCTTCAGGTTTCAAATCAACATTTCTCAAAACTTAAAAAAATTGAATAATTACGTTTTGAAATTAAACTTCTTGTATTTATTATAAACCCATTGAATGCAAAGAAGTTCAAATTTAATAAATAACGTAAGTAATTTTACCTTGTTTATCACGAGGAAGCAATACTGAAATATTGAAGAAGACCAGAGTTAGGAATGACACTTCTCGTTGAAGAAAATATCGATACGATCTTCTCGTTGAAGAAACTATAGATTCGATCTCGTCGTTGAAGAAATTACGAACTAAAGACGATATTTCTCAATCTGCAATAAGAAAGAAATATAGTACACACATTCTTCCAATGTAATTCATATATTATGCACATAGTATTTTTGAATGAAACAACATCGCAAATATAACAAACAACATCTATGGTTCATCATCATATCAGAAGATTCAAGTCGTCATTTTTGTGAACAACGTAGCCGATGGTATATATACCGGGTGTTCGTTCGTCAAGTTCGTATGGGCGTTTAACATGTAATTTCGATAAATTGCAACATACTACTTTCTCGAGTTAAATTCGAAAAAATACTTAGAATGCTTTTCGATAGGGCATAAAAAGTTCTATAATTTGGTTTTAGTTTTAATTTGCTAGCATGAACCGTTTGGGCGCTAGAATTTTTTTTTGATTTTTTGGTTTTTATTTTTCTCTTAAAAACTATGAGGTGCAGGAAAATATGCATGATATAGAAAAATGCGGAATAATGAGTACGATAATTGAGTGAAAAAACCATTATTCTACGATGCATCGTTTAGTAGAAAAAAATTAAAAACTGAATTTTTGAAAATTTGACAAAGGGGATTTCAAAATAAAACTTTTTTCAAAATTTGCTCAAAAAAATCTGAAAAAATTTAGTAAAATAGAGAAAAAAATTAGCTACATAATAGCTAAGTAACTTTTTTCTCTACCTCATTCTGGTTTGGCAGGAAAAAATATTGAAAATTCAAAAATGCTTTTTACAATTTTTAATAATTTTTTTTATATATTTTTATTATATTTGGTATTATAAAATTTAAATAACCTATTTTAAAATGCATAATACATGATTTTAAGTGTACGTCAAAAGTACTTTTGGCAAAAATCACTTTTATAACTGAGGTGAGAATACGAGCCATAGTCACTATTCACAAAAAATATATTTAACAACGTAAATACGTATTTCAACAACAATGCTGTTAACAACGTAAATACGTATTTCAACAACAATGCTGTTGTAGTAGGTGTGTTTTTGACCAATCGTAGCAAATTGTTTTGTAGGGGAGTAGTAGAATATAAATTACCTGTTTGTAATCCTATATAAAAGACAATTTAATGTAACATGTACAGTTTGACAATGCCAATGTTTGGCGAAATTGCAGTCACGTTTGTATAATAAAGTGTGAAATTATCAAAGTTAAAAAAGTGTTTTTATTAATTTATTTCAATATGAAATTTCACAAAGTAACGGCCGAAAGGGTTAATTTTTTATAAACCTACGTATTTATGAATAAAAAGATAGCTCCTAGCAGCCAGCCTGCAGGCTACATATAGGCTAATTCACTTGAACCTGGTTGATTTTTAAATTATTTAAAAATAATCATTTACACAGCCAATAATTAATAATTGTATTTAGTAAAATTTCATAAAAATTGAATTAAAAGTAAATGAACTGTAGATACATTATATGTAATTGTACTTAAGAATAACAACGGTAATAATATAATATAAAATTTAGCAAAAGTTGATTTATACTTTCGACAGGAAAAAATTTAATGATCATTAAGATTTTAGATTAGGTTTTTTTTTTAAATATAAATGACTTACATCAAAGACGGTATTTTTGTTAATAGTTTTCTTACACAGTCATATCTTTAAAAAAACTTTACTGAATTATTTTTATTTAATTATTAACTTGTTAAATAACCAATCAATAAGATGGTTCGAAGACAATTGACAATCTAGTTAATCCATTGATAAATTTATTAATTATATATATTGACCTATAATGAAATCAAACTGTAAAATATGGTAGCATTATAGTAAATTTGTGCACAACATTACAACTACATAATATAAAAATAATTATTATTATTAAAAATAAATATTATTATTATTTCATTATTATTAAAATAATAATAGAAAAAAGAATAGCAAAATACTAAATTTTGCGTAAAGTTCCATTAACACGAATTTGTATTATTTATTACGAAATTGGTTTTATGTTTCAATCGTAACGATATTGATTCTAAGCTAGCTTTAAAAACAATAAAAATTTGATGAAAAAAAACAAACAGTAATAAACCTAGTCAAACCAATGAAACCTAATATAACTAAAATCGTGCATTTGCGTTATTTTTTCATAAATTAGTAAGAAGTTTGATTTATTATAACTACTATCTCTGCACCAAAACATAACACTAATTTCGTGATAAGTAGGATAGTCTGAATGGGCCTTAATGGATTTGCTTAACTTTAGAAATTCCTGATCTCCATAGCTACGTATATTTAGAAACGTAGTGCAAATACAAAAAGTTCCGTTTTAAATTGAATTTATTCATTTAATACAAAACAGATTTACTAAAACAATTATTCCAGAAATTAGATAATATATGTACAATTAATGAATCAATAATAATTCATATGTACTTACAGAATTAACATAAAGTAAAAATTAATTAAATATTTAAGCCGAATTATCTAGAATCGTAGGCATAATTTCATTTTGTTTTAAACAATATTTAAAACATTTAAATTTAAAAACAAAAAGGAACAAAAGAAAAAATACACATCATCTAAGCTAATCACAAAATGGCCGTCCAATTCAGAAATATAACAAAAAATGCAACATTATACATTTGAATACAAAGAGACATTATTTATCAAGTTTTCTAATCACAAATAATCTCGTATGAATAAATTTTCTTGTTTGTATTTTCGATCTCAAAGTGCACCTATCGGACATTTCTCATAAATTAACAGTCTAAACTTTCTTTTGATTCATAAATACATATTTGATTTTTTTTATATATGTGTATATATGTAGAATAATTACGTATTTATATTTAAGGTGCATTCAAGAATTGAAAATTTTACGTTAAGTACTTACAAATATGCCTGTCCGTAACAACATATTTATATATATATATATATATAATTGTAAATAGTTAAAAGTAAAAATTTTAATCTCTGAATGCAGCTTAAATTGACAAAATGTTACAAGAATTTTTAAGATTTTTAGTTCATTGAACAACACATTTATTTTCTGTTTATTTATACATATTTCTAATCAATAAAGATTTGTGATTGTTTTTTCGGTTATTATTATCAATCGGTTATTTTGTTATCAGAAAACTCTTGATACGATATGATCACATGAAGCAACTTGCATTATATATAAATTACATCATTAAAATAAAAACTATTTTAAGATAAAATACTATTTAATTATTTTCGATGAAACTGAACGATCGTCTTCATCAGGTCAAAGTTTGTCAATGGCATTTTAATGTCATTGATAAATTTTGACCTGATGAAGACGAGCGTTTAGTTTCGTCAAAACGTCGTCTTCATAAAATAATTAAACAGAATTTTATCCAAATAATCTAGATAAAGTAAAGCAGATTGATAAAAGAAGCAATAGAAATTTATAAAGAAAAAGATAACATCAATCACTGTGACGGCACTGAGTTAAATAAAATTTAGCTTCCATTAATTAAATATCTATAAAAATTTGATGATCTAGTACTTGTTTATATGTTCTATTATTTACTGTAATGTCATTTGTATCATTTATTCTGATAAAGACGGACGTTGAGTTCGTCAAAACGTCGATTTTAAATAGATATTAATACAGAACTTTAACCTACAGCAGTTTTATTTTAATATAATAAGTTCTGAAAAATTTTCACCTATATTATAACAAGAACAATTCAATACTAATCTTTAATTTATTAATCATTACTTTGTAGACTAAAAACTATGAACGCATCGATTGGAATAACTAAATAAAGTACGAGGCTTTCTAGACGTCATTACTTTGCGATAAAATTGGAGCACTTTGACTTGTCTAAGATTTCGAAATTACAATATAATTTTAAAAATCAAATTTATTTCTTTATAAGTAGCAGTTAAATAATAAACTTTCTAACTTTATAATCAAAATGCGAATTGCATATAATTGCAAAAAGTACTTAATTTATCAAAAAAATACTTTTTAATGATATCAACAAATATTTAAGTAATTATGGTGATAATTTGCAAAATTAAAATTAAAACTTTGTAAACTACTATATTCTAACCAACTTCATCTCAACCTACCAAACACACTATATACACCAGGGCTTCAAACCGTTATATTTTTTGTTCCGGTTCAATTAAAAAAATTATCGGGTTGGTTCCGGTTTTCGTTTAGGCAAAAATAGGGTTTTTTTTTTGGGTTCTCGGTTCAGTTCCGGGTGATTAATTTTTTTAATGCAGCAAGCGCATACTTTATTTCCTATTGAAATTGATCGAGTTAACAGTAAACTGATCTCGTTTCGCCCTTACTTAATAGTGCTATGCCCAGCACACCATACCCTACGCACTTATTTCTTTCGAAAGACACTGTATTGTGTCAGTGTAATCGCACGTATGTGTAGATAGAATTCTTTACAAAATGAAGCTCTGTACAAGTTCTACTGTATATAATTTTGTTTTTAAAAATTACCAATTATTTTGTGATATGTGATTGCTAATAATAGCTGAAATATCATTATTATAAAATATTCAAACTATGGGACTTCCTAAATGTCATTACTTTGCGACAAAAATAAAGCATTTTAATATGACAAAGATTTTAAAGCTGGTATATGTTCTTAAAGTAAAAAAAAAATTAAAAACACTACTATATTTCTTTATAATTGTTAAACTTTCTGACTTTCTAATAAAAATACGAAATGTATATAATTGTAAGAAGAACGTAAGTTATCAAAAATACTTTTTTTAAAAATATCAACAACTAATGAATTAAACAAATAATTGCATTAATTACTCGTAAAAAATTCTATTCTATTCTATTCTATTTTTTAAAAATCGTAATACTTTTTATAATATTACGTACTAAGTAACTTCATCTGTCACATCGACCCACCCAATAACTTGTATTAAAAATTTACAAGTATGAATCATTTTATCACTGTTATATAATCAATTTTTTGTTTAACTGTTTTATTAAAACAAAAATCTGATTAAATAATTAAACAATATATCAAATTTCCACTATATTTAATTAAATAGAATCAATTACCTTTCTATTTTACTAGAGTTTCCATTTAAAGCTGATCACATAATTTGCAATATTATTGGGTCCATAAGCATGTTTTACTTGCATCATTTTCTTTCCGATTCAAATTTTATTGCTATCTTCTTCATCACTTGCATCATTTTGTGTCGCTAGGATCAATATCTATCAGTTTAATTCTTCCGATTGATTTATTTACCCCGTGTTCTGATTCTGAAAACACAACATAGATATCATTTATAAATGTTCAACATCCTAAAATAAATTTAAAATATGAATACAAATATATAGAAAAGCCCGATAGAAGCACGATAAAAAATTCTTATAAAGTAAAACCTGCGCAGAGACCTGTTGCAGAAGCCGAAGTGAGAAAAACTGAATAAATAGGGCTCTTAAACAACATATTGTTAAACGAATGAAAGTATCGACATAGATAAAGCAAGCAAAATACAACCCCCGTGTAGTAAACGTACTTTATTTCCTTGCGAAATTAATCAAAGTTTAGTAAACTGGATCTCGCCCCGCTCTTGTGTATTATTAATTACTAATTTGTGTTACAACGTAGCTCCGTACAAAATCCAGTGCGTATAAATTTATATATATAGTGGCTGATACTGTACTCCAAATTCAGTTTTTGACTATTTTATTTTATTTGTTAAGTTCTTGTCGAAACGGCAGTTTTATAATCAGTAATAATAAATTTTGATGAACAGTAATACCAAATAAATAATTCCGAAAATTAAAAAATATATGTATATCATATTAGAAAATAACTTAAATTAAAAGTATTACACTTCAATGTTAAATACGTACATTGTTTTAAATTCATTTGCTGTATCAATATTATCAATGCTGAGTGACTTTCACATTTGAACAATAATTCAAAAATAATTATTAATTTATAAATGAAAAATATAAAAGGCAAAAAAATAAAAAGATCATAATATTTTTGTAGAAAGCAGAATTAGCTAGAAATGAATATTAGGGCAACTACAGATTATACAAAAACAAACGTCCCTGAAAACAATTGTTTTTATAACTACAGAAAAATATATTACAAAACAAAAGAATACTTACAGTTAAAAATCGAAATTCACGAGTAACAAACCAGTTTAACATAAATATCCACTTCAAACTGCATAAAATCATACGAACTGAACTAAAGAAATTAACTTCTCGATGCAGCATTCAACCGCATCGCATAGCAACGATGCAACCGATGCAACGATCAATAACCAACGACAAAATGGCTGAACCATAAGCAGTGGCGGGTTAATATTTGCTTATGTGTGCATGTGCAGTAAAGTTAAATTTTATTTATGAGCATTAAAGCGACTCTATTATTTTTAGGAAGAAAAATAATACAAATTACTAAAATAATTTAACAATAATGCTGCTGAAAAAATGTATATTTCATTTTCGAAAGTTTAATGATTAGTTGATAAATTCACTAAAAAGTTTTTAGTTTGTACGCCAATGATTAAATGGAAGACTTTTATGTGAAATCAGCAACAAGAGAGTCAGCGCCTATTTTTAAATTATAAATATATTTATTATATAAATTATTTTATTTATTTTTATTAATATTATTATATTAAATTGTAAGTATAATATAAGTATATTTTGTATAATTGTTTAAAATAACTTGAAATAGTCTATTACAAACAATTTTTGTGTGAATGAATGTGATGATTTGGGTTTGCTTTTAGTGAAATACACTTGTATTCGAATAACGCGCCAGTCAAATTTGAGGATATTTCACGAAAAAAAAAAGGCGCTAATCTATTACTTACAAATAATTATATTTAATTTTAATTTCCTATATAACTAGGAAGTAATAAAAAAAAGTATGCATTTAATTAAATACTGTAATTTTAGTAAGGTTGTTTTGTTGTACCCCCAGTTATACCCACTGGTTATACCAGTGTCAAATCATCAACTTGGTCAAACTTGGCAAAGATATTTTAATGAAATATGCCTGATTTGTTTGAGCAGCATATCTACAACTAGTGAAATAAAACTGTCTACAACTAAAGAAATTTAAGTATGTATTTGCAGACAAGTTGCAAAATTTATAAGATTATCAATTTTAATTTTTTTACTGAATATGTATTTATTAAATATTCTCATATTTTTTAAAAGTATGTAAACCTACAAATGCAAAATTAATGCAAGTATCCTAACTTGCATTGTCTTGCCCACACTGGATGGAGATATAAAACTTTTACAAAATCAATACAACATAAATTCTATTTGATTCTGTATTTATTAAATATAAATGGTTTCCTAAATAACTAGTAAACAAACAATATTTTTAGAATACAACTTTAATTAATATACACGAAAACCAATGCATATTTATTAAATTTAAATATTTCATTGTTAATTTGATACTAAATTTAAATAAAATAATATAAATATTATTATAATAAATTATTAAATTTAAAATTATCTATGTGGTCCACTATTTCGCCACTGTCGCACGAATCGCTTATACTGCGCATGCCAAATATTAGGGAAGGCATCCGTTGTGATGTGATTTGGGTCATATTTGGGTGTGGCAGGCACATTGTAAATATGGTGTTATTTTGTTTATTTAATTTAATCAGTCGTTTATATTATATACAAAGATTAAAATTCTCTTACGCCAGTTGATGTTATTCAATTATCTGAAGAAAAGTAGTATTGGCAAATGTGAAAAATTTTCAAGTGCATGTACTCTTCATAGCTACAAGTAAGTAAATAAGTATAATTTATTTAATTTTTTGATTTATAGCAGCATATTCTTTATGTTATTAGTTAGATTTATTAGGTTTTTATACATTTTAGATGACAGATATCCCATTTAATCAAGCATCAAATCATAATATAAAACCAAATATGGATGGATGATGAAAACAAAAGAAATTATTATTTTGGACACTATATTCAATAAAGTTATGACTGTAATATATTTAATGGAAGAATCATAAAAACGGAAAAGGTATTTTAATTAGATTTTATTAAAAACTGTTAATAGATATTTTATGCATGGTATAAAATAATACAGATCTCATTAAAATAAAATGCTTTGGATTATAGTTGTGTATTAATATTTATTAATAATCGACGTTTCGACGAACTTAACGTATGTTTTTATCCATTTTCTTGATGAGGACGTACTTTGATTTCGTCGAAACGGCGTTTATTAATAAATATTAATACTGAACTATAACCTGAAGCCATTTTATGTAGTTACATATACTATTTAATTTCATTAAAATATAACGTTTTGCTAAAACCGATTTTAAATAGACTTTTGACATAGGCATTAAATTTTAACATTTATTTATGAAAGCGAGCATTAGATATTTTTATAGCTGATATGTATTTAAGAATTGCGTACGTTTTCAAAATGTATGATAACGTAGAGGACTATACCTTTTAAGACATTCAATTATTTGAATATTGTTTAACACATTCAATACAATATATTTAAAACTTCGTACAAACGTGTAATTTTTTCTTTTAAAATTATATTGAGTTGTATGTACGACATATTGAAATAGATCATTTCGCACGACGAGTGAGAAACATAATAATATTGTAGTATTCGGGGCGCCTTATCCGAACATGTTTAATACATAGAATTATTCTGTATAATTTCAGATATTTAAATAAATTTCATAGCGCATAATGTTAGTATACAGAGATTTAAATAAAACTGTTTAGAATGACGATGAATTCATGTAATAGTTATATCGATAAAGCTTATTTCAAGTATCTAGTGACGATTATGTGGGGGGGGGGGGGTGTTCAGAACTAGTAAACAAGTCACTTTTTTTCCATTTTAAGAATTAGTTACTGTATTATAGGTAATTATTGGCATATATACATTGAAAATCAAACAGTATATTTCGAAATTGAACCAAATTAACCGATTGGCTTTTTTCAACAAAACCAGTTGCATTTCAGTACACGGTTTCTGACAGTTTGGTTTATTATTTTAACCGTTTATCTGATTTTTAACGTGCGAATTTATATTCGGCACTTGAAAATATTTAAGTTTTGTGAGATCTGGTAATATACCTATTTTTGGTAAAGATATGAATCTTGTGTTGAATGTTGATAAATGCAAAGTTTTAGTTTTTGAGAAGGGTGACTTGATGACTGAATGTAATGTATATATTGATGGTGCACGTTTAGAGCAGGTAGATGAATTTGTGTATTTGGGTAGTTTGCTGTCTAGAGATGGCCGTTTTGATCGTGAAATTGAAAGGAGAGTAAATGCTGGTTGTAAGGTTTTGGGTGTTTTGGGAACTTTTGCTAGGAATGTAAATGTTTCCAAAGAAGTCCCCCGTTTGAGTATATACAATGCAGTTTTGATGCCTACGTTGATGTACGGTAGTGAATGTTGGGTTTGGTTGCAAAAGCATAAACGGAAAATGACTGCTGTGGAAATGAGATTTTTACGTGGGGTATGTGGTGTAACTAGGAGAGATCGGGTACGAAATAGATTAGTGTATGATGAGTGTGAAATTGAAAAAAATGTTGTAGCAAAAGTTGGTGTTAGTCAGTTAAGATGGTTCGGTCATGTTGAGCGAATGTCTAATGAACGTTTGGTTAAAAAGATTTATTTGAATGTTTTTGATGGTATTCGTTTGCGTGGACGTCCGATGAGTAGTTGGAGTGGTATGATTGAGAGTGTTTTGCGTGAGCGAAAGTTTCCAAGTAGTAGGAATAGAAGAGCATGTATGAGAGGAATTATGAATGTGGATGAAGCGAAAGTTGCTTGTTTGGATAGGAATGTTTGGAGGCGACTGATTTCGGAATGATGAAAAGTGTTTGTGCCACACCCTTTTGGGTACATGGCGTCATTGTGTATGTATGTAAGATTTTCATATTTTTTTAACAAACTCAAATAATATTTAAAATCAATATTAGTTTAAATTCTATAAAAAAAAATTATATTTCTAGTAAAAATGTAATAGAAAGTTAAGCATTCGGTTAGATAGTTTTGTATGTTACTATATAAATTATAGATTTATAAATAAATAAATTTATCTTTATAATTTAATCATCAAGGTCGACGTATTTCAAAAACAAACCACGCTTCTGTTTTACCTAGCAAAAATCAGAGCTATCAAATCGGTTCATTTGGTTTCATTTCGGAATGAATACATTACAACAGTGACATGAAACTTTTGCATCATTTTTATTTAAATTGTCATTATAGTAATTTATCACCGTATTCTTTATATTTATGCTATGCGCAAATATGTCTGTAAAAAACGTAAAACAAATACTTATATTTTGAACATTTCCACGCAAAATTCTCATAAAATGCAAGTATAGAGATTATATTGTTTCATGTTGTGTTTAGGTCGGCATCAAACTGGTTCTAGGAGCATTCAACAATCTCGTCTATGCAGTCGGCGAATGTGACAGCTGGAAATGTTTGAATTCTACATTCCAAGATAAATTCTCTACTGAAGTTTACGATCCAGAGATACAATCATGGATGGGTGGTCGGTTCCAGTGTGACCTTCCCAAGAGCTAATGTTCGTGTAGCTGTTATCGGTGATCGACTTTATGCTGTTCAGGTAAATTATACAGAATTTCTGTTTATTTAAGAATATTGACGTGCTGCAATTTCTGATTTATTTCTATGATTCTTTATCAATGGGGCTGTCCACTCTAATCGAATTTCTTTATTTCAATCGTTTTACAATATACTTTAGTCTAAAATAGTAATATATTCTAAATATTGTGTTCTAAAATTGTATATTTGTTGAAATAGATCAGTTTATAAAACAAGTATAAAGAATACGAAATATGCCGAATTTTTGCCTCCAATTTTGCAATTTTTTGTAATTTTTTTTGGGCTTATGGAGGATAAATTTGAAAACTATATACATTAAATGCACATTTTAGAGTAGATTATAAATTGGTAAAAGTAAATTAGTGGACAGGACTGTTATTAAACATCTATTCATTATTTATTTATAATTTACAATTGACAGTGAAATAAAGTGTAGTTTTTTAACACTTGTGGAAAAATATGTGTTTACCGCCTTTTAGAAATAATTATGATTTTATTGTTAACGATTATTGAGGACGCTTACAAAAATTGTTTTGGTTATATTTACCCTTCAAAGATATTTTAAACAATGAAGTTATATTTAAAAAAAAAGTGTGCGATACATGATTTATTTCAAATCAAAAAAGATCAAATAAGCAATGTAAAAAAGTTTGTTAATTTTAGTTTTTTTTTTAATTATTACAGATTAGCACACATTAGACTTACAGTAGTAACATATGAATCAGCTATTTTTTTCATATTTCTGTTATGTTTTTTCTAAGTATAATTTTTCTGTTAGAAAGCATTTCGTTTAAATACTTAGGTGTGACGGTTGGTTCTGTGATGGCCATAACGATTTTAAAAAAATTAACAGTATTTAAATAAAAGAATTTATAAGAAAGTTAACAATTTTAATTTATATACATATGGCAAACATTCTACAATAGAAACCTAAAATTCAGAAATAAAATTAAAAATTTAATCTAATCTAATCTAACGAAAATAGTAACACAAATGCTTTTTAAATATAGATCTGTACTAATAATATATGAATATTATAAAAATCATTATATTTATATTTTAATAAAGTAATCGGACCATATTTACATTATTATAAAAATAACGTTTATGTAACTTGAAAATAAATAGGTACATAAAATAATATTAATGATCATTTTCTTAAACATTGACATTAATTTATTTAAATTTTATCATTTCTGATAATTTTTAAAAATACACTTTTTGCCACAGAAAAATGTCTTGCATTCTCACCTCAATTTTACAAGTGATTTACCTCAAAAACAAGGTTGCATATCACTAAAAAAATGTAATCGGTTTGGTTTGCAGTTTTCAAAATTTTGTTGGTTTAGTTTTTGTTTCGGTGTACTAATATTATTTTATTATAAAAACTGTTTTATTTATTTCACTCTGTTTATTTTAATTTAAAAGTTTTAATGTAAATGTTGTATCTATACCGACTTGTGATTTTTATGGTCAAAATTAAATACATGCTACTACTAACCATAATATTTACTTAAATTTTTTTGGTTACAAATATAATTGTATTTTTTTAATAATTTAATATATCACTCTGAATCAAAAGCTACTATGGAAAAATTAACTTGACTGTATTTAAAACGCAAACGCATTGCAGATATAAACCAACATGCAAACCGAATTTAAACCGTTTCAGAAATTTTATATGATCTGTTTTCGTATAAAAATCAATTCCAGATTGGTAAAACGGCGATGCGGTTTAGAAAAAGTGCCGGTTCGGTTCGCAATGTTGCTCAAAAGTACTTTTGACATTTATTATAAATGACTTATTAATTACTTTAAAATTGTGTTTTTAAATTTTAAATTACTTATAATAGAATATATCAAATACGGAAAAACTATTTATATTTAATAAAAAATAGAAGCAAAAAGGTTTTTTGATATAAATGATAAAAGCACTTTTTCTTTACAAAAATATGAGGAGTATTTTTACATTTATTTATTATCATTGTAAAATATTTAATTGTTTTTAAAGTATATTATTTTCCAATTAATAAAATAATCAAAATAATTTTGATATTTTATCTGTGTTTTTTCATATAGAAAATTTATAAAAATTAAAAAATGATAAATATCTTTTATTGCAAAACAAAAAAAACTGAACTGGAAACCACTGAAATTTTTAATTATTTGAACTCATGTTATTAATTGTAGGTAATTTTAATTAAAAATATGTGTGGAATTTTTTAACGTAGATTCATTATTTTCACAATACAAATTCGTAATTTTAATGATGCAACTGCAACTAATGATTAAGTATTTATAAAGGTTTTTTTTTCCTGATTTCAGCAATGTGCATATATTTTGTTATTTTCAAAATTAATAACTTTATAAAATAAATTGGCCGAGTGTCATTCTGTAAAATTCAAATAAGAATTTTGACAATAAATACAGAAATTTTATGATTATATTGTCAAGAAATATAATGTTATTTGAAAGATTATTTTTATATAAAATAATTATACAACATTGAAGTCTTACACATGATAATAATTTCTATTTCGCTGTTAGGCAGTGAGGTCATAAAAGTAGCGTATTTTATATATTTTATCCACTAAATATGCTAATAGTTTCAAGCACTCACACATTTGTAAGTAAACTGTAAGATTAAAAATAATATTGAATTTTATTGTAACAATAAATACTTGAACAACAATTTTTTATCATCATAACTAAACGAGTTAAATTAACTATCTATTATGACGGCTGACACATTGTTTTTAAGTTCCAGATTATAGTACATTCATTGTGTTATTATATAATGTTTTTTTCTGTTGCATTCATGTAATCCGTATAATCAGTAATAATGTACATATGTCGTGACTCATATATCTAAGTTTCTCTCTTAATGGTGCGAATACACTGTAGAGCAAAATCTAGCTAGAGAACCTTTACTCCAGCGAGAGTGTGTCTAGCGTGCGTTTACACTGCAACAAAAATTTGCTCTATGGATTCTCTAGCTAGACTAACGTAGAGCGTCTCTATCGAGACTTCTCTATGTATTGTATACACTGAGCTGGAATCTGCAGAGCGTAGAGTTATCTCAGTTCAGTTTCGTTATGTCGCGTAGCCGTTTAGCTGCTGCAACAGTGATAATATTACTTAACAAGAAGAAAAAACGTACTATGAGAAGAAGTGTTTGGGTTATAAAATATAATAATAATAATAATAATAATATAAAAGCTATAATTATTATAATATATATTATTATAGATTATGCTTTAAAATTATCTTCTGTTCCATCGCCACTTTTCTTTTTCTTTATTTTCCGTAATTCGCTATTCTAAGGCTATGCCATTTTCTGGTTATTTCATTTTCATTCATTTCTAATTCATTCGCAATTTTTTCTAATATTTTAGCTTTTTTATCCCGGTCTCTAAATTCCTTGAGAGCACAGTTCCACAATACCGGATGACTTTCATATGTTTCAATTAATTTAATTGTTTTGGTTTTATCCCAAATAATTTTCGACATTTTAAATATTTATAATACACTCACTAATGACTATAGATGTTTATTTAAAATTAACTGCAAAAACCGTACCAAGAATTGTCACTGCTCTCGCTAGAGTGAAAAAATCTATCTAGTCAAACAGATAGAGCTAGAGTAGCGCTCTCAAGTTTATTATGACCTGTTCACACTACTGCTCTCGCTAGACATGGACTAGTCTACCGAGATTGTAGACTTGCTCTCGCGAGTGCACTCTCGCATACTGTTTACACTATAAAATATCGTTTAGAGTGGTCTAGCTAGACTAACTCTAGCTAAAAAATCTATAGTGTATTTGCACCATTATAAACGAGTTAGACTAATTTAAGTTTTAATATATTTTTTGAAAAAGAATTATAATTTTATTTTACAGTTTCCTTTTTGGTTAAAATGAAAATTCCTGGATTTTGTAAAAAAAATTTTTGCAATATACAGAAAGATTTTTAACGGAATTTAAGAATTTTCATTTAACGAACTATTATTTTTAATGAAAATTTTCAGAATACGGAGGTCAATGTTTGATAATTATTGTAGATATAACATAAAAATTATAAATTGCTGTATGACTATTTTAGTACTTATGACATAAAACAACTTTATTTTAATTTATATACATATGGTGGATCAATTGGTGCTGGTAACAACATTCTTAAAAAAATGGAAGATGTTTTGTTTTAAAATTTTCATATATTTGTTTTAAATATTATTAGAAATAATTCTAGTAGGTACATTAATATGTCTGACTGTCCCATTAGACATATACAAATTTTCGTCTAACTTACAAAAGCATATGTGGGATTATTTGCTTCTGAAAATAATATTTTTAATGAAAATCCGATAATGTTTTGTAAATTAAAATTATATTCCGAAGAATAAAACAATTATGTTTGTGGAAAATTCAATAAATAATTCTTGTATTACCTACTAACAATATTTGGAACTGAATGGAAATAATGAGTTACCCTAATTTAATTAATATTATTACTACTTTGACTGCAAGGAAAAGTAGTATAGCGTTTGGTACGGTGTCTGTAACATTTTCAAAAAAAAAAAAAAATTGTATAGAAATCCTTCATATAGCCTGTAGATGACAAATCTGAACTTAGTTTATGTGGGTGTATGTGTGTGCGTCGTCAGCTCGCTCGCTCGCTCGCTCGGTCGTAAGTCAAAATTTTGTGGCCGCAACTCCTCCTAGACGGTTCAACCGATTTTAATGAAATTTTCAGGATAAATTTGTCTAGTACCCAAGATGATCATGTGGTTTTGTTTTTTTCCAGTGATGCCAACTTTCCGAGAAAAAAATTACTAAAGTTTTTAAAAATTCATATTGGCTATTTTAGTTATCCGATTTTGATCAAATTTTCAGAAAAGATTTCCCTAATGCTCCCATTAATTACATAATTTTATTAATATTTAGTGTTGCCAACTTTCCGAGAAAAAAATTACTAAAGTTTAAAAAATTTTATTATGGCCATTTTATTCAACCGATTTTACTCAAATTTTCACAAAAAATTCTCCTAGTATTCATATAATTTATGTAATTTTAACAAAATACAGTGTTGCCAACTTTCCGAGAAAAAAATTAGTAAAATTTTTAAAAATTTATTTTGACCATTTTATTTAACCGATTTTAATCAAATATTTATAAAAGTTTTTCCTAGTCCCTAAATAAATTATGCAATTTTAACAAAATACAGTGTTGCCAACTTATCGAGAAAAAAAATCACAAAATTTTTTAAAAATTTATTGTGGCTACATTATTTATTCGATTTCGATCAAATTTTCAGAAAAGTATCTCCTAGTGCCCACATAAATTATAATATTATTAAAATACAGTGTTGTCAACTTTCCGAGAAATGTCAAAGTAGTCTATATATGGGTTTACCCATATACTTCTAATCTTGTTTTATATAGATTTTGTTTCTTGATTGATTGTGCAAGCAAGTAAAGAATATCTTAATTTGTAATATATTTTCGCAAAATTGGACTTGTAGTACTTTCTCACTGCAATTTAACTCAAATACTACGTTGCATTGCAGTGACAGGATTCTGTAGCATTTTCTTAATCGTAATCTAAATTTTAAAATTTAATTTTGATTTTATTATTTGTTTGAGATTAATCAAAGTTTTATAAAAGTTTGTAATTTTACTGTATTGCAATATTGTCAATGTTCTGATAAAAAATTTAGAAAATTTTAAAATTTTATTTTGGGTTCAGTGTGTAACCAATATTAATAAAATTTTTGCAAACTATTTTTTTAGTGCCCCCAAAAATTATATAATTTTATTATTATATAATGTTGCCAACTATCTGAGAAATAAAATTTGAAAACTAATTTTTGAGTATTCTAAAACATGTTTATTTAAATTTGTGTAAAATGTTCTCAAAAAGTTGGCAACACTGTATAATAAAATTATCCTAGATTAATCAAATTTTTAGAAAAATTCTTTTAATGACCAAAAAAAAACAGAATTTAATTTAATTTTCAGAAAATATTCACCCAGTATTTATAGGAATTATATAATTTTAATTCTTATGCCCTGCTGTCATTAAGGCTGGGCGATATTGAGATCTAATATTTAAAATATATCGATATGTCAATATATTGATATATCGAAATATTGATAACTGATATTTAGAAAAAATATTGATTTATTGATATTTCGATATATACATCGATACAATTTAAATATTTATATATTCAATGAAAAATGTAAGTTATATCAATAACTAAGTAAATTAAATAATTTGCCAATGTATCGTTACATTAATAGTATAATTAAAATTTTACTAATGTTTCAATTTTTACATTAAGAATAAATATTTTATTTTAAAAAATATCTGTAATATGATTTTTTTCTTAAAGAAATGCAGTAACTAGAATAACTGGCTTTTTTTATTTGCTTCATTCATATGTGGGAAAAATCTCAAATATTTTTACTTTAACTTAGAATTTGATTAATCTTGAATTTGCTCAGATATCAAAATATTGATATATCGATAATATTGATATATCGATAATATTGATATATCGATAAATTATAGATATATTTGTAAATCGATAAATTATCGTTATATCGAGAATTTTTTCCAGTCCTAGTTGCTATATTTCGGAGAAAAAAATATTATTTAAATTTTAATATTTTATTTTGGCTATGCTATTATCGGATTTTAATAAAATTTTCTAGATAGATTTATAGATATATCTTTAACTCACTATTACTAGAGTCTTATTAAAAGGAAGCTAAGTTTTGACGGTTTCTCATATTTTCGGAAAGTTGACAGGTAGTGTTTAGATCTCTATAGCCGATTCAATGATCAAGTAACTTGTAAAATTTTTGATGAAAAAAATCCCAACAGTAAAATATCATTTTATATTAATTTCACTATAAGCTTATGAATTTTTGTTCAGTGTTATTATTATAAATGCTTAGTGCAATATTGCGTGTATGGCGTTGGTGGTATTTATTACTTCTCAGCTACATCTTTTTAATTTACTTGGCATAAAAGCCAGCCACTTGCACCAGCGTTTTTGGACATTGACCAAATCATCATACTGATGAGCTCCTAAAGAGCGAAACACGTGACCGTGCTTAAGTGGCCAGTAATTGATCCATAGCTTAATAGCCGATTCAATGATTGAGTAACTGAAGAAATTTTTGAGGAAGAAATCTCCAACATTATAATATAATTATATTCTGTACAGTGTTGCCAATTTTTGGAGTAAAAAATTATTTAAAATTTTAAAATTTTATTTTCGATTTATTATTTTTTAGTACCAATAATAATTTTATTTTTGCACAGTGTTGTCAACTGTTTGAGAGAAATGATATTTTATTTTAGCTACAGTTTATCCAATTTTAATCAGATTTTTAAACTGATTGCTTAAAAATTAAGTATAAGGTACTCAAAATTTTGAAGAAATAATATAAAATTCATTTCTATTTTTTAGTACTTATGTGATGTGAAACTATTTTCTAATATTGGTTAATAACATTTTTTGATATGCTAACAAATAATGATAAAATAGTGCAATTAAATAAAATATTGAGTTTTTCATATACCGGAAGTACTGTCATTTGTTTTCTTTATATCGAAATAAACCTTTCAATAAGCACCAACAAATACCCTAAAATGATTTTTTTAATAAATTAATAAAAAAACTTATCCATATGTAACCAACTTTTTGTGACACGTTGTATGTTGATGAATGTGTTACGAATATTACATACATTTAGTGCTGGTTGAATAAAACATTGTGTATCGTTTTGTAAATAAATTTTGTCGCTAACTTTCCAACTGACCTATAAATGAGGCCCTTTAAAGACAGTTAACAATCTAATTGCTTAGTTAAACTTATTGGTTAAGTTAACATAATTATTTGTTGGGTGACTAATGTTTGTAACTACGATTGTCAACTGTTTCTGAAACATCTGATTGTATAGTCAGTTCGTTTATTTATTTTTGTTAACTAAGAATTTAAATAAAAATAATTTAAAATTATTCTAATGATGGAAGCTAAGTTTTCGATATTTTGAACAAAATATAAATGTCAAAGAAATTTAGTTTTTAAAAATTATTATTTTGTTTCAGAACAACAGATTTACAATTAGAATTTATTTAGCTGATTAAGAGCCATTATTTCGAATTTTATTTATTCTTAAGATAAGTAAAAGATCATTTGTGATTGTAAATTTATTGTTTTGAAACAAATTAATAATAAAAGAATTTCTTTAATGGAATAAACCGGTTTTAGGTTCTAGTTCTGTAATAATTATTAATAAATCAACGTTTCGTCGAAACGTTGACTTATTAATGAATTATTAGAGAACTAGAACGTAAAGCCGGTTTATTCTAATATAATAAGTTCTGAAAGATTTTTTACTTTTTTAATTGAAATTTATATTTTGTGCGAATAAATAACTTTTATTAACATAATAAATATCTTTCAGAACTCTTTATATTAGAATAAAACGTCCTTAGCTTCTAGTTCTCTATTAATATATATTAATAAATCGATATTTCGACGAACTCAACATGCGTCTTTATCAGAAAAAAAAAAAGATAGAAATGACATTTGTAGTAGATCTTAAATGTAAATGATAAAATTACAAAAATTTTAAAATATTTAATGTAAAAAACTTACCGTTTTTTTTTTTTTTTTAGAAACACAAATATATTAATATGAAGAAAATCTGTCAGAAGATACACTGGTGTAACGAGGATTCTGGAAGCCATGAAGAATTTGAGTTCACAAATGCAAGATAATTTTTAAACGGAGTTAGTTTCTCGAAAATACAACAAAATTAGAAGAAAAATTTACAGAAAATTCGATAAAATTAAAAGACGAATTAATAGTTTCTAAGAGAGTCGATAAAAGTTCTGAGAAATTTGAAGAAAAAATTGACGGGAGTTCTAAAAATTTAGAAAAAGAAACGGCCCAATAATTATTAGAAAAGCGAAGATTCTATCAGAAGAAATACTACAAATATTTTTTAAAAAATTGTAGCAATTATTTATTTTTATATTACCAATTTTACCTTATCCTCGCGAAATTGAATATTTTTATTTTGTAATCATTCGGTAATTTGGTCTTGGCTTCAAATATTGATTGACAGTTTTTCCAGTTTCTTAAAACGGTACGTATATTGTCTTTTACAATTGGTGACCTTTTTATAACAGTAATACATTTTGGGCTGGAAGAATTTTTCATTCAGTTCGATCTACAAAACTTTGTCCGACGACGAAAAACAAAATTTTGTTTATTTATTATGTAGAGAACCACAAAATTCCAAATGTGATTGGTGTGAGAATATTTCTCAGTTGTATTTAAAAATGGTATTACAAGTTTTTTTGTTTATTGGTTTAGATGGATTCGGTTGTTTGGTTCGGTCGTCTAGCGTTTGATGTTAGTGTGGTTATTGTTACTGGTTAGGGTAACTGTGATTGCTGCTCGACCAACTTCAGGGAGATTGGGTTTTAATCCCAGTGGAACTCAAGTCGGGTATTATGGCAATACAGTTTTAGTTTTAGTAGCCATTTGTTCTGCTTTATTTGGTTGTTGCCGTACTTTATTGTTGGTGCAGGCTTCGAGTTGCATATTTGTGGATAGCTTTGAGAGATTGTTTAGAAATCAGACAGTTGATTGATATTCGATGTGGAAAAAGAGTTTTTCGATTTTTGATATTCGATATTCTATAATACAACAAATTTTATTCATTTAACAATATAGTATAAAATGTAGTAATCTTAAATCGACGAAGAATAGCGGCTCGGTTAAAGTTAAAAAATGATTAAATTTAATTTTAAACGTATAATTATAATTCTTACCAAATTATCCACACTCAAAAATTAATCTAATACATAGATGAAATCGTGTAGAGGTCGGCATATAGGTGGAATCCTTTTTATCACATATAAAGTTGCTCTTCAAAATTATTTTGTTAATAACATCGCTGATTGTTGCCTGATGGTTTTTTTTCTCGATCTTCTTCACTGTGATTTAACCGTTTATACAAAATTGCTTAGATTTTAAATTTAAGAATAAATCTTATATCATTCTCATCCATCGTGGTTAACTGATAACTGAAACTGATATGTTGAAAACAAAATAAAGTAATGAACGCTAGATATTTTTATGGAACAAAGCCGATTATAACCGATTATAAAAATGTGTTTTTAGACCGCGTCGTTAGTTACTCAATAAAATAAAGAAATAATTATGCTAATAACTTGTCTGGTAACCGGTTAAAATTAAAAAAATAATTAAATTTAATTTTAAACGTATAATTATAATTCTTACCAAATTTTCCACTTGCAAAAATTTATATAATAGATGAAGAATGACTAATTCTTATCATTAAAATTGTGTATCATATTTTTGAATAGTTATATTTATAAAATATATATTGATAGATAAAATATATGAATTAATAGTATTACTTAATTAATTATTGGGGTAGGTACATTACACTTCCCTCCTTTGGGTTAAAGGATAATCTTATAGATTTTTCTTTAATTTCGCAATTCTTGCGCTACGGCATAGGGAATTTGTTTCATCCGCTTCCTGTTTGTCTTATTTGTTAGTAGCTGTATATTCGATTACTTCTTCGCTATTTAAGTTAGACAGTTTGTTAAGCGGTTACAACAATAACTGTTATAATGGGAATTTCTATATTTATTTTTAAAAAATTTAAGCAATTTATATAACAAATATAATCCCACAAGTTTTATAATAGTACATACTGTATATGAGATATAATTAATTAGCTTATTAAGTGTATCTTGTTTATTAGCTAGTTTTTCACTTTATTTAGAGATTTCTTCTAGTTCATGGCTCGCAATTTCGAGACCATCAAGGTCTAAATTTGTATGTATAGTTTTTAAATTAAATTTTGAGATTGTGATTTTTCGCAACAATCATCAGTTCTTATACCGAACATTGGTAGTATTGATAGATGGATACTTTCTTTAATTAGTGAATATGTAGTCAATACAACTGTACTTGTATATCTACGAAATGAGGGTGCTAAAGGGAGAATTCCGATTTTAGTAATAGATACTGTAATTTGAGGTTACTTTGCTCCACTTTTAGGAGTAATTTTAAGAACTCTATGAAAATAAATTGAAAAAGTAATGATATCGGTTTTTTGCCGCATGGTACTTATATAAGAGATCTAGTAGAACATATGTATAATGGCACTTGTTTGATAAATAATGCAGTAAGGTTTAATTTTTTTGTCAAAAAGTGGAGCAAAGTTTCTCATAGGCTGGGGTTACTTTTCCACAACACAGAATGACCATGGTTTTAAGTACATTTATCGAAGTGCGGTAAAGTATCCCTAATAGGGAAACCAGTATTATATTAGACAACCTGTAGCACTTATAATAACTCAAATATAGGTATTGATTTTTCCAAAAAACTTTATTAAAAGTAAACTTGTGTGAGACATAGTAGAAAAATAAACTTAAATGAAACATATGGAGAACATAAATGCATTAAACATCAAAAAACTAATTAAACAGTCTATTTAACTCTGGAACGTTATAAAAACCTCTTTTTAAAATTTGTTTTGGGGCATCTATACCGCCAATGACTTCATCCCAAGAATATGATACTGCATCTTCATGGGTTGGCCATTTCCATGATTTTAGGGATTTCTGCATTGTGCTAACGACAGTTCCTTCATCTAAAATTTGTGTTATTTTTTCCGGATAGAATGTTTTTTCATAATTTACTATAACATTTTCCTACTTCTTTAACAACTTCCCGTAAGTTGTACAAATCAGAGACTGTTTTCGAGCCTGTAGTAACACCCTCTGAATTGTCTACAAATGCTCTATCTGATTCTACTTCTTCAATTTCATTACTTATGTCACTGGCAACATCTTCACTACAACTGGGACCTTGAATATCAGGACCTGAAACACTTCCCAGGAATAATATTATAAATTTTTTTTCTGTTACGTTTAGGTGCACTGTTATTAGTTGCTTCTGCCCTGATTGCATTTAGTTGTACAATGAACGAGTCTTCTATGTCTGAATTGCTTGACTGTGCAGCTAACCGTGGAAGTCGAGCAAGCAATTCATTAACGTTTACTGGAACTATTCCACATTTACGAAAACCAGATTTCAAATTTTCACTTTGATTCTGTTCTATGGCAGACATTAATTTCTTTAACAATGCAGGAGACTGCTCTTTTGGTAATGTTGTGTTCTTTAAACCCCGAGCACTTTCTTTCCAAGATGTCAAAATTTTCCGCCAAGCAACCTTAACTGGATGGAAGAACGCTACATCCAATGGTTGCGTTAAATGGATACTATTAGGTGGTAAGCACACAAACCGAATATCATTGTTTGAGCACTGTTCCAAAACATCAGGTGTTATATGTGTCGAAAGGTTATCACAAATTATAACTTTTGTGCCATACAGTTTTTTCAATGCTGGAAACATAAGGGTGTCAAACCAATCGGAATAAGTTCTACTATCAAACCACCCATTGGACTATTATTGTAACGTGCATGGCTAGAGCCATTCTCGGTCCAAGTGGACCACAAGCAGTTAGAACGGTATACTACATAAGGCGGTAGTAACTGTCCTGAAGCACTACCTACAAACATCAACGATATGCTTGTCTTTGATTCGTTACAGATCCGTTCTGGATATTTCATGCCTCTTTTAGCAATAATTTTCTTTTTGCCAGCATTGTCCGTAAGATTGCTCTCGTCAAAGTTCCAAATATTGTCGGGTGGTTCATCCCTGACAACCGTTTCTAAATTTGAAATGTAATTACGCAACACTTCTTCACCAATGGCGGCTCTGCTCCGTTTAATATTGCTTGCAAAACGCACATATATTTTTTTTATATATAAGTATATTTTTTTTATACAAAAATTATAAATCATAACACATATTTCAAAATAACTAACTAAAACTAACATATTCAAAATATTTTAACATAACTAAAACTAGCACACACACATTTTTTTCAATATAAGTAAATAGTTCTTTTTCACATATACCACATTCATTCGCACCAGTATTATTAAATATTTTGAAAATTTCATTGTTTAAAAGTACATTATAATTAACGCGATCTGTAATGTATACACAATCATTTCTTAAATTGTTTCTGCTTAAAAACCCGTCAAATGTTTCTAAATGCTGCACTTCAAAATCTAATAACACTTTATTAAAACACCATTTTTTCTTTTGATCGGCACCATTATTGGCATATATGTCACTGTTGGGTATTTCTTTATTTCTTCTGCTGGCTGTTGTTCTTGTTGTTCAAAGTCAAGTATTTCTTGCCAGATTTCGTCGGTGGTAAGACCATCCGGCGAGGTTTTCGGAATTGCCTCAGCTTCAAATTCTGATTTTGATTCCGATGTTGTTGTTGTTGTTGCTGTTGATTCTGATTCCGATTCCGATTCTAGTTCCGAATCTGATTCATATTCTGAATTTGTTACTAGTTCTAGTTCTGGTTCAGTACACGAGCACATTTCAATATCAGAATCAGAATAATCTGGCGTAGAACTAACATTAACAGATAGAGAATGGCTGTCAAATTCATTTTCTTCTTCCTCTTCTTCTTCGAATAACCCACACATCAGTCGTTATGGCCAGTACGACCGATCAATTTTTCATGAAGCCTATCATTTAAAAACTCTCGAAGAAGGTTCCAGTGTGGTGGGTCACCGTCCTGCTGGTATATGAAATTCTGTGAATCTGTTTCCAACTGAGAGAAGAGATTAGTTACCCAACATATCAAGATATGTTATTCCTGTAACAGTGTTCTCTGCAAAGAAAAAGTTTTATTATAGATTTATTTAAAGGTTTATTGTTATACTACATAATATATGCAACACAATTCATACACAGTTAAAATGAGGTATAACTAATATAGTTTTTTTTCTCTGATTTATAATACGGTATTTCGTACACATAAAAGTTATTTTTGTACAAAACACAAACGTTATCTTTGTACAAAACACTGCGTGGAGGCGACCACAGGACCCTCCGGGTGCCTAGGTGCGTCTGGGATATCGCTTCTGATTAACGGGTACCAATAAACCGCTATATATGCAAATTCCAAACGCTATAATAAGAATTACGAACGCTATATATAATATATAAAATCGCTATATAAGAAATTTACAAATACTATATTATGAAATGATAAACACTATAAAAATTAAAACAATTTGCTATAAATCTTCAATAATAAATTGAAATACATAAAGGGTCCGCCAAATAACTTTTTTTTTTTTGAAAATACTATATAAAAAAAACTACTGAATATTTTCTCAGATTTCTTTTTTTATTTGAAAGTACAATCCTTCCGGTTAATAATGGAAAATAATTTCATTCAAATGGCTGCCTCGGCTGGCCATGCAGTAGCCTACACGATCGGTCCAATTTTTAAGCACATTATCGATTATGTGCAGCTGTATTTCACCAATGGCTTCACGAATATTGTCCTTTAAAGCGTCAATTGTCTCTGGCTTGTCGGCGTAACACTTATCTTTGAGGGCACCCCACAAATAATAGTCCAACGGTGTCAAATCGCAGCTCCGAGGTGGCCAAACGACATCAGCTCTGCGGCTGATAATGCGATCTTCAAAAACAGGGCGCAAAACATTGAGTGTAGCTTCGGCTGTGTGGCACGTAGCGCCGTCCTGTTGAAACCAAATGTTGCCAATATCCTCCTCTTCAATTTTTGTGAACAAAAATTCGTTCAACATGGCCCGATAACGATCGCCATTGACTGTAACGGCCACTCCTTGCTCATTTTCGAAGAAAAATGGCCCAATTATGCCTCTGGACCAAAATCCGCACCAAACAGTGACTCGTTTTGGGTGTACCGGCTTTTCAATGTATGCGTGCGGGTTTTCTGTGCCCCAAATGCGACAATTTTGCTTGTTTACATACCCGCCAAGATCAAAATGAGCTTCATCCGAAAAGATGATTTTTTTGGCAAAATCGGCATCTTCTGTAAGTCGATCGCAGGCCCACTCAGCGAAGCGAAAACGCATTGGATGGTCAGTTGGCTTCAATTCCTGAACCAATTGGACTTTGTATGGCGTCATACCAAGGTCTTTATGCAAAATTCGTCTCAATGATGTCTCCGAAATGTTCAATTGTTGAGAACGACGGTGAATTGATGTTGATGGCGCATCATGCACACTTTCTGCCACAGCATCAATATTCTCGGGTGTAAGCACTGTTTTTGGCTTTTCACGCTTTGGTTTATCGATGAGGATGCCAGTTTCTTTCACTTTTTTCACAAGATAACGAACATACGGAGCTGACGGTGCTTCTCTTCTTCCAAAATCCGTACGCAATTTTCGCACACATTCTGCAACATTACCATGATTTTCAAAGTAATGTCGCAATATTTCCCAGCGTTGTTCAAGCGTATACACAACCATATTCGTTCAGCGGAAGGATAAAACTAATTATCTGTCAAATCAGACATGAGCTAAGTGTTACCATTCACGAAATAAGCACTAGTTGAAAAAAAAAACTTTAGATGGCGGACCCTATATTACTATATATGTAAAACAATTCTGCTATACAGGGTGATTTATTAGTAATTGGAAATATTTTAACTGGAGTATCCTGGGCTCAGAATATAAAGATTTAACCCAAATCACACGGCGTACGGTAAATATTTTACTATGGTACGCCGCATGTACCATATGTGGACACAGGTCTAAGTATCAAAATTTTCAAAAAAAATTCAAAATATGCCAATATTCTTTACATATGCACCTTTAAAAGCGCAAAAAATAAAAAAAAATGTCTTGGCGCAGAGGACCCGGTACAGTGACCAAGAAAAAAATCGGTCCGGCAGTCAACGTGTTAAGCATAAAAGTAATCGACTTTTCGCCTGTAAAGTTGGTCTATCCTACTCTAGGAAATGTACTCAGGGACTGGCGTAATAGATTAAAGTCAGCTGGCGGATCCTGAGTGGGTTGAAGGGGGCGATGCGGAAGTATGTCGATGACGGCTTGGGGCGATACTGCAGGCATGTTGATGATGGCTTCGGGTGATGCTGTAGGTACTTCAGAGAGTTGCAGAGTTTTGATATTTGGGTTATTGTACCCAAATCTGTTTTCGGGATGGCGCAGGAGATTTACCAGGGTGTGACTTGTCAACGTATCCCATAAACTTGCCCAAAAGAAAAACTTGGTTTTTGATTTGTCCCTTGCGGTTCTTCGTAGACAGACAAAATATAAAATGGTGTTTCCAATGGCTTTTACCGTTCCGTATACGAAATAGAGCAAGGTAACAATGGAAAAATAATTTCCCATGCGGGAGAAGAATCCCCATACTTCTTCGGCTGCGTTCCAGGCGAAGCTCTTAAATTCGGTATTACTAAACATATTGGGCAAGTGGTAACCTTGGCTGTCTACGCCCGTCTTAACTATGCGCCGCGCAACGATGTTTGTGACTGCTTGGCGCTGGCTTGGAAATTGCAGCGTGTGCTGAAATCGTTCCATATCTTTCTGGCTGTAGATTCCGTGGCTCGTAATAGGTATTATTTTCATCATAGGTAAAGATTCGCTGTAATCGTTTGCATCGAGCATCGTTGGTATTGGATGGCTCAGTTGCCCCTGTGGTGGAACTCAACCCATTTTCCATCTAAGTGGTAAACGACAGGTAGTTTGTTGTCGCAATCCACTTGGGTCCCATGTTCTTGTATGATATGTGTAATGGGACTCAGGAATCGGCTGCTATTTTCGTACGTGATCGGCAACTTTTGATAACAGTCGTCCGTTCGTCTTATGTCGACTATTTTTGGCTGACAACGGACCACGTACAGTACTTCACCCATTACCCTTCCCATATGGCTTGCGGCTTCTTTGACAAGGCTACTGACAATATCCGGCGCTTGTAGGGCGAGCACAATTCTGTGTTTTAATAAATCTTCCCTCAAACGGCACCGCTTCATAATGGCCTCATAAACCAGATCTCAAAGTTGCTGTTTAAAAGCGATTTCTAAGAACAGCAACTTACTGAGCACTTGAGCCATTATATCTGTATTATGAATCAATTTTCTTGACTTTACGTGGTAAAATTCTAATTCTGATTCAAATACAACCAGCAAGCGATTTTGTTCAGTTTGCCAAACTTGCTGATGACATACCAACTCGCTTGTGGTCAGTCGTAGGGCAAACACGGTATCTTCGGTATACACCATAATATATTTCACATCAGTTCCGTTTATTGTCAGTAGAGTAGCCTGCCCTTCGTATAATACCTCCACGCCAGTTGCTGAACATCGGTCCATGGAATCTACAGCCCACGTTACTTTTCCGACTGCATCGTCAAAACAATAATTTTTCCGGTATTGGCACACTGTGCCAGTATGTAGTCGCAGTGTATCTTCTTCCATATTTACTACGGTAACATAGTCGTGTAGTTTAATGCTGATAGCTGCACTAACAACCACGTTATCGTAGGTTACGCCGTTCTGTACATATGGAACGCCAGCACACTCCCCCGTTGGCTTAATAAGCCCAGCCAAAGTTACGGATACCTCAGTTGTT
Source organism: Clivina fossor (assembly GCA_963966155.1). NCBI lineage: Eukaryota > Metazoa > Arthropoda > Insecta > Coleoptera > Carabidae > Clivina > Clivina fossor. Next base: position 15,394,533 of record OZ014558.1, read on the forward strand.
CCATTTGCTTTCAGTCCGGTGACAATTCCTGCGCCTAGACCTGTTAGATCAAGTCTAAGGAAACGGTGTGCATCTTGGCAACTCTCTGCTCTGATATACTGCACATATCTGGTAAATCCGCCCATCACGGAGCTAGTGTGTGAATCATACCGCAATGCTCCGTGATTTGTTGAACGGATACCAGACATTGAATTAATTCGATCCGCCGGCTGACTTGGGTTGACGCGTTTTTCGGATCAATGCATGGTTTAATGTTTGTTAACGAGATTCGTGCAATTTCCGAGTTAGGATCCGAACAGTCCTACCCTATTACGTCAGTCCATCCCTTATCAATTATTCCACTAAAAACACACAAAAACATACAAATAAATTTCATGATTTTATCAGGATATAAAATATATTACAACTAAAACTAATAAAATATAATACTATGATACTAAATGCTTATATAGTAATATAATAAATGCAACGAAAGCAAATGCTTCAAATTCTTTCGTTTCTAATCCACGGCAAGTCAGGGACGGATCCGCGACTTCGGGTTTGGTATCTTTTACTTGAAATTTCAAGTTGGTGATCGTTTTCTGTCACTTCCGTCGTCGATGGATTGTGTTGTTCCCCGAATACTGAATCTTCGTTATCCTGAACGTTTGGGTTCGCGGCTCTTACGTTAACAATGTGATCTGGCTCTGTAATTGAAGCATTTATTATATTATTATTATCTACGTTATCCTGAATAAGTTGATTATCATTTGATACTACTTCCGATAACATGGGTACCATTATAGAGCCTATTCCCATATTATCATCTGCACGTTTGTCCTTGACACAGTCAATTTTTGGCTCAACGGCAAGATCCTCCAGCTCCGCCATTGTTAGAAAACAATTTTTAAGTCGATCAAAAATAAGGTCAACTGGAGTCATATTTGCATACACCAGGAACTATCTGAGAGTTTCATCAGAGAATTCAAAGATCGGGTTAACTGGAGTCATATTTGCATACACCAGAAACTATCTGAGAGTTTCATAATTCATTTCAGAGATAAAGTTTACTGGAGTCTTATTTGCATACACCAGAAACTATCTGAAGATTTCATCATTCATTTCAAAGATAAAGTTTACTGGAGTCTTATTTCAAAACACCAGAAACTATCTGAAGATTTCATCATACAATTCGAACATCTGATTAAATTGTATGATGAAACATATCCTGAAGTACCTAAATGTATAAGAGAAATAAAAAAGGATAATCGGAGTAATATTAACACGTGTTTAAAAAAGGCCAAAGACGACTTTGAAACGATTTATACGAAAGATCCAAATGCAATCAGTCTGAGAAAATGTTATTATTATATATTCTCTAAAGATTTTTTGAAGACATTTCATCATAAATTTCCATTACAAATGAGTCTCATATATATATAATTAGATATTGCGAGGTAATATTTCTTCAAAGACGAATAGTGGAGCATTTGTTCAGCCCCAAGTCGGGTATAATGTTTCATAAAACGTCTGATCATTTTCATTCCCTGGTTAAATCAAGGGATGATAATGATCACCAATGTGTTAAAAAAATCTCCCATTAATGCTGTTCTTTGGTGAAACTCGTTGGGTAGTTTAAAATGCGTCTAAATATGAACGCAAAGTCTTCCCTATTTATTAACGAATAAAACTCATTTATATTATCGATAAGAAATTTATAACTCAAATTTTGATGTAATAGTATGCTTTTCCAATTTAACTTATATCTATTTTTTTCAATGAAATATTCAGATAATTTTTGATATCTTGATACCATATACCAGTCTATCCTAGTTGAAAACTCTTGTAAGATCGATTCTGACAAATGTTGCATCATCACCATATCATCCCAATCAATCCGATGATAATATTTTCGTAATATACTTTCTGGGATGGATGAGAGTGTGTACATAAGAAACGCTATTGAACCTGATTCATTAAAGTATTCTTCTAAAATGTCACAACTGATTGTTTTAGATCCTGTTATTAAATCATTCCAAATAACACCGCCATAATATTTCTTTTGATAATAAATAATATAATTATTTGGTATGTTGTTATAAATAAAGATACTTTTCCAATCAATAAAATGAGCCACTCTATCTATGATTTTTACATCTAATTTTTGGTTTTCCAGCACCTTATCAAAATGTAGCGTACTCATATATTTTATAATGGTATCCGAATCTAGAACATACCCACAGTGTGGTATTATATTTATGTCAGCTATGCGGTTGATGTGTTTTTTCAGTAAGTATATAAAACGGAACACGCTTTGATAATATTATTGTTATAATTGCTTCAACCTCTGTTTCAAACTGCAACAACATTTCGTATGCGAAATCAGTAAAATAGGACCAAACATTATCGAGAATATATTCTATATTTAAATTGTATTTTTTATAATTTATTAAAATATCGTCATTTAAAAATTGCCAGTTTACTATGATCATAGGGACTAGTTTATGAATGTATTTTTTTATAAATTTAGTGCTTAATAACTGAGATTTGGAAATTATATACAAATTAAACCGACTAATATACTTTTCTATAAATTCTTCAGATATCACTTGATATCGCGATATATTATACCAACGTGCGTCTAAATCATTTATGTGGTCTATTAAAAACTGTTCCGATAACGATACGTACCGGCAAATTTCAATCATATATATCCCGAAGATATCATAATGCTTTGATATGAATGACTCAGAAATGTGACTCTGATGCTCAATCAAAGCGGACATGTTGATTTTTTTCATGTTCGTTTCGATTATATATTCAGGAACTATTTGATGGCGCAAAACACCAAGCATATATTGTGATGTTACATATTTGTTAATTTCGTGTGCACTCATTGGTTTATTTTTAATTAGATTCTTCATAATCATTAGATCTACTAATTCATATCTTGAGATATCGAATACTAACTGTATATCTCGTTTTTCTACCAACTTGGATTGTAAAAGTGAAGATAACACGATCCCCCAGTACTTTGAGTTGCATTTCTTTACCTTTTCCAATACAATTAACCAGTTAAAACGCTCTTTATGTTTAATAGCGAATTTAATGTTATCTTCGTTTTCAGTAAAATAATGGTCTATCTTGATGTAGGATATTATTTTACTGAAAATGTGCGGCGACACTTTTTCAATTGCATCAAAATGGTTATGATTCGTAATTCTATTAATGGCTAGATATATATTCCAATTTACGCAATTAAAGAAATATTTCAATTTGTCTTCTGGTATTTCCACATATTCCGATACGCGTTCCCAATTTAGATAATTTTTTAGTTGATAAATATACAACCAATATCGAGGTATAAACCAAGTCGATATGTTATCCCAATTGACATTGTTGACTTTTAATCTAATAGATAATCCAAGGTGATTAATACACATTAAAAAGAAACAGACATGGTCTATACCATATAGATAACTGTTTAAGTGTTCCAACATCTCGACTGGTAACTTGTCCATTTCAAATCATATTATGTTTTAACTAGTAAACAATATTGATATTAAACATAATATTTCAAATATGTAAATATAACACCAACTGATAACTTGTTATAGGGTGTTTTAATTGGGTTAATGTGAATAACCTGTAGTTTGCGGTAAATTAAGCGAAAACGATTTCATTTACAAATAATTAAGCCGTGAGATCAATAATCATTAATTAAACCAAAACGCGATATTATTGAAATGTAACCAACACCGAGTATAAACTAAACAATTAATTACCCACACATTTGTAGATATTATTTATGGTTAATAATGACAATAAAAACAGCATCAGTAATGAATCGTTATTTTTGTGAGATCTTATGATTTATATCACATTGTATTATAAATATAATAACTCATCTTTGTGTATAATGGTAAACATTTACACAAACATGTCTAACTTTACAATTGAAATTACAGATGCTTTTATAAATATATACTTTTGATTAATAATTATACCTCAACCATTACTAGAATAGAAACACATATATTAACAATCACGACTCACCACAGCATCACAATAATCTTTGATAGATTTTTCGAATAACTCTGGTATGTTCGTTATTGGCTTTGTTCAATCTACATATGTTCGATTTAATAAACTCTGTGGATAGTTTTTGATATATTAAAATATAATCCCAGTTTACGATATATTTGTAGTTATGTTTTATGAGAAGACAATTATGGTTAATGGTTAATTATAAGCATAAGAATATAAGTGTAAAATTTTAATTCACATAAGTAATTGATGCCAATAAATCTTTAATTTGTTGCAATATTTTATAATTTGGGCATTGTATATTAAACAGATCCCATTTAAATTCGTCAGATCTAATTACCTTTTTAGTAAATTCGCTGTATTCGTAAAATGTGTTATTTTGAAAGAAATATAATAAGCCGTTTGTATATCTAAAAGCGTTGTTTATTGCAGGAATTCCGGGAAACTCATCATAAGTCATTCCATAATATTTTGGCCTTAAGTTATATTCATCATATTCCATATAGTACAAATTATCATAAAATATAAATGTTCTTCCAGTATAAGTGTTAAAAATAGCACTAATATTCTTTTTATTAATGCCAATGGAACCTAATGTACGGCCGTGCCAGTTTGGTTTAATATTAAAAGACAGATCCATTATATATACTTTATCGTTGGATATGATTAAAATATCCCCAGAAGGCTTCTGGTATATATGCGATATTTTTTGAAAATCATTTGGTAAAAATGTAAGATAATCCGAAATTAATTGTGCTTCGTTATACACTCTTCCATTTAAGCCCATAACCCAAACCCATTTTTCATAAAATACGTACATTCTGTTATTCAAAGAAATTAGAAATGAAGATGGAACTATTTCACACAAATTTGGCTTGACTGGATCGATATTAGTTCTCTTACTTGGTTCTGTAGTCGTGGATGTAGGTATAGAAGTAGTTGTGGGTATAGGTTTTCTGCCATATAGTTGTTCAATTGCATAAATATCGTCTTTACTTAAACTTTTACCGGAGTTTTTATAATAGGCATACATAATTGCATCTTGCTGAGAAGAATGCGCCAGTCCTAAGCTATGACCAATTTCGTGCAATAAAACACCGTAGAAGTTGATTTTATTGTCTGGTGTAGGATCATCACCAAAATACCAATTCTCTGACATATCGAAATGTATTTCTCTACACATATTTGGATCGGTTGGGTAGAAAGCATGTGCTAAAGTATTACCAGAACCATCAAAATTATACAGACATTGACTTTTCATACATCGAAAATTATTTTTATGGACCATACGACTGGTTGCGAATGATAATAATATGTCTGGATTATTAGAATTATATTCAAATTTTAAATTAGCTACATTTTCCCATGCACTAAACGCATTTGCGGCAATGTTTCTTTGAATTCCGTCCGAGAGTGGAAAGTACCATTTAAGATTGCTTTTAAACCATTTATATTTAGTAACAGTAAATGATGAAATTTCGTCTTTAATACCACATCTTGATATTTTTAATAACTGTTTGGTTTCATTGTTCATAGTGCCGTCGACAGGTAATTCGTAAAATTCTTGAAAATTCATTAGCGCGTTTGATAAAATGTCTTGAAAATTGTCAATTGCCGTATCATGAAAACTTTCGTTAATATATCCATAATTTTGCAGGTAATTAAATATCTCGGTTTCGTTATCAGCACTGCAAATCATTAAGAGATAGTAACATATCAGTAGGTAGTATAATATCTTCATTCTGCAAATGCTTACAAATGCAATCTATTTTGATTTTAAATTTCATAATCTAAGTAGCTTACAAATGCAATTTCAATAATCTTTGGTTAGTAAACGCAACTAATAACTAGAATCTATTTTTTTAATCAAATTTCATACAATATTACGCTAATTAACACAAATATAGGCAACTGGTAGCACGGCGAAGCGCGCGCGGCAAAACGAGTGACATTTCGTGAACTCTGGCAGGGGAGCTAAATGTTGCACGCCCTTGGAGTGACCTTCAAGAACAATGTTGCACGCTCAAAATTCATTCAAAAAGCTGACAAATTGGCCGATTCCGGCTCTTTTTTGCTCGTTTTTGATGGTTCTTTTTCAAAAACACTTTCAACCTGATCTAGAACATAACATTCTCTATACTACTGCACTTGTTCTTTTTGTTCAAATGATAACATTTTCAGAGATTTTATTCGGGGGGTCTAAAAATGTTACTATGCTGTGAGTGGGAAAAATAAGAAATTTTGGAATAATCGGATTTTCCAAAATCGATTTCAAATTTTTGATTAGTAGTGTATCGTTATTTATCGCATTAGGCTCTAAATATTTAAGAATTTTTTTATACCATGGCAATACCAAATGAATTGTTGGTTGAGTATCTTGACTTAATTCTATTGCTGCACTTTCAATCGGGGACAGTAATTTTATTAATTTACATAACAAATTTTTTTTTATAAATAAATTTAGATAGCTCACGTTTACATGTAAGTAAGTTGTAAACCTGGTCATAAAATTTTTTTATTGATTTTAACATTTGTAATAATGAATTCAATTTTGTTGGAACTTCTTGTGTTAAAGAAAAATTTAATTTATTATTTAATCCTGTTTTCTTAAAAAAGTTACAATATATTTACAATTATCAATCAGGTTCAAAACATTCTCATCACTAATATTTTTTATGAATAATTCTATAGCTAATTTTAAATTATGAGCTGTACAAGCAATTCTATTATATGATTTTAAAGCACTAATAATATTTGCACCATTATCTATTACAATTAGTGCTGTCCATATTTGAAAAAATTGGATCCGGATATCCGGATCCAAAAAGATTCGGATATCCGAATATCCGATTCACGGATAATATAAGATCCGGATCCGATATCCGGATCTGAGATTCGGATCCCAATATTCTGATCTGAGATCCGAAACCAATATTCGGATCTGAGATTCGGATCCGATATTCGGAACCGCTTTCGGATTTGAGATTCGGATCCGATATCTTGAACCGATATTCGGATCTGAGATTCGGATCCGATATCCGGAACCGATATTCGGATCTGAGATTCGGATTCGACATTCGGAACCGATATTCGGATCTGAAAATTACACAGAAACAGGTATTGTATTTTTATTTCTATTTAGTTTTACTATTTATAATAAAGTTTATAATTTTAGTAATTTATTATATACGTACATGTTTTAGTCTTTTATATAAAAGTAAAATTTGGTTTAACAAATAGATATATTAAAATAGTTGTTCTGTCTTGTTATATCTATAACTTCAATACTTTACTATACATTTATGATGTAATATAGACATGCACTCATCATACGTTTATTGATATACATAGTGTAGAAAGAGACAACTTATAATAATATATGCGTAGCTATAGTCAGGTGCAGTTATTTGAGTTTAAATTTTTGCGGTGTTTACGTTAGGATATTATAAAATCTTTTGTTCAGTATTTTTGTGTTGTTGTTATTATATCACTGTTATAGTGTGGTTTTGGTGCCCTATACGCTATATTTTACTAGATTTACTAGATTATAGTTTAAAAAAATTAAAATATTTCTGAATTATTAGATGAAGCAAATGAGTTAGTATTTGAATTGTATATGTAATAAATATAGTAAAGGAACATTAATAACATAATAACATAACATAAGTCAGTAAACAATATATAAATATATTTTTTAATTGTTATAATAATTCAATATTAAATAATTATTCATAAAAATGAGCATATTAATATTTTTGGATGATAAGCAATTTCTTTTTGCAGTAGGTAACTAAATTTCCTGCTGACGAAAATACTCTTTCAGATGTTACTGATGTTGCCGGTATACATAAATATTTTTGTGCTATTTTACTTAAATGTGAATATTTTTTAGTATGTTCTTTCCACCAAATGAACGGGCAGTTTTGTTTTTTAATTTGATTTTCAGCTATATATGCACTTCTGATTGTGGCTCTATTTTAGCATCTTCCGGAAATAAAAATTCTAATGCTGAACTTGTATGTTCATATATTTCAACTACACTATTCAGAAGTAATTGTTTCCTTCATTAAGTTATTCAAAAAATTTGCTACACTTATTTGTTCATTTACTGATAAAGAATTTTTATATCTCGGGTCTAAAAATGTTGCTATATTTAATATAGAATTTTCATTATAAATATCAAATCTTTTTTTAATTTCACTTGTAACAATTCGTCGGCTTAGTATTAGAAGGTAGTAAGTGCAAATTTTGTAAATTTGGGAATACCGATTTTAAATATTGTTTTGGTACAGAAACTGCTATATTGCTCATATAAAATATTTTTTTTTAGCACAGGTACATAAAATTAACAGCAAATATTATATTCAATTAATTTTTACATTATTTTATGTAAGTTAATATCAAAACATAAATGTTAAGAATTTTTAAGGATATTATAATATATTTAAGAATATTAATATATATGTTTTAAAACATTCTATTGATTTATACTATTTATTATACTGTTATACTCTCTTTTTATTGACTATTTATATGAAAAGGAACAATAAAAAATTAAAACTGTATTAATAATAATAATTAAAATCTTTATTAAATAGCACATAAGGACTACCAGCGGGTGTATTCTGTACGCCAAGCAGGTAGATTGCTACGAATTTCTTTCAACTTTTAAGAATTCCTCTGAACTTTTCAGCATTTTCCCTTCACACTTCATCCAGACTTAGGACTGGCAGAGTATTGTTATTATTTAAATTAAATATAACACTCTGGTGTGTTTAAAAAATGTGGACAACAGTCCGAGTCAAATAATATAATCGACTTTAAAAAATGCGAACAGTAGTCCTTGTCAATTACTTATATAACCAATTTTCAAAGCAGATATGCTTACGTTAGAATAACTATGATTAACATTACCTGAATGCTGCTAGCGTCTAGATTACATACATAGTACACATACAATAATAAACAAAATACAAAATATACTACAATATTATTGCACCAAAATATACCATAACATTAATAATTAATAAGTAATTGTACTTTATAATTTACTAAAAATATTTATAATAAAAAAATTACAATGGTGACGCTAATACATCATCATCGTCATCATTAACATTAAAATCGTCAGAATCACTTTCACTACTTGAATTATCGTCCAGATTAATAATAAACGCATCAATAACATCGTCAATTCTACCCTCACGCACTAAAAACTCCTTTTCATATTTTTTTGCGTGCTCACAACATTTTTTCCATTATTCTGCTGGATAATTTTTAAAAAAATCATTGCACAATTGTTCTGCATCACTAAATTTAAAAGACACATTTTTATGGCCTTAATGCTGCCCACACTAACTCAATTAGATTCAGATCAGGGTGATACGTTGGACGGCGCAAAATATTGTGATTATGTTCTAATAACAATTCGTCGATAGCATACCGTTTATGTCGTGGTTTGTGTTCGCATATTAAATTCCATAAGTCTATTTTTAATAATGAATTATCTACAGGTACATTTATTGACTGTAGCCAATTTTTCATTGTTTCTTTCGTGGAACTCTGGTTTGGTGGCTTGTCTAATTACATATTATGATAAGGTGCATTATCTATGACTAAGACAATTTTTTCAGGTAAATTTGGAATCAATTTTTCCCGAAGCTTTTTAGAAAAATTCGTAAAATTTATATCATCGTGATAATCCCCAGTTTTAGATTTAGATGTAAACATTTGGAATAAATCAATTTTCGCTACCTGCGTGCAAAATAATTAGCCGTTTACCTTTACTTAACGGTTTTAATAATCCTTCCTCGGCATCGTTATTCCATGACTTGTCCAATGTACAGTTAGAATGAAGGTAACTTTCGTCAAAATATACTATGGGGCGGCCGTCCTGTGTATAGCTTTTTATAGATCCTAAAAAAGTCGACTCGAAGTTTTGAATATCAGGACGTTCCGCAAGTATTCTTCGATTAGATTTCGTTTTTCGCCATCAAAAACCAATTTCTTTTATATTTTTTCGAAGACTTTCCCGACTTTCTTCGTATCCTGTGTCTTGAAATTTTTTTAAAATAGTTTTGACAGTAGGAATAACTTTTTCTGTCGTATGTAAATTTAAAATTGTACTCTTCGAAACATCCTTATTAAAATCATCCAGTTTCATTATTTTTTTTCCTTGATTATATGTTTTCTCGGTGAACTAAATTTTGAGCTTTCACCTAAAATGACATAACATAATAATTAATACAAGTATTAAAAATAAACTTATGTCGAACTTGTTTCGTAAAAATGTGTTAAAATTAACTACATGTTAAAATAAAAATATAAAAATTTATTAAAATTATCAATTTGCAAAATTCTAAAATATTTGTTTTAACATTTCAACAGTAATGTTACAGAATAAGCCCGTGTATCTGTTATTTAATAAATAAATAACATAAATATTTATAAATAAATTAATAATGAACTTACCGGTGTTCACTTTATTTTGTTCCCTTTTTATTCTATATTCTATGCTGTGTGAAACTTTTGTCATAGCTGCAACTCGATCAACAATTCGATTTAATGGAATTATTAATTCTTCTTGCCTACTTTCACTGGTCACATACTCCAAAACATTCGAAACAATTTCGGAACTTTGGCTAGAAATAGCACGGCCACGTAATTTAGATTTGAACTCCATAAATTTTCTCTCAGACTGTACTTTTGTCTACGCTACACGATAATAACAGAAGCACGATACAAGTAAGACTTTAGTCTTACTTATATCGTATGCCCACCATAGGTCCCCACCATGTCCCCACTACAATTTTTAGCTAGAACCATTGCGCATCTACCCCTCATTGTTACGAGATATTTGTACAATTGAGGCAATGAGTGCAAAAGTGGACTAACCACACCGGTCAATGTTTTGAGTAATGCGAGGATTAAATATTGGCTTATTTTATTTCTCAATCTATTGCGTCATGATACGAAAAAAATAGCGCTTTTCCCGTTTTTAGGTCGGTGATACAAAATTCATTTACCCAAATTTGTCGATAATAAAATATTTCTTGCACTGGTATATGAGGCAAAGGTAAATTTTGCATGTAGTCAATGCAAATTCCATGAACATCATCTCGTTCTTGGCACAGTTTTTGCACATTTTGGAGGGAATTGTAAAATTTTTTAGCACGCCTTTTATGTACCATAAGTTCAGCAATTGCCACTTTTTTCGCTGTTTCATTCAAAACAGTACTTTTCATTTTTTGGCTTAGCTCTTCACACATAGAGCATATATCTACTTGTGGCCTTCCAAATGATAGTGTGTAATTCTCACGAAAATACTGCCGAAAAAATTGATAAGTAACAGGGGTTTCATGTTTCTTTTTAAAAATATCGTACATGATTTGTATATTTTTACAATGTATATTTATTACAATATATTTTCGTTATTGAGAAAAAGAGTTAAATCATTAATTAATATTTGTTATAATAAGTATATTTGTAATGTAGAGAAACAAATTTCAACTAATTCAAAAAAATTTTGGACTTACGTTTCATCACTTAAGAAAAGCAGCATTCCACAACAAATGCAGTATTGTAATAGAGTGTCAAATAATGGCGTGGAAACGTGTAATCTCTTTTCTGATTATTTCAAATCAGTGTATACTGATGGTTCCTTAGATGAAAATCTTATGAGATCCCTGGTGGATGAGCTTCTAGTGAATAACAACTGTGGTATATCAAAAGTTCATATTGAAAATTCTGATGTATTTAATACATTATCGAATTTAGATATCAACAAAGGGTCAGGGCCAGATAATATACCTTGTATATTTATAAAAAACTGTGCTTCATCTTTGTGTAATCCACTCGCTACCATTTTTAATAAATCTCTTAAAGAAGGCAATTTCCCGCAAATTTGGAAAAAAGCTTTCGTAGTTCCGGTATTCAAGTCAGGCAATAAAAATATTGTTGAAAATTATAGACCAATCTCTAAATTATGTATTCTGGAAAAAGTATTTGAATCAATTATTTATAAACAGTTATTCTCCTGTGTGAAAAACTTTATTATCCCTCAACAACATGGATTCTTTTCTGGAAGATCTGTTGAAAGTAACCTACTTGAATACACGGACTACATATTGGATGCTATGGATAACAGGGTCCAGGTTGACGCCATTTATACTGACTTCAGCAAAGCGTTTGATAAAATAGATCACAATATATTGATAAGAAAGCTAGCTGTAGCCGGTGTGAGTGGTGACCTGTTAAAATGGTTTTCTTCTTATTTGACTAACAGAAGGCAATGTGTGGTGGTGAATGGATTCCATTCTGATGAGGTGCTCGTAACTTCTGGTGTTCCACAAGGGTCCCATTTAGGGCCTTTATTGTTTAATATTTTTATCAATGACGTTGCTACTTGTTTCACTTATTCTAAATTTATCATGTATGCAGACGATCTCAAAATTTACAAAACTATTCACTCAGATCTAGACTGTAAGTTGTTGCAACATGATATTGATAAATTTACCGATTATGCGATGGCAAATAAACTGCTACTTAATACTTCTAAATGCCACTCTATTACATTCACTAGAAACAGGACTGTTATTGAGTGTGCGTATCATATACATGATTCCACTATAATTAAATCTAAAACGATTAAAGATCTAGGTGTAACCTTAGACCAAAAGCTCTTGTTTGATGTGCATATAGACACCATTGTTAAAAAAGCCTACAAGATGTTAGGTTTTTTGATTCGTACCTGTATGAAATTTAAAAATCCAAAAACCTTTGTAACATTATATTATACGATTGTTAGGAGCCAACTTGAATTTGCCTCGGTTTGCTGGAATCCGCATTATTCTACTTACATTAACCGCCTCGAAAAAATACAAAACAAATTCCTCTCATTTTTAAGTAGGAAATTTATTAATTTTGATTTTAACTGTCTTAGTTTGGAAAAAAGGCGGACACTATTTGATCTTACATTTTTATATAAACTTTTAAATAATATAGTTGATTCTCCTTTCTTACTTTCGCAACTGTCTTTTCGAGTGCCAAGTTATGTAACTAGAACAAATTTTTTGCTTGATATCCCTTTACATAGAACTAACTCTGCAGCAAATTCTCCTATTAATAGATTATCTTACACGTATAATAAAATTTGTACTATGGATAATTTTCCTGATATATTTACTGTATCTATAACTACTTTTAAGCGTTTAATTTCTTTGATTTTGTATAATATTTCTTCATAAATTTTTTGTATCTGTAATTTAATGTATGTATATATATATTTATATATATTCTCTTATTTCATAATATGTATTTTACTCTAATTATGTAATTTTCATGTCTGTGTGATAAATTTTCTTTGTTTATTATAATTGTAGTGCTACTCTGTCATTGGGATTGATTCCTGTTGAGTAGCCAAACATATAAAAAAAAAAAAAAAAAAAAATAAAATATTTAAATTGGCACTTAAATATTGTTTTCTCACGTTGCCATAGTGTACCTCTTTTTTATCAAAAGAATCTATAAACTGTTTTATTAAAAAACAATTTTCGCTACTAACGCATCTGCTACGAGATCCAGGCATGCGTCCTCTCATGTCAGTAGGAGTTTTTCCTGCTTTAAGCAATTCACTGAGCCGTTGAATTCGTCTTTGCGTAACACCAAACAAATTCAAGAACGCTATTTTACAAACTTTAATTCTGGTTCCTTGTATAGCTATATTGTAAATAACATTAAAAGATCTCTTCTGGGGTGAATCTTTTCGTGGTCGCTTTCGTTTAACTTCCGATATTTCCATTAATCCTTGCAAAAAAATATCCTGTTCATTTTTGCCATCAATTTCGTAAAAATTTTTCTGTATCATGATTTGATTTTCTTTCGCAATATTTTGGAAACATTTCAAACGACATCTAGAATAAGATATTATAGTTTTACTTACAATAAATTATTTAAAAATCTCATAATACGCATTAACATTAAATATTCCTACTTACTTGCAATCTTCCCCCAATGATACGGCTGGAACTGTATTATTTGAGTAATTAATATGCGATAAACCTTTTATCTTTGCCTTCTTGATTCTATTAGCTTTATATTTCTCCGTATTTAATACTCCTTTTTTTACACTTAATCTAACATTTTCAACGCTGCTAGCACTGCTAAAACTCTCGCCATCCGCCATTTCTTATGAACTGTCATTGCAAATTTGCCGATTACTTTACAGATGCCGTTAGTGTGACAGTGCGCGTTGTAGTACGAAAACGTTACGAGTCCTGGACTTGTAACGTTTTCAAAATACATGCAAAGTTTTACCTCTTCTAAACTGACTAAAAACATAGGGACTTGTAACCTTTTCATCATAAATAGTTGTATTTAGGTATCACGAACAATATTATGTACATATCTCATTTTTGATAAAAATGTGACTCGTAACCTTTTCGAAATACAGCATTCAATTATATTCATCTAGCTTAATTTTCCATCGCATAAGTTTTGAATTCGGGTCTTTTAAAGACATGAGCCAGACAAGGGGTCGATGATCAGTACGAATTTTAAATTTGTTACCGTATAGATAAGGTCTGAAGTATTTTGTCGACCAAACTACACTAAGCAATTCTTTTTCGGTGGTGGAATAGTTAATTTCGTGTTCATTTAAGGTACGGGAGGCATATGCAATAGGCAAATCTTTTCCATTATAATTTTGACTAAGTACTGCTCCTATCGCGTAATTACTGGCATCTGTTGTCAATATAAATTGTTTATTAAAATCGGGATATTGAAGAATTGGTGAATTAATTAGTAAATTTTTACTACTTTCGAAACTGGTTTTATATTCTACGTTATTTATATCTACTTTATTGCCCTTTTTTAAACACTGTGTCATTGGCTTAGTTAATTTTGCAAAATTTGGGATAAATTTTCGGTAATATCCTAATAACCCTAAATAAGTTTTAATTTCTTTTTGAGTTTTAGGGATTGGATATTCTTTAACGGCTTTAATTTTAGTGGGGTTCGGTTTAATACCCTCTTGTGAAACTACATGACCTAAATATGCAACTTCTTTTTGAAGAAATTCTGACTTGTCAAGCTGAATTTTTAGATTATTATCTTTTAGTTTTTTAAATACTTTACGAATGTTTCTGATATGTTCTTGTAAACTAGTCCCTAATATAATTATGTCATCTAAATAAACGAGGCATATTTTATTAATATATTCTCGCAAAACATGATTCATCAATCTTTGAAAAGTCGCCGGAGCATTTTTCAGTCCGAAAGGCATTCTTGTGAATTCATAGTGTCCTGTCTCGGTATTAAAGGCTGTTTTTGGAATAGAGTCATCAGACATTTGTATCTGGTGAAAGCCGGATGCAAGATCTAAAGTAGTATAATACATATTACGTCCTAATTTGTCTAATACTTCTGTAATGTTCGGAATAGGAAATTTATCGTCAATTGTTTTGGATTTTAGTTTTCGATAGTCAATTACCATTCGAAATTTTCTCTTTCCCGATGCGTCTAATTTTTTTGGTACCATCCACACTGGCGAACTCCAAGGTGAATGACTTTCGCGAATAATTTTGTCTTTTAATAATTTTTCGGTTTGAGTTTCAATTTCTTTTTTATAACATTGAGGATATCGATATGATTTGGAATAAACAGGTATGTCATCTGTTGTTTTAATATCGTGTTTAATTGCACTAGTGTGAGTTAGGCTTTGAGTTTCGCGCGGAAATATTTCGCTATAATCGTTTATTAACTTGTTTAGTTCGCGTTTTTCTTCGCTGTTCAAATGTTCCGTTCTAAATTTTATTTCGTTAGTTTCTGTTATATTTATATTATTTTCAGAATTAAAATATTGTAATTTGAAATGTTTGTTGCAAATTTTTACATTGTTATTTTCAAAGTCTAATTTAATTTTTAATAATTGTAACGCTGGTAGTCCTAATAAAACGTTAAATTTTTTATGAAAATCGAAAAGAAAACATTTAATTTGCTGTTTTTCTATTTCTAAAATAATGAATTCATTTCCAGATGTTTTACCTAACGTAGTAGTAAAGATGAAAGGTTCATTATAAATTTTAAATCTTTCTGAATTGTTCTTTACAAAAAATTTTACTTATTAAATTTATTGATGAGCCGGTGTCGATTAATATTATATAGTCTTTTACATTTAAAAATGGAAGTTTACTATTACAACTAATATTTAAGATTTCTCCGATATTGAAAGGCTGTCTATCTCTAAAAAAGAATTATTTTCTGAATTTTGATTATCTGTTTCGTTTTCGTTAGTATATTCAAAATTAGTTTCAAAATCTGTCTCCTCATTTTCGTTTTGATTTTCGTTATTAAATAGTTCTTCTACTACGTAATTACTAGTTTGTGATCTTGGTTGTGGTTCAAAATAATTATTTGCATTACGTGGTGTAAAAGTTTGTCTTGTCTGTATAGACATAGGCGTAGGTCTGATATTTTGACCGTTTTTTACTTGTCTTGGAGCAAATGTTTTAGGTTGCGTGTTATTTTGAATATTTCGAATATTTTTCAGATTTGCGAATTAACGTTAAAACGACCAAAATTTTAATTTTAACGGATTAATTCAATTTTTTAGAATTCCGATTACAATTTGTTTCGCATATCCTACCGACTGCGCCAAATATAAAATATCGATCAGAAATTTTATTTTAAAAAAAATTTATTTATTAATTATATAAGATACAACTTAACAGCATAAAAACAGAAATGAGAATGAATTCTATTATGTGGGAAACTATACGTAACATATACAAGTTGAAATAAAACACTAGTCTATTCTTGCTATCTCAGCTTAGATAAAGCGGAGATGTTGGTGTCAGATATATATATAACTCATTTATTTTATTAATTTATGTTCTGCTTTTTATCAATTATTTTATTTACAATTCAAAAAATGTTAGATATTTTTATTACTTTATAAATGCATAAGAATCGATCATATGTTATTTTTTATTATCATGTTATATATAAATATATATATAAGATAACAAGGAAAAGAAAAATGTATTTTTTAGTATATAATTATTTTTTATTTTCCAATGCGTTTGCAATTCTATCTAGTACATTATAAATATTTGTGGGTTATTTAATTTGTTTATATTTTCTGAAATATCGTGTAAGGATTTTATCACTTTGTCCATTTTTTTTCCAATTTCTTCAGCCAATTTTTTGAACTCTTCTGCCGTTTGCAGAGTAATCGGTCTCCGTCTGGGAGAATCTATAGATACAAAAAGATAATTATTATAATTATAATTCAAAATAGTTTCATATTTAACTTACAGTGGGAATCAGACTGCGCAGAAGTAGACGGTGTCGGTGTCACTGATGGTGTCTAAATTATAAAATATAAGCTTCATTAAATTAAATATTGACTATATCAATATTTTCAATACATTTTTTAGATTTTATATACACTAATGCTTAAAAAGTTTTTTTATAATAATATTTTACCGTCGAAAATTTAAAATATAAAGTTATTATATTTAAATTAACTTACTTGTAATTTATTTAATTTAGTTATTTTAATACAATTATTTACCGTAGATGATAAAAATTCGTCAGGTTCCCAAGAAGATGGAATGGGCTGTGCTACAGTGAGTTTCCAAGAGGATCCAGCAGTGGGCTGTGGTTCCCAAGAAGGTCCAGCATGCGGTTCTCGGGAAGGTTCTGTTATTTCTTCAAATTCTTCAAATTGCAAAATATATGTAGATCAAGTGTTTTCATTACATTTTTACGAATGCCAATTTTTGACCCGACAAGGGCACGGACACTTTGCTGCTACTCAAATCTATACGTAATATTCGGTTGTTGATAATAATTTCATAATAGGGTTTCGCGTTCTTTACCATTTTCACTCCTTTCGAATATTTTAATTCGATAAGTTCATTTTTCTGATTTCGAGTGTATTTCGGTAATTTCAAACCACAAAATTTTATCCTTGCCATTGCCATGATTATGCTGTAACAAATTAATATAAAATTTACTGTAATTATATTCAATTTTATGCGGTAAGTAATATCAAGATAAAATGCAATACGAGGCGAAGTTGAGGCATGCGCAGTGGCATTAATCTTTTTCAGAATCGCTACACACGTCGACGATATTTTCAGTTTAGAAAATAATGCAATGCTAATAAAAATATCAAAATATTTATTATTTCATTTTCATGATTATTAAATATACTAAACGAGCCTATTTTAAAGAAAATTCACAATAATATAATCTTAAAAGTTGACAGACAACATTAACATATTATAATGAGCAGTGTATAGTGCGCATGCGTCAATCACATTTCATTTATACTGCATGAATAGTTGCAATCATAGATTAACTGAGGAGCAGACTTTCAAAATGCGTTTTGTCCAAAATGTTACATTTTTAGTTATAATGGTATTACATTTTATGCGCAAAAACGCGTCTTTTAAGGCAAATTTGACATTTAAAACGCATATTGGCTCAGTCTGAAATAAATATTGAAAGTCACAATGTGACATGTACTGCACTTTTAGATTTAATCAAAAATGTGTCATTTGCTGTCAATGAATTTTGCCTCTTTCTGAAAATTATGAAATTTGGACAAAACGCATTTTGAAAGTAGTACATTATAAATATTTGTGGGTTATTTAATTTGTTTATATTTTCTGAAATATCGTGTAAGGATTCTATCACTTTGTCCATTTTTTTTCCAATTTCTTCAGCCAATTTTTTGAACTCTTCTGCCGTTTGCAGAGTAATCGGTCTCCGTCTGGGAGAATCTATAGATACAAAAAGATAATTATTATAATTATAATTCAAAATAGTTTCATATTTAACTTACAGTGGGAATCAGACTGCGCAGAAGTAGACGGTGTCGGTGTCACTGATGGTGTCTAAATTATAAAATATAAGCTTCATTAAATTAAATATTGACTATATCAATATTTTCAATACATTTTTTAGGTTTTATATACACTAATGTTTAAAAAGTTTTTTTATAATAATATTTTACCGTCGAAAATTTAAAATATAAAGTTATTATATTTAAATTAAC
This sequence comes from Clivina fossor, assembly GCA_963966155.1. NCBI lineage: Eukaryota > Metazoa > Arthropoda > Insecta > Coleoptera > Carabidae > Clivina > Clivina fossor. The sequence goes on from OZ014558.1 coordinate 15,413,623, forward strand.
TTACTTGTAATTTATTTAATTTAGTTATTTTAATACAATTATTTACCGTAGATGATAAAAATTCGTCAGGTTCCCAAGAAGATGGAATGGGCTGTGCTACAGTGAGTTTCCAAGAGGATCCAGCAGTGGGCTGTGGTTCCCAAGAAGGTCCAGCATGCGGTTCTCGGGAAGGTTCTGTTATTTCTTCAAATTCAGGGTCTGCACTATCCAGTGGAATTCCCTCTGGGCCAGTGATACCGTAAACCACGTCCGGACTTATAACATTGACAATTCTTTCTTCCAAATCCGTTAAAGTTTTTGTGGTTGGTGGTCCACCGCCAGTTTGGCTTCTCCACTTGCTTATTGCTGAAACCTTCTTTTTGGTTGACATTTTCATGTCACTCCAAACCTATACAAATAAAATACATGTGTAATAATAATCAATTATAGTAATAAAATACTCTGGAACTCTGGTTTGGTGGCTTGTCTAATTACATATTATGATAAGGTGCATTATCTATGACTAAGACAATTTTTTCAGGTAAATTTGGAATCAATTTTTCCCGAAGCTTTTTAGAAAAATTCGTAAAATTTATATCATCGTGATAATCCCCAGTTTTAGATTTAGATGTAAACATTTGGAATAAATCAATTTTCGCTACCTGCGTGCAAAATAATTAGCCGTTTACCTTTACTTAACGGTTTTAATAATCCTTCCTCGGCATCGTTATTCCATGACTTGTCCAATGTACAGTTAGAATGAAGGTAACTTTCGTCAAAATATACTATGGGGCGGCCGTCCTGTGTATAGCTTTTTATAGATCCTAAAAAAGTCGACTCGAAGTTTTGAATATCAGGACGTTCCGCAAGTATTCTTCGATTAGATTTCGTTTTTCGCCATCAAAAACCAATTTCTTTTATATTTTTTCGAAGACTTTCCCGACTTTCTTCGTATCCTGTGTCTTGAAATTTTTTTAAAATAGTTTTGACAGTAGGAATAACTTTTTCTGTCGTATGTAAATTTAAAATTGTACTCTTCGAAACATCCTTATTAAAATCATCCAGTTTCATTATTTTTTTTCCTTGATTATATGTTTTCTCGGTGAACTAAATTTTGAGCTTTCACCTAAAATGACATAACATAATAATTAATACAAGTATTAAAAATAAACTTATGTCGAACTTGTTTCGTAAAAATGTGTTAAAATTAACTACATGTTAAAATAAAAATATAAAAATTTATTAAAATTATCAATTTGCAAAATTCTAAAATATTTGTTTTAACATTTCAACAGTAATGTTACAGAATAAGCCCGTGTATCTGTTATTTAATAAATAAATAACATAAATATTTATAAATAAATTAATAATGAACTTACCGGTGTTCACTTTATTTTGTTCCCTTTTTATTCTATATTCTATGCTGTGTGAAACTTTTGTCATAGCTGCAACTCGATCAACAATTCGATTTAATGGAATTATTAATTCTTCTTGCCTACTTTCACTGGTCACATACTCCAAAACATTCGAAACAATTTCGGAACTTTGGCTAGAAATAGCACGGCCACGTAATTTAGATTTGAACTCCATAAATTTTCTCTCAGACTGTACTTTTGTCTACGCTACACGATAATAACAGAAGCACGATACAAGTAAGACTTTAGTCTTACTTATATCGTATGCCCACCATAGGTCCCCACCATGTCCCCACTACAATTTTTAGCTAGAACCATTGCGCATCTACCCCTCATTGTTACGAGATATTTGTACAATTGAGGCAATGAGTGCAAAAGTGGACTAACCACACCGGTCAATGTTTTGAGTAATGCGAGGATTAAATATTGGCTTATTTTATTTCTCAATCTATTGCGTCATGATACGAAAAAAATAGCGCTTTTCCCGTTTTTAGGTCGGTGATACAAAATTCATTTACCCAAATTTGTCGATAATAAAATATTTCTTGCACTGGTATATGAGGCAAAGGTAAATTTTGCATGTAGTCAATGCAAATTCCATGAACATCATCTCGTTCTTGGCACAGTTTTTGCACATTTTGGAGGGAATTGTAAAATTTTTTAGCACGCCTTTTATGTACCATAAGTTCAGCAATTGCCACTTTTTTCGCTGTTTCATTCAAAACAGTACTTTTCATTTTTTGGCTTAGCTCTTCACACATAGAGCATATATCTACTTGTGGCCTTCCAAATGATAGTGTGTAATTCTCACGAAAATACTGCCGAAAAAATTGATAAGTAACAGGGGTTTCATGTTTCTTTTTAAAAATATCGTACATGATTTGTATATTTTTACAATGTATATTTATTACAATATATTTTCGTTATTGAGAAAAAGAGTTAAATCATTAATTAATATTTGTTATAATAAGTATATTTGTAATGTAGAGAAACAAATTTCAACTAATTCAAAAAAATTTTGGACTTACGTTTCATCACTTAAGAAAAGCAGCATTCCACAACAAATGCAGTATTGTAATAGAGTGTCAAATAATGGCGTGGAAACGTGTAATCTCTTTTCTGATTATTTCAAATCAGTGTATACTGATGGTTCCTTAGATGAAAATCTTATGAGATCCCTGGTGGATGAGCTTCTAGTGAATAACAACTGTGGTATATCAAAAGTTCATATTGAAAATTCTGATGTATTTAATACATTATCGAATTTAGATATCAACAAAGGGTCAGGGCCAGATAATATACCTTGTATATTTATAAAAAACTGTGCTTCATCTTTGTGTAATCCACTCGCTACCATTTTTAATAAATCTCTTAAAGAAGGCAATTTCCCGCAAATTTGGAAAAAAGCTTTCGTAGTTCCGGTATTCAAGTCAGGCAATAAAAATATTGTTGAAAATTATAGACCAATCTCTAAATTATGTATTCTGGAAAAAGTATTTGAATCAATTATTTATAAACAGTTATTCTCCTGTGTGAAAAACTTTATTATCCCTCAACAACATGGATTCTTTTCTGGAAGATCTGTTGAAAGTAACCTACTTGAATACACGGACTACATATTGGATGCTATGGATAACAGGGTCCAGGTTGACGCCATTTATACTGACTTCAGCAAAGCGTTTGATAAAATAGATCACAATATATTGATAAGAAAGCTAGCTGTAGCCGGTGTGAGTGGTGACCTGTTAAAATGGTTTTCTTCTTATTTGACTAACAGAAGGCAATGTGTGGTGGTGAATGGATTCCATTCTGATGAGGTGCTCGTAACTTCTGGTGTTCCACAAGGGTCCCATTTAGGGCCTTTATTGTTTAATATTTTTATCAATGACGTTGCTACTTGTTTCACTTATTCTAAATTTATCATGTATGCAGACGATCTCAAAATTTACAAAACTATTCACTCAGATCTAGACTGTAAGTTGTTGCAACATGATATTGATAAATTTACCGATTATGCGATGGCAAATAAACTGCTACTTAATACTTCTAAATGCCACTCTATTACATTCACTAGAAACAGGACTGTTATTGAGTGTGCGTATCATATACATGATTCCACTATAATTAAATCTAAAACGATTAAAGATCTAGGTGTAACCTTAGACCAAAAGCTCTTGTTTATGTGCATATAGACACCATTGTTAAAAAAGCCTACAAGATGTTAGGTTTTTTGATTCGTACCTGTATGAAATTTAAAAATCCAAAAACCTTTGTAACATTATATTATACGATTGTTAGGAGCCAACTTGAATTTGCCTCGGTTTGCTGGAATCCGCATTATTCTACTTACATTAACCGCCTCGAAAAAATACAAAACAAATTCCTCTCATTTTTAAGTAGGAAATTTATTAATTTTGATTTTAACTGTCTTAGTTTGGAAAAAAGGCGGACACTATTTGATCTTACATTTTTATATAAACTTTTAAATAATATAGTTGATTCTCCTTTCTTACTTTCGCAACTGTCTTTTCGAGTGCCAAGTTATGTAACTAGAACAAATTTTTTGCTTGATATCCCTTTACATAGAACTAACTCTGCAGCAAATTCTCCTATTAATAGATTATCTTACACGTATAATAAAATTTGTACTATGGATAATTTTCCTGATATATTTACTGTATCTATAACTACTTTTAAGCGTTTAATTTCTTTGATTTTGTATAATATTTCTTCATAAATTTTTTGTATCTGTAATTTAATGTATGTATATATATATTTATATATATTCTCTTATTTCATAATATGTATTTTACTCTAATTATGTAATTTTCATGTCTGTGTGATAAATTTTCTTTGTTTATTATAATTGTAGTGCTACTCTGTCATTGGGATTGATTCCTGTTGAGTAGCCAAACATATAAAAAAAAAAAAAAAAAAAAATAAAATATTTAAATTGGCACTTAAATATTGTTTTCTCACGTTGCCATAGTGTACCTCTTTTTTATCAAAAGAATCTATAAACTGTTTTATTAAAAAACAATTTTCGCTACTAACGCATCTGCTACGAGATCCAGGCATGCGTCCTCTCATGTCAGTAGGAGTTTTTCCTGCTTTAAGCAATTCACTGAGCCGTTGAATTCGTCTTTGCGTAACACCAAACAAATTCAAGAACGCTATTTTACAAACTTTAATTCTGGTTCCTTGTATAGCTATATTGTAAATAACATTAAAAGATCTCTTCTGGGGTGAATCTTTTCGTGGTCGCTTTCGTTTAACTTCCGATATTTCCATTAATCCTTGCAAAAAAATATCCTGTTCATTTTTGCCATCAATTTCGTAAAAATTTTTCTGTATCATGATTTGATTTTCTTTCGCAATATTTTGGAAACATTTCAAACGACATCTAGAATAAGATATTATAGTTTTACTTACAATAAATTATTTAAAAATCTCATAATACGCATTAACATTAAATATTCCTACTTACTTGCAATCTTCCCCCAATGATACGGCTGGAACTGTATTATTTGAGTAATTAATATGCGATAAACCTTTTATCTTTGCCTTCTTGATTCTATTAGCTTTATATTTCTCCGTATTTAATACTCCTTTTTTTACACTTAATCTAACATTTTCAACGCTGCTAGCACTGCTAAAACTCTCGCCATCCGCCATTTCTTATGAACTGTCATTGCAAATTTGCCGATTACTTTACAGATGCCGTTAGTGTGACAGTGCGCGTTGTAGTACGAAAACGTTACGAGTCCTGGACTTGTAACGTTTTCAAAATACATGCAAAGTTTTACCTCTTCTAAACTGACTAAAAACATAGGGACTTGTAACCTTTTCATCATAAATAGTTGTATTTAGGTATCACGAACAATATTATGTACATATCTCATTTTTGATAAAAATGTGACTCGTAACCTTTTCGAAATACAGCATTCAATTATATTCATCTAGCTTAATTTTCCATCGCATAAGTTTTGAATTCGGGTCTTTTAAAGACATGAGCCAGACAAGGGGTCGATGATCAGTACGAATTTTAAATTTGTTACCGTATAGATAAGGTCTGAAGTATTTTGTCGACCAAACTACACTAAGCAATTCTTTTTCGGTGGTGGAATAGTTAATTTCGTGTTCATTTAAGGTACGGGAGGCATATGCAATAGGCAAATCTTTTCCATTATAATTTTGACTAAGTACTGCTCCTATCGCGTAATTACTGGCATCTGTTGTCAATATAAATTGTTTATTAAAATCGGGATATTGAAGAATTGGTGAATTAATTAGTAAATTTTTACTACTTTCGAAACTGGTTTTATATTCTACGTTATTTATATCTACTTTATTGCCCTTTTTTAAACACTGTGTCATTGGCTTAGTTAATTTTGCAAAATTTGGGATAAATTTTCGGTAATATCCTAATAACCCTAAATAAGTTTTAATTTCTTTTTGAGTTTTAGGGATTGGATATTCTTTAACGGCTTTAATTTTAGTGGGGTTCGGTTTAATACCCTCTTGTGAAACTACATGACCTAAATATGCAACTTCTTTTTGAAGAAATTCTGACTTGTCAAGCTGAATTTTTAGATTATTATCTTTTAGTTTTTTAAATACTTTACGAATGTTTCTGATATGTTCTTGTAAACTAGTCCCTAATATAATTATGTCATCTAAATAAACGAGGCATATTTTATTAATATATTCTCGCAAAACATGATTCATCAATCTTTGAAAAGTCGCCGGAGCATTTTTCAGTCCGAAAGGCATTCTTGTGAATTCATAGTGTCCTGTCTCGGTATTAAAGGCTGTTTTTGGAATAGAGTCATCAGACATTTGTATCTGGTGAAAGCCGGATGCAAGATCTAAAGTAGTATAATACATATTACGTCCTAATTTGTCTAATACTTCTGTAATGTTCGGAATAGGAAATTTATCGTCAATTGTTTTGGATTTTAGTTTTCGATAGTCAATTACCATTCGAAATTTTCTCTTTCCCGATGCGTCTAATTTTTTTGGTACCATCCACACTGGCGAACTCCAAGGTGAATGACTTTCGCGAATAATTTTGTCTTTTAATAATTTTTCGGTTTGAGTTTCAATTTCTTTTTTATAACATTGAGGATATCGATATGATTTGGAATAAACAGGTATGTCATCTGTTGTTTTAATATCGTGTTTAATTGCACTAGTGTGAGTTAGGCTTTGAGTTTCGCGCGGAAATATTTCGCTATAATCGTTTATTAACTTGTTTAGTTCGCGTTTTTCTTCGCTGTTCAAATGTTCCGTTCTAAATTTTATTTCGTTAGTTTCTGTTATATTTATATTATTTTCAGAATTAAAATATTGTAATTTGAAATGTTTGTTGCAAATTTTTACATTGTTATTTTCAAAGTCTAATTTAATTTTTAATAATTGTAACGCTGGTAGTCCTAATAAAACGTTAAATTTTTTATGAAAATCGAAAAGAAAACATTTAATTTGCTGTTTTTCTATTTCTAAAATAATGAATTCATTTCCAGATGTTTTACCTAACGTAGTAGTAAAGATGAAAGGTTCATTATAAATTTTAAATCTTTCTGAATTGTTCTTTACAAAAAATTTTACTTATTAAATTTATTGATGAGCCGGTGTCGATTAATATTATATAGTCTTTTACATTTAAAAATGGAAGTTTACTATTACAACTAATATTTAAGATTTCTCCGATATTGAAAGGCTGTCTATCTCTAAAAAAGAATTATTTTCTGAATTTTGATTATCTGTTTCGTTTTCGTTAGTATATTCAAAATTAGTTTCAAAATCTGTCTCCTCATTTTCGTTTTGATTTTCGTTATTAAATAGTTCTTCTACTACGTAATTACTAGTTTGTGATCTTGGTTGTGGTTCAAAATAATTATTTGCATTACGTGGTGTAAAAGTTTGTCTTGTCTGTATAGACATAGGCGTAGGTCTGATATTTTGACCGTTTTTTACTTGTCTTGGAGCAAATGTTTTAGGTTGCGTGTTATTTTGAATATTTCGAATATTTTTCAGATTTGCGAATTAACGTTAAAACGACCAAAATTTTAATTTTAACGGATTAATTCAATTTTTTAGAATTCCGATTACAATTTGTTTCGCATATCCTACCGACTGCGCCAAATATAAAATATCGATCAGAAATTTTATTTTAAAAAAAATTTATTTATTAATTATATAAGATACAACTTAACAGCATAAAAACAGAAATGAGAATGAATTCTATTATGTGGGAAACTATACGTAACATATACAAGTTGAAATAAAACACTAGTCTATTCTTGCTATCTCAGCTTAGATAAAGCGGAGATGTTGGTGTCAGATATATATAACTCATTTATTTTATTAATTTATGTTCTGCTTTTTATCAATTATTTTATTTACAATTCAAAAAATGTTAGATATTTTTATTACTTTATAAATGCATAAGAATCGATCATATGTTATTTTTTATTATCATGTTATATATAAATATATATATAAGATAACAAGGAAAAGAAAAATGTATTTTTTAGTATATAATTATTTTTTATTTTCCAATGCGTTTGCAATTCTATCTAGTACATTATAAATATTTGTGGGTTATTTAATTTGTTTATATTTTCTGAAATATCGTGTAAGGATTTTATCACTTTGTCCATTTTTATTCCAATTTCTTCAGCCAATTTTTTGAACTCTTCTGCCGTTTGCAGAGTAATCGGTCTCCGTCTGGGAGAATCTATAGATACAAAAAGATAATTATTATAATTATAATTCAAAATAGTTTCATATTTAACTTACAGTGGGAATCAGACTGCGCAGAAGTAGACGGTGTCGGTGTCACTGATGGTGTCTAAATTATAAAATATAAGCTTCATTAAATTAAATATTGACTATATCAATATTTTCAATACATTTTTTAGATTTTATATACACTAATGCTTAAAAAGTTTTTTTATAATAATATTTTACCGTCGAAAATTTAAAATATAAAGTTATTATATTTAAATTAACTTACTTGTAATTTATTTAATTTAGTTATTTTAATACAATTATTTACCGTAGATGATAAAAATTCGTCAGGTTCCCAAGAAGATGGAATGGGCTGTGCTACAGTGAGTTTCCAAGAGGATCCAGCAGTGGGCTGTGGTTCCCAAGAAGGTCCAGCATGCGGTTCTCGGGAAGGTTCTGTTATTTCTTCAAATTCTTCAAATTGCAAAATATATGTAGATCAAGTGTTTTCATTACATTTTTACGAATGCCAATTTTTGACCCGACAAGGGCACGGACACTTTGCTGCTACTCAAATCTATACGTAATATTCGGTTGTTGATAATAATTTCATAATAGGGTTTCGCGTTCTTTACCATTTTCACTCCTTTCGAATATTTTAATTCGATAAGTTCATTTTTCTGATTTCGAGTGTATTTCGGTAATTTCAAACCACAAAATTTTATCCTTGCCATTGCCATGATTATGCTGTAACAAATTAATATAAAATTTACTGTAATTATATTCAATTTTATGCGGTAAGTAATATCAAGATAAAATGCAATACGAGGCGAAGTTGAGGCATGCGCAGTGGCATTAATCTTTTTCAGAATCGCTACACACGTCGACGATATTTTCAGTTTAGAAAATAATGCAATGCTAATAAAAATATCAAAATATTTATTATTTCATTTTCATGATTATTAAATATACTAAACGAGCCTATTTTAAAGAAAATTCACAATAATATAATCTTAAAAGTTGACAGACAACATTAACATATTATAATGAGCAGTGTATAGTGCGCATGCGTCAATCACATTTCATTTATACTGCATGAATAGTTGCAATCATAGATTAACTGAGGAGCAGACTTTCAAAATGCGTTTTGTCCAAAATGTTACATTTTTAGTTATAATGGTATTACATTTTATGCGCAAAAACGCGTCTTTTAAGGCAAATTTGACATTTAAAACGCATATTGGCTCAGTCTGAAATAAATATTGAAAGTCACAATGTGACATGTACTGCACTTTTAGATTTAATCAAAAATGTGTCATTTGCTGTCAATGAATTTTGCCTCTTTCTGAAAATTATGAAATTTGGACAAAACGCATTTTGAAAGTAGTACATTATAAATATTTGTGGGTTATTTAATTTGTTTATATTTTCTGAAATATCGTGTAAGGATTCTATCACTTTGTCCATTTTTTTTCCAATTTCTTCAGCCAATTTTTTGAACTCTTCTGCCGTTTGCAGAGTAATCGGTCTCCGTCTGGGAGAATCTATAGATACAAAAAGATAATTATTATAATTATAATTCAAAATAGTTTCATATTTAACTTACAGTGGGAATCAGACTGCGCAGAAGTAGACGGTGTCGGTGTCACTGATGGTGTCTAAATTATAAAATATAAGCTTCATTAAATTAAATATTGACTATATCAATATTTTCAATACATTTTTTAGGTTTTATATACACTAATGTTTAAAAAGTTTTTTTATAATAATATTTTACCGTCGAAAATTTAAAATATAAAGTTATTATATTTAAATTAACTTACTTGTAATTTATTTAATTTAGTTATTTTAATACAATTATTTACCGTAGATGATAAAAATTCGTCAGGTTCCCAAGAAGATGGAATGGGCTGTGCTACAGTGAGTTTCCAAGAGGATCCAGCAGTGGGCTGTGGTTCCCAAGAAGGTCCAGCATGCGGTTCTCGGGAAGGTTCTGTTATTTCTTCAAATTCAGGGTCTGCACTATCCAGTGGAATTCCCTCTGGGCCAGTGATACCGTAAACCACGTCCGGACTTATAACATTGACAATTCTTTCTTCCAAATCCGTTAAAGTTTTTGTGGTTGGTGGTCCACCGCCAGTTTGGCTTCTCCACTTGCTTATTGCTGAAACCTTCTTTTTGGTTGACATTTTCATGTCACTCCAAACCTATACAAATAAAATACATGTGTAATAATAATCAATTATAGTAATAAAATAAATATTATAAATAAAATTAAAATACTTACCCTTTGCCATTTTTCAACTTCTTTTTTGGGTTCTTGTTGGTTTAATGCGGCAACCAACTCCTGCCACAATTTTTGGTTCCGCATTCGACCCACATCACCAACAAATTGCCCTCTTGCAAATTCTACATGTCTCTCCATAAAAGACACCAAAATATCTTTTTGTTTCTTCGCATTGCGAACATCTCGTTTTGCAGCTATATGACGCTCCATTATAAAAAAGGAAATATCTAACTAAAAGAAACCTACAAAGCTATTAAGAAAAAAACTAAATCTACAGAATTAAACTACAGTAAAACTATGGAACTAAATTAAATATAAAAGCTAATATTAAAACAAATAAAAAGAATTAAAAACTAACTAAAATTAAATATAAAAGCTAATATTAAAACAAATAAAAAGAATTAAAAACTAACTACAAAATATTATAAAACTACAACTATTTTACTAAGTTTATACACAAAAAAGTAGCTTTAAAAAAGCTGATTTATTTAAAAAACGCACTAAACTACACAAAAACTAAAAGAAACACAATAAAAACAAAATAATATCAAAAACAGAAACAAACAATATTCTAAACAAAAACTACAGAGAGGTGGTGCTGTCACAAGAACAAGTATTCGAGAACAATAAATTTTCAAAGTTTTAAACTGCTATTACCAACTGAAACCTGGTAATACCAACTGCAAATCTTAAATTTACTAAAAAAAATACCAAACTTCTTCTTTATCTTTTTTTGGTTACGTCATAACATTTATCATAATGCGTCATCAATTTATCGTTATTTTACTGTGATACTTACCATAATCAGCATGCAGGATTGTTGACTTGTGATGCAATGGTTCGTGCAAATAAATGATAGTGCACAGTTATTGAATACATTGTGAGATTTGTATCAATGAATAAATTCTCTCGTTTAAGGTGAAAAATTGACTCAAGTAATTTAGTTCATTTTGTATTACTAATTGGTTCATCTTTGAGATTCACAAATGACGTCAAAGCTTAAAATGAAGTCCATAAAATAATCGAATGTTATCATCATTCGCATTTTGGCTTTTTAAGGCGCATTTTGAAGAATACACGATGAAAAATAAAAAATAAAAGCAAATTTGCAAATGGGGACACATCTATCATAAAATAGAATTGTACGTACACTCGAAGCTCTTACTTTTTGTTAAGTTGGAACCGGAAACGCTCTCACTTTTTGCTATCAATGAAAAACAAGCGGACAACAATGTCAAAAAGTGAGAGCGGAACTTGTCAAAATGTGAAAGGTGAAATAGTGAGAGCTTCGAGTGTATTAATTAATTTATAGTCCAATAAAGTTTCACTACATCAGTTTTGTTGGATGCAAATGTTGATCCTGTGTGGAATTGAATCTACAGCTCGCAAAATTTCAGCAGCATCCAATCTTTGGAGAGCTCCTCTTATCCGCTGCATCATATTCTCCTTTGTTGTAGGGGGTTTAACGTACACCAGATCTTTTATTCTTCCCCACAAATAAAAATCCAAGACGGTCAAATCTGGTGATCGTGGGAGGAAATCGACGGTACCATATTTTCCTATCCACCGATTTGGAAATGTCGCATTTAATTGCGCGCGAGCCACTCTTGAGGTGTGTGCCGGGCACCCATCTTGCTGAAATCACACTCCAAGACGATTTAGCAATGGTAAATCCTCTAAGAGGTTAGGAAGCGTTGTCTGGATAAGTTTTGCATATCTAATGCCATTTAAATTATTGTTCAAAAAGACCGGTCCAACGATATGATCATTAATGATCCCACACCACACATTCACCTTCCAAATGCGCTGGTGATCGATCTCTCTTACCCAATGAGGGTTGTTGTGCGACCAGTATCGAGCATTCCAGGTATTTACTTCAAAGTCACTTTTGAACGTACATTCGTCGGAAAATAATATTTTTCGATGAAAGTTCACTGGTTGATTCTGCATCCAGTTGCAGAAGGCAAGACGTTGATCGTAGTCATTGCCGTGCAGTGCTTGATGCAGCTCCATTCTGTAAGGATGCAACTTAAGCCTCGATTTCATGCTGGTGTTGCTGGCGTGGTGTAGAAAATCCGACCAATAGGATTGCTCCATATCAGTGACTCACACCGAGGCGCAGCGTTGCTGGCGTAGCGTTGAAAAGTTCAAAAATTTTAACTTTTAATACTAGCAACGCCTGTGCGCATGCGTACTAGACCGAAAGTCACTGACAGCTGCGAGTAGGTTAAGAAACATTTCAGATTTTATTTATAATAATGGATTTCACTGAAAAATTAATTATCGCTGTTGAAAAACTGAGTCTCATTTCCGATGTTAAATTATGATAATCTCCTTGTTGTTTCCTTAATTTAAAAATTGGTCTAATCCACCAGCGCTTTTCATTATATAATAAACTATTATAATACAGATACAAAAGTGCTATTTTTTTTCTCCGATGGTTATATAGCGGCATTTTCGATATTATATTTACAGATATAATTTAGGTTAGGATAACTGTCAAACCGGCTAACGCTACGCTAGCTACACTTACCATGAAAACAGAACATCACAAACGCTACGCCTCACATGCCACCCCAGCGATGCTTGCAACACCAGCATGAAATCGACGCTTTATTCTCTTTTAAGATCCGGTGAATAGTCGACCTACTCATACCCGAATGTCTCTCTAATTTTCTCACGGAGGTTTTAGGGTTCACTGCAACTGATGCAAGAATATCCACAGATCGTTCATCTCGAACGCTTCGCGTCACTTGTTTCCCTTTATTGTAATGAGGTTGAGCAGTCCCTGCGAAAAGTATTCGATAGAAATAAATAGACGAATTAAAAATAAATAATGAATTCCTACATGGACAAATTTCGTTATTGAATATTCACATTTATATCATCAAATTTTCAATTATAAACATTGTGACGTACTTTGCTGGTAAGGCACAAAGTTTGGCGTGAAAATGCTCGGGCGCCAAACGGTCGGATAGCTGGTTTGGAGATCGTAGGGTTTTCAAAGAAAAAAACAATTATTGGGTGAATTTCTTTTATTTAAACCAGAAAATATGTTAGCTGTAGTATGGTAATCGGTTTTATCGGCTATCAAAGAATTGTACACAGTAGAACGATAATCGGTAGTACGGCAGTAGGTAAACGGTATTCAGTAAATAGTAGAACGGCAATCGGTGTGACGGTAAACGGTAGAACGGTAGTCGGTAGTACGGCAATCGGTGTAACGGTAAATGGTGAAACGGTAATCGGTGTAACGGTGAACGGTGGAACGGTAACCGGTGTAACGGTGAAACGGTAACCGGTGTAACGGTAAACGGTAGAACGGTAATCTGTAGTACGGTAAACGGTGGAACGGTAACCGGTGTAACGGTAAACGGTGGAACGGTGTAACGGTAAACGGTAGAACGGTAACCGATGTAACGGTAAACGGTAGAACGGTAATCGGTATTACGGTAAACGGTGAAACGGTAGCCGGTGTAACGGTAAACGGTGGAACGGTAACCGGTGTAACGGTAGAACGGTAATCGGTAGTACGGTAAACGGTAGAACGGTAATCGGTAGTACGGTAAACGGTAGAACGGCAATCGGTGTAACGGTAACGGTGAACGATTGAATTTGTCGTAAGCGAAACCGTGCAGCTGGAATACTCGCTGGCTGCACCGCGGATTTATACTGCTGGAAAACTCGCAGGCTGTATCGCGGACGCGAATGTGTGCAGTTGGAAAACTCACTGACTGCACCGCGGATATATACAGCCGGAAAGACTCGCTGGCTGTATCGCAGACTCGAGTGTGTGCAACTGGAAAACTCGCTGGTTGCACCGCGGACGTATACAGCTGGAAAACTCGCTGGCTGTATCGCGGACGCGGATGTGTGCAGTTGGAAAACTCGCTGGCTGCACCGCGGATGTATACAGCTGGAAAGCTCGCTGGCTGTATCTCGGACGCGAAGGTGTGCAGTTGGAAAACTCACTGACTGCACCGCGGACGCATACAGCTAGAAAACTCGCTGGCTGTATCACGGACGCGGATGTGTGCAGTTGGAAAACTCGCTGACTGCACCGCGGATGTATACAGCTGGAAAGCTCGCTGGCTGTATCGCGGACGCGAAGGTGTACAGTTGGAAAACTCGCTGACTGCACCGCGGACGTATACAGCTGGAAAACTCGCTGCTGTATTGCGGACGCGGATGTGTGCAACTGGAAAACTCGCTGGTTGTACCCGGAGAGCGGTTTTCGACCCCAGAGGGTAGAATTGCCCACCTGGCAACCGTCGGCTAGTGGAGGACTCGCACCAACGTTTGTTGCTTGACTTGTGTCAGACATCAACTGATTTTTTGCTTGCAAACGGCCGGCTTTTTATAGTCAGATTCCAAACTGTGCAAGTTTGATTTCGGTTTTCGTTGGTCGGCGTCAGTACTTTACATTGAAAACTATATACAAATTTGGTTTAATTTGGAAATTCTGTTTCCCGATGGAAAGTTTTGCTCATACTATTTTTATTCGATGTAAAAATATTTATTATTCTTATAAAAAAAATCTTTTCGCGATATGATACCGCGTAGCCGAGTTATTAGCCGCTAAAGTTAAAGCACGTGTCTTTCGCGATTTACTTGTGCGAATTTACTTCGTCACATCCCCCGGTTACTTCGGGGAAAAAGAGAAGAACCGTACTTTCATCATGGATGGTTGGAGGATTAGGAAAACATCCTAAAAACTTATTTTTTTTTTTTTCAAAAAAAATTCATTTAACAATAAATCCCAATATCAAAATTTCCTTATATTTATCTTATGTACTAGTTGAGTTAATAAACTAGTAACTATATTAATAATAATAATTAAACTAGTAATTATATTTTCAAAACAAATTTAAAAAAATTAAATATAATTAATAAAAAAATTTTTTAAATAAAGACAATTTTTCTAACTAAACAAACTTAACTAATTCTATGCTAAATATCCCTAACTTACTAACTAAAAACTAACTTACACTAACTTAACTAACTCTATGCTAAATATCACTAACTTAACTAACTAAAAACTAAGTTACACTAACTTAACTAACTCTATGCTAAATATCCCTAACTTAACTAACTAAAAACTAACTTAACTAACGTCCACGGATTGCACCGTAGTGTCCGAATCCGGGCGCGAACTACACCACCCACTACACTTTTCACGTGTCCTGGGGGGGTATGGTGACTCGTATCCCGTTAGGGAGACGGTACCGCAGTCGTTTGTTCCGAGGGACGCCGGGGGGCCTCAACGACTGTAACCACTGGTCGTAGCCGGGTGTACCAGGGTTTGGGGGAATGACTGCGGTGTTCGGGATACGAGGGGGGTTTTTCGTGGGGGGGGTGTGCTGATGGTGGCGGACGGGGGGCTACAATCCGGGGACAGCTGCTCCATAATATCCAACAACTCTTGGACGGCGTCCTCGACGGTGGGGCTTCTCTGGTCCTTCGGCGTCGGTTTTGGGGTACCTCCCTGGCTGTCTCCGGCCGTCTGCTTGACCTGACAGACGTCCTCCTCCGTGTCGGTGGGGATAGGAGATGTTGTCAGGTCAATGGTGTCTCCCATCGGACTTGGGGACCGGTACGGCTGGATTACAGGGGTAACCGCCGTTTTGGCCGGATATGGGCCAAAGTAGGTCGTGAGGACGCGGCGCAGCTTCTCGTCCCCGTCCCCTGGTTTCCATCTTGGCTCCGGGGCTTTGGCAGGTGGTGAAGTTCCGGGTGGTGGGACTCGCAGGCTACTCAAGACCTGGGTAGCTGGCCTGATCTTGGGTCGCGTGCGTTTGACGACCCGACTCCCGCACGGCAACGAGATGGTTTTGTTGCCGGCCCTTCCTCTCGGTTGCCGGACCCATGGGGCTGCGATCTCTTTCGCCTATTCGATGAGTCCACTGTTTAATTTGCTCCTCCAGTCGATGTTGCAAATCTGGCAAAAAAGTAATTCTCGAATTCATTTCGGAAGTTTTCACACGTCTGAAACCGTTCTTGGTTATTTCGGAACCATAACGTTGCATTTCCCCGTAAAAGTTCAGGCAGTTCCGTGAGCAGTTGTTCGAAAGATATCTGGTAACTGGTCTGTAATTCAGTAAGCCTGTCTAGAAAAGCAACAGGGTCGGTTTTCCCATCAAAGTTTAAATTCCATTTTCGCACGGTTTCACAAATGTGAATCGGAGTACGGGTGGGTTCCGGTGACACGGTTACATTTGCACTGGTTGACAGTGTTCCCACTGCTTCGGTTGTATTATCCGTGGCGATGGCTCGCTTGGTAAACTCGCTCATCCGTTTGCGTAGCTCGTCCATACTGCCAGATGTATCCAGTCCGCATCGGTCCAGTTGCTCCACCAGCTGGTCCATTTTTAGCTCATAAATCCAGCTTGTTTTTGTTTTACCACCATCCTCAACACCCATGTTGCTGTTTTCTTTTAAGTCCCTGTACGGGCGCCAAATTTGTGACGTACTTTGCTGGTAAGGCACAAAGTTTGGCGTGAAAATGCTCGGGCGCCAAACGGTCGGATAGCTGGTTTGCAGATCGTAGGGTTTTCAAAGAAAAAAACAATTATTGGGTGTATTTCTTTTATTTAAACCAGAAAATATGTTAGCTGTAGTATGGTAATCGGTTTTATCGGCTATCAAAGAATTGTACACAGTAAAACGATAATCGGTAGTACGGCAGTCGGTAAACGGTATTCAGTAAATAGTAGAACGGCAATCGGTGTGACGGTAAACGGTAGAACGGTAGTCGGTAGTACGGCAAACGGTAGAACGGCAATCGGTGTAACGGTAAACGGTGAAACGGTAATCGGTGTAACGGTGAACGGTGGAACGGTAACCGGTGTAACGGTAAACGGTAGAACGGTAATCGGTAGTACGGTAAACGGTGGAACGTAAACGGTGGAACGGTAAACGGTAGAACGGTAACCGATGTAACGGTAAACGGTAGAACGGTAATCGGTATTACGGTAAACAGTGAAACGGT
This sequence comes from Clivina fossor, assembly GCA_963966155.1. Taxonomy (NCBI): domain Eukaryota; kingdom Metazoa; phylum Arthropoda; class Insecta; order Coleoptera; family Carabidae; genus Clivina; species Clivina fossor. The sequence continues at coordinate 15,431,027 of OZ014558.1, forward strand.
AATCGGTAGTACGGTAAACGGTAGAACGGCAATCGGTGTAACGGTAACGGTGAACGATTGAATTTGTCGTAAGCGAAACCGTGCAGCTGGAATACTCGCTGGCTGCACCGCGGATTTATACTGCTGGAAAACTCGCAGGCTGTATCGCGGACGCGAATGTGTGCAGTTGGAAAACTCACTGACTGCACCGCGGATATATACAGCCGGAAAGACTCGCTGGCTGTATCGCAGACTCGAGTGTGTGCAACTGGAAAACTCACTGGTTGCACCGCGGACGTATACAGCTGGAAAACTCGCTGGCTGTATCGCGGACGCGGATGTGTGCAGTTGGAAAACTCGCTGGCTGCACCGCGGATGTATACAGCTGGAAAGCTCGCTGGCTGTATCTCGGACGCGAAGGTGTGCAGTTGGAAAACTCACTGACTGCACCGCGGACGCATACAGCTAGAAAACTCGCTGGCTGTATCACGGACGCGGATGTGTGCAGTTGGAAAACTCGCTGACTGCACCGCGGATGTATACAGCTGGAAAGCTCGCTGGCTGTATCGCGGACGCGAAGGTGTACAGTTGGAAAACTCGCTGACTACACCGCGGACGTATACAGCTGGAAAACTCGCTGCTGTATTGCGGACGCGGATGTGTGCAACTGGAAAACTCGCTGGTTGTACCCGGAGAGCGGTTTTCGACCCCAGAGGGCAGAATTGCCCACCTGGCAACCGTCGGCTAGTGGAGAACTCGCACCAACGTTTGTTGCTTGACTTGTGTCAGACATCAACTGATTTTTTGCTTGCAAACGGCCGGCTTTTTATAGTCAGATTCCAAACTGTGCAAGTTTGATTTCGGTTTTCGTTGGTCGGCGTCAGTACTTTACATTGAAAACTATATACAAATTTGGTTTAATTTGGAAATTCTGTTTCCCGATGGAAAATTTTGCTCATACTATTTTTATTCGATGTAAAAATATTTATTATTCTTATAAAAAAAATCTTTTCGCGATATGATACCGCGTAGCCGAGTTATTAGCCGCTAAAGTTAAAGCACGTGTCTTTCGCGATTTACTTGTGCAAATTTACTTCGTCACAACATATGATGTTGAAATTCAAACGTCAAACTTTTAATCTATTCCTTTTATTTTTAAATTCTCAATTTCAAATTTTCAACTTCAAACTTCCAACTTTCAAAATTGAATTGGCAAACTTTAAACTTCAAATTTTCAATTTCAATTTTTCAACTTTGAATTATCAAACTTTAAACTATTTATTTTCAACCTTCAAACTCCGAAATCAAAACTTCAAACTTGTATTTTTCGCTCGAAATTTTCAAATTTTCAACTTCAATCTCCGAGCGCTTAAGGGGGGAAACTCATCTAGAAGCCGAAAAATTCGAGTAACTTTGGGAGTGGATTGCGGCTAGGAAAATGAATGAAACTAAGTCATTGTTTTTGCAGCTTATTGGGCATGTATTTAAGAGTAAAACCATGTAAAAAATTTTTGGAAAATGTTTTATTTTACATGTTTTATTTACATGCGCAAATATCGGTTTTCGTATGTAGCGGTTTGCGCCGGCCTCTGTAGAATTTCAGGATCGTGACTAAAACAGAAAAAAAGAATAGGGCCTTAAAGTTCACATGACAGCGCATTTCAGAGACCTCATTATATGTTGAAAAAAAAAATTTTTTCGTAAAAAATTTTCGAGTTGAAAAAAAATCACTTTTTTCGCGTTTTTTTTCAACCTATTTTAAAAAAAAGTACTACTTCTGGTTACATTAAAGAAAAATAATTAGGTTACCGAAGTAGAGAATTCAATTCTTTATTCAGCCCACGAAATCGCAATAAATTCCGACCAAATCTCTGGTCTCCAAGTGGTCCGGCGATTTCAAAAACACAACTTTTCAGGAGAAGCATTTAAAGATTCAACTTCATGTAACCGTATGTTACACTTACTCAAATCGGCTGCAAATTTAGTCATCTATTCCCGGGCCATAGACGATCTCTTCCTCTTCTTCGAAGTCCTTTAGGGGGCGTAGTTCCGGCTCCGAGATCGTTGATTGACTTCTGGATCGGCTGCGCCGGTTCTGGCGGTCGATACGCTGACGCTGGGAGGTGTCACAAAATGACTTGCATCCGGTTCCGACGATGATATTAACTTGTTGCATTGTTCTCAGAATGAAGTTGTAACCTGTAATTCGTAATTTATTAACATTGTGTCATTATTATACCCGTATGAGCAAAAAATAATAACAACCTTCGTTAAAAGTTCCAGCAGCTAAAATGCAGGCAATTTTCATGATATTTGCCCCGCAGTTAAGGTGTTTTGGAATCAGTCGCCAGACGGTGGCATTAAAACTTTCGTTGGCGTTTTGCGTGTGACCTCCATGACATCTTTCCAGTAGATCCGGCCGTGACAAATCCTTGTAAATTGGCAAGATGTGTTTGGCGACGTCTGGATGGAGAGGCTCTGGATGTTTGTACGTGGAATTCGTGGCCTGTGCTGCTTGAAACTTACACCACGAATCCTCTCCGGGAGGACAATGTTCGTGATGCGGCTCTTTATCCGTAGAAGTGAGGTGCAGAAATGTCCCCATAATAGCATTCTTCATGTCTTCGACACTTGTACTATTTCTCCTTATCGCCAGGCCATAGTAGGTGGTCAGTTTCTTTATCAGATTATCAGTTAATTTTCTTCGGCCCCCAAGTTTTTCTGTCTTTTTGATTTTTCGCAATCTGGTACCCATACGTTTCTGGACGTGACCGACGCATTCGCTTTTTGTTACTTTAAATTTGTCGCCGTATGGTTTTGATTCTAGAATTGCTTTAAAAGTTTTTGTGTCCCCGTCCCCGATATATGTACCATACTTTACATCGAACAATTCATCAGACCGAGAGAATATTTCGAGCATCGATTTGACTTCCATCACGCCAGCCGAGCCTTCGTGGTTGATATTACATTCTGGTGAATGTTCCTCAAGAAACTGTTGGTACTCCTATGTGTTTTTCTTTTTTTTCCAATAAGTACGTGCTTGACAATAAGCCGATTTCACGACAAAATCAATCACTTTGCCTGTTAAATTTCCGATTACAGTTGTAACCCCGTACAAGGAGGAAAACCCGCGTTTTTTCCATGAACCGTCCCCGGATACCTTTAAAATGTTTCTGTCTAGTCCGTTTTGTTCCATCTTGTCCTGTTCCTCGCGTACTGCTTTTTTTTGTGTGTCAGACCAAACACATTGAACCCCTTCCAATAAATGCTTTGACACCGTGCCATAACAATTCTGGCTCAAACCGACACCCAAGTCCATTAACCCGCAAAAAATGTTTATCCCTTGCCGTCCGAGTCCTAGCATTCTCATTACAAAAGTTATCCGTCTGTTAATTTCGAACCCAGTGTTAATAAGGGGGCCGGAGTTTATATGAGATAAGCCGCAAAGACACTGAACCGTTACTTTGAAACCAAGGCCTCGTTGTCCACTCTCGCCGAACTTTACTTTCTGCTTGCACTGCTTGCATATCAACATTTCCGAGAGAGCGTTGAATACACTCACGAACTCGATGATCCGGTAGAAATGAGTTAAAGAAATCATGACATCGTCGGCGCTGCTGGTTTTTAACTTTTTGGCGGACGCGCTGCTGCCCTCCGCTGCATTCTCGGTGTGAGAGTACTGATTCCCTTTAAATTTCGCCTTTCGGGACCAATTCGGACGAAAGGTAGAACGAGCTGAATCGCATTTTCGGTTCATTGCACTGCACTTTTCAATTCACGTGTGCAACCTGCGAACGGATTTGAACATATAAATATAGGTTATGTTTCTGACGTGGTTACGGCTTGTAAACACGATGAAAACATTTCTAGGAATCTACTTTATCAGCAGTTAATATAGCTTCCTATTATAGTTAACGCTGGGTGTCGAAAAAGGTGAATTTCGGTCAGCGCGCCACAGGCGAATTTCAGCCGTCTGACATGGACTCACTAAAATGAATATATATTTGCAAAAAAGTTCCGGATGGCCATATGCTTTTAAGGGCTCATTCTTAAATATATAAGAAGTAGTTTAAAGCAATAAAAATTTTTTGCTAAAAAAATATTTTCTAAATGAGTTTCCCCCCTTAACGTTGAATTGTCAAACGTCAAACTTCAGAATTCTAATTTCAATCTTTAAACTTTGAACTTTAAATTTCACATTTCAATTTGCCAAATTCTACCTTAAAAGTAGTATAGCGTTTGGTACGGTGTCTGTAACATTTTCAAAAAAAAAAAAAATTGTGTATAGAAATCCTTCATATAGCCTCTAGATGACGAATCTGAACTTAGTTTATGTGGGTGTATGGATGTGCGTCGTCAGCTCGCTCGCTCGCTCGGTCCTTAGACAAAATTTTGTGATCGCAACTCCTCCTAGACGGTTCAACCGATTTTAATGAAATTTTCAGGATAAATTTGTCTAGTGCCCAAGATGGTCATGTGGTTTTGGTTTTTTCCAGTAATGCCAACTTTCCGAGAAAAAAATTACTAAAATTTTTAAAAATTCATTGTAGCTACATTATTTATCCGATTTTGATCAAATTTTCAGGAAAGATTCCCCTAGTGCCCACATAAATTTCGTAATTTTAATAAAATACAGTGTTGCCAACTTTCTGAGAAAAAAATACTAAAATTTTTAAAAAATTATTACGGCCATGTTGTTTAACCGATTTTGTTCAAATTTTCACAAAAGATTCTTCTGGTGTCCATATAAATTAGATAATTTCAACAAAGTACAGTGTTGCCAATTTTCTGAGAAAAAAATTACTAAAATTTTTAAATATTTGTTATGACCTCTTTATTTAACGGATTTTGATCAAATTTTCACTAAAGATTCTCCTGGTGCCCGCATAAGTTATGCAATTTTAACAAAATACAGTGTTGCCATCTTACCGAGAAAAAATTACTAAAATTTAAAAAAATTCATTGTGGCTACATTCTTCATCCGATTTTGATCAAATTTTCAGAAAAGTTTCTCCTAGTGCCCACATAAATTATAATTTTATTAAGATACGGTGTTGCCAACTTTCCGAAAAAAAAATTAATAATTTTCTAAATATTTGTTATGCTTGCATTATTTATCCGATTTTAATGAAATTTTTACAGAAGATACCCTTAGCGCCTATAATATTATATATTAGCAAAATACAATGTTGCCAACTTTCGATAAAAAAATTTTTTATTCCTATTTCTTATCATTTTGGTGATAATGTCAAAGTAGTCTATATATGGGTTTACCCATATACTTCTAATCTTGTTTTTTAATAACTTGAATGTTAACTTAACTTGATTGTTAATTTAACTTAACTTGATTGTTAATTTAACGTTTAACGTTTCATTGTTTAACTCCAAACTTTCAACATTAATGTTCAACTTAAATTTCCAACTTTTAACTTTAAATTGTGAAATTTTGTACGTCAAACTTTAAACTTTTATCTTCGGCTATTAAACTCCAAAATTCAAATGTTTAACTTCAAACTAAAAAGTTTGAACTTTTTAGTTTATTATTATTGTTGTTGATGAAAACTTTTCGAAATGTGACAGATTGATTTAAACCAACACTTTTAAAAATATCCGATTGTAACAAGTTGAATGCGATTGTCACAAGTAGAAATTCGTTTTAATATTTCACCAAGAGGAATCATTTTTTAGGAAGAGGATTCAGACTGACCTAACCACAAATCTTTTTGTGATAAGAGGAATCGTTTTGGGATAAATAGATTTTGTCAAAAGGATGGTATTCTTCTGCTAAGAATACAATTTCTAAGAATGAATGATTGAAATAATTAAATAATTTAATTTAAATCGCGATTTAAATCAAATGACTTAAATCGTCGAAACCGTTTCTAAAACTCAATTCTTTTCTATTTAATTCTATCAAGCATTATTTAGATAGGGACCTTCCGTTCGCATCCGTTGAACAAGTCGTGAAAACACCTTCCGTGAATGTGGTGTTCGGTCAGGATATTGCTCTGCCCACAGTGCTTCGGCTGCCCGAAAAATATCTCCACATTCACCCAAGAGAAGTAGCATATCCGTTGTTTCTTCATTCGAAAACACCATGACTAAACAAGTCGATACAAACTTGACTATGTTTTTTTAAAACAAGGACAATAGAAGTCCGATTTAAAACAGTGACCCAATTTGTAAAATTTTCACTGATTGAAATGAACCTGTTATTGAAATATTTTATTGCTTTTACAGTGTAAAAATTATGCAGAATTATTATTGGCCACTTATTAAAAAATTCTGTCTTACAATCTATGATCTATGTAAATAAATCGTCCGGTTTATAAGACACTTTGAAATTAATTCAAAAAGAATACAGAAGCGTCTCATTAAAAACGTTTTCATAGTTAATTACAATAAGGAAGTTGCAAAAAAAATAAACTTGGTATATTTTATATTTAAATAAAAGTTTATAACCTACTGACAGTATATACAATTGAAAAAAATCAAATTAATAATATTTCAAATTAATATTACAAAAAGAAATTCGAAATATTTAAATCAAAAGTCACGTGATTCAAAACGTTTTGTAATTGGCTGTCGCACTTGTGACGTGGCTGTGCTAGGTATACACAACGCGCTAAGTGCAGTTATACGCATTTTGTATGTAGTGATTCCAGACGTTGTTAGCACATGTGTTATAATACTAAATTAATACTTACTCGATTTACCAATTTATACAGGTATGCATTATAGTAATTTAAAATATTATTTAAAAGGTAATTATATAAGTTTTATTTACTTACAGATCATATTTTTTAAAATAAATCTAAAATGGAAGAAGGTTATGTACAAGCGCAGTCAGACAATTTACCAAAAGTTGATTCGTTTATGCTAATAAATTTTATGAGCAGCAACCCTAATTTTGTTAGTGCTGAAATAAGAGGAATAAAAACTTCCAAGTAAGTAAACATAAATGTAAGCATCGAAAATACATCTGACAGATTTTTGAAATGCGCGCCAGAAAGTGACTAGAGTGAAGTGAGAGAGGAAACACTAGATGGCAGTAGAGTATAACAAGATCTGTAATGTGAACGCAAGCCGATTAATAAAATAAATAATAAAGTGTATTATCCTGTTTTATTATAAAAATCCTTACAGAGAAAAATCAGAAGTGAGATTTACCGGGTTTCTGAAGGGTCAGAGCCTTGCAAAATCGATATATGGTGGCAAGTTTTCAGCCGGAAAACTTAGAATTGTGTAACGAATATTCGGTGAAAAAGCACGTGTTATCCAGTTACAAAAGTTGTGGTAATCGGACAGCACAAGAAAAAATGCCGAACGAAGATACAAGTAATAATGCTAGCAGTGAGCAAGCAATACTTATAACACCAGAAGCAATGCAAAATATAATATCAAGTGCTATAACCGCAGCATTAGCACACATAAACATTGATGAACAACGTGGACAAAGAATACCATTGTCAGAAATTTCTACGCAAATTCCAGCATTTAGTGGAAGTCATGATGAGGATATAGATAATTGGTTGTCGAGGGTAGACATCATTCAACTAAATCATCGATTGGAAGACACTACTGTACTGTTAATTGCAACAAACAAGCTAACGAAGAGAGCCAGAGAGTGGTACGATTCACAAGCAAACTTAGCACAGCTTCCATGGCAAGAATTGAAAACTAAATTAAAAGCAACTTTTAAATCAAATACCGATCGTTTAACACTTTTTGACAACATGCAAGCTAGAAAGTGGAAGCAGGGAGAACGAATCGAAGACTATTATTTCGACAAAATGAAAATGTTAAATAAACTAAACGTGACCAGTGAAGATGCTATCTTACACATTATTCGTGGGATTGATAATTTGGTATTAAGAATTCAATTAAAAGGGCAAAAACTTCAAACACCTGAAGAACTGCTCGAAAATATGAAATCGTACGCTGATGAATTACCTCAAAGTACAAGTACTTATCACTTAAATAGACGTGAAAATAAACAGTTCCAGAGTGGAAACAATCGTCCGAAAAATACCAATAAACCAAACATACAGTGTTTTAACTGCAAAAAAATGGGGCATTACGCGTCAACATGTCCGGAAGCTAAACGTGGCAACAATTGCTTCAAATGCGGCGACATTGGTCATCAAGTAAAAGATTGTCCGAAGAGAAACGCAAGTATAAATTTAACTCAACCAATATCAAAACATATGTCTAATATCCAAATAAAGTTAAGCGGTAATACTTATAATGCACTCGTAGACAGCGGAAGCATTACGAATGTGATGCGAGAAGAGATTGCTGAAGATTGTCGATTAAAATACGAAGAAAGTAATCAAATTTACACCGGTTTTGGAATGACCGACGTTCAAAGCAAGGGAAAAGTACGAACACAAATAAAAATAGGAAACGATAAATACGACATCAACTTTATCGTTATACCCAATTACGCAATATCACAAGACATTATTTTGGGTGAACCATTCTTTAATGATGCAAGTGTTACATTCGGTCCAAGTGGAATGAATATTTCTAAAGTCAAATCCGAAACACCATCGGAAGTAAACGAGATTCTGCAAATCGAAGTACAGCAAACTAGCCCAGACTATAATGTAAACCCGAACTTCAGTATGGCGCAGAAACATCAACTGGAACATATGGTAAGCCAGTACCAACAAAATTTATTAATTAAACCTGTTCTAGACAACGAGGACGTGGAGATGAAAATTCGACTGAGGAGCGAGACACCGATCGTTCATCGACCGAGACGTTTGGCACAGAACGAGTTGAAGCAAGTGCAAGAAATCGTCGATGATCTCCAGGAACGAGGTATCATTCGTCCAAGCAAGTCAGAATACTGCAGTCCAATTGTGTTAACAAGAAAGAAAAATGGTGAAGTTAGAATGTGTGTGGACTATCGAGCTTTAAATGCTATTACGGTAAAAGATCAATTTCCATTACCATTAATAGACGACTTTATAGATAAACTAAGAGATAAAAAGTTTTTTACTTTATTAGATTTAAAAAATGGTTTTAATCATATACGCATGGCAGAAAACTCTATAAAATATACATCTTTTGTGACACCTTTTGGTCAGTTTGAATATTTATATATGCCATATGGTTTGAGCAATGGTCCAGGAACATTCCAAAGATACATAAATAACGTATTTTCAGAATTTATAAGAAACAACGATATTCAAATTTATATTGATGATATAATGATAGCAACAAAAAGTGTAAAAGAAAATTTTGAAATCTTGGAACGTGTCCTTGATACTTGCAAAAGTAATTGTTTAAAATTAAGACTTGATAAATGTCAATTTGGTGTGACACGTATAGAATATTTAGGTTATGATATTAGTTTTAATTGTATACAACCAAATATAGGCAAAATCAAATCTGTAATTAAATATCCAGAGCCAAAGACGATACATGATGTACATAGCTTTCTAGGATTGAGCGGGTATTTTCGTAGATTTATTAAAGATTACGCAAGAGTTGCAAAACCTCTTAGCGATTTGTTACGTAAAAGTACGGGATTTAAATTCGGAAAGATAGAACGAGATTGTTTCGAATTGTTAAAGCTGAAGTTAAGTACTAAACCGATTCTTTCTATTTATAATCCAATCGCTAAAACGCAATTATTTACAGACGCGAGTAGCAAAGGTTTCGGAGCGATTTTGATGCAAACGGATGAAACTGATAAATACCATCCGGTATATTATTTCAGCGCGAAAACATCGGAAGACGAAGCCAAATATCATAGTTTCGAACTCGAAACTCTGGCAATAGTAAAAGCACTTCATAAATTTCGTACATATTTGCTAGGTATTGATTTTACAATCATCACTGACTGTAATGCATTAAAACAGACACTTTCAAAGCGAGAAATATGTCCGCGTATTAATCGTTGGTCATTAGTTCTCCAAGAATTTAGTTATACGTTAGAACACAGAAAGTCCGAATTGATGAAACATGTAGATGCTCTTAGTCGGTATCCGGTTCAATTAATTCAATATGATTTGCTTGAATCACTTAAAAGAGAACAAGGTAATGATCCCGATATACAAAATATTATTAATAAAGTTAACGCAGACAAATTACCTGAAAGAAACGATTATGACATTTTAAACGGTTTACTGTTTCGTAAAGTTTCGCGAAATCTACTAGTAGTTCCGCGAAATATGCGCAGGAATATAGTAAACGAATACCATGATAATAACACGCATGTAGGCCATGAGAAAACGTTGGCAGCAATTCGCGATTATTATTGGTTCGGAGGTATGAATAAATACGTTAAACAATACATAAAAAATTGTTTGATCTGCATTCAATATAACAATAAATTGAAAAAAGATGGTTATATGAACATACCAGATCACGGTGATCGACCATTTAAAATTTTACACATCGATCATATAGGGCCATTGGAAAAAACAAAATCCGGTTCCAAATTTATATTAATTATAATAGACTCGTTTTCGAAATTTGTATTTTTACGAACTGCAAAGCAAACCGATAGTAACAGTGTGATAAAGTCGTTAACAGAAATCTTTTCGACTTTCGGAAATCCAAATATTATTATTAGCGATCGAGACACGGCCTTCACCTCAGCTAAATTCGAAGATTTTTGTACGCAACGAAAAATTAAACACGTAAAAATAGCCGTAAGTACACCGCGAGCTAACGGTCAGGTAGAACGGTACGTTCGAGTTACCAAGAATGCTTTAGCGAAATGCGCGACTTCGGAAAATTGGAATGAATCTTTAGAACTAATTCAGCTTAGTATTAACAATACCGTTCAGAAATCCGTTGGTGCCTCTCCTAGTAAGTTATTATTAGGGATTGATTTGAATTACTTAATAGATCAAGACATAAAATATTTAGTCAATCAGGTAAATGATTGTGAACCTGTGAATTTTGAGATGTTGAGACAGACTGCTATGGATAAAATGAAACAATCACAAAACTATAATAAAAATGTTTTTGATCAAAAGCGGAAACCTGCTGTTAGTTATCAAGTTGGTGATTACGTAGTTATAAAAAGACCACAAATATTATCAAGGGGTAGTACTGTCTTTGCACCAAAATTTAAGGGGCCATATATTGTTACTAAAGTCTTAGAACGCGACAGATATGTAGTTGAAGATATACCTGGATTTCAATATACTCAACGTTTTTATACAAGTATCTGTTCAGCTGAAAATATGAAACTATGGCCGCGTGAAGAAAATGATGTTATGAACACCAATTCTGATGTCGAGGACGACGATCCGGTCAGAATAGCCGAAGCTGTAAGCATCGAAAATACATCTGACAGATTTTTGAAATGCGCGCCAGAAAGTGACTAGAGTGAAGTGAGAGAGGAAACACTAGATGGCAGTAGAGTATAACAAGATCTGTAATGTGAACGCAAGCCGATTAATAAAATAAATAATAAAGTGTATTATCCTGTTTTATTATAAAAATCCTTACATAAATAAATAAATTATTTGTCATGTATTTCATCAATAGTACATATGCTACTTAGGTATCATTTTTATGATGGAATAAAATATGAATATAAAAATGTTACTAATTTAACAAACACAAAAAATTCATAAATTAAATATTTAAATTAAGTATATAATATGTAGTAGATTCAATTCATTTTATTATATTTTGGAATTTATTATTAGATATTTTTGTTTGATAATGCCAAACCTTTTACAAAACAATACGTTTTTAGATCTGGAAGAGAAAGTTACGGAGACAACGCCATCGGATATGTTCAACTAAAAAGATTTGACAGTATTTGTATTGTCAGAGGAAAAATTACACCTGAACATAAAATAAATAAAAAAGCTTACTCTGTAGTATTGGAAGTTGACGAAATTAATAATATTGTTAAATCGGTCAAATGTGAAGATTGTGCGGCAGCTGCTGGTAATTATTTATAATTATTATTTTTTTTTATATACACATATATATATATATATATATAGTACGTGTGTTACAATTAACATGTTAAATTATGAATAATATTAACAAATAAAAATTAAATGTTATAATTGTCTTGAAAAAAGTTTGATATGGTAAAGTAGTTTATGGTTTTAATTCATAATATCCATATTAGTTTGCAATAGTAACCAATTTCTCGTACAAACCGATTATAAATTCTAAGCAACAAAATTTTTTATAACTATACTGTATTATATTTACAGGAGGTTGCAAGCATGCTATTGCTTTTTTAACATGGGTACATCGCCGAAGTGAAGATCCTGCAAAAACTGAAATACAATGTTATTGGAAAAGATCTTTATTATCTACGGTGAAAACTTCGCTAAAGTTAATAAAAGCCAAAGATTTAGGAGCGTCCAACTTGACAGATGTACATCCAACAACAAGCGATTTTCTCAATACCTTTGTAGATTATAGTAAAGAATCGGAAAAAACTGAAAATCAATTAACCAAATATTATAAAAGTTTCAGTAATATTGAAACACTATCAATTCATAACTTATTTTTAAACTTCATATCAAATAAAAATTATGATAATGCGAAAGAATTTTTAAACTTTTGTAAAATAAAAATGAATGAAAGTGCATGTAATGATGTATTAACAGCAACTACAGAACAAAGTTTTAATACTTTATGGTTCGAGCTACGATTTGGCAGAATTACTGCATCAAAAGCATATGAAGTATCACACTGCAAGACATTTGATGGTTCACTAGTTGAACAAATTTTAGGTGCTGCTAAAATGAAGGCAACGGCAGCTATGTCAAGAGGCATAACATTGGAAAAAGATGTTTTGGCAGCTGTCGAACAAAAAATGAAATTAAAATTTCATAAAATTGGCTTAAAATTAAATCCTGATTGGCCAATATTAGGTGCTTCTCCTGATGGAATATCAGAAAAATATGTGGTTGAAATCAAATGTCCTGCATCTGCAGCAGCATTTAAAAATTATATTGATGCAGATAAAAAAATTACTAATAAATATATGGCACAAGTTCAACTACAAATGTTTTTATTACAAAAACAAAACTGTTTATTTTGTGTTGCAGATACAAATTTTGAAAAAACAAATAATGTAAATATTTTATGTATAGATTATGATAAAAATTATTGTATTAGTTTAATAGAAAAATGTGAAACATTCTGGTGTAATGCAATATATCCAATGCTAATAAAAGTTTTACATAAATATTAATAACAAAAATAAAATTTTATTCTGGTTCACTTGAACACCTAACACCTAGAATATTTAATTAATTTAATTTTAAATAATAATTATAAATTTTTTAACATATTTTATTTTATATCATTAAGTGTAATATTTTTTAAAAATTATATAAAAACGAAATTATATTTGACCTTTTATTAAATAATCTTGTACATTTATAATACCACAAGCTATTGTAATAATATAATCAGTAAATTGCACGTGATGGTTATCAATTCTTGCATGCGGCAATAACATTTTAAATTCCCTTAATCGTCCTATAACACGTTCAACATGGATCCTTAGTGCTGCTATTCTTCTCGATTCTTTAACTTCTTTTTCCGTACATTTTATTTTTTCACTAACAGATGGTGGGCGAATCAGTTTACATCCTCTCTGTTCTAACATTTCCGATATATTTTTAAATCCTCTGTCAGCCATTATAGATACTCCTCTTTGAAGATAATTCAAATAATCACAATCCTCTACTATAGCTATGTCTGTAGCTCTTCCGCCATAACCAGAAGAAATAAATGAAATTAATCCATCAGGCGTACATGAGATTAGATATTTTAAGGTATTGCAACCTTTATATTGTGACCAAGTTAAAGCTTGATGTACTGGGTTGATTGGTTTTTCTATTTCGATCTCCAAACAGTCAATTATTGATACTACTTTTCCGTATCGTGCTCGGAACGGTATCGGTAAATGAAATTGTATTTGTTTAACTTCTGGCCACACAATTGTTTTAAAAAATTTGCTAAAATTATTATTGACTTTTTAAATATTTTGCTTATATTTGAAACTGACATACCAAAATGTATCGCTAGTATTGCAAAAGAATCATTTAAACGAATTTTTTTTAATGTTATTAAAATATTTTGTGTAGAAAGTGATGCTTTAACAGATAAATTTTTTATTAAATAGTAACTTGATTCTGGTAATCCTAAAAACAATCGTGGATTTTTTTCTATAGCCATTAGCATTCCTCGTTTCAAGTGCTCTTGCATTGTTTTAGTTTTGGTTTCAGATATGTCACTTTCACTACTTTCAGTTTTATAATCATTTGTTTCATAACTATCTGTACTTCGAGTAATATCATTATCTGTATCACTGCTTCCCGACAAATTATCGTCAAATTTTAATTTTTTAGGTTTGGGAAGTTTGAAAGGCGATGTAGATACATTCATTGTTATCGGTGATTTTATTGGTGATAAATTTTTATCAGTTACAATAATTTCTGTACCTACACATTTACTTCTTCTTTTTGGTTTAACTTGAAGTCCAATTTCTTTAGTAGTAGAAACAGATTTTTCAGAAGTAAATAGAGTAACTTCATTTATAATATTTGATTCAAAAGAATCCTTTGAAATATTTCCAATATTTTCTTCAAGTGCAATATTAATGCGAGATGTGTTAGGAATGATTTCAAATTTGTTGGAAGGATTATTAATAAAGCGTACCGGAACACTTTGGTTAGAACATCCTGAGGTACTAGGCATAGGTTCATTATAATCGATTGTATTATATTCAATTTTTCTCTGTTTTTCAATTACTTCTTTCTCTGCATCTGCTATTAAACGCATTTTTTCGCGTTTTATTGCTGTTTTTCTTTCCACACGAACTGGAACACTGGATTTTTGGCATGTAAATATGTGTGGAAATGCATCTTTCTTTAATTTTGGTCGAACCTTTTCCATTAATTTATATTCCCAATAATTTTCTAAATCATTTTCAAACTGAAATAAATATATTTTGTTAATAAAATAAATCTAATCATTAACAAAAATTATAATTGTTTTTAAAAAAAAGTCTTTTTCATAGTTTAATAATAATTCAGTATTAGCTATTTAATTTATTAAAATGTAATATACTTACATCAAAGTGATCTTCGCATACTTTTACATTAGTAGTTTTAGAAATATGTTGCCAATTTTCTTTTTTCATACTTTTAAACCAAGTCTTTCTTCTTGCTTCAGATTTTGGAAATGAAAAAAAATATTTGGTTCTGTTTTGTGAATATAAATTGGTACACATCGGTACAACACAATATGTGTTCATTTTATCTTTGTTTCACATTAATAAATATTAAAATGTTTAAATATATTCATATGACACTGACAAATATTTCAGGTTATCACATAGCCATAGATTATTATACGCTTACGCTCATAGCACTGTGACGTCACACGATGGTTTCCAAGCAAATTTACTTTCGCGGGTTTTCCCCCACCACATTTAGAAAATATTTTTTGTTAATTTTAATTAAAAGTTATAATACATAAAAAACATATTTTCGATATTGTTTATACTTGTGCTTTTTAAAAAAAATAATTTCAAAAAATGTGAAACTTCCTTATTGTCCAATTTAGCTTTTATAAATTGACCATGTAACGCCACTGGTAAACCCTTATCGCTCCAGGAATGCGGCGACCGTTAACGGCGGTTGAGAATGGTTGCTGGTGGGGACGGCGGTAGCAACAATACGTACGCCGCAGATAGACAATTGAACATTGGCTAGCTACGAGTACACACGTATAAAATACTTTGTTAGTTTACATATTCTTTCTGTATTGTTTTAGTGATTTCTTGTAAAGTTTATTCATTAATAGAACCTACATATAATTAACGATCTGTGTATTATTTATATTAAAGAACCCTCGTTATAAGTGACGCACAGTGTGGAAGAATCGTTATAACCATAGATAAATTAATATTAGATAGATGTATCATCGCATACAAATATATGTAACCAGTTTTGTGTAGGCAACCAGTTTAATGAGCACAAATTTTATCACTAGAAAGTGCTGGTATCTATGAGCTACTGCACGAAATTCAGTATAATTTAATTGGTTGCAGTCTCTACTAGTGCAATGTTGCTAAACCATTTTCTTTAAAGATTTAAAGAAAAATTTGATGTAAAATATCTTATGACAATTTTTACAGAAAAGTTTAGTCTGATTTAATGATGTGTAAGTGCAATTTTTTATTTCCATGGATAGTTTAAAGAAAATTCTGAAGAAATACAAATTATTATAATTTTTGGATTTGTTCCTTCAGTTACTTATTTACATAAAAGATATCTACATAATACTTTTTTATTTTATTTGTTAATGTTAATAATGTATATATTTATTAACAAAAAATCATTAACATTGTGTATTATAAAAAAAAATTATTAGCTTAGATCTTAAGTGTAAATAAAAGAATTAAATAAAATTAATCATCTTTTGATATATTTTAGAATTTTGTTTAAATTTTTTTTAAAATATTTAAGTTTTACTTACGAAACAACTATTATATATAGCACAATTAATTTGAATTGAAACTTTATGGATTTTTTATTTGTCAATAAATAAAATTACTTTTGTAAATCTTATTAAAGTAAGTCAGAAATACACATTTTAAATCAATTTTTACAATTTTACACCAATTTTGCCAAGAAAAACGAATTTGTTTTTGGGATTTGAAACAGATTTTAACATTTATTCTAATTACATTATATTATATATATATATATATATATATATATATATATATATTGTGACAATTTGACATTGTCACTTGTTTGAAAGTTAAAATATTTCCGCTTACGAATGATTACATCGGCCTAACCTCAATATGGAACTGATGGATATCGCAATTATTATATCCTTATTACTTTTATATTATTTCGCTGTCTTTAATTGTTGAATCGAACAGATTTTTGATTTCAATATCATTAATTTAGAACTAATAAATATTTTGACAACTGTCATGAGATTCCTGTGAACCACAAGAGATGGCGTTACTGACATATCGCTGAATATTTTACGTCAGCGAATTAAATTGTGTTTTCTAAATTCAGTAATTGTTTTAGAATATTTAATTATTATATCAACGAACAATATTATTAGTAGCATCGAAATAAGCGAAATAAAATTCGTTAGTATGCGTCATGTCCGCTTGGTACCTTTGGTGGGGAGAGTGCATAAGTACAAGCGTTTTGGCGTGGCTCTCTCTCTTGGGCAGCGACCAGTGCCTCGTAGCGTTCTCTCTTCGCCGAGCTCTCTCTCTTGCACGAGCTGTCTGTCTGGGCCGACTTCTTTGTTCCTGTTGCGGCAGTGAAATTGTTTTCAATGCGAACGCGAGATTTTATTGTGTGAATATTTGGAATATTCAAGTTTTTAGTAATTATAATGTTAGAAAATTTATGATTCCGGTGTGAATATTTTATTTTTTTGTTGGAGAGCATATTTTATTTGAACGCTGGTAATTGCGTTGTAATAACGTCCACGTGATTGGTGACGATTGGAACTTGGCATAGCTGAATACATGTAGGTAAGCGATAATTGTGAAAATTAGAATCTAAATCTAGATCAAATTGTTTTCCTTTTGATTCATTTTTAAATTCACGTGACCTTGATCAATGACTTACGATTTATTCAGTCATGTTGTTCAAATCTGTCTAGTTTATTGTGTCATTAGTCATTGGATTAATGAACAATTATTTTAAATTCTTTTGATAGATATTTGATGAGAAAATAATTTGTATTTCAAATTATTTTAGAAGAAGAAATTTTCTAATGCTTTGATTTATAATCAATTAAGATTTATTGTTTTTGAAAACAATTTCACGACTGTCCCGATCCTGTATTATAGTTTATGTGTTATGTTGTCCAATATTCCAAGTGCAATCCTATCATTGTAACTTGCATGTTGTAATTGTGACGTCATTGGGCTGCTGTAGATGATTTGGTGAACCTGTGTGCGTGAGTTGATTGAAGCGTAGCGTCATTATTCTGCGTGCGTAATTCGGCTCGGATTAAAGTCCATTTTGATAGTCGGCCGTCTTCGTAAAGATAATTTTTTTGTGATATTGTGGAAAACGTTCTATTATGTTTGAGGCAAGAAGCCTGTTTTATTAGTTTTGAGTTTGGAACGTACCACAGCTTTCTTTCGGAGACATTGCTCGCGTAGTTTCGACTTGTAGTCTAGACCATAGCAACGAAAGACTTTCGCCGCCCATGCCATTAGCAAAGCAAAGCCAAATTGTTTTTTTTGTAAAGCCAATATGTTACTTTGTAATTATAATTTTATATTGAACTGTTAATTTATGATGAATCAGGACATTTAACTCGGTAAAGTTAACTTATTTTGTTTGGAATCGTGTGTAGTATATTTAGTTGCCTACTGTTGAATTTTCATTGCATTGCGCTATCACATTCCTGATAGAATACGTTAAGTTCACTTAAGTCCTTTATTTGAGTCGTGTAACGATCTCTAATTTTTGTACCATTCCGTTATATTGATGATGTTGTATGTTTGTAATTAATACCTCTGTTATTTCAAGTGTATCAACTTTTGTTTCAAGTTCGATTTGTTTGATTATATTACATTTGTTAGTTCGGATTATTCTGCTGTGCCCTCTTATGTTTAGGGACCAGTCTGTGACTTTCAAGGACGTCTGAGTGGGATTCAGTCGTATTAGCAGCCTCAGTCTATCTTGGAAGCCGAATTTTGGATCAGCCGCTGAATGAGATATACCATTATACAAATCGAGCACGAAGCAGTGACTGAACGATTTATGCTGAACGTACGAACGCCAACTGGGCATAATCAGATCTCGAGAGCGAACATTTTCTGGCAGTCTTCATCAACTACCAAACCGCTACTGCGTAATGCGTACTGTCGTCCCCTCAGCGTCTACGAAAGCTCAGAAGAAGATCTACTATAGCTAGACCACCCGCTAACCAGCAGACGTCAAACAATCTGTCTAGATACACTATTACGAATGACATACATTTCTTTGTATTGAAAAAGAACACGTAACTCTGTAGCGAATAAAATCATCAATATAAGATCATTACGTTTCAACCATCATCAGGTATATTTTTATTTAATTAAGTTATTTCATTTCCGAAACAAATTCTCGAAAAGACGAAAACAATACCTATCCCGTTAAGTTCCTTTTTGAGATTTGGTAAAGCGTCTCATTTTGCTTCGAAGATCCGCTTTCCTGGTGCCCATCCCATTAAGTAACATCATATATTAATCAAAGGTTCCTATCACCTTGAACCTACGACCCCGCTCTCCCCCAAACCTCAAGAGCAGCGGACAAATTGATGTGGCAGGTAGGTTAAAATCAGATGAACAACATATTTCAAAAATTTGAACACTTTGATAAAATTTAACCAACAACATAAATTTTAAATTCATCTTAATTGTCACACATAATAAGTGGCGCCCAACGTGGGGCCTTGATTGATTTGTATCCACAATAATAAGTGTCACGCCTCGATTAGTTCTGTCACAATTTGTCTTCGAATAAATCCATTCCTTCCTTTCAATTTTCCGAGAATTTGAGTTCGAAAATTTTTATAGTTATTATAAGTTATTATCGTTCATATTGGCTATTTTAATACTATTTGTTTGCTATCAGTTATTTAATTTATTGTTTTGAATTATATTATTGTTGATATTGGCTATTTTAATATTATTTGTTTGCTATTCATTTATTTATTGAATATTTTGAATTATCTTGTGTTATTTATTATTTTGGATTATATTGTGTTATTTTTGATTACTAATTATACTTTGTAACATGGCGAACCTTCCGTATCGAATCGAGCACCTGTATGAGGACGAAATTGAACATGAGTTATCAATACGCAATGTCTCCGAATCCGGATCACTAAACAGCAAGCGAATCGTACTAGAAGGACTTCTACAGTTAGAGAAAGAACGAGTTCAGTCAATGATAAGGCCTGAATGCAGTCCTGTTCCTGTGAACGAATCCAGAGTATGTCAGTTAAAGTTGCATGAAGTATTGGGTATGCTAAAGATTTTGCCATTTCTTAATCCCGCTGAACGTAAGCTACATGATGAACTGTTGAATTCAAGAATTTTTTACTTGCAAGATCGCATTTGCTTATTATCATTAAACCATCAACAAGAACTCATCAAGTTGCTTTCGGTCACAAAAAATATGCACACGCAAATTCGTGAGTCAATTCGTGGCAATCCGTCTGCGAATCTGATTAATTTGAACTCAGAAGCTGACGCACCACCAGCTGGCTCATCGAACGAAACCTCTGTCTTGCGAAATACTTCGATCACTCCTTCCTATCTAGATCCTGGATTTTCGACTCTGTTAAATCGTATACAATTCGATTCGTCAACTATAAATCGCGAGAATGATAATTTAACTGCACGTAATCAACGCGATAATCCTGTTCCTGACGCTCGTGTACCATTACTAAATAATTCGTATCCTACTACGTCAACGCAAAACTTTATTCCGATTCCGAGTAACCATTTTGATTCAAGAACGCAAGTTAGTCGTTGGAATATTGTATTCGACGGTTTATCGGGTGTTAATCAATTTATTGAGCGAATTAGCGAAGCTGCGTATGCTTACGGTGTATCGGATGAAACTTTATTTAGACAAGCTTCTTCGTTATTCACGAAAGATGCTTTGATCTGGCTCCGTATGGTGCGCCCAAGTGTCAAAACTTGGTCTGAATTAGTTGGCCGACTAAAGGAAACCTTCCTGCCGTCAAATTTCGAACTAGCTTTAATGGATGAAATACGTCAAAGGACACAAGGTCCAACGGAACGTGTAGAAATTTACATTGCTATTATGGAAAATTTATTTTCTCGCTTGTCACATCGACCAGACGAATCTTCGCGTGTTTCATTAATAATAAAAAATCTACAGCCACGGTTTCAACGTCTCTGCTCACTACAGTCATTTGATACTATTAGCGATCTAATTCGAACGTGTAAACGTATTGAAGATACGGAATTTAACGTAGCATCATTTAAAAATCCTCCGTCCCCTAACCATTCGTTATTAGAACCTGATATGGCTTATCGACGTCCGCCGCGCGTTCATGTTGCTGAAATTACTCCGCACAACACTTCGTTTAGAATGAAATGTTGGAACTGCGACGAAAACGGGCATTCTTTTAATTCTTGTACTAAACCACGTAAAATCTTCTGCTACAAATGCGGAATGAAAGATCAAACTGCTGGCAAATGCAAACGCTGCTGTGAAAGGCAGACAAAAAACGTACACGCCGTTTCGGTTTCGTCAGCTCCCGAAAACTCGGCAGACTAAGTGCTGATAGAAAAGAATGGACCGCTTGGTTAAATACGATCCATCGTTTTGTACAAACCCCTGAAATTGCACCTGTATTAATAAATCCCGGTTCAGATGATCGCCCTTTTATTACTGTTACTGCGTATAATAAGTCTATTACGGCATTGTT
Source organism: Clivina fossor (assembly GCA_963966155.1). Classification (NCBI taxonomy): domain Eukaryota; kingdom Metazoa; phylum Arthropoda; class Insecta; order Coleoptera; family Carabidae; genus Clivina; species Clivina fossor. Next base: position 15,452,465 of record OZ014558.1, read on the forward strand.
AGATTCTGGCGCGAATGTTTCTATTATTGGATATCGCGGCCTCTCCTTATTACGCGATTTAAAAATAAGCTTGTTACCAGTAGAACATGCTGCTATTGTTACAGCAGACGGCACGGCCCAAGCTTCACTTGGCACCGTTCATTTACCGATTACTGCTCAGTCGCAAACGCGAACGATCACTTTCGTTATTGTCCCGTCAATCCGTCATACGATGATTCTCGGAGTAAATTTTTGTAAATCATTTGGTATTTCTGTCAATTTTGCAACAAATTCGTGGACAGCTGCGCCTGAAGTTGCGTCTTGTATTGGCATTGCTAGTTCGGATGAATTATCGGATGTTCAAAGAAAATCACTCGATAGTTTAATCGCGGATTTTGAAAAGTTAGGTAAAGTAGGACTCGGAAAAACTCATTTAGTCGAACATATTATCGATACCGGTGATGCGCTTCCGATTAAGCAACGACAATATCCCCTGTCTGAAATCGTGCGTGGACATTTGAATAAAGAGTTAGATGAAATGTTAGAACTCGGTGTAATCCGTCCCTCATCATCCGCGTGGAGTTCACCCGTTCTGATGGTTAAGAAATCTGACGGAAAATATCGTTTTTGTTTTGATGGTCGAAAGGTAAATTCTGTTACGAAAAAAGATGCTTATCCTCTACCGCGTGTAGACTACATTCTTAATCAACTTCGCGGTGCGAAATATTTAACTTCGCTCGATTTAAAAAGTGCTTTTTGGCAAATTCCACTTTCCGCTTCATCTTGTGAAAAGACTGCTTTTTCAGTACCCGGTCGTGGTTTATTTGAATTTCAACGCATGCCGTTTGGTTTATGTAACGCTGGTCAGACACTACAACGTCTGATGGACAGAATCATTGGTCCCGAGCTTGAACCGAAAGTTTTCGTTTATTTGGACGATTGTATTATTGCGACAAATTCGTTCGAAGAACATTTAATTACGTTAAAAGAAGTTTCACATCGCTTTCAAAAAGCTGGTTTCACTGTAAATTTTGAAAAATGTAAATTTTGTAGACCCTCGCTGAACTACTTAGGTTTTGTAGTTGATAAATTTGGCTTACGTACTAATCCGGAAAAAGTATCCGCGATTGAACAGTTTCCGCGTCCGACGAATGTAACCGAAATTAAGCGATTTCTCGGCTTAGCCTCGTGGTTTAGACGTTTCGTTCCGAGTTTCGCATCCCTTTCTGCTCCTATTTCTGATCTTACGAAGGGTAAGAAAAAGAAAATGGCTGTTGTATGGAACAGCTCGGCCGAAACCGCGTTCTGTAAGCTCAAAGAAGCACTCGTATCGTCACCAGTACTCGTTAGTCCGGATTATTCTGTTCCTATCCGCAAATTTCGGATGTATACCGATGCATCTAATTTTGGTCTAGGCGCTGTATTAACGCAGGAAGACGCAGACGGCTCTGAACATGCTATTTCTTATATTAGTCGCACGCTTAATAAAGCGGAACGTAATTATTCTGTTACGGAACGCGAATGTCTCGCTGTAGTTTTTGCTATCGATAAATTCCGACCTTACGTGGAAGGTTTACATTTTACCGTCATTACGGACCATTATTCGTTATTATGGTTAATGCGAATGTCAGAACCAACAGGTAAACTTGCTCGTTGGGCAGTAAAGTTACAACAATTTGATTTCGAGCTTATTCATCGTCCTGGTAAGACAAATGAACTACCAGACGCGTTATCTCGTGCGCCCTTAGAAGTCGCCGTTATTGAAAGTTATGCTGATACCACGGACAAATGGTATATCTCGTTACGGCAACGTATTACCGAACAACCTATTTCTTTTCCTGATTGGCGTGTTGAAAATAATATAATTTTCAAATTACGAAATCATTCCTATGAATTACCGGCTAATCTGTCACCGTGGAAAATTGTAGTTCCCCGTTGTGAGCGTAAAGCAATTATTGAGCAATGTCATAATGTGCCAACCGCCGCACATCTCGGTATTTTTAAAACAGCTGCGCGTATCGCTGAACGATATTATTGGCCGCATTTACACTCATCTGTCGCTCATTTCGTACAACGTTGTAAAACTTGTTTAGCTCAGAAAGTTGAACAACGTCCGCCTATCGGACGTATGGGCAAAGAAAAAAATATTTCATCGCCATGGCAAGCAATATCCATCGATTTGATGGGTCCCTTACCTGCCACCTCACATCCGAATCGATATCAATATATTCTCGCCGTATCGGACTGGTTTTCAAAATTTCTGTTTCATTGTTTCCGCTACGACAAGCTAACGCTCCGAAAATTTGTGAGATTCTCGAATCGGAAGTATTTTTATTATTTGGAATTCCACAGATTGTTATGTGTGATAATGGCACACAATTTACGAGTAAAAATTTCGAAAATTTGATTAAAAAGTATGAAATTCCCAAGTTATGGTACAATGCGAAATTTCATCCGCAGGTAAATTTTGTAGAACGTTCGAACCGCGTTGTGAAACAAGCTATTCGGTCATATTTGGATAATAATCATCGCGAGTGGGACAAAAATCTCACGTCTGTCGCTCAAGCTATTCGTACATCAGTGCATCAAGTCACTGGCTTCTCGCCGTCGTTTCTAACTTTCGGTCGACATGTACCCACATCCGGAAAATTTTATGGTAACGCTCCCAAGAATGTGTGTACTGATAGTCGTATTGCGTATGCCAATAGATTGGAATCCTTGGCAACCGTATTCAATACAGTGCAAGACCGTATTCATGCCGCGTACAATCGGAACGCGAAATGTTACAATGCAAATCGTCGCCACTTAGAATTTTCTGTTGGAGATACTGTTTGGAAACGAAACTATGTTCTGTCGTCGGGTATTCGGCATTTTGCGTCGAAATTAGCGCCACGCTTTATTGAATGTCGCGTCGTGAACAAATTATCCCCAATTACTTATCGCCTTGCTAACCTCCTGAATGAAGATCAGGGTATTTGGCACGTTAAAGACCTAAAACCAGCTCCTGAAAGTTCTGAGGATGAAAACGAAAGCATAACATCTGACGATTCTGTAAATTCGGAGTAAATTTGTTATAAAACAGTTAGTTAGTAACCTTTAAAATTTTTATTGTAATTCATTTTTATTAGTAAATTATTTACTGAATGTTACGGTTCATGTTAAAGTATGAGTATAATTTTTTATGAGATAAAAAATTCTTTTGCAAGGGGGGCTGTGTGACAATTTGACATTGTCACTTGTTTGAAAGTTAAAATATTTCCGCTTACGAATGATTACATCGGCCTAACCTCAATATGGAACTGATGGATATCGCAATTATTATATCCTTATTACTTTTATATTATTTCGCTGTCTTTAATTGTTGAATCGAACAGATTTTTGATTTCAATATCATTAATTTAGAACTAATAAATATTTTGACAACTGTCATGAGATTCCTGTGAACCACAAGAGATGGCGATACTGACATATCGCTGAATATTTTACGTCAGCGAATTAAATTGTGTTTTCTAAATTCAGTAATTGTTTTAGAATATTTAATTATTATATCAACGAACAATATTATTAGTAGCATCGAAATAAGCGAAATAAAATTCGTTAGTATGCGTCATGTCCGCTTGGTACCTTTGGTGGGGAGAGTGCATAAGTACAAGCGTTTTGGCGTGGCTCTCTCTCTTGGGCAGCGACCAGTGCCTCGTAGCGTTCTCTCTTCGCCGAGCTCTCTCTCTTGCACGAGCTGTCTGTCTGGGCCGACTTCTTTGTTCCTGTTGCGGCAGTGAAATTGTTTTCAATGCGAACGCGAGATTTTATTGTGTGAATATTTGGAATATTCAAGTTTTTAGTAATTATAATGTTAGAAAATTTATGATTCCGGTGTGAATATTTTATTTTTTTGTTGGAGAGCATATTTTATTTGAACGCTGGTAATTGCGTTGTAATAACGTCCACGTGATTGGTGACGATTGGAACTTGGCATAGCTGAATACATGTAGGTAAGCGATAATTGTGAAAATTAGAATCTAAATCTAGATCAAATTGTTTTCCTTTTGATTCATTTTTAAATTCACGTGACCTTGATCAATGACTTACGATTTATTCAGTCATGTTGTTCAAATCTGTCTAGTTTATTGTGTCATTAGTCATTGGATTAATGAACAATTATTTTAAATTCTTTTGATAGATATTTGATGAGAAAATAATTTGTATTTCAAATTATTTTAGAAGAAGAAATTTTCTAATGCTTTGATTTATAATCAATTAAGATTTATTGTTTTTGAAAACAATTTCACGACTGTCCCGATCCTGTATTATAGTTTATGTGTTATGTTGTCCAATATTCCAAGTGCAATCCTATCATTGTAACTTGCATGTTGTAATTGTGACGTCATTGGGCTGCTGTAGATGATTTGGTGAACCTGTGTGCGTGAGTTGATTGAAGCGTAGCGTCATTATTCTGCGTGCGTAATTCGGCTCGGATTAAAGTCCATTTTGATAGTCGGCCGTCTTCGTAAAGATAATTTTTTTGTGATATTGTGTATTATGATTGTTGTTGATTGTTATTATTGTGTATTATGATTTTAATGGAATATGAGACTAAAATGAAAGCTACGATTCTACAAAATGGTAAGTGCAAACATACAATACAAAACGATACCATTCAAGTGCGAAATATATTAACACACAATTTGTTTTGGGTTGGGGATTTTTAGGTTATATACAACACATGGCTTTGACAATTGGATTTTTGGAATGGATATATGAATGGGATAGGATTGTTTCCAGGACTGATAAGGTACTAAAGGTACAATTAGGACGATGACAAATTTGGACTGTAACAAAACGTTCTATTATGTTTGAGGCAAGAAGCCTGTTTTATTAGTTTTGAGTTTGGAACGTACCACAGCTTTCTTTCGGAGACATTGCTCGCGTAGTTTCGACTTGTAGTCTAGACCATAGCAACGAAAGACTTTCGCCGCCCATGCCATTAGCAAAGCAAAGCCAAATTGTTTTTTTTGTAAAGCCAATATGTTACTTTGTAATTATAATTTTATATTGAACTGTTAATTTATGATGAATCAGGACATTTAACTCGGTAAAGTTAACTTATTTTGTTTGGAATCGTGTGTAGTATATTTAGTTGCCTACTGTTGAATTTTCATTGCATTGCGCTATCACATTCCTGATAGAATACGTTAAGTTCACTTAAGTCCTTTATTTGAGTCGTGTAACGATCTCTAATTTTTGTACCATTCCGTTATATTGATGATGTTGTATGTTTGTAATTAATACCTCTGTTATTTCAAGTGTATCAACTTTTGTTTCAAGTTCGATTTGTTTGATTATATTACATTTGTTAGTTCGGATTATTCTGCTGTGCCCTCTTATGTTTAGGGACCAGTCTGTGACTTTCAAGGACGTCTGAGTGGGATTCAGTCGTATTAGCAGCCTCAGTCTATCTTGGAAGCCGAATTTTGGATCAGCCGCTGAATGAGATATACCATTATACAAATCGAGCACGAAGCAGTGACTGAACGATTTATGCTGAACGTACGAACGCCAACTGGGCATAATCAGATCTCGAGAGCGAACATTTTCTGGCAGTCTTCATCAACTACCAAACCGCTACTGCGTAATGCGTACTGTCGTCCCCTCAGCGTCTACGAAAGCTCAGAAGAAGATCTACTATAGCTAGACCACCCGCTAACCAGCAGACGTCAAACAATCTGTCTAGATACACTATTACGAATGACATACATTTCTTTGTATTGAAAAAGAACACGTAACTCTGTAGCGAATAAAATCATCAATATAAGATCATTACGTTTCAACCATCATCAGGTATATTTTTATTTAATTAAGTTATTTCATTTCCGAAACAAATTCTCGAAAAGACGAAAACAATACCTATCCCGTTAAGTTCCTTTTTGAGATTTGGTAAAGCGTCTCATTTTGCTTCGAAGATCCGCTTTCCTGGTGCCCATCCCATTAAGTAACATCATATATTAATCAAAGGTTCCTATCACCTTGAACCTACGACCCCGCTCTCCCCCAAACCTCAAGAGCAGCGGACAAATTGATGTGGCAGGTAGGTTAAAATCAGATGAACAACATATTTCAAAAATTTGAACACTTTGATAAAATTTAACCAACAACATAAATTTTAAATTCATCTTAATTGTCACAATATATACCGGGTATATACTTGGTTTATGCAATATAGGATAAACAATGTTATTTTTTTAACATCGCAATTCCTGCTTCCCCGTTAGTTATAGAGAAAAAATATAAGAAACAAAAATTGTTTACAATTAAAAACTACATTATTTACGCTTAAAATAATTGCGATATTGCGTCTCAGTAATTAATTATTAATTAAATAAATATTAACAGTTTTCGGCAATATCAGACAGCCATGGACGAAACGCGAATGTATTTTGTTTACAACTGCATTTAAATGACAATACACTGACATTTGTGAACAAAATACATTCGCGTTTTGTCCATGGCTGTCTGATATTGCCGAAAACTGATAATATTTATTTAATTAATAATTAATTACTGAGACGTAATATCACAATTATTTTAAGCGTAAATAATGTAGTTTTTAATTCTAAATAATTTTTGTCTCTTATAATTTTTCTCTAAAACTAACGGGGAGGCAGGAATTACGATGTTAAAAAATAACATTGTTTTTCCTATATTGCATAAACCAAGTATACACCCGGTATATATATATATATATATATATATATATATATATATATATATATATAGGGGTATATTCACATTTGTTTTCTTTTAACGAAACATTAGCTAAAAAAAATTGTTAACTAATTTCTATTACACTAATAAAAAGCAAAACTTTGATTACTTGATAAAAGAATTAGTTGTTTTTATCTTTTTTAAATAAATAAGTTATAAAAAATATGAACAGGAAAACTAAATATTGGGAATATTATTTGGATTCATATTATTAGAAATATTAAAAAAAAATATAAATTACATATTAAAAATTAAATAGTTTTATTCATATATAAATAATTATATTTAACATATAAATAAATATAAGAAATAACATCAATATTATTGTTACATTGTTTTAGTATTTATATTTTTTATACCATTTTATATACCATGTTTAGTATTTGTTCATTGTTCAGTTGGTTTTTTTAAGCATTAATTATAAATGTTTTAATATTCGTAATTTTCGTAATATTCGTAATTATTTTGTCGTTTTGAAAAGGTGTGCGGTGCACTTCTCACTCATGTAAAGTGCATACTACTAATTTAGTTTAAACTGAAACTAATTACACAGAAATTAAAATCAAATTCTTATAAAATTACGAAAATGCTCTGCATTACATTGTTATTTAATCCCAGGATAGAAATGAAATACACAGAAGCATATTTAAAAGAATTTTATTTAAATAAAAATAAATAACAAAAATGTATTTCACATATTACATAAACAAAAAAATAAAATAAGATATAGAAAAATAACATTCTGTATAGGTATACCTACATATTGAAAAAGTATATATATATATATATATATATATATATATATATATACCGGGTGTTCGTTCGTTAAGTTCGTATGGGCGTTTAACATGTAATTTCGATAAATTGCGCTATACTACTTTCTCGAGTAAAATTCGAAGAAATACTTAGAATACTTTTCGATAGGGCATAAACGGTTCTATTATTTGGTTTTTGTTTTAATTTGCTAGCATGTGCCGTTTGGGCGCTAGAATTTTTTTTTGATTTTTTGGTTTTTATTTTTTTTCTCAAAAACTATGAGGTGTAGGAAAATAAGCATAACATGGAAAAATGCGGAATAATGAGTACGGTAATTGAGTGAAGAAACCATTATTCTACGATGCATCGTTTAGTAGAAAAAAATTAAAAACTGAATTTTTGAAAATTTGACAAGGGGGGACCCTTGGGATTTTTTCAAAATAGGACTTTTTTCAAAATTTACTCAAAAAAATCTGAAAAAATTTAGTAAAATAGAGAAAAAATTTAGCTATATAATAGATAAGTAGCTTTTTTCTCTAATTCATACTGATTTTGCAGGAAAAATTATTGAAAATTTTAAAAAACATTTTAGAATTTTAAATAATTTTTCCTGCCAAACCAGAATGTCGTAGAGAAAAAGTAACTTAGCTATTATGTAGGTAATTTTTTTTTCTATTTTACTAAATTTTTTCAGATTTTTTTGAGTAAATTTTGAAAAAAGTTCTATTTTGAAAAAATCCCAATGTCAAATTTTCAAAAATTCAGTTTTTAATTTTTTTCTACTAAACGATGCATCCTAGAGTAATGGTTTTTTCACTCAATTACCGTACTCATTATTCCGCATTTTTCCATGTCATGCTTATTTTCCTACACCTCATAGTTTTTGTGAAAAAAAATAAAAACCAAAAAATCAAAAAAAAATTCTAGCGCCCAAACGGCACATGCTAGAAAATTAAAACAAAAACCAAATAATAGAACCTTTTATGCCCTATCGAAAAGTATTCTAAGTATTTCTTTTAATTTTACTCGAGAAAGTAGTATAGCGCAATTTATCGAAATTACATGTTAAACGCCCATACGAACTTAACGAACGAACACCCGGTATATATATAAAATAAAAAATCTATTTAATGTAAAGATTTCTTCCCTTTCTTTTTGTTGCCAGGATTATTTCTTTTGCATTTCTTTTTTTTTTTTTTCATTTTTCGGACCTTCTTCTTTTTCAATTTGTTTCTTTATTTACCAATTTGTTTATTTCGGCCCAATCAATGGAGTGCCCTGGTGTTTGTGGAATTTTTTCTATTGATTCTTCTTTTTCATTTTTTTTTTCTTTTTTAACAATTTGTTAATTTCGGCCCAATCTATAGAGTGCCCTGGTGTTTTAGGATATTTTTCTTTTGTTGAAGCTTGCGCTTCCATTTCAGCATTTGCCTCAAATAATGAATGTACCTTGCTCGATGCCATGTTTATAACTGATAACTGTGTAGAACTTTTAACCCTCTGCCTATCTGCTAGATGAATTTTTTTCTACGTGATTTAAGTTTGTTTATGAATAAGGCCGAAAACATAGTGGAGCGGTGAGCAAAGCAGAAAGCAAAGCGATGAATTCAAAGCAAGGCGGCGTCGGAATTGCGATGAAAGAGCAAAGCAACGATTTCAAAATATTTTGTTTCTTTGCTCTTTGCTCGTTCATTAACTTTATTATTTCATTAGTTATTTTACTATACTAGAGGTAACTACAAAATATTATAATAAATATTGACGAATTAATAAGTAGAGTTTTTACAAAAAAAAATGGTCTTTGGGACCAAGCAGATCTACAACATCAAAATCGATATATTTTCAATAAAATGTGGGATACCGTAACAGAAAATAAAATCGACAAGTACGTATTAAACATAACTTTTCTGAAAATTTGATCAAAATCGGATAAATAAATTTTAGTAATTTTTTTCTCGATAAGTTGGCAACACTGTATTTTGTTAAAATTACATAATTTATGCGGGTACTAGGAGAATATTTAGTGAAAATTTAATTAAAATCGGTTAAATAACGTGGTCATAATAAATTTTTAAAAAATATTGTAATTTTTTCTCAGAAAGTTGGCAACACTGTACTTTGTTGAAATTATCTAATTTATATGAATACCAAGAGAATCATTTATGAAAATTTGAACAAAATCGATTAAACAACATGGCCGTAATAAATTTTTAAAAATTTTAGTAATTTTTTTCTCGGAAAGTTGGCAATATTGTATTTTATTAAAATTACGAAATTTATGTGGGCACTAGGGAAATCTTTACTGAAAATTTGATCAAAATCGGATATATAATGTAGCCTCAATGAATTTATAAAAACTTTAGTAATTTTTTTCTCGAAAAGTCGGCATTACTGGAAAAAACCAAAACCACATGACCATCTTGGGCACTAGATAAATTTATTCTGAAAATTTTATTAATATCGGTTCAACGACCGAGCGAGCGAGCTGACGACGCACATCTATACATCCACATAAACTAAGTTCAGATTCGTCATCTTCTAGAGGTTATATGAAGGATTTCTATACAAAAATTTTTTTTTTTTGAAAATGATACAGACACCGTACCAAACGCTATACCATTTTTTCCTTATGCAGTCAAAGTGGTAAAAATGTGTAATGACCCTTGTTTGATTAATGGGAAGAATTTCGTTTACTTTAACAGGAAATTGTATGTTTTAATTAAACTAATAAAATAAATATTAACATTTGTTAAAAAACTATTTGTTGTATTTTGACTGGGAAATGTACTATTGCATATCGAACGACAAATATAGCACGACAAAACTAAAACAATTCACGACATAAACACACATTGATAAACATAAAAATAATAATTATTAAAAAAATTCAATTTGAAAAACCTAATAAAAATATAAATAATGTAAAAAACCTTAAGATAACACAACATTAAATACAAATGAAAACAGAAAGCATCCAAAACTTATTTTATAAATGAAATATACAGGCCCTATAATAAGCACAATATCTCAAAATATAAACGTATCGTAAATATCAGTGCCGGCGCGGCGTTATGCACAGGCAGAGCTGACGGCCGCTTTGTAGCGACACATTTCAGAGGGCAGCCGGAGAACGCCTTGATACTAATATAGGTACATGCAAAAATCGAAAAACAAAATTCGAATTTAAAAAACAAATAACGTGTGCAAAATAATTTAAAGAACAATCTAGAAAAATACAATAAAGCCATTCCAATAAATAACTTTATAGCTATTTCACGAATTATATTTTATTACGATTTTATTTAATTGTACTCGTATTATTTATATTTTTTAGTTCATAAAAAAAAGTTTTTTTTTATTACTAGGGCAGCAAAAAAATCATATTACATATTTAAACACTGTTTTTTTATATTAGCGGTATGCATTTATTAACTTCGACTAATACTAATTCTATTTATAGTACAGACAGCAACGTTGAGCATAACAGTAAGTAGTAGTTGTTAATTTTGCATTATGACAAGAACAGTAAATTTGGCAACATTCATATGGTTTAAAAAACTGTTGAAATTTTATTAGTACATGCTAATGCACAATAGATGCGCTAGTTCTGCGATGAAACTTTCTTGAAAAACTATGCCATCTATGGAGCGTGCTGAATTCGACGATGCTGCCCACTGGATTTGGAGGAAAAATAATGGTTACATAAAATAACATAGGCATGGAACTTCTCCTATAGTATATATTCTTTGAAATTGACAAAAGAGGAGTTACAAATTGGGTCCTTGATGTTACAAAATAAAATTTATAAAACATCTCATTTAATGTAATAGCAATATTGGTACTTACCTATCAATAATTATTGATTTTTCCTTTTAAAATAATTTGACCGCTTTTTCTGTTAAGTAACTTTTTTTAATAATAATAATAATAACAATAATGCTTTATTGCCCAACAGTACAATCCATTTCGAGGACAAATTAATAAATATATACAAAATTTACATATAATAACAAGTACATATTTGATATATAAACATTTTTAATACAATAGGAAAAGAAACTTAAAACAAATCAAAGTAATCACAAAAACGAAAAAAAAAAAAAATTTACATAGAACTGCAATGAGCAAGAAGTTTAACAATTTATTCACTAATTACTCAATCTAAAATTGATTGTAATATGACATTCAAAGAATTATCGAACAAATCAGTGGTATTTTCTATATTATTATAATTATTGCACATTGTAAATATTGGAGATCTTTTTAACATATTTGTTCTTCCAACACTGATGTAGAAAGTAAGTGGTGATCTAGATGTTATACGAGGTACACAGAAATTTATTTTATTTAGTAATTGTGCACTATCAATTTCATTATTTAATAGTTTATATAAGATTGATATCGATATTTTAAATCTACGTGTATTCAGCGAATCAAAATCATGTCTATCTAATAAGATTTTATAGTCAATACCTTGATTAGGGCAAAACCCATCTATTTTATAGGACAAGAGTTTTAAGAATTTACGTTGAACTTTTGTTACAGTAACTATCAACTGTCCTCAACAAAACCCGTTAATAAACTGCCCCTTCTTAATTTTTGTTTAAATAAGTTATTTACCTTATACCACATCACAATAGGCTGCGATTTTAAGAAAAAGGCATAAATAGGTCAATACTGCGAAATTTGACGGGCCAGCGCTTTCTTAGAAAAACTGAATTGTTTTTTAAAAAGTAATGAAATACGACTACTACGCGTCTGATACAAGTGTTGTTTAATTATAAAATTCAATTTTAGTTAATTTAATTCATTTGATTATAATTATTGCCCAAAACAGCAATAATTACAATCAAATAATTATTTTGATGTTTATAATTTGAAACAATAAACAACATTGAAAACATTGTCACTTTTCTCGTTCATTTAAGTGAAATGCGGAAATAAATCTGAAAATGCAAAAATCAATTTATGCGATTATATCGCTACTTGTTACCACTATCAAAATCTATGAAATGAATTACCCCTATTTTGATAAGTTGACTCTCAGTTTGTAAAATTTGTCTGTGATTTGGGTTTAACGTTTTCGGTTTCGGGTTTATTACTGATGTCTTTGTGTTTTTAGATTCAAAATTGATCATAGACTTATAAAATTCTTACTATTTAAATATGTTTTACGGTTTTAAACTGTCAAAGATGATGAAAAACAAACAAAAACACGTGGTAACACATGGTAATGGTATACGTCTTGGAGTGCCTACGGCATATGGTACAATATTAGGTAAAAGTTTTGTTGTGTACTCACCCTCCAGTGTTGCTAATCCATTAAATAACTAGGGATATTGTTCTTTAATATCTTTTGATATCGAATATAATTTCTTTATAAGTTGCAAATCTTCGATTGCGGGTTTCCCTAATAATGGTTCTTTCAGTTCATTTAGAACATATATTGTTTGCATAGAGCTTGTTTTCTCAGTTTCTAATTTGACTTAGCATTGATCTGTAACTTGTAATTTTTCATTTGTTGGACCAAATAGCTTTTTTTGTTTTGTCTCGTTTAGGTTTCAACTTCAATTCTTTTGCCAATTTTTCTGATATTACTGTAACGTCTGCGCCTGTGTCAATTTTAAATTGTACTACTTGTCCGCACATTTTTAGTGATATGTTCCAGTTATTTTTTCTTTCGTTAGAAATTGCTTGAATAGATCCCAAGAATTCCTCGTTTTCTTCTTGTTCTACAGCATACAGCATAATGACCTTTGAAGCCGCATTTATTACAAACTGCGTCTCTTGCCGGACAATTGTGTTTGTCGTATTTGTTTTTGTTACATTGTTTGCACTTTTCTATTTTATTTTTCTTATTTTGGGCTTTTTTCTTCTGCTGGCTTCTGTGATTTTGAATTTTGTTTATTTCATCTGGTCTTATTGGTACCCCTGACCGTACCGTTGCCGTTTTTTGACTGCTTCGCTTTGTCGAGCTTTGTCTATGGCTTTTTTCACTGTTAAGTTCATATCTAGTTGTAATTGTTCAGCTACTTTAGCGTCACGTAGACCGTGTATGACTTTATCGCAAATCATTGTGTCTCTCAATTCACCGTACTCGCAGTGTTCGCTTAAACTGTAAAGTGCTGTTACAAAGCTATCAACACTATCGTGTTCCCCCTGCATCCTTTGCAGGAATTTGGCTCTTTCATATGTGCCATTTCTTCGTGCTACAAAACGATTTTCGAAACGATTTTTCACTATATCGTAATTCTTTAATTCATCATTTGTGAATGCAAAAGATTTTAATATTTCCTCCGCATCGGTTCCCATGAGGTAAATTAATGTATTTACCTGTATTGTTCCCTCTGTTCCATGTAATTTTGTAGCGCATCTGAATCTTTCAAAGCGTTTTATCCACGTCGTCCATTGCTCGGGATTGTTTACACTAAATGTTTCAGGTGATGCAATTTGATAGCTCGGTGCTATATTTGGAGTTGGTTGTGCCATTTTTCTCATCTTTTCTATCTTCTACTTTTATTATTTGAATTATTTCACACACGCGCTGTCACCATGTCATGTTATTATGTTTTTATTAGTTAGTTTATTTCTGATTACTAATACATGTGATTCTTATCTATATCATATCGCAACGCTTCTACTCTGCAAGATTACAACCTAAGAAAACATACTATCTCTAAAACGGCAATGCTGCCAACTTATATATTTATTTTACATTAATACAATATAATATATTTATATTATAACAAATTATTATAATAAAATACATAAAATCAGTAAATACAATTAGTGCAGTCGTTCTGGAGTAACCAGTAACACAGTACATACATAACGAAAATATATTTTTTTTTGTATTTTGCTAAAAAATAAAATACAATACAGATAGATATTTTTAGTTATCTTTTCAGTATAGCTGTTTGTAACAATAACTATTTAAATATTGTAAAGAAACCAAACAATTTTTTATAACAATTATGCGGTTATTATTTTAATATATTTTTAAATTGGTTGTCTGTCTAGCGGACAAATTCCATAATTAGATATGTGTCCCCACTCCTCATCAGGTTGTTGTGGGGACGCAAGTAATTGTTGCATTTTGTAGGAACATTCTGTACATAGTCCAAAATGACGACATGGCAATACTATTGTTGTTGGTGGTAAGTTGTGGCATATAAAACACTTCGTGCGGTCGTTTTTTTCCACTTGCTCCTGTATTTCAATGCTCAGTAACTAATTTCATACAACATTTACCTTTTCTGTTTTTTCTATCTCCTCTTCGCAATCACTAGCAGTTGTTCTGTCTGAAATTAATGCAAAACTAGCAAAAATAAAATTTAAATAAATATTGTTATACATAGCGTTCATGTCAAACTGGGGAGGTACGTTACCAGGCAGTGCCGCCAGTAAAATTTCCTTTTCATCATTATAAAATGTTTCTTCATCCGATATATAATTTTGAATCATTCTTTGAAGAGGAAACGCTGTTCAAAAAAGATGGTACATCACGATCTTCTTCGAATTTACATGTAGCATCTTTAATACGTCTGGTATTTAAACGATATGCTCGTCTGGGCACAACCTTTATTTGAAGACGTTCGTCCACAAAAGCTCTTACTTCCCTAATTGTGCATTTCGAAATGTTTCTAATTTTCTCTGAAATAGATAACCTTGTTATTTTTGAACATATGTAACAAACAAAGTTTTGTTATTATTACCTATGAATTCCCAAACATTCGGCCCTCGCACTCTTAATAATCTTTGCAATAGAGAATGAAACGATTCGCAATCATTATTGGGGCGTCTTGGTCTTTCATACACCGAAAAACTGTCAAAACCTACTCTTGTCAAAAACTGTCTACGGTTATATCTAAAAAACATTAAAATTAAATAATATTATTAAATGCAAATAAAAAATTCAAAAGAAAGGAAATGTTACAATAAACCTGCTGCATTTTACAATGGTCAACTATATAAAATAATTTAAATACGAAATATCAATTTACTGTAGAACTATTAGATGTATTTTTTTTTTAAATTTTGCTATCCATTTTATGCTAAAATAGGAGGTTTTAGTTTTATATTAAATAGATGTTAAGAAATAAAATTTTATTTTGAACTATTAATTATTAGTTTGTATTACAAAGAAAAATAGTACGATATCACATTTGCTTGAATGAATAATAAAGCATTTGATAGAAGCCTTTTGATTTATTTTTTTATCAATTCCTATCAATTGTTTAATGGCTTTATCTTATTTGTATAGCTCTAAAATACAAATGTATAATTTTAATTTAAATTTTGTGCAATATTTAATACAAAGTAAAATAATTTTTACGATTATAATTTAAAAAAAAAAAATAATATTTATTGTTTGTTTAAGTTTATCACAGCAGATCAAAATGTTATTCGATTTTATGAAATTATTACTTTTAAATTAAATTATTATTTTAAAATTCAAAATTCTATATTTCTAATTTTTCTTAAATAAACTCTGTCTGCTACATTTTAAATATTTTGTTAAATATTATATATTATACTCTGTTATACTTTTTGTTATAATAAGTGATAATTTAAGTATTTGATAATTTAATTATTTTTATTGTGGTTGTACATGAATCTGGCAAATTTAGTTGAGAATAAATTAATAGTTACAAATTTCATATTATTTTTCAACATTTTCTCTTTAAAGTAATAACAAACAATTATCATAGCAGAAAATGGAAAGCAAAAATTTCAAAAACATAACAGTATCACATGTAAATATTCTATGATTCACAGTAAATGGAGCATCGAGTATGTGACTTTAGCGTATATAATAGAAATACTCATCTCGAAATTTTCGGAGAGACCATTTTCAGATATGAAATTTGTCGCATATAGAAATCCTTCCTGTATACGATTGGCGGGCAACATAGCCAAACATATGAAAAACTTAAGGGATTTTTTTGCATTTTCATTTTCGCGCAATAAAGGTTTTAAGCCAAGTGCGCAGGCTTTTCTTAAAACAGCCTAAAAAATACTTGAGTAAATTTAAACTTGTACGTTCAATAAACGAAACAACAAAAAAGAATTAACTGATAAGGTAAATAAAATAGTGAAAATTAATAATAATATAACTGCACAATTTAATAATAAGATTGAATTAATTAGCGAAAATAATTTTATCTTAAACACAAAATTAGACAATTTTGAAAAATTATTTAGCTCAATATTTTATAAAGTTGATATTATCCAAAAGCAAAATTTAATAAACGAATTGATTCAAATAGCACAAGACCTATATTTCTCACTAATACTATTTGTTATGAATTAATGCGATATTTTGTCTTTTATATATTGATATATTGAATTATTGACAATGATACACAATTTATAGTATAAATGTACACTTAAACTGTCTTCTGTCATGCGTTTGACTCGACTGTGACTCGACTGAACTCTACTCCCCTCTGTCCCGTCTTGCCACACATAGAAAAATAAAGTTATACATATCAGGGCTAGCAATAGTTTACAATATTGTTCTAAACATTCCCGCCCGAGTTGAAAGATTACGATCTTTTAATTGACAGCTTATCTAACTTATGACTAAATTAAATTCTAGAGTTTATGATAACAAAGTTTTTTATAAACATATAGCTCAATCACTAGTTGGTAGCACGCACACGCGTTTTACAGGCCTTTTGTATACACCACTAGCGGTACGCACAGTCAGTACCCGCACTACGCCGTCCGATCCTGGTGAAGTCTCTATTATTCGGCCCATTGGCCAATGAAGTGGCGGAGTGTTGTCTTCCAGTAGCACCACAAGAGTGCCGGGTTTGATGTTGGGGGTCGAGCGTTGCCATCTGTTTCGTTGCTGTAAATGGTAAAGATATTCTTGGCGCCAACGCTTCCAAAAATGTTCTTTGATTTTTTGCAAATGTTGCCATCTGGATAACTTGTTGTCTGGTACATTTCCGTAACTATAGCTAGCTGGTTCAACTAGTATGTCTCCTATGAGGAAATGAGAAGGGGTTAAGGGGGTGAGGTCATTTGGACTAGATGATAGTGGTATTATCGGTCTTGAATTTAGAACTGCTTCTATTTCAGACAATAGAGTCGCGCATTCTTCAAAGGTGAGTAACATTGTTTGTGTTACAGTATAAAGGTGTCGCTTGGTGGCCTTGACTGTGGCCTCCCATAATCCTCCAAAGTGTGGAGCCCGAGGTGGAATAAATTGCCACTTTATTCCTCTATTTTGCAGCTCACGACTTATGTCGTTGTTCGCTCCTTGTAAAAACTCATACATTTCCTTGAGTTTTCTGCTAGCACCAACAAAATTGGTAGCATTATCGGAATGAATTTCCTTGCAAATGCCTCTCCTAGCAACAAACCTCCTTAATGCAGCTAGAAAAGCCTCCGCTGTCAGATCACTGATCAATTCCAAGTGAGCGGCTTTCGTGCTGAAGCATACAAAGATTGCAATATATGCCTTATTAATTTGTACTCTCCCTCGTCGTTTGTGTAGTCTGATTTGTATGGGACCTGCATAGTCTATGCCGCAAATAGTAAATGGTCTGTTGTATTCAGTAATTCTAGGCCTTGGTAAATCTCCCATAAGATGCTCGGATGGTTTAGGCTTATATCGAAAACATTGGTAGCAGTTCCGTACAATTTTTCTTACTGCTTGTCTACCTGCTATGGGCCAAAATCTTAAACGAATGATCGATAATAATTGCTCCTGCCCACAATGATGTAGTTGACAATGTTCGTGCTTAATGATTAAGTCGGTTACATGATGTTTGCTTGGTAAGATATATGGATGCTCCTGATCAATTGATATATCGGCGTTTTTCAATCTTCCACCTACTCTAATTAATCCTTTGTCGTCCAAAAATGGTTTTAACATTAATAACTTACTCTTATTATCAACACTGTCCTTTCTTTGCAAATCTTGTCTTTCCTTGCTAAAACATTGTTCCTGTATTAACAATACAATTTTTTCTAACGCTCTTCCTAATTCTTCTGAAGTTATTTCATCATGAATTTTTGCATTTTTCTTTCTTGTGTTATGTATAAATCTTGTACAATAAGCAATTACTCGCAATAATTTGCTCCAAGATGAATACCTGTTGAGGATATCAAAATTCTTCTGTTGTGTAGTTAGCATAACCTTTGTCTTCATCTCTAACTGTGTTTCTTCCATAGCTGTTTGTTCTGGCCATTGATTTGTTTGTAACCATGGCGGTCCGTTCCAACACAGTTGGTCTCTTATTAACTGTGCTGCTGATACACCACGCGATATAATATCGGCAGGATTCTCAGCTGAATTTACATTCTGCCAGGTTGCATCAGTTGTCTGTCGTTGGATTTCTGTCACCTTATTTGCCACAAATGTTTTTAGTAAGTTTGGTGAAGTTTTCAACCATGCCAATACGACTGTGGAATCTGACCATAAGTAAATCCGCCTTATTTTATTGGTTGGTGATTGTTTTACCGAAGCCATTAATTTGGCTAATATTGCCGCACCGCAGAGCTCTAATCTTGGCAACGATATAGTTTTCAGTGCTACTCTTGCCTTTGCACAAAGTAGTCGTGTATTCCGATTTCCTGTGTTGTCTATACTTGTTGCGTATATACATGCTCCGTATGCTATTGTGGATGCATCGGAGAACCCATGTATATCAACTTGTTGCTCCTTATTTCCAGGATTAACATTTCTTTCAACTTGTAAATTGTTGATGGCTGATAATGATTTACTGTATTCTATCCAATCCGTATAAATATCATTTGCTATTGGTTCATCCCATTCAATTTTCTGTTTCCAAAGAGTTTGCATTAAAATTTTAGCCTTGATAGTTACTGGACCGATCAAGCCCAGTGGGTCAAATATTTGCGCTATTTGTCCTAATATAGTTCTCTTGGTTACTTGATTGTTGCAAGTTAGCTTGAGTTTGTAATTTATAGTATCTGTTGAGGAGTTCCAGAGTATACCTAATGTTTTTAAACCTTCTTGTTCCTTTAATACTAATAATTTATTTGTCTTAGTTTCTTCTGATAGTTTTTCTAAAATTGCTTCGTTATTCGTCCGCCATTTTCTCAATTCGAACTTTCCCTTTCTTAAAAGAATTGTTAGTTGTTGTTGAAGTTCAATTGCTTCACTTATTGTTCTGGTGCCTGTTAATAAGTCGTCCATGTAGAAATCTCTTAACAATGCTTCTTTTGCCAATGTAAATTCATTGCCGTCTTGCAATGCTAATTCTAACAAACATCTTGTTGCTAAGAATGGTGCACATGACGTACCGTAAGTCACTGTGTTTAGCGTGTATTTTTGTAGAGGTTGATTGCTGTCTTCCCTCCAGACAATACGCTGCATACGTCTGTCTTCTTCCTTGACTAGAATCTGTCGAAACATACTTTCAATGTCCGCTGTAATTACATAAGCATGCTTTCTAAAACGTAGAATTATACTAAATAGCTCTTCTTGAATAACTGGTCCCACAAGGAGTTTGTGGTTTAGTGACGTTCCTGTAGTTGATTTAAATGATCCGTCAAACACTACGCGAAGCTTTGTCGTTAAGCTATCTTGCTTGATAACATGATGATGTGGTAAGTAAAATATTGGTTTATCAATTTTGTCTATTTCTGTGTTAATTTGCGACATGTGTTGAAGCTGCTCATATTGCTGCATAAAATTTATGTACTGATTCTTTATCTCTGGATTTAATGATAAGCTTCTTTCTAAAGCTTCAAATCGTTTTGTCGCTCCTCCATAAGAATCACCTAATTCCAATTGTGTTTTTGTTGGTAATCTTACTATGAAACGGCCTTCTTCATTTCGAGTGACTGTTCTTTGAAAGTGTTCTTCACATTCTTTTTCTTCATGAGTCCACTGCCTCCTTTCATTTATTTCTTCTATTTTCCAAAAACGTTCCAATTGGTCTTGCAATGAGTCATTTGTAGACAACAATGAGGTATGGTTTGTTAACTGTGAATTCAGTTTTATAGCTCCCGCTACTATCCATCCAAATTTTGTTTTTTGCTATGTCGGACTGAACTTTGTTGATCTTATTTGTTCATTAAAAATTATTTCCCAGTCAATCGGTGCTGTGATTTCAAAGTTGTCGTCTGCTAGTTCGATGTCATCGGGTATGTTAAATGCTTTCTTATCCATACTTATCTGTGGTAAATCATCTGTGATTTTTTCTAAAACGAGACATTCAATATCTGCTGGGCAATCGTAATGTTTTGATTTAATTGTTATTTGCGTTTTATCTGACACTGTACTTATTTTCTGATTGATTCCGCATACTGATATGTTGGTTTTGTTGCATGTCAATCCTAGCTCTCTTGTTAGCTTCTTTGTCACAAAATTTGACTGTGAACCTGAGTCAATTATGGCTCTTACCTTGTGCATTTTCCCAAAACGATCCGATACCAATACGATTACAGTCGGTAGGATTGTGATGGTGTGATGTTCTACACGTTGTTGAGCAAAGTTAGTAACTGTGTTTGATTGAGTATTTTTCTCAACTTGCCTTTTATTTTCTTGAATTTCTTCATGCAATAAGGTATTGTGGCCTTTATGGCATTTTTTGCATGTAGACGACTTGCAGTCTCTTCCGTAATGTCCTGGCTTGAGGCAATTTATGCAAAGTTTTAACCTTTTTACTTCCGCATATTTTTCAGTAGCTGTTAATTTCAAAAATTTGTCACATTTGAACAAGAAATGTTGCTCTCCACAATGTTGACATTTATGAATTTGTTCTCTTGTTGTGACATACACGTTTTTCTTTGTTGAATATACTTTATTGCTCGAATCAGATTTTTCGGTCATTTCTTTGACAGAAATTCTAAAAATGTATCCAGTGTTGGTTTTTCAGTTTTTTCTCCTAGCGAGAGTTTTTCTTGCCATTGCTGTCGGGTTCGCCAATCTAATTTGCTGTTGAATAGAAATATTAATACAGTACTCCAGTTGTCTACCGGTTCTTTCAGCGATTTTAAAGCACTAATATTTGTTCGGATATTGTCAATAAATTGTCTCAAGTTGATATATGAATTGCTTATGGCTGTTAATTCGAATAGATTTTTCATGTGGGTTATTTTAGTTGTTGATTTTCTCTTTGAATTTCACCTTCCATATATTTTTTGAAATTTGTAATTTGCAATTTTAAATTTTTGCGCTGTTTCTTTAAATCTTCCATTTTGGATTTGTTTTTTTAAGGAATATTGGTAAAGGAGAATATTTAGAGAACACACTTACCCTTTTTGCTGCTTTGTACGACAATGTACGCTCTTATTGAATGTGTTGTTGCGCTCTGCTATGTCTTGTTGCCGCTCAGCTGTGCCTGTGTCTGCCTGGCCGCTACGTTGCTTGCTTGTCTACGTACCGCGCCGTGCTGTCGCGTGTTTCGCTTGGCGTTGCCTGGCCGCTACGTTGCTTGCTTGCCTTCGTATCGCGCCGTGCTGTCGCGTGTTTCGCTTGGCGTTGCCTGACCGCTACGTTGCTTGCTTGCCCTACGTACCGTGCCGATTGCTTGGTTATGTTATAAATGCTGATTTTTCTTTTGTTTTAAGTTCTTAATCTCGATTCGAAGGACCAAATGTTATGAATTAATGCGATATTTTGTCTTTTATATATTGATATATTGAATTATTGACAATGATACACAATTTATAGTATAAATGTACACTTAAACTGTCTTCTGTCATGTGTTTGACTCGACTGTGACTCGACTGAACTCTACTCCACTCTGTCCCGTCTTGCCACACATAGAAAAATAAAGTTATACATATCAGGGCTAGCAATAGTTTACAATATTGTTCTAAACACTATTAGAAGAAACTATAACTTTCTGACAATTAAATATTTTATATTTCGGCATAATCAATTACGACTAATTAATAAAAGAAATAAAGAAAATCGAAAATAGTTTCATTAGAACAATTTTGTTAAATAACATTTAAAAAAATAACATATTGAAAACTTACTGTTCACTAAAAAATGATAATTTAACGATCCTTATCGAAATCCCATCTAATGTTCTTAAAGAAGACCTTATTCAAGCCACATCTATACCCACACATTTACACAACATATACGAAACTATAAATACTGTAAACGGCCTTTATACGAAAAAATAATTGTAAAATTAGACCTATAGATAAGTGTGTTAAAATTAGTAATAATGAATATTATTGTCTCTCTCAAACTAGTGATTATGAGAAATGCTTAGAAAATGTAATTTGTTATAAAGATTTTCAGTTTTGCGAATATAATAGAATTTACCAATCAATTCAATCATAGAGATAAAAAATTCAAATTTAAATATTTGTTTTTTCCAAACAAAACACAAGTAAAATTTAATTGTAACAATGAAATAAATATTAAAGATTTGCAAGGTATTTATTACACAAATAATTATAAAATAAATAACCAGATTCATATAAAAAATAACTTTGGAGAACTAATAGAAATTCATGCAAATTCAACAAATCCAAAAATTGAGATTTTAAAAGATAAAATAAAAAACATTTCATTTATCAAATATCAAACTGAAAACGATATTCAATTAGATGCGCTCTATAATAATGTTAAGTTAAATAATTATCAATATATTATTATCTACATTGTAATCGCATTAATTATTATTGTAATGATATTTTGTAATTGCAAAGATTATCTAAAGAAAATTAATATTCAAAAAATTAATAATAAGTCAGAAATTATTGAAATAAATAAATTAGAGCAACAATCAAGTAGTAAAAGCTCTACTCTCTACATTTGAAGAAATGAAATTTTGTCATTTCAAAAGACACATGAGGGAATTACTGCTGGCACAAGCATTCTATAGTATTAATGAATATTTCTCCATTATTTCTCCAACCAATGACAATGCTAAAACTGTGAATGTAGTTAAATGCTTTTGAATAAATTATTATTATTATTATTACTCCTGATGAGTTAGCTTTTCCTCTTAAGGGTGGAAGTGTAATGCAAAGACACCGCCCTATATTTCACAATAATTAAATTCATTGCATCATTTTGCTAGACGCTACTAAGCGAAATTCAATCCTTTTCTGGGAAATAGATAATCTCTGCAACTGTGTTCTCATGTTTATAAAATATAATTTGTATAACCATTCTAACTGTAACTGTTCTACTTGTAACATGTAATTGATTGACATAATAAAATTTATTTTTAATAAATTTTCGAGTTTAAAAAATATAATTTATACTGGGTGTCCCATTTTAATCCGCCACCTGCAATAACTTTAAAATCGTGCATCGGACAAAAAAATGTTTCGGATAAAAAGTAAATGGTTTCGAGGGGGACATCTGATGCAGAGACCCTTGCCCCCTCCGGACCCCCTGGGGGGCGGGAAAGGGGGGCAACTTTGAAATCTTAAATGGAACACCCTATTTTTTATTGTAGATTCTGATAGGCCATTAAAAAGTATGTAAATTTTATTTTAAGACTTTTTGTTTATCTTTGATAGATGGCGCTGCAAACAGCATTTTTTTTCTCAGTTTATCAGTTTTCAATTTGAAAAAAAACTGTAACTAAGTACGATATTCAAGTTCTTTTTAGTTCTTTTGAAAGAGGGGGGGGGCAAGGGTCACTGAATCAGATATCTCCTCGAAGCCATTAACTTAAAGTTATACCCCTCGAAACCATTAACTTAAAGTTATTGGTTTCGAGGAAGATATTTGATGCAGTGACCCTTGCCCCCCCTCTTCCCAAAGAACTGAAAAAATCTTGAATATCTTACTTAGTTACACTTTTTTTTTCAAATTGAAGATTGATAAACTGAGAAAAAAAGTGCTGTTTGCAGCGCCATCTATCAAAGATAAAAAAAAAGTCTTAAAATAAAATTTACATACTTTTTAATGGCCTATCAGAATCTACAATAAAAAATAGGGTGTTCCATTTAAGATTTCAAAGTTGCCCCCCTTTCCCGCCCCTCAGGGGTCCAGAGGGGGCAAGGGTCTCTGCATCAGATGTCCCCCTCGAAACCATTTACTTTTTATCCGAAACATTTTTTTGTCCGATGCACGATTTTAAAGTTATTGCAGGTGGCGGATTAAAATGGGACACCCAGTATATTTAATAAACATGTTTTCCACTTAAAAACAATAATACACATTTTACACATGTAATTACACAATTAAACTAACATTTATTTAATACAATCAACGCTAATTAACATTTAACAAAGTTTGGAAACAAAGCAAAACTAATTTTTTCTGATATTTTATATTTAATAAAGTTGTTGTACAAACTTAAAAATACATTATACACTATTTAATAATTAGATTATTATTAAATACCTTTAAATCTATCGATATTATGTTATAATCAATTGATTTCCAATATTAATAAGTATATAAAAAACTAACAACGCAATCAGTGTCGGCCATTACTGACCTAGGAACTGCTCGAATTAATAATATTATATCTTAGTAGAACTTAGATTATTATATATACACTATTAAATAATTATATTATAATTAAATAACTATTAAATCGAGTGTTATTTTAATTATTTATTCCCATAATAGTAAAAAAACTGACACATCTGATAATGGCTTTGTATGTACTACGTGAATCAAAATACACGTAATTTATAGCGTTTTCAGCTTATGCGGTGCGAGTGCGCACTAAGTTCAGGTTGTGACGTAATTGCACTGAATTAAAATGCCACCTGCTCCGTGAAAATGCAACCTAAGTTGAACATATATAATAACCTTGAAGTTTACAATATTTGGAGGGAACGTTTGATATATTGTGGTGTACAAAAAGTACAATGGAAAACAAGGAAATAAAATTTAAAGTAAATAAAGTAATCATATTATTAATATCATTAGATGATGAAATGTATATAAAATTATTAAGTAAGTTTATAAACACACATTAAGCGTATATTCTAACCTATTCAATAAAGAAAACAACAAAAAAGTCTGTTGCAGAAGTACTGCAAGATATACATAAAGCAAAAGAAGAAAGTAAAGAAAGAAAGAAAAAATGGAAATGTTCAACAATATACTGCAGTCTCTCAGAGAGAAAAACAGTAATAACTAAAGTAATTATGTTAAAAAATATTTTTTTTAATAACAACGTATTAGTGTGATTTTATTTTTAAGAGTAAACATTTATTTTGTGTTATTTAACTTTAAAAAATATAATATTTCGTTATAAACATTTTTTTATTTTGTATTTACATACTTTTTTATATTTTAATAAACTTTGCATTCAATATTGAACTACACAGTGTAAAATTACATTACAATAATATGAATGTTTAGATTATCTCATCAAAATTATCTTTTCTGTCGCCATTTCAGCCGCCATATTTGCACTGGCACTCGTGCACTTGCTACCTGACTCGGTGCACAAAAATGCGCACTGGAGGAGAGTCGAGTGCAATTTTTGGTTAAGCTGAACACGCAAAAACTGAAAAATGCGCACTCAAATTCTAAGTTGAAAACAAAACTCACACTCAGTGCACATTAGTGCGCACTGAAATAGTAAGTTGAAAACGCTATTAATTTCTATACTAGCAAATGTATATATATTTTATTTTATTAAATTAACTTAAAAACTCTTAACACTTGATAATTACCGCAATAGAACACACATTTATTTAATTAAATCAACTTTTAATTAACCTTAATCACGTTTAAAACCAAAACAAAATTGTATAACCAACACAGATAGATACATATATTGAGTTATATCAATCAAAACTCGTTTTTATTATAATAATTACTTAAAGAAATCATTTTTTCCAATAATTTATTGAATTCAATCGCAAAATATATGTATATCAAGTGTTTTCATTACATTTTTACGAATGCCAATTTTTGACCCGACAAGGGCACGGACACTTTGCGTCAACATACGAGTACCTCACGATTTCTCGGCACTTTATCTAACATATTAAAATTTATCTTTATAGCGTTTTTACGTTCATTTGTGTAATAGAATAGATAAAAATTATAAGCTAGGATTGATAAATATGCAAATAAAACTGAATATATACGATAAAATATAATAAAACACCTAAAAATTGGTTTGTTTACATTCGTAACTATGATACCACAATTTTACTACGCGATTAAATCAACTTAAAAGCAATTCCTAGCAAACTTACCAATAAAAACTCGTAGATATACGTTTATTTTCATCATTTCATTGAATATTTATTGCCATAATTTGGTAATAAAATGCTATAATATACGCGAGAAACATCACTTTGATTTACACTTGCAAAAACAACTAAACAAACAACACCGATAAAATATGTAGATAAACATCTATATTCATCATTTCATTGAATATTTCTTGTCATAACTTCTAATAAAATGCTATAAAATATACGAGAAACATATCCGCGTTTAATTTGTACCATAACTGACAGCTGGCAGCCATTTTGATCTATCAGCTATGTTAAATATATGATAATAATAAATTTATTATAATTATTATATTTGGTAATAAAACTCGAGAAAAATGTATATAAATGCGAAAAACGCGATAAAAAACATGATTTATAATTAATAGGGGGGGGATGTATGAATTAAAAATATAATAAATATAAAATAAATATAATAATACTCAAGAATATTGAGATTTTATATTTTTCCCAAAATTTCACAAGATACTCAGTCGTTGAATCGGCTGTTAAGCTATGCATCAACGACTGGCCAGTTTAACCGTAGATACGTATTTCGGTCTTTAGGACCTCATCAGTACGGTGCTGTGATCAGTTGCTGTGAGGCAACTGATAACCGATGTTAATTCTGGCTGCCTTTTATAGCAAGTACTTCAAAGCGATAACGATGAGAAGTAAATAAATACCACCAACGCCATCTATACAGTAATGCGATAAGCAATTATAGTAATAGACCTTGAACAAATAAATGTTCGTATTTGTCATTGTGAAATTTAATATAATAATACTCAAGAATATTGAGATTTTATATTTTTCCCAAAATTTCACAAGATACTCAGTCGTTGAATCGGCTGTTAAGCTATGCATCAACGACTGGCCAGTTTAACCGTAGATACGTATTTCGGTCTTTAGGACCTCATCAGTACGGTGCTGTGATCAGTTGCTGTGAGGCAACTGATAACCGATGTTAATTCTGGCTGCCTTTTATAGCAAGTACTTCAAAGCGATAACGATGAGAAGTAAATAAATACCACCAACGCCATCTATACAGTAATGCGATAAGCAATTATAGTAATAGACCTTGAACAAATAAATGTTCGTATTTGTCATTGTGAAATTTAATATAATAATACTCAAGAATATTGAGATTTTATATTTTTCCCAAAATTTCACAAGATACTCAGTCGTTGAATCGGCTGTTAAGCTATGCATCAACGACTGGCCAGTTTAACCGTAGATACGTATTTCGGTCTTTAGGACCTCATCAGTACGGTGCTGTGATCAGTTGCTGTGAGGCAACTGATAACCGATGTTAATTCTGGCTGCCTTTTATAGCAAGTACTTCAAAGCGATAACGATGAGAAGTAAATAAATACCACCAACGCCATCTATACAGTAATGCGATAAGCAATTATAGTAATAGACCTTGAACAAATAAATGTTCGTATTTGTCATTGTGAAATTTAATATAATAATACTCAAGAATATTGAGATTTTATATTTTTCCGAAAGTACTTGCTATAAAAGGCAGCCAGAATTAACATCGGTTATCAGTTGCCTCACAGCAACTGATCACAGCACCGTACTGATGAGGTCCTAAAGACCGAAATACGTATCTACGGTTAAACTGGCCAGTCGTTGATGCATAGCTTAACAGCCGATTCAACGACTGAGTATCTTGTGAAATTTTGGGAAAAATATAAAATCTCAATATTCTTGAGTATTATTATATTAAATTTCACAATGACAAATACGAACATTTATTTGTTCAAGGTCTATTACTATAATTGCTTATCGCATTACTGTATAGATGGCGTTGGTGGTATTTATTTACTTCTCATCGTTATCGCTTTGAAGTACTTGCTATAAAAGGCAGCCAGAATTAACATCGGTTATCAGTTGCCTCACAGCAACTGATCACAGCACCGTACTGATGAGGTCCTAAAGACCGAAATACGTATCTACGGTTAAACTGGCCAGTCGTTGATGCATAGCTTAACAGCCGATTCAACGACTGAGTATCTTGTGAAATTTTGGGAAAAATATAAAATCTCAATATTCTTGAGTATTATTATATTAAATTTCACAATGACAAATACGAACATTTATTTGTTCAAGGTCTATTACTAAAATAAATATACATATGTAGAAACTTACAAGCGAAAATAACCCTTAATAAGGACGAGTATTGAATGAAAATATAATATATATAATATTACATGTAGAGCCATCTCTTAGATATGCTTTAAACTAGCGAGTCCCATAGACATAAGATATACTAATTAAGTCTGGACTTTTTAAATTGATTTTGGTGTCTCCAAGATGGCCGACAACACTAGCGCCAACGTGGGAACTATTATTTATAAACTAAATATTATTAAAAAGTTACGTATCTAATAAATTCTGTTATATTAAATAAAAATTTATTTATTTATTATTATTATTTTAATTGTTAAATATATATTAAATTGGCTGAACTCCAGAGAAGGTCCAGTGATGTTGCTGTATTCACAAATATTGAAAAAAAACCAGATTTGCGCATGCGTGAACATCGGAACGCCTATGTTTGGTGTGTATAAACCAGTGAACCTCAAAATGTTTCATTAGTAATTTTATCATTTTCGTCCGTTAAGACTTATATCATGTTAAGAAGTGTGATTGTTCCTTATGTTATGTTAAGAAGTCCGGTAGGTTAGGATAGGTTTGGTAGGTAGGTTTCAGGTAGGAGTTGTGTTTAATAGACCGTTAAGACACATTTAAAATCTCATTTTGTCTTGTCACTGGTACTTCAACTAACGTGAATACAGCCAAATCTCTGGACCTTCTCTAGAGTTTTACCATTAAATATTATAATTAAAATGGAATAAATTAATTTTAATAAAAACCAGACACAATACATGTTATGAATTAAGTTGACAGTTACAAAATTTAACCTATGAAGTTGTCTGTTCTAGAATGACTAATTTGTTGAAGACAAATTGTCAAATTCTAAAAATCTAACTAATGGATCTAACTGTAACATTATTTGTTCCCGATGATACAAATGTTGTGATCGGAAAAATTAATTATCAGGTAAGATTAACGCTTTTATTGTAATTAACATATATATAAATAAATTTAAATTTATTCCAGGGCGTTGTAACAAAGCATAATACAAATTTATGCCAATTTGAATTAGATTCTCTTATTTTTTTTTTTAATAAGAGCCGCGCAACAGCTATGGTCATATGCGGCTTGGACAAAAATTTACCATTTACAAAGGAAAGAAAATGAGGTCTGAAAACACTCAAAACAAATATAGATAGGTTGCAAGATGTCACAACACCAGTACAGTTTGGTTAATAAATATATTGATATAAGTAAATTAAGATAAAGAGAGAAAGAAGTACTGTATCAAGTTATATATGAATTTATATAAAGTCTTATTTCTCTTGTAAACATGCATTCGAGTGAATGCGGCTTGGTCGAAAATTGACCAGGTAAGAGATAGTAAAACGGAGGGTAGAAAAACACTCGGTACAACAACGACAACGACAGCACAACAGATAAGTTGTGAGATGTCACAACACCAAAAAAAAAAAAAAAAGTTGTAATTTCCAAATATAATGATGGAATATATTAATAAAATTTAATGTTATCAATTAAGAAGAATTATAGTTAAGGCGGATAGTGTACAAATTCAAGTTATATGTATTTATATAGTTCTGTTTCTTGTAAAAATGCAATAATGTTTCTAGGATTATATCCGATAGCTAGCTGATTGAGCGAATCTAACGAAATATTATATTTGCGGCGACTGTCTTGGTATTTTACACAGTTGGTGAAAATGTGCGTCACCGTAAGATCATAACTTGCGTCAGAACATGCAGCGCATTTCGGTTTGGAGGCTGTCGTGTCAAAGAGATAGGAGTGCGTTAGTTTCGTATGTCCGCAATGTATACGTGTCAATATTGTCTGCTCTTTGCGATTCAGACCCTTGTATTCATCCTTCTTCTTTTCGTATGAGACAGTAGCACAGCTCCGATTCGAATAAAAATTTCGATTTTGGGTGTGCAGTTGTTGCCATGCAGATAAGGCATTTGTCTTGCTACATCTGATCAGATCTTGTTGGTGTACAAGATTTGTGATGCAAGCTGGATCAAAATCAATAGTTGACTGCCTAGCGACAGCACTGTTGGCAAGCTCATCGCCGACTTCATTACCACTGATATCTATGTGTGAAGGTATCCACATCAAAGTAGTTTTTATATCATTTTCAACAGAAAGTTTATAGATACAGTGATGAATGCAGCCGACGGTCGCATCAACATCGGTGCCACCGCATTTCGGGTAATTACGAATACATAGAAGAGAAGATACAGAATCTGAGACGATGACCAAACGTTTAGTAGCGAAACTAACTGATGTAGCAGCACCACCACCACCATCGGCATCAGCCGGTTTATGAATAAAGTTAGAAAAATATCAATCAGTTCAGCTGAATAAATCGAACACAGCTCAGGTAAATAATATGATTTTCTTTCGTCGTTCGACGAATCATAAATACCGCACCCTACTTTATGGTTATTGATGTTTTTAGACCCGTCCGTATAGATGATGGTTGACAACTCGTTATCCAGATATGGCTGGATTATTTCATTGAATAGCTGTCGATATAATGCAGGTGGTGTATCGGATTTCTTATAATTGGCTAGAGATAAATTGATGTCCAGGTAATTTGATGACAATATCAGCCAGTTCGGTGGAAGCAATGATTCGTATTTATTTTTCCCAGCCGGAATAATTAAACTATTGTTATTACTAATTATTTTAAAATCATTATGTAGTTGAAGTGCAATTGGTGTAATGGCAGATGGTGGCCTTTGTGCACGTACAGTTTTTAAGACAGGATTGTTAAAGGTATAATCGTAGTTTAAATGAGTTTTGTTTGATATTAATTTGCTTGTATATTTTAGAGCCAGATG
Source organism: Clivina fossor (assembly GCA_963966155.1). Classification (NCBI taxonomy): domain Eukaryota; kingdom Metazoa; phylum Arthropoda; class Insecta; order Coleoptera; family Carabidae; genus Clivina; species Clivina fossor. Next base: position 15,484,081 of record OZ014558.1, read on the forward strand.
TTTACGGCGTAGCTGAATGGGCAGAAATGAAGCATCAGCATGCAGACTACCAGATGGGGTGGTTCGAAAAGCGCCAGTTATACAGCGAAGGCCAGCGTTAATAATAGGCTGGATTCTATTAAGATGACATTGTCTAGCCGAATCATAAGTGATACTACCATCCAAGCGAGACACAACCAGGGCTTTGAATAAAATATCCAAGAGTTGACGATCAGCGCCCCAAACCGTGTTGCTTAGACAACGAATAGGATTTAGTGCCTGTTGTGCCGTTGCAATAAGATGATTGAAGTGAAGTCTCCATGTTAGCTTATTATCGAAATAGACACCAAGAATTTTCATATAATTGGCAACCTGAACCACTTCGCTACCATTGTTCATTTTAATAACAGGTGTTGTGTGCCGTTTACGTAACCTACAAAAATCTACCATTCTTGTCTTACTCGCCGAGAAACAAAAACCAATCGCGGATGCATTCCCCTCCACACGATTCACTGCCTTTTGAAGATAGTGTTTCAAAAGTGTTATATTCTCGTGCGACATGTAAATTAACAGATCATCCATGTAGAGGAGAGAACGCACAGTACCGGGTATGCCTTCCGCAATCGAATTGATCGCTGTCAAGAAGAGAGTACAAGATATTGTCGAGCCTTGCGGTATACCGTTTTCCATGCTGTGATTCCTGGATAAGGTTGGGCCCAATTTCACTTGAAAACTACGACCAGAAAGAAATTGTTCAATAGCAAAGCCGATACTACCGCGAATTCCCCATTTGAAAAGTTGGTATAATATGTTATGACGCCATGTCATATCATAGGCTTTTTTGATATCAAAAGATATGGCAACAAGATGTTTTCGTGATAGTATCGATTTTTGAATATCGCTAGCGAACCGTATGTGGATGTCGCTCGTTGAATATCCTCTCCGAGAACCGCATTGGTAAGTTTTTAGACAGCTGTTAATATTCAAATACCAATTTAAACGGTGGTTAATAAGTTTTTCATATATTTTGCCCAGATGGCATGTCAACGCAATCGGTCGGTACGAAGATGGATCTGCAGCCGGTTTGTCCGGTTTACAGAGTGGAACAATGTAAGATGTTTTCCAGATTAAAGGAAAAAGACCGCCACGCCATATATGATTGAAAAATTCAAGCAAATATTGTATCATTTCAATGGGCAGATTTTTTATTATGTTATAAGATATCTTGTCCGGCCCAGGTGCTGCGTTCTTCTTTTTGATGTTGTGCAGAACAGATTGAAGTTCATTTAGTAAAAAATCCATATTGCAAGCATTTAGATAGTCATTATCACCAGGTAGACTAAAATCAAGTTCAATATTCGCTTCGGTATCGTTTTTTATTTGAAGAAATTCATTTGTATATTTGTCATTATTGCTGACGGAAGCAAAATGATCGGCTAATAGTTCGCAGATCTCGTTAATATCGACTACGTCACCACTGCCCGTCCCGTTATTCAGAAGACTGATGAGCCTGAAAGTTTTAAAACCAAACATGGACTTTATCTTCTTCCAAACTTGATCAGTGTTAATAGATGAAGATAAGGAAGAAGAGTTTTCATCACAAGCAAAGCTATTTACATATTTATTCCAGCTGTTGCGTTTTGATTGTAAAATAGCATGTCGTGTGGCGGCTCGAGCTCTCAGGTAATTGATTTTGTTAATGTTGTTCGGGTGATTTCTGTATACACGATAAGCATGCCTTTTGTTTTTAATTGTATGCAACAGTTGCTTAGTGAACCAGGGAACTGGTTTACGTAGCTTGATGTTATCAGACTGAGTAGCAATGTCAGCATTAACATTCAAATTAACTGAAGTTGGTGTTAACAGAAGCAGGTCCTCCTCGCTACCAACACCAACAGAATCACTGACATCAGATGAACTTGCATCCGAAGAATGCAATGATCCGTTCGAAGAACGGTAAGCGTTGAAAAAGTTCCTAAGCTGCGGACAGTTGTTTTTAAGGTTACATTTACTAATCGGGATTGAAGTGAGAGCGGATGAATAAATGTTTTTGTTGATAGTGTGAAGCGCTTGATTGATATCTGTGTCGGTATTGAATTGAAGAGTAGGGATTTGCAAATTTTGTCTGAATAAGTTCCAATCGGCATGATCGTAAAGGAATCGGTGTGTGTGAGAAGTTAAATTGTTTGGATTGAAATTTGAAGCCTTATCGAAATTTATCTTAACAGGTATATGATTACTGCCGTATGCATCGTTTTTGTGTGTGCTCCAGGACAGATGTTGGCTGATATTCGCCGAACAGAATGACAGATCAATGGTGGAGGTAGAATTTAATCTTAGATTTATGTATGTAGGTTCGTTAATCTTGTTTAATAAACTGATGCTATTGTTGTTTTGTAAGAAAGAAGTAATGGCACGACCTATTTGATTTGAAGCTCTAATGTTAGTTTCCCATAGCCTCGAATGGCCATTAAAGTCACCACATAAGATGAAGGGTTTAGGCAGCTGACGTTCAATACACTCAAGCTCGGCCGTATTTAAACTCCAATCGGGCGGAATGTAAATATTGCAGATGGTTAATTTTTTAAATTGGGATTGCAACGTGGTGGTGGCTGATGAAGAGGAATTGCTATTGTTAAATATCTGAACGGCAACAACATGTAAGTTGGTTGTTAAATTGATCTTTTTTGCCGGAATATTTGATTTGATTAGAGTGATAACGCCTTTGCTAGCTCTTTGAGCATTATTGCTGCAATCTTTGCGGAATGCGTTAAAGCCTTTCAGGCTGAATGTATCACTAGGTCTAAGTAATGATTCTTGTATGCATACAATGTTTGGATCCAGCTCTGCTATCAAAAGCTTAAGCTCATTAAAACGATATTTTATACTGTTTATATTCCAGTGAAGTAACATAATTGATGAATTTTAAAGAAATAGAACAAAAGAATTGCAGTTGCATTTTTAAAGATAGAATTAGATAACAAATAAATAAATATAACAAATAAATTAAATTAAAATAAATAAAATTAAATAATAAATAAATAATAATTATCCAAATATATAAATAAAATTAGTAACAAAATTTTTGGTAATAGTATTTAAAAATTTACAAATAAAAATATTGGAACTTCAATTATTATTTCCTGGGCTTGCCTAATGGCCAACCCCTTTTTTGCTTTGTGACAATAATTTTTTTGTCTGTTGGGCTTAGTCCGAAGTTAAGAAACTTCCTCCAGTAATATACTAGATGTCGAGCTATCATCAGAGGCAAATGTAATTGTTGCATTATCGCTATCTCCTTTTTCTGTATTAGGTTTACCTTCGTCATCTGTGTTTCTTTTTCTTTTCTCTTGTTTTTGTTTTTGTGGTACCATTTTAGGAGTCTCTTTTGCCGCAAATTCAACTTTTAATGCTGTTAAAAGTATTGGCAATATTTCTTGTGCTATAGCTTTGGCATCAATTGTTTTCGGTGTTGCAGCAACCACTTGAGCAAAAGTAGAAATATTTTTATTTGGTAATCCTACCACTTTTTTCTTCGCTTCAAAGTATGAAATTTTTTCTTTGACTCTAATTTCCTGAATCGCAAATTCCGTTTTATATACAGGACATTGCCTTGATATTGCCGAATAGTTTCCGTCACAGTGTATACATTTCAGAGGATTTTCGCATGGTTTTCCTTCATGCCAATCTTTACCACATATGCAAATTTTCACAGTACTACTGCATCTTAAAGCAGTGTGTCCAAATCTTTGACATTGAAAACATCTCATTGATGTCGGTATATATTGTTTCACAGGTAGTGACATATATGCTATTTTAATTTTATCTGGTATTTTGGGGCAGTTAAAAGTCAAAATATGGTTAGGTGTAGTAATTTCTTTACCAGTTTGTTTATCTTTGGTAATAATTCTTTTTACATCAACAATACCTTGGCTTTTAAGTTCTGTTTTTATTTCTTCAATGGTGCAGTTTAACAGATCACGACAAAAAATCATACCTTTCGAAATATTTAAAGTTTGGTGAGCAACTACCTCAATATTGAATTCACCCATCTTTTTTAGAGTTACCATTCTTTTAGCTTGTTGTGAAGAAGAAGTTTCTATTAGAAGGCCACCTTTAATTTTTTTATATTTTTTAAACTACCTATCAAACCGAACAAAATTCTATGTATAACAAACGGACTGACTTTGTTGAAACCTTCCTCAATATCATCAAGATTCTTGATGACCAAGAACCGGGGAATAACCTCCTTTTCTTGGTTCATCTTTCTTACAGGGTTTTGTGATGGACCCGAAACATCGCTTTTATTTAACGAGGAAGCTTCCTCGGGAGCTAATGGTATTCCGGACAAAATAACAGACGGCACAGACAAAGAAATAGAGTTAGTGTTGGTTCCCATATGAGTCCCACGAGAAAGGTCGGAAATAAAAAGTCCACTCGGCAGAGCCGCCTACCGCGCACGGCTATAATACTGCGTTAATTCGCCAAGTACTTCGCAGGCACCGTTAGGAACTCATTCACGCAGAGCCATTCATCCCTTCGGCACGGTTCGCATAACACTTTGGGATTTCGCCTTTGTTAACGGGGTAAGGTCCCCCCAAGCTCAGAAACCCGTGGTGTCGCAACTCACCAAGATAAATATTGCCAAGGACAGTACCTATCCCTTGCGGGTCCGTTTTGGTCCGCCCCGAGTATTTCATTTCCCCGGTACCACCCATATCTGGGAGGCATTCCCCTATCCGCCACCTGGGGAGGCGCCCGATGGGGGACTGGAAACCCCGCACGGGAGATTCTCTTATTACTGTTCATTATGTTCACATGTTTAAATATTATAATGATATCCGATTACCTCGTACAAATGAACAAGTTTCTATTTTCAACGGTATACTTTCTCAATCAAGAAGACATATAATTTTAACTGAGCAATCTAATATCGTTTGGAACAATAATTATGTACACAAGCGAGAAAAGCAATGCGCTTATTATATGGAATTAGTTTTTAAATTTAATATAAAAACACCACTGGATTTACTACGTGTTAATAAATTAAATGACTGTTTGAAAATATTTAATCCGAAATTTTGTCAGTTAGCGTTACATACGAATAATGTAACTCGTGAGGATGTTACCGTCCAGATTGTGTCCATTTTGTTAAAAGCAAATTGCGAATTAAAAGAATATAATATAAAATTTTCAGTTATATTCGAACAAATCAACAAAAGGAGTACTTAGTGGGTTATTTACACATTTCTAAAAAATACGGATTTATTGTTCTATCAGATTCGCAACATTTTATCGCTTGTATTATTGTTCCAAATGATACAAGTAATTTTTCCGAACAAATGTTGGCTTGCTTAGATCATTTTGTTTTAGTCAAAAACTATCACGTTTTCGATTAGTACTATAAAGATTATCATCGTAGAATAAATTATTTATATGTAAATATAAAAGATATTGAAATATTAAATCTACAAAGTACTGCTTATAATAAGTTTATAAATAAAAATGATAACGAACAAATAGTAAAGATTAAAATCTTACATAAATGCGAAATAAGTATAAAAAAATAATGAAATACAATGCTTCCTGATCTGTAATAATGTCGATGAAGAAAATTAGATTCCAAGCTGTTTCATACGACTGAATCGAAAACATGTTATAAATTATCCAGCTATAAATAGACAAGACATATGTGATATTATTTCGACTAATCGACAACTTATGAGGAACTTTCAAAATCGGTAAGTTTTTTTTAATTTCAAGTAAAATCTTTGTTAGATAATTTGTTCTTCAACGGTGTTCCTTTGGTAATATATTATTGGGTGGGCTTTTGAGGAACTTATTAATAATGCACGCATTCAACTGATTTCAAATAAGAATCCGGTTCCGATTCAACAGAAGATGATGATAGATTGCTCACAATAGCACAGGCGCATGATTATATGGCCTACTTTTTCATACTGTGCAATAACGAGCCAAGTCCTGGACTTAACCTGTTCTTGCACTCAATGGTTGGTTTGAAAACATTTGGCAGTACGCTTATTCTGTGAACATTATTACTGTGTTTTTACAATTTGTGTGTACCTAACTTTATTAAAAAAAAACAATTACGGTTCCCACTATGTCATCTAGTTCAGAAGAAAGTGTATTTCAGTCCAGTGGCGATGAGTTTTTACCAGAAAGTTATAAACATAACCTCAATACTGAAACTCAAGAAGATGATTTGTCTGAGGAAGGTTTAGCGGAGTTTGGAACTAATGAGGATTCAGAGGATTCTGTACATTCGGAAGAAGCTGGCACTTCTGCTGGTCCAGCAAAACTGGCACTTCTGCTGGTCCAGCAAAACTGGCACAACCAGGTAAAAAGCGCCTCATACGTAAGTCGTCGTGGAAAAGAAACATTCGCAAGCAAAAGCTAACCAGGGGCGAAAATTATATAAATACTGCTGGAAAATTGACACAAAAGAAAATTCTTGGAGATAGCTGCAACTGTAAAATGCAGTGCTTTGATAAACTTGGTGCTACGAGCTGTGCTAAAATTTTCAGCGATTTTTATGCCATATCAACAAAAGACATTCAGGATGCTCATTTGTATGGCCTTCTTCGTAGTAAACCTGTAGAACGAAAAAGGCCTCGTTCAGGAGAACAGCATGGCAAAGGTTTTTCGTATATTTATCAGGTAAATAATTTATTACATTTGCTCCTTGTTCTGTTTAATTCAGTTTAAAATAATTTTAACAATAAATTTTAGGTTCGTAATGACGGAACGACTCTAAAAGTTTGCAAGACAGCATTTTTAGCCTTACATGCAATTACCAAGAGTCGGCTTGATCGCTTGCAGCAACACATACACAATAGACATGGAACTCCTCCCGAAGACAAAAGAGGCAAACACAATAATAGACCAAACAAACTGCCTGAAAATATCGAAGAAAAGATTCGCCAACATATTTTGAGTTTTCCGAAATATAAGTCACATTATAGCAGGAAGGATAATATGCAGCATTATTATCTTTCCCCACTTTTAAATGTTGCAAAAATGCATCAACTGTATTTTGAGAAACATGAACCAGAGCAGTATCAGCTGCAGCTTCAAAACAAACCATGCAATCCTGTCGTAAAATACGAGTACTTTAGAAAATTTTTCGCTGAAAATTATAAAATATCCTTTGGCACTCCGAAATCAGACACTTGTCAAAAGTGCGATATGCTGAAAAAAAAAATCAATGCTGCTGAGTCTGAAGAAGAACAACGAACACTACAACGCGATAAAAATCTGCACGTAACAAAAGCGGATACATTTTATGCCGATTTAAAGGAAAAGACAGCTTTATCAAAACGTGATCCTAATATTGAAGTTATATTTTTTGACTTTGAACAAAACCTGCTGTTACCGGTATCACCGGGTGGTGACGTGTTCTATAAAATCCAGCTTTGGGTATACAATTTTTGTATTCATGTTGGGAGTACAGGGCAAAGCTTTTTTTATCTTTATGACGAAACGTTAGGAGGAAAAGGACGAAATGAGGTAGCAAGTATCTTACTGCATTTTATTAACACACACTTGGCATCAGATATCACTGACTTGAATATTTTTTCCGACAACTGTTCCTCGCAGAATAAGAACTATGTGCTTACTCAGTTTTTCTATACTCTAGTTGAAAGTAAAAGATTTCGAATGATACGCCACAGATACCCTGAACCGGGGCATAGCTTCCTGTCCTGCGACCGCAGCTTTGGGCTCGTTGAAATCCAAAAAAGAAAATATGATAAAATTTATCTTCCTCGGGATTATGTCAATATTATTAAGACATCCAGCAAGAAGTTCCGTGTAGTTGAAACAACGCAAGATATGTTTTACAACTTCTACGAACACTTCAAAGTGTTCTTTGTAAAAAATCCTTCAAGAAAAAATACTAAATTTACGATATCGAAATACAGAATAAAATGTTACGTACAACAAGAAACTACAACAGTACTACGATGCAGTGAAAGTGTATCATTTCCAGTACTTCATGATTTCAGTATCCTGGACAGGAGGGTTTCGGAGCCATTAACATTACCAAGTAGCGACGAAAAGTTATACACAGAGAAACGACCATTAAAAAAAAAGAAATTTGAACATGTTATGAGTTTAATAGGTCGATTCGGTTCACATCTGTAAGGCCTGTAGCGCTACAGAATAACTTTTTTTATCAATAGAAACTCCTTATTATAAAATCAATGTATCATACACACGACTGTAGTGAGTGTTATCAATATGAAAAGTAGTTTGAAAGAGATGATGACGAGAGTAACATTCAGAATTCACCAACCAGCACAGCAATCAGTCAAAAGTCAATGTTCGTTCATACAAGCTCACATTTTATCGTACGATCAGATCAAATCATTCACACTGAGATCTTAAATTTAAACTTCGTAAATTTAATGCACAAACTCGTCCTGGCCTATTTGTCTAACATTTAAAGTTTAGAGAAAAATACTTCAATGACAAAAAAATATCACCATTTACCCTGTGCAAGTCTTTGTTGTTAAAGCAAGTGTATCAAACTGTGTAAAGCGGACAGACTTGCTAGGATGCTAGCTTTTTTTTTTTTTTTTAACATATCAACAATGTACAGGTACAACCAACATATAAGATTCAACCATATACATATGAAACATTTTAGACAGTTGTTTTGTTTTTCCATAATGTTTTTGTTTTTTTTTGTTTTTTTTGTTTTACTTAATTTAAAAGACTCAATTCAATCTCAGAATCGGAATATTATCAGAAGCTGCCGTAACCGATATCGGATTTTATCCGATCAAACATGTGCGGATGGGCATGCGCGTGTGGATGTAAATAACCACCAGGTCCAGGTGAATGGGGACCGGTTGGTGTTTGGGGCGCCGTCGCATAGCTGCTGTTGTAATAAGCTGGCGGGTAATTGGGGCTGGGTATATGCAAGCCACCGGGCGTCGTTGGTGGTGGTGGATACACGTTCGAAAACTGTTGTCCAGGACCAGGTGGTGGACCGTATGGTGATAATTGCGCATATGGCAGCATCTGAGGCGGCACTCCGCATCCATGGTGATCGATAAACGAATGTGAACCGCTCATCCAGGGAGCTGGTGCCGGAGGCGGTGCGTTGCCCGGGGAACTGTGCCCGTAATTATAGGAATTGGGCGGTGATGAGCCAGTAAGCGATGCAACCGATAAACTGCCGTAACTGTTATACGAATTATTTTCTATCTGTAGAAAAATTGCATTCAGTAGAAAAAGACAAAAAATTCTGTAACGCTACAGGCCTTACAGATGTGAACGGAATCGACCTATAAGTTATGACTTAAACTCATAACATGTTCAAATTTCTTTTTTTTTAATGGTACCAAAGGCTAATATGTGGTTCTATGACGACATCGAAAGGTACCAGAGAGCCTTTCAATCGGAGGAGCATCAATCGTCTGTGTCCGAATACAGCGATGACGACTGAACAACAAAACTAAAATATGTAAAAAAAAATGTTTTAAATTTGAATATGCTTGTGTATTTTATTGTGTTAGAATAAATTATTGTTCTTGTAGAAATAATTCCATTTTGTGTAACTTTTTAAAATTTTAATCGGATGAGCACCACTTGTCTGCGTCATAATACAGCGATGGCGACTAAACCGCAAAACCAAAATATGCAACAATAATATTTTCTAACTTTGTATATGCATGTTTATTTTATTGTGTTCTAATAAATTAAATGTTCTCGTAGATTTTTATTTTGTGTGACTTTTTAATATTTTTTTTATAAAAAACTGTGCATTAACAGGTTAAGTCCATCAATTTTTTTTAAATATCTCTAAAACTATAAATTTAAAATTAACTAAAATTAATATATACGTTATGTGTGGCTGTGTCTATAACTTGCTATATTCAGAATTATTTATTAATTGTTATTAAAAGTGTAAAACATTTTTTTCATTTCCTGTAAATTTTATAAAAGTGGACTTGGCTGTTTCTTGCATTGGACCCTTCAATTATGATTGTATCTTATTAATAAGTTCCTCAAAAGCCCATCCAATAATATATTACCAAAGGAACACCGTTGAAGAACAAATTATCTAACAAAGATTTTACTTGAAATTAAAAAAAACTTACCGATAAATTGTCGATTAGTCGAAATAATATCACATATGTCTTGTCTATTTATAGCTGGATAATTTATAACATGTTTTCGGTTCAGTCTTATGAAACAGCTTGGAATCGAATTTTCTTCATCGACATTATTACAGATCACTAAGCATTGTAATTCATTATTTTTTATACTTATTTCGCATTTATGTAAGATTTTAATCTTTACTATTTGTTCGTTATCATTTTTATTTATAAACTTATTATATGCAGTACTTTGTAGATTTAATATTTCAATATCTTTTATATTTACATATAAATAATTTATTCTACGATGATAATCTTTATAGTACTAATCGAAAACGTGATAGTTTTTGACTAAAACAAAATGATCTAAGCAAGCCAACATTTGTTCGGAAAAATTACTTGTATCATTTGGAACAATAATACAAGCGATAAAATGTTGCGAATCTGATAGAACAATAAATCCATATTTTTTAGAAATGTGTAAATAACCCACTAAGTACTCCTTGGTTGATTTGTTCGAATATAACTGAAAATTTTATATTATATTCTTTTAATTCGCAATTTGCTTTTAACAAAATGGACACAATCTGGACGGTAATATCCTCACGAGTTACATTATTCGTATGTAACGCTAACTGACAAAATTTCGGATTAAATATTTTCAAACAGTCATTTAATTTATTAACACGTAGTAAATCCAGTGGTGTTTTTATATTAATTTTAAAAACTAATTCCATATAATAAGCGCATTGCTTTTCTCGCTTGTGTACATAATTATTGTTCCAAACGATATTAGATTGCTCAGTTAAAATTATATGTCTTCTTGATTGAGAAAGTATACCGTTGAAAATAGAAACTTGTTCATTTGTACGAGGTAATCGGATATCATTATAATATTTAAACATGTGAACATAATGAACAGTAATAAGAGAATCTAATTCAAATTGGCATAACTTTGTATTATTAATTAATTTTTCCGATCACAACATTTGTATGATCGGGAACAAATAATGTTACAGTTAGATCCATTAGATAGATTTTTAGAATTTGACAATTTGTCTTCAACAAATTAGTCATTCTAGAACAGACAACTTCATAGGTTAAATTTTGTAACTGTCAACTTAATTCATAACATGAATTGTGTCTGGTTTTTATTAAAATTAATTTATTCCATTTTAATTATAATATTTAATATATATTTAACAATTAAAATAATAATAATAAATAAATAAATTTATATTTAATATAACAGGATTTATTAGATACGTAACTTTTTAATAATATTTAGTATATAAATAATTGTTCTAACGTTTGCGCTAGTGTTGTCGGCCATCTTGGGGACACCAAGATCAATTTCAAAAGTTTATTTTAATAGTATATAGAAAATGCTTTTCTGACCTACAAACGTGCGTTAAAACAAAAAGTTGCCACGGACTCACAAATTATGGATCAGGCAAAATTCCGGGCAGAGGTGGCACACTGTTTTTGTAAAATGAATACATAAACTACCAAACGAGGCAGAGGCGTTTTCCCGAGGTAACAAGAAAACCGCTGTCCTACTACCTATAAGGCACTCGTGTCTTCCGAGGGTCTACCCTCTCTTGTTACGTTGCTACCAGTGTCTGTCCTGGGACACAAGGTAACCTTTTCCTCCCCCAGCACAGGTGTCTGCCACTGTTCTGGTGATTCAGAAGTCCGAATTTCGATACCGAGGAATATAGAAAATTATCGCCGACGTCGCGATCTTGTAAATATAATCGAAATGCGAAACAATCAGCCATTGAATTGTATGATAATTAATAATTGTCTTTGTCTCGCATTAAAACACTATATTATTATTTTGTATTCTGTGTTATCTTTTCGATCTACTTTAATGGGCTAGATTCTAGCTATGCTTTCGATATTTTTATGCCATCTAGAAAATAAAACATTAATGTTCTTTTTTTTACCAAAAAGTTTTTTTTTTTATATTGCTAATTGTTAATTGTATTAGAAATAAGAATGCTTTGTTTATGTTTAATTATATATAAATAAGGAAAAGATGTTATTTTATGTTTAATAATTATTATTTAATAAATATTCATACATGTTTATTAATGCGATATTTCTAATTTTCCTAAATTTCCTGTTATAATTAAACTTGGTAATGTTTCGGTTATAATTCCAGTAGCAACTGTAACATTATTTTCGCGTATTGTAAATGGTTGACCATTTGTCATAACCATTTTACCATCTAGCATTCTAATTATTTATTCTAGCCGCTAGAATAAATAATTAAATACACTTTTGTGCGTCACCATTATTGCTCCTATCAATTTCAGCGAACGACTGGGCAAATTCTCCACTGTGCTATCCAGGTACGCAGCGTCGGCACCGTAAGATTGAAGTTGGCGCCCGAGGGAAAAAGGTAAAAGTTTGTCGGCGACTGCGGCACCACAAAACGTTACCAATATCGGAAGTACGTCACAATACATTATTTTCAAAATAAAAATTTTCTGGTATTTTACTGTTTATATATGTACCTTATTATATCATTTTCAATTAAAATTTTCCGAAAAGAAAAAATCATGCATTTAACCCTTAAATGCATGAGTGGGGTCCGCAAAGGACTCCAGTGTTGGATTTTTTATTTTAACATTTTCAGCCACGCCATCTATGAACTGTGAGTTCAGCAGTTTGCTTCTGTCAATGTCTAGGTTATGTTTAATGTGTTTACAGAAATAAATTGTTGCTGTGATCAAAGTTAGCAAGGAATTAGGTAAGCGGGGTCCTCAATGGACCCCATGTACGCATTCATGTTCCTAATATTTAGTATCACATTGTACACAGAGTGTGCAGAGTTTGCACAAAATTTTACTATGTAAAAAATTATTTTTTAACATTTTGGCAATTTTATAATTCAATGTATAATTAAAAAAACATTTACTTTGAATATTAACAATTTTTAAATTAAACTACTTAATTATTTTCCAACATCAAATCATCAAAATAAAAAACAATCCTTTACATAATGTCATATTACAATCATTTGTTTTTTTAAAATAAATATGACAGATACTGTCAATTTACAATAATGATTTTACCACAAATTTAATATTTTCGCTTCGCTTTAAAGTAAAACAAAGATCAATTCATTCGACATTTTAAAGGCTTTTAGTTTCTCTGTTCGTCACGCGTAAATTTCGTAAAATATTCAGGGAACGCAACCGTTGCAAGAGTTGACTGTTAGCGGTTCCCTGAATACACACGTTGTGCAGGTGCTGACAGTCAACTGTCAGGAAGTTTACGCTCAAATTGAAGGTTGCATTTAGTCAGCGGAATAACATAACCATAAATTACTTCATGTTTACTATACTACTGCTTTACGGTTACTTGTAGTTGTGTTAACATGAGTAATAGTAATAGTTTATGATGACTTGCTCAGGCAAATGATGCCTGAGGGAGTGACGCTCGAGGCCTTCGCCGATGACTTGGCTGTAGTGGGTGTGGCTAAAAAGGCAGGGAGCCTCACGCTTAGGGTAAATGCAGCACTTGAAAGAATATATAACTGGCTATGCAGCAAAGCATTGGAAATAGCAGCCGAAAAAACAGAAAAAATTATTCTAACCGGAAGGAAATAGGTAGGCGCCACTAATTTCGAAATAAGGGGTGAGCCAGTAACGATGGTACAGCAGGTAAAATACATTGGGGTGGTACTAGACGGGAGGCTCTCGCACAAAGAGCATATAAATTACGTGGCGGCGAAGGCAGATAGGGTGATACAGGCGCTGGGTAGACTGATGCAACGTATTAGTGTACCCAAAGATAGCAAGAGGAGATTGTTGGCCTCTGTTGCCACATCAGTGGTCTTATACGCGGCACCGCTATGGGCGGAAGCCGTAGTAAAATGCGGACCTATGGAACAATACTTATTTCCCCACAAAGGAAATTGGCCCTTGCTATATGCAGGGCATACAGAACGGTCTCGGCGACTATAGCATGCATAATGGCAGGGACACCGCCAATTGACTTACTGGCAATGGAGAGAATGAAAACCATGGGAGCGGATACGAAGGAAAAGGAAGAAGCGCGTAGAACAACTGCCGTAGAATGGCAAGCACGGTGGGAGCGGGAGACGACCGCAGGTTGGTTAAAGAGACTACTGCCTAACCTGGCCCCATGGTTAGAACGGAAACATGGCGCTCTGAGTTTCCATACTACGCAGGTGCTCACAGGACACGGATGTTTTGAAGCGTATCTGTACAGGATCGAAAATTTGGACAGTGACATGTGCAGGTACTACGGAGAGCTGCATTGCCCACGGTGGGATGAACAGAGGAAAGAGTGCGTCGAAGCGTTGGCAATACAGAAGCTAACAGTGGACAATTTAATACCACACATGCTGAGATCTGAGTACGGAATGTGGTCACGCAATATATGGCAATGGTCATGAAAAAAAAAGGAGCAGGATGAGAGGACGGTCGAAGGAAAGTGAGTAACAGACATGACGTGTGCGCGAATGTGAGCGGGCGAATGGTAAGCGCGCTTGAGCGGTGCAGGACTTGGGAGAAACTGGGTCGGTCGAATGGTGTGCAGGGGCGGGGCATTCGTCTGTGTATCTGGCGCTCCTAAGGGTGGTCTGGGCTACTTGCGTCTGGGCGTTGGTCTGCGCGAAATTCCGTCTGGTTGCTGGCATGTTGGCCTGGACCTTTGGCGCGTCGGGAGCTGGTCGTGCGTCGACCGGTCGCCCATGCCTCGTTTTAGTGTGGCCTGGCGCGGGGCGTTGAACGGAGGGGTTTCGGCTCTCAGTCGGAGGAGAGTAGGGATGTTTTCCGGCGCCTAGTGTTGGACCGCGGGGGGGGTGGGGTGTGATGGGTTGGAGGCGCGGGGCAGGTGCCAGATGTACGCCGTGGGTCAGGGATGCCATGTCGATGTGGCGGGCGAGTTCTCGCCGGTAGCTGTGTGGCCGGAGGTGCGGGCTGGCCGGCAGAGAGCTAGAGGCGTGATGGTGCTGGTGCTGCTGCTGCTGCTGCTGAATGGCTGTTCCGCTGATTGGTTGTCACGGTATGTCCGGGGTACTGTATCGATTGGCAAGCCTACGGCAATGAATGGAGGGGGTTCAGAAATGGGCCTGTGGTTAGCATAACGATCTGAAGTAATGCCGTAACAACGGTCTCCCGAATCGTCGTGGGAGCTACAGGGGGAGAGGTTTTTAGCAGGTAAAAATTCGACACTACTGGCTGGTGTGTGGCTTGTGTCTTTTGAAGATTTTCCTCTTCCCCCTCCCGTAAAAAAAGGTTAGGTTTTAAACAGTATAGATACTATAGTAAATTTTTACCCAGTTCAGTTACCCAGTCTATTAAAACAAATTGAAGTCAAATTGTGTTAATTCAAGTCTGGAACCAACAATTTACACTATAAATATATATATATACATATACAGTAGAACCTCGATTATCCGAATTTTGGATTAGCCGGCTTGCTTTAAACGAGGAAATTATTTTACGAATTTCCTATGTTACGCCGTTGTGTACCGATTTTTACTCGCGTCGTCAAGCAAACTGATAAGTCATTTGACATTTATACTCAGCAGGTTCACGACGTGTCTGGATACAACTACCCAATACATCTTTAGCATCAACACGTGAGAAATCTGCGCCAGGGTACAAAAGAAATAAAGAACGTGTCACAATATTGGTATGTGCCAGACACCTACAACTCTCCTTGCCAGTCAGAAAAAAATGTGTCCTATGAACGCGTCGAGCATGTGGAGCTGAGAGGCGAGAGGAGATATTTAAGATGGCGGAATTGTAGGTCCGTAGTTGTGCGTGTTGTCAGTGCTTTATACCGTAATTCTTTTGTAATTATTTATGTTTCTGTCTAGTAAACGTTATAGTGAGGCTGAAAATACATACTATTAATTGACAGGTAGATATAATTTTATCGAAATGCCTGGAAGATATTTTGTACCCAACTGCAAGTCTGGTTATGACAGTTGAGAAGAAAAATATAGTGTTTTTAAAGCTCCACTTGATATGATTGATGTTTGGAACAAATTAATCCTTAGAAATGACCGTAAATTGAATTCAAAAGATCGAGTTTGTGAAAGGAACTTTTCACAAGACAATATTATTAGGGAATGTTAAGGAGTAACATTGGTCCTACACATTCCGAAGCTTTTCAATGCTTAGATGTCGCTATGAATTGGTTTGAGTAAAAGTATTCGTGATTTTATGATTATATGTAAGTATACAATATGTAATAACAAAAATTTGTGTTTAATGTACGTAATTTTTCTTTCCTATTTCTCCTCACTTTTTTCGATTATCCGAATCTTCGTTATCCGGACTACCTTCATCCCCGACTGGTCCGGATAATCGAGATTCTACTGTGTGGTTAACTGATAGGTGATGGGGATTGTACAGTAACAAAAAAATTGCAAGAAATTCGGACATACGGAAATATGTTTGTTCATAAAATTGAATGCACTAATCACTTATTGGGAAATTATTGTCATAAATTAAGATTATTGACACAGAAACGCATCAGTTCAAAAAAAATTGTTATACCTGTTGGCCAAAGATATATTCTCAAAACTAATATTAGGAGATTAAGGTATGGCGTAACAAGTGCTATAACGTACCACAAATAAAATATAAACATAAATTTTTTGCAACAAGTTCGTGGTCTTAGTTTAGATATATTAAATAGTATTAAACATGTATTCGGTGAACATACAAATTGTGAAAATTATTTTTGTAAAGATAAACAAAAAAATGAGAAAAATTAAATGAAAGAATTTTAAAATACTGATTTATATGATGAATTATTATGCTGCGTAGATAGATTAGCTCACAATGCTGACAATTTATTGCACAACATGAGCAATAATGCAGCCGAACAATATAATAGTATTATTGCAAAATTTGTAGGTGGCAAACGAGTAAACTTTTCTTCTGCTGCAATTTCTTTTAATACAGACTGCGATTATTATAATAATATTTATAAATCAATAAGTAATAGAAATCTAGGAACATACAGCTAAATTTATAAATAAAAGAAAACAAAAATTAGAAAAGAATAAAAGATATAGAGCACAGAATAATTTAACAAAACACCCAAACAAATAACAAAGAAGAAAATAATTATGGGCCACAAGTCAAACAAGTTCCTTATTTAGTTCCTGAATTATTCGAAAAAATAAAAGAAATTTTTTTAACAGAAAAGATAAATGTTTCAGAAATAAAAATTTAAAAAATTGAACAAGATACTATTGGCCAACGTAGTAAAAAAGAAGGGATGAGACAAGAGCAAACAGACTAACATCATCTGTATTTAGTCAAATTTGTAAAAAAAAAACTACAAATTGTTGTAAAAGTTTATAATATAATATATAAATCTTTTAAAAGAAACACACACAGATTATGGCATTCAAAACAAACAAACTGAAAAAATTCAATTTAAAGAAAGTACAGGATTAACGATTCAAGATTGTGGTTTATTTATAGCCAAAACATATAATTATTTAGCTACATCGCCTGACATCGCCTGACAAAACTATAGACACCGATGGAATTATTGAAATAAAGTGCCCATCTAGTGCACGTGAATTATCACCATCAGATGCCATAAAATTAAAAAAAACAAACATTTTCTGTATTGGGATATAATATTATAAAACTTAAACGAAACCATCACTATTATTATCAAGTACAAGGACAATTAAATATAACGAATAAGAGTTACTGTTTCTTTGTTATATGGGTCATAACAGCAACATGCATTGTATTGACTCTAGGGAAAAATTTTCTTTAATGTATTATACTTTATATTATTTAATATTTATTGTTTTAGATACTCAAAATAAAGATGAAAATTTTATTTTATATATATATATATATATATATATATATATATATCCGCAGGTCTAACTTGTTCAGTATTGTTCTGGTCACAAAATATCAAAAGCACGACTTGATCCGATGCTTATAAGACAAGATTTTGGGCGATTATCTAAAAAAAAGGTCTAAAAATTGGCATTTTCGCAGCTCGGTGCACCCTCTAAACATTTTTTAAATCGCGAATGGACTTGTATGGGTATATTGTAGACCCAAATCTTTGATTTGAGCCCAGGGCCAGCTGGTTCGATTTTTTTCGAAACACCCTAATATATATATAATATTTAATGTTTTAAACCCGTATGACACGATCACTTTTTCTGTACATTTTTCACATCATTATTTTATGGTTAAAAATATTGATCGTGTACGACAAGAATTTTCGTGAATTTTAATGTAAATTTTAATGTAGTTGGAAAAATAGAACATGTTCTATTTTCATGTCCCTAAAATGTGCAGTTGCCTATAAATATCATATATCATATGTTTGGACGCCATGTTTTATTTCATATGTATAGTAGTTTTCAAGATCAAATTCCTAACGTTTAAATAAGATCCATAAATTTAACAATGCAGCACCCACACAAAAGAAAAAGTATAGCAAACGAAAATAGCTCTAAGTGTACGTGAACTTTAGATGCATATAAGCGTACGCATAATGGGTTGAGCATTATCGAATGTTAAACCGGTGATTTACAACTTATGCAGATACAAGAACCGTACCTACTTAATTTGTTTGAAATACATTACATGCCTTATTGCAATAATAACGAAATTCTACGAAAATTGGTGAGGACATGAAATAATAACGGTATAACGGTACTTAATTTGTTTGAAATAGATAAAATGCCCTTTTGCAACTATAACGAAATTTCACGAAAATTGGCGTGGACATAAAATAATAACAGTATAACGGCAATAACTCAATATTTTAATCATTACCGATATAACCGTTTCAGTATACAGAGGTAATTGTAAAATTTAATAAAACATTTTTATAAAATGTTTAGACCGTGGGAGAGTGATGTTTGTTCTGAAAATGAAAATTTAAATTTTGTTAGTGATAGTGAGAAAAATGAAATTTCAATAAATACATTTAGACCATATTTACATGAACATGGACAACAGATTGTACTAAATGTGTATTCGGGACTTTTGGCAGAGTTCGATGCAAACAGTGCTCTATTAAAAACATCAACTTTAACAAAAGTGTGTAAAAAAACTGTTATGTCCATTATAAAAAACGGAAAGCCAACAAAGAAGCGAACAAGGAAAGATTGCGGTTCAGTAAAATTAAATAATTTTACAAAAGATTTAATTGTAAGACGTATACATGACGCATATTCACAAAATATTGTGCTCACAATAAATTCACTGTGGCTAGCATTAAAAAATGATGCTGATTTTATGTACAGTCAGAGTACTCTCAGACGTTTTTTAATGGTAATGGGATTTAAATATAAAATGTTAGATACAAGGAAGACCATTATGGAAAATCCGCGAATTGTGACACTGCGAATTGAATATTTAAGAAAAATTGAAGTCTATCGGAGATCTGGCAGAAATATAATTTACTTAGACGAAACGTGGTACGACTCCCATGATATTGTCAAAAAAGGATGGGTTGACAACAGTGACAAATGTAAATTGAACGCACCATCGTCTCGTGGGCAGCGGATAATTATTTTGCATGCTGGCAGTACAGATGGATGGGTACAAAATGGTTTACTTTTATCCGCAAAAAATATTAAAGCTTCCGCCGCTGATTATCATGAAGACATGACGTCATCCTTATTTGAGACATGGTTTTGTCAGCAGTTACAGCCAAATATTCCAACTAATTCGGTAATTGTGATGGATAACGCTAGTTATCACTCTAGGCAAAAGGAAAAAAATCCAACTACCGCAACAAAAAAAGCCGATATGATAAATTTGTTACATAAAAAAAATATACCATTGCCGGAAACTCGCAAGAAAAAGTATTTGTTGGAAATTATTAAAAAGCAGAATTTTTCAAAATCATATTTTATAGATGATTTAGCAAAAGATGCTGGCCATACTGTCTTGCGTTTACCCCCATACTATTGCATTTTTAACCCGATTGAACTGATATGGGCTCAATTAAAAAAAATCTGTTCGAAAAAATAATGTGTCACCGAATTTAAGTGCTAGTGTTGTGGAGTTGATACGAACTGAAACCTCTAAAATTTCACAATTGGAGTGGAAAAACTCCATAGAACATGTAATAAAAGAAGAAAGAAAATTTTCAACCGGTGGTTCACATATTCAACCATTTATTATTCATGTAAGTGAATCTGACGATAGTTTTTCGGACGACGATATTAATATATCAGATTAATTTTAAGCTTTTTTATTTTCTATAAACATTTTGACAAGTGGATAATAGGCCTCCAGGGGAAACCCACCACTAGTAAAAAGGGTTAACGGGCTGAAAGCAGTACCCCTCGGGTAGTCTTGGAAATCTGCTATTCAAATAATTTTTATAATAATAATCTCCAAAATTGTATGTAAAAATAACATTAATTTTTAAATCAATTGACTTAAATATTTTAAAAATATCTGCAGCAATTATAGTAGTACGTCTCTGAAATATTACAATTTCACAGATTCCAGTAATACAGTCCGATAATGTACATTCTTGTAACGCTATTTAGCAGGTAAAATTTTACAGCTTCAACATTTTGAAGAAAACCGCTTTGCGGGTTCCTCTATTGTTATATTTTATGGTACCAATTTAGAAGTCAGGAATTTGATCGTGAGCAAGACTATACCATATATACAGTGTGCTTTTCGTAACGGTAACCTATAACCTATAGTAAATATTATACGTGTTATTTATATTCAAAGTGTTCGTCTCGTGTTTACAAAAGTTAAAATGTCTTGGTCACATGAACAAGTAAAAGAATTAATCGAACTATATAAAACTAATCCGTGCTTGTATCATGTAAAATCAATTTTCTATAAAAACAAGCATGCAAGGCAGGCAGCTTGGAATAATATATATTTAAAAATGCAAGAAGTTCGGCAAAATACAACAGTATCACAACTGAAAAACAAAATAAATAGCCTGAGATCAAATTTTATGACCGAATATCAAAAATGCAAAAAATCGCAGACAAGTGGTGCAGGGCAAGAAGATGTAAGAAGACAAAGATTCTAATGTAAAGAATAAATTACTAATGTTTTAAATATTACTTTATAGATATATAAACCAACATTATGGTATTACCAAGACTTATTATTTGTACTTGATCACACCGTATCACGTGTAGCAGTTGACAGTATCGAAATAAATTCTGATGACAATATTCCAATTATTACAGAATATAATATAGTATCTTCGGGTTCGACGGAAAGCGACACACAGCTAATGTTTGTAAGCATTGTACAAAAATGTGTATTTATTGTAGTAATTACATGAAAGCACTGTTTATTATTATAGGAATCTGTCGATGAACAATATTTAATAAATGAAAAAAGATCAGGAATCAAACTACAATAGGCAGATGATGCCCGATTAAGTGAACCACGATCCTGAGTAGAAAATACAAGTAGAAACAAAAAAATGAAAACAGATAATGAAATAGAAATTCTTCACTCTACTTCTTCAGCAATGAATAAAATAGTTGAGGCGGTTAAGAGAAGAAACGAGGAAAAAAGGGACAATATAAAAATATTTACATAATTCATCGAAACAAGATTGAGAATGTTAAATGAACCACAGCTGAATGAAGCTATGGAAAAAATTACAATCACTATATTTGATTGTTATAAGAAAACAAAATTGTAAAATATTTAATTTAATTATACGTAAAATTTAAATTATTTAAAATTAAAAATATAACAATTTCTTCTTTAATAAAAGTTGGTATATTTAATTTAATGTTGTAAGTTTAAATATAATTATAATACTGTGATGAAAATACATTTTTTTTTAAATTTTAAAATATTATAAATTACATATTGTTTTTGTTATATGTATCAATACAAGGTATGTTTTGTTAATTACATATTAAATTTTTGAATTGCATGTTCTTGCCAAGATACAGCACAATTACTGCAAAAATACTCCTTAAATTCATCGCGGTAATTTCGATTAATGTTACTTGATTTATTTCCACCTTGTTGACTAATCGATTGTAATTGATCTTGATAAATTTTTGTGAGATTACAATCGGTGTAATCTACTTCATTTTCAATTGTGAGAAAATTATGCAACGCAACACAAGCCAGTGTAATTTTTTCTACTTTTAATGGTCGTAACAAAATCGGATTTAATAAAACCCGAAATCTATTAGCTAGAATACCAAAGGCATTTTCAACCACTCTGCGCGCTCTGGATAATCTATAATTAAAAATTCGTTCTTTATGACTTAAACCACGATTTGGATACGGTTTCATAATCACAGAAGATAATGGAAAAGCATCGTCTGCTACGAAATCAAATGGCACGTTCATATTTCTTTGTGGAAGACTTTTCATAGGTGGCAAGTTTAAACTGTTATCTTCTATAGATTTATTTAACCTTTAACTACTCGCGCTGGTGTAAGAAATACACCAAAGTTATTTACAACGCTGTATTTCTACAGCACGATTACCCCCCAACTTCGTTCAGTCATGTAACCTTCGACCGATTCGTGGACTAATAACACCCCCAGTTTTGTTACGATTGCCTGTTAGTGATATAGTGATATATTGTAAAAAGTTTGCTGTGGTGCACAAAATACACCGGCGCGAGCAGCTATGTAAGTATATTTTGCAGAAGTATTTTCTTTGGATATTCTGTATGTGTATAAAACAACTGCTCGTTGAGTTATATATTCTATTTTAGGCATCGCATACAAATAAAAAACCCTAAAAAACTGACTTCTGCTGAACTGGAAGCTATAGGAGAGGTCATATGTGATACAGATTCTGAAGAAGAACTACTCGGTGATTCGGATACTTCAGAAGATGAATCGGTGGAAGTAAATGGGCATCATTATGGTTCTGAAGAAGAATTGACAAGCTCTGATAATTTGGAAGAAGAATTTTGGAAACAGAAAAGTGATAAGTATGTGTATGGAAAGGATAAAAAAACTATTTGGTGGAAAACTCCAATTAGTAGTAAGTTTAGTAAAAATAAGGCCAAAAATATAATAAAAAAATTGCCTGGGCCAAAACAGTGTGCTAGGGATATAACTGACAAAGCATGCTCTTTTTTGAAAATCTTTTTAGAAGATATTATAGAACTTATTCTGCATTGCACCAATCTTCAAATCAAATTAGTTCAGCCAAACTATGAAAGACAACGCGATGCGCGAGAAATTATCAAAACGAAACTTCTAGCCTTTATTGGATTGTTGTTCTTATCCGGATCAAAAAAGCAAAACCATACTAACTTTTTGAAATTATGGACAAATGATGGAACAGGGTGCACAATATTCCGGGCTTGCATGAGTTACCAACGATTCCTTTTCTTACTTTCTGTTATCAGATTTGACGACAGAACTACCAGAAATGTTTCTATGTTGTATGTAAACGATTTTTCATTTTTATGTTTGTAGGTCTATTATTTGTATATTTCTATGTTTCATGTTTATTATTTGATATAATGAAGAAAACGTTTATTTGATTCCGTCACTTTTTGTTCTTATTGTTAGTATTTTTTATTTCTAGAAAATGTTTTTCAGTTTTATCAGTGTTTAAATTTATTTCAGTGCCAATAATAACAATAGGTCTTATTATTTTGTACAATCAGTGTATATTTTTCAGTAAAAGTATTCAACAATTAATAATAATTCGTGTTTTAATTAGACGTCGATCATAGTTACCAAGTACCTACAAAAAATCTGAGAATACATGTGGTGTACAAAAACACCTCCATCACTTACTCTTCCATTACAGCCAACGTTTATATAAATAAATCTGTATTTGGCATCAACCGCAGCTAGCAAAACAATACTCTGATCACCTTTGTAATTGTAATAGTAGGACCCATCTGATCGAGGGGGTCGAAATTTAATATGGCGTCCATCTAATGCCCCTAATCAATGTGGAAACTGCCACATTTCGAGAAAATTATTTGAAATTTCATTCCATTCTTCAACAGTTGTAGGAATCTACAATTAAACAATTATTTATTTTTTTGTTTCAATTTAACTGTATACTCATTTTTAAGTATTCTTTCTTAAGAAAGTTGTAAATAGCATCACATACGTCAATTACAAAATTCGAAATACAATAGTTGATTCATGAATGAATCTAAAAGATTCTCCCGTAGCCAAGAATCTGAGTGTAACTTCTAACCTGTATTATAATTTATATTATTAAAAATATATAAAAATAATACTTTGTGTTACCTATTTCTTTCTGATATACTGTTGCGCATACACGTATCCTGCTTCGATATATGAGGCACCTAGAACCAGAACAGCTTAACCCACATATAAGTGCAAATTAAAGTAAAAGTAGATTTACATGCTAAAAACTGCAATATATCGATGCCAAATTAGCTTAACCTAATTTCCACAACTGAACCACAGATGGCAGCATAAGTTTATTCTGGCATTTTTAATAAGCTTACTTATTATAGAACCAGCGTGGCCTAATCCAATGAGTGTTGGTTAAGTCAGTCTGGCACCAGTGCTAATAATAAATGCACGTGTTTATTACTGATTTACAAAAGTTTGTATATTTCGTGTTGTTAATATAAAAACAAGATAACTCAAAATGGAATTAAGTAGTGGTATGTATGAATATTATCTATAATATTAAACTATATTTTAAACTTGCATTTTCCTTATTTTTAAAAAAATTATTTGAAATTTGAGGTTGTTTTGAAATAATTTTAAGATTGAGATTATTTTTTAAATTCTTTTGTTTTAGAAACTGAAGAAGAACCATTTGTTAGTTCTGGTTCAGAATATGTTCCTTCAAATATTGAAAGTGAGGGTGGAAATTTATCCAAAGATGAAGTTGAGTACGCAATGTCTACGCAAACTGAAAAAACCGAGAATAAAGAAAATGAAGTAATGAACATACATGGAAAAAGAACATCAGAAAAACAAAAAAGTACAAAGGAGAAAGCTACTTGGTTTCCAGTAGTTGATAAGTACCTGCTAACATTTTTGCTCAGGTAATCTGCTCTTGCAAGAATGTTTGCCATCAGAAAGTTAACTTTGAGCGACAGCAGCAAATTTTTACCAATTTTTACAACCTTCAAACTTATGACTTACAGACTTCATATTTATTTTCGCAAATAAAGGTAGTTAATAAAAGTAGAAGCTATACAAGAAATGCAGAGTCTAGGCGACAGAAAACTAGAATTTATTACCTACCTACTTCCGACGGACAAGATGTGAAAGTATGCAAAAAATTTTTTAAAAATCTATTGAAAGTTACAAATGGAATATTAGCAAGACTTGTTAACGAGAAAAGTGCTGGTAATACAGCCCCTATTGACAATCGCGGGAAGCATATTCCCCCAATAAAACAAGCTTAAAAAAATTAAATGAGGTAAAGAATTTTATAGAAAAATTCCCAGCATAAGAATCACATTATACTTCTCACAAAAGTCCAAATAGAAAATATCTCTCACCAAGTTTGTCTCTAACAAAAATGTATGAAATATACACTAAAGAAGTAACTTATCCAGTTTCTCACTGGACTTTTTCAAACATATTCAATACAGAATTTAATTTACATTTCCATACACCCATATCCGATTCCTGTAAAAAACGCGGTATGATGGAAATTAAAATTAAGACACTTGAAAACCATGAAGATCTTCAAAAGATCAAAATAGAAAAAGAGTTGCACGTTAGAAAAGCAGAAAGTGCAAGACAAGGTTTACAAGCTGATACAGAATTAGCTAAAAATGACAAGTCTGTGACAACTATAACTTTCGATTTGATGCAGACACTGCCTACTCCAGTTTTAACGACGGGAATATGTTATTATAAACGCCAGCTCTGGACTTATTGTTTTGGAGTACATAATATGGTCACAGGGCAAGTTTGCATGTTTATGTGGGACGAGTCAGTGGCTTCAAGAGGACCGCAGGAAATAGGATCTTGTATCCTCTACTACATAAAACATTAAGTT
This sequence comes from Clivina fossor, assembly GCA_963966155.1. Classification (NCBI taxonomy): domain Eukaryota; kingdom Metazoa; phylum Arthropoda; class Insecta; order Coleoptera; family Carabidae; genus Clivina; species Clivina fossor. The sequence continues at coordinate 15,510,170 of OZ014558.1, forward strand.
AAAACAAAAAAATTAATTATGTACTCCGATCAATGCGGAGGACACAACCGCAACATAAAAATGTCGCTTTTGTGCAATCTCGTTGTTTCTGATCCATCTAATTCCGTTGAAGAAATAGATCACAAATTTTTGGTTATCGGCCAGTCTTACCTACCTTGCGATGAGGACTTTGGATTGATTAAAAAAAAAAAAATATTACCCAGATATATTCGTACCCAATGATTGGAAGAAAGTAGTTCTATCGGCCAGGAAAAAAGAAAAATTTAATATTGTCGACATGACAACTACAGAATTTTATTCCACACTTGCCCTAGAAAGAAATATTACCAACAGAAAAGTGTCAGTTGATGGTAAGAAAGTAGAGTGGCTTAAGATTCAGTGGCTAAGATACGTCAAAACAAAACCTTTTAAGATTTTTTGTAAGTACTCAAATAATGAGTTCACACCTTTTGATGAAGTTAACATTTCTAAAAGAAAAACACAAACTATACTTCAATTGGAGCTTTTATATCCAAATGATAATGTTATAACTGAAGCAAAGAAAAAGGTCTTGCTGGACCTATTACCAATGGTACCTCCAATACACCATAGCTTTTACACAACTCTAAAAACTTCTACTGATGTAAAAGATTTTTTGGATATTTCTGACAATGTGCAAGAAGACGATGGTCTCATTGAATAATTTTGTATATTAATATCTTTTTAGAATGGAATCAATATTATTTTTCTTTAGATTAGCTGTTTATACACTTTTATTATAAGAATTTTTATAAAACATTTTTTTCTTAGAAATAAAAGATTATTATTTGGTTTATTTTTTCTTGTATAACAATTTTTTTGTATGATTTATAGGTATGGAACAAATACTGTTTATTTTTTGCTAATTTCTGTTTTTTTTTTTAATATAAAATAATATTGAGATATTACCAAATGCTGACCACAAGGTTTAATTACTTAATGCCAGAGTGGCCTAAACCACAATTATTTTTTGGTTTTTTTAGTAAAATTAACACATTTTGGTCGATTTATATTGTTGACACTGTATTAAAAATCATTAGATAAGAAAATGGAGGAAATTTTTTTGTTTTTATTCACTTATGAACTAGAGAACAAATCTATTTTTTTCTTTCCCTATTTTCTCCATATTAGCTTTAAGTGGTTTAAGCTGTTCTGGTTCTAGGTGCCTCATATGTTCTGATATATTTAGTAATAATTTTTCAAAACATTCATTTGACAATCGTAAATAATTTCGGTATGAATCGATATCTTCTACTAACAATTCATTATTTAACATAGTCAATATTCCTTTTCCCATTTCTCTGCGTTGCAACCAATTTCATGTCCATATTCTTCTATTTTTTTTATTTTTCTTTCTTCTTAGTTTTATTGCGGTAAAGCATATAATTACATTTGCTGCAGTTGCGGCTGCTGCTAATAATAAATGTTCCATTTTTTCCTTATTAATTATCTCTTATATTTTTAAAATCAAATGTCAAATTTCAATTCTATCAAACAGACAGCATATAAATAACCTAAGTAGGTACCAACTTTAACTTGAAAATATAACTAAAAATAGATGATTTAATGTACTAAACTCTTAACACCGTGTCATACAGAATTTAAGCATTTAATTTTTTTCATGTAGATTAAAAGATGTACCTATATATGTACATTGAGTATGTACAGAAAAAGTAATCGTGTCATACGGGCTTTATACTATACCTAATAGTAACTGCAACAACAATTCAGTAACCATATAGCGGAGCAACTGATTACTACGCCTTGTAGGTGTCACAATAGTAAATATATTTGTAGTCGCTTATTACCAAAATTATAGTATTCCTAACTACCCTTTTTTTCCGTGTATGATAGGAAAATTACATTATAATGAGAAAATTTTAGCCGCAAACCTGTTTACTTTAAAATCAATAATACAAAATACTACAACAAAAATAGACTCTTATGCTTTAGTAATCAAATTAACCGAATACGTCGAAATGTTTACCGTCATAAATGAACAGTATTAATTAAACACTTTAACTTTAATAAGCTCTATTTTAGCTGCGAAAAATGGTCAATTGCATCCCGCCATTATGACACCGGCTAAGTTAATGAATGAATTGCAGAAAATCAACCAATTTTTATCACCCAATCTAAACTTTCCAGTGAACTTACATACAGAGACTGCTCATTTATATTTGAAATTAGTTAAATTAAATATCTATTACAAAGATAATTATTTAGTATATGTAATAAGTGTACCTCTAACCGATAACGCTGAATTTGAGTTGTTTCAATTATATCCATTACCAGCCAAGATTTCTGATTTTAAATATATGTTTATACAACCAAGTTCAAAATATCTATTATTAAATAAATTCAAGCAACACCATCTCGTAATGAATGATATAGAATTTAATAATTGCAATAACTATATAACAGATAGATTTCTTTGTAAACAGACTCAACCGATTTACTTCACACATCAGTACGAATTATGTAAAATTAAATTATTCTATTTGAGAAAATCAATACCAAATTCTTTTGATAAAAGAGTAACCGAAATTCACAATAATGTGTGAACACAACTAAGTACGGGAAATTCGTGGATTTTTGTAATTCCGGATGTAGAGTCACTTACTGTAAATTGCAAACAAGATAAAAAAATATATGATGTATTAATACAAGGTACGGGAAAAATTACGTTGCAGGAAGGTTGTAAAGCTTATTCAGCTGATACAATGTTAGTAAGTAAAAAGACATACCAAACAGAGGTCAGACAAGAGTTTGTATCATCAATCGATATTTCAATCGATTGCTGTGAAGATTTGAATAAAGAGCATGTGAATATTAGTAGTATACCTTTAGGTAATAATTTTAAAATTATGTCACTGGAAGATTTGGAATTGGCAAGTTATAAATTAAACGATTTAAAGAAATTAACTACTCATATCGAAAAAAATATATCAACTAATTCTGTTATAAAAAAAAGCATTCGATTTTTGCTTATATTGTATCACTTGTAGTAGCAATAATAATTTTGTACTATGTCTTGAAGAAATGTATAAAGAAGCGATGTTTTGGTTGTTCATCAGGAATTTGTATTAAGTTAACACAAAATATTACTAGCGCACCTAAAGAAAATGTTGAAATGTCATATATAAGTCATGAAGTAACTAATAATGATATTGAGATAGACCAGCCAAAACAAAAGCGACTTTTAAGAATCTCTGGGCAGAGAAAAAATTAACTATGTTAATTTTTTCTTTTCCAAGGGGGAAGGTGTTGTAAACCGAGATATATCGACTATATTTTTATTAATAAGTAACATACAAATTTAAACATTTAAGTATTATTATTTAAGTCTTATATTTTATATTCAGCGAATGGTAAATCATTGTGTATTTCAGGTTATTTTATGTTTCTTTGTATTTATTTGTATTTTTTGTTATCTTAAAACCATCTACACTTTACCCACAACTTTGAAAATGTTATAAAGGAGATCCTAAAATCGTAACATAAATTCGAGATATCCGAATTGTATAAAAACGCGATTTTATTTGACGACAGATACTGCCGCGCTTGAAATCATACAACATGAATAAAGAAACTACAGATTATGAAGGATAAGTAGTCAAAAGTAAGCATAAGACAGGCCGAGCATCAAAAGACCGTAGAGTCACTACCTTTCGCAAGAAAAGAAATGACAATACAGATGACTCGATTATGGCCGGAATCTTTTCGCGCTTGAAAATTGCCGACCCTACATCAATCTCCATCATTCCATTAGCTAGCGAAGTACATCCCGTGATAGTCCCAGTAGCTTTTAACAAGTTACCTGATTACGTAGATAGGACTTGGGATACCATGGAAGCTATCGGAACAAGACCATTTGGAGTGCTAAACACTCCCGCGAATAAACTAATCTTCAAGAAAGGTATGCAGATTTTATCTGAAGTAAAGATCTGTTATGCGCAGAGAGCGCATCAAGATAAGCCAGACGAGGACTTGCCATCTAAGAAACTCTATACATCTGAGGAATTAAACGATTTCAATAACATGGCCGAGATACTACCGTATCCATTAGCCATTTACTTGGAATGCTTAGGCAATACCGCTGATAGGCAACAGACAATAACTCCAGCACTTGCTACCTTGAGTGGAGACCATGAAGCTCTATCAGGTGCCATCACCTATGCACCACGACAGTTGCTTCCATTATTAGTTCTTCTTCGCGACGGCGTCCCAGTTGATAACATAGTGCATCTAATTGCACAATCTCTGGATGGATTGCCGGGTATTGGATGGGAAGAGTATGAGCGCATCATAGCACCATCAACAACACCAACACCAATGGTTCGACTAACAGCTCAGTCATTTGAGTTTTGGACAGACGGCGACGCACGCTCCCGCCAAATAAAATGGAATTATTACTTTTGAGAATTTTAGTAAATTTAATATTTTTTGTTACGATTCGTGTTAATGATTCTTCGGGCCATTAGCTCGACCGAAGAAACAGAATTCTGAATTAAGTGTCACTTCCGATCCGAGGGTGTGTCTCCCACTTTCGAGACGACCTCGTTCTTAACCCCTCGACACCCGAAATTACCATTCAAAAGGTAAGGAAAGTGTCGAGAGAAACAACAGATTACTACAGATTACAAATCCGACTTTTGTCTTGCTATTGGACTTAGATTAAGTCACGGTTCCGGGCGCGACTCTGTGTAGTAAAGTGTAGATCAATTTTAATTATTATTAAGTATTGTGGCATGGCGCGCTCCGCACTAGGCTCTCGCTAAGAGCCACCATCGCCCACCCCCGTCAGTAACGCAAATCACTCGTTGCAATTACAACACGCGCCGTACCACCCGCTTCGGTAGCGCCACCAGCATCACCCACACCACCGATACTTCCCACCCCACGGACGTTCAACCCCCACAATACCAGCCGGGTTACTTAAGGGCTAGCCCGAGCCCTTGGAAGACAGAGTACCTTACGCTCTCAACTCAGCTTGCTTACGGCGAACATTGTCAACAGCCTGAAGATGAATTGAAGAGTAGTGTTATGAGACATATAGCAGAATTAAACGTTACTCCAGAAAGATGCCACGAAATAGAACAACAAACAATCAGACAAAGAGATAATGAAAAATGGTTCAACGAAAGAAAGTATCGTTTGACAGCGTCAAATTTTGGAATGCGTAGAAGCCGACCTAGTGTTTTAGTGAAAAATATTTTGTACGACAAGGTACCATATGGAAACGCTGTGAATGGGGCATTAGCAATGAAGAGAATGCTATTGCAGAATATGAAAATGAAACAGGAGAGAAAGTACAACGCTGTGGTTTATTTGTATGTAGTCAACCAGATCTAGGATTTTTAGCAGCAAGTCCAGACGGACTTGTTGGCTGTGACAAAATTGTTGAAGTTAAATGCCCTTATAGTATAAGAGATGTACATCCACGAGATGGTCGAAGCAAAGTGAAAAACTTTTATGCCGAATTAGATTCCTGTGGTCGACTAGTTTTGAACAGAAGACATAACTACTATTATCAGATAGAAAGTCAAGTGTATGTAACACAGAGTGAACGATGTGATTTTGTGATATGGACACCAAAAGGTATTTCTGTAGAATGTATATATTTAGATATAAAATTTGTAGAGCAGCAAATGTTATCGAAATTACGTAAATTTTATATGGAAGAAATGGTATTAGAAATTGTTGATTCACGTAAAAGTAGAAATTTACCTATAAGGAATTTATAGTATGTTTTTTTTTATTTTTTTCTAGATGAATTCGCTGCATAAACTGTCGATTCTCGTAAAAATAGAAATTTACCTGGTAAGAAATTTATAAGTTTTTTAATGTTTAATCGATTTTTGTAAGTATGTTAACACTTGATGTTTGTTTTTTCTATATGATTGAACATTTAATCTATGTTGTTGGTTATGCAAAATATCTGATTAAGTCAGAATGAAGCTACTTTCCAATTGTTGTTGGAGTAGTTTGAAATAATTTTGTTTCTATTAATGTTATATGTATGAATGATAACATTTCATTCAATTTATAAATGATTAAAAATGACAGTGTAAATACTCTTGCAGGGGAAACCATCCACTTAAAAGATTTGGTTAACGCGCCATACCGTATTACCTCATTAGGTGGTGAGGAAATATATGGGCTAATTGTTATAATTATTATTTCAGAAAACTTTTTTATTTTGCACAATTTTTATTTTAATATATTAAGTAAATGCCCACTATATTAGTACATCAGTCATCGTTTTAAATTGGACGAATCTACATGAAATTTGGAAAAAAAAAATTTGCTGGAATCGTAACCGTTCATTGGTGGGTACTTCTTCATAATCCACATTTAATTTTAACTTTAAAATGTATTAAAAATCTTTTGTTCATGATTTTTATATTTATAAAATTAATTATATTTTTGTTTATCTCATATTTTATGTAATTTACATAACATTGTATGTTTGTTTTTGTAAATAAAAAAAATCGAAAACTATTTTCGTTTTACATATTTTCTTAAAATATTGTAGTGTTGGATCACGAATATAATATAAAAATAATTTAACTAAGAAAGTAATAGATATTTTTTCTCTATTCCAATAATAATATAATAAAAGTGGTAATGTGGTACATTATGCTAATGTTCGCACATTGTATATAAGGAAATTTGCAAAATATAAGTTTATACCAGAGGTGTCCAAACTACGGCCCGCGGGCCAAACCCGGCTCGGCAGGCGATTTTATCCGGCCCGCCAAGGATTTTGAAAAATTTCGTAAAATATAAATGTAGCGTGGCGCGTCGGTATTAGATCTCGCGCAGATGAAGAGCGCATTCGGTTAGAATGACCACGGTATCACGCTCGAAAAAGTACAGTCTGGTATTCAAGTTTTTTCGGTAGTCGGCGATGCGACTCGGCCGCTCGACTACAATGTAGTCACTACATGAATGATTTTGTACTCTGACTGTACGTAGGCGGCGCGGAGCGGCAGACTGCACTCAACTGCAGTGCCTGCAAAGCTACGAGATTGTCCACGACAAACCAAAAATTCGTCGGCCGCGGAGCTTATTTACATTCTTTACAGTTGATATATTGTAAATTGGTATGTTTAGATTTATATTTAATATATTATAACTTAATTATTATGTTAATATTATTTTTTAAAGTTGAACATGGAAACAAAAAGAAGAAAAGTAGATGACGAGTGCCGCGTTTTTAAAGAAGAATGGGGATTCAAATATTTCTTTGTGCAATCGCAGTCAAAGAATGGCAAAGCTATATGTGTAATTTGCAATGACACTGTTGCTGTAATGAAGGAATACAATTTACGTCGACATTATGAAACAAAACATGCTTCAGCTTACTCACAATTTAAGGACAAGCAGCGTACTGAAAAATTTGAAAAAATGAGTCGTAGTTTGTCTTCTCAGCAAAATTTATTTAGGAAGGCAAACTCGGAAAATGAATCATTGACTTTAGTTAGCATGAAAGTTGCTTATTTGTTGGCGAAAAAAGGGAAACCCTTTATGGATGGAAACATCGTTAAAGAGTGTATGATGGAAGCTGTTGGGGTATTATGTCCGGAAAAGGTGAAACTTTGCAAAACGATAAGTCTTTCCCGCAATACTGTTGCTCGCCGAATTGACGATATTGGCAATAATATACTCCACCAGATTTCTGGGAAAGCACAGCGTTTCACTCACTATTCTATCGCGATGGATGAATCGACCGACGTTAGTGACACCTCACAACTTTTAGTATTTGTTCGTGGAGTTGACGACGATCTTAATGTCACCCAAGAATTAGCATCGGTTAACAGCATGCATGGCACTACAACTGGAGCAGATATTTTTAAGGAACTACAACAGACGTTGACCAAATATAACTTGGACTGGAATCGACTCCAAGGTGTGACAATTGACGGAGGAAGAAACATGTCTGGTGCAAATATTGGGGTGGTTGGGCTAATAAGAAAAGCTTGTGAAAGCGCAGGAGCAACAGTACCAATTTTTCTACACTGTATCATCCACCAACAAGCCCTATGTGTAAAACATGTCGACATGAGCTGTGTTTTGAAACCAGTTGTTTCTGTCGTAAACTTTATTCGATCACGTGCACTCAATCATCGCCAATTTCGATCTTTCCTCGAAGAAATTGAATCTGAGTCTGTTGACTTGTCGTATTATACAGCAGTTCGATGGCTTAGCTGTGGAAAAGTGTTATTGCAGTTCTTCAAGCTCAGAAAGGAAATTAAAATTTTTCTTGCGGAAAAGAATCACCCTGAACCGCTTTTATCGGATGCAGAGTGGCTCTGGAAGTTGGCAATTTTTGCAGATGTCGTGACACACGTAAATAACTTGAATTTAAAGCTCCAGGGTAAAAACAACTTAATTTGTGATTTATTCGAGCAAATCAAAGCATTCAGAGCCAAGCTGATATTGCTCGAAAGTCATATGAATGAATGTAATTTTTCCCATTTCACGTGCTGTGAAAAATTTAGTACAGAAACTGACGAAAGATTTCCCACCATATTTGCAGTAAAAGTAATCGCGGATTTAAAACTAGAATTTCAAAAGCGTTTTTCTGATCTTGACATAAATTCAAGGGAAATTCGGCTGTTTCAAAATCCATATGACTGCAACGTTGGCGACGTTTCAAGTCAGTTTCAAATGGAAATAATTGATCTTCAAGCTAGCGATCAAATCAAGAACAAACACAAGGAAGGAAACTTGATCGATTTTTACAAATTTTTGGACGCAAAAGAGTTTCCAAATTTAAAGCAATTGGCTGGTAAATTTATTTCTATGTATGGCACTACCTATATGTGCGAACAAACTTTTTCCAGGATGAAGTATCTGAAATCTAAATATAGGGCAAATTTATCGGATGATCATTTGCAATCATTGCTAATAATTGGTGTTTCCGATTTGAATCCCAACTTTGAAGAAACTCTCCAGGAAAAAACCCAGTTCCACCATTCCCATTAAAAATTGCATGAAATAATTTTATAATAATATAATTTAGACATGTTTGTTTAGTATTGTTATATTTGTAATTTACTATAAAAAATAAAATTCAATGCTGCTTTACTTGTAATAAGGTTTTTTAATTCACATATTTACAATGCTTGGCCCCCGCTAATGAATTTAAATACCAAACTGGCCCTCGCAGCAAAAAGTTTGGACGCCTCTGGTATAAAAGATACCATCATCATACCTCTAACTAAATTATTAAACAGATGTTTACGTGAAAACTCATTTCCGAATGCTTTAAAAATATCTAGTGTCGTACCTGTAAACAAAAAAGGCAGTAATGATGATGCTGATAACTTCAAACCTCTCTCTATAGTTCCAATTATTGGTAAAATAATTGAAATGGCATTAGCCACTAAATTAACTGCATTCTTTGAAACAAATAATCTATATAACAGCAACCAGTTTGGTTTTCGAAAGGGCAAATCTACAACAACAGCTTTAATAAATTTCCTAAAATATGTACATAATTCGATTGAAAATAGATACTACATAAATGCAGCGTTAGTTGATCTGTCTAAGGCGTTTGACTGTGTATCGCATGATCTTTTACTGAAAAAACTTAGTTTTTATAACATATCACCTTCTTTGGTTGAGCTTATACGGTCGTATTTAACAAATAGGTATCAATATGTTGACATAAATGGTAACATGTCTCATCTTAAAAAAGTATCCAACGGAGTACCTCAAGGCTCATGCTTGGGTCCAATATTATTCACAATTTTTGTTAATGATATTGGATTAAATACTCCATATACAGAGCTAATACTATATGCTGACGATACTACAATTCTAAATAAAGGCTTAAGTTTGGAAGATGTAATACTAACCACACAAAATAATTTAATAGAAATTAATCTATGGTTTAATTCAAATAAACTAAAAATGAATGATCTAAAAACTCAGAAAATCATTTTTGGTACTAGGAATATTGATGTTGAAAATCACTTAGATAATGTTAAACTATTAGGAATAATTATAGATTCGAGACTTACTTGGAGAGATCATTGTAGCTACATTATAAAAAAAATTAAGCAGTCTGATATTCTTATTTAGAAACTTAGTTAGCACTGTATCACAAAAAGTATTAATTGCTAGTTATCATGGTCTATTTGAATCCATATTATCATATGGAATCATAATATGGGGACACTCATCACATACGGATCGGGTTTTTGGTATACAGCGCAAAATAATTAGAATCATAAACAAAAAGTGCATATCGCGATGATGTCAAGGATGTGTATAAAACACTCAAAATCCTAACGTTACCAGCTTTATATATTTTACAATGTCTGCTTTATATTAAAATAAATTTGAATGACTATAAAAAAATGATGATTATCATTGACATGATACACGAAATAAAATTGATATTTGCATAACACATATAAAATTAAAAATGAATAGATCTAGTTTTAATTATTATTCAGTAATTTTTTACAACGCATTACCAACTTATATTAAAATACAAAACCATAATACTTTTAAAAGAACAATTAGAAATATATTAATTGATTTAGCACCATATAAAATAAGTGACTTTATCACACATTGTAAACAATTGTAATTATATTTAATATGTTGTGACTTATGTAAATACTTATGTATACTAACATCAATAAAATTTATTATTATTATTATTATTATTATTATTACTATACGTCCACCGAATATAAAGATTATATAAACTTAATTTTTAAAATGAATATTACATTTTTGTTACTAATACATAACATTAGACAACTTATTACTCATCTATAGAAAAAAACAAATGTAAGTTTTTATTTTTTATTATTTATTATTATTTATAATTTCTGTTATTCTTGGTGTAGAATTAAAAAAAAAATGGACTTAGATTATTTTAATTCGTTGGGGTCCTCAGATACCAAGCCGACAAAATCTTTTTCCGAATTGGAACCAAATAAAGGATATAAAATTATTAACGCCAGAATTATATTCACACAATTTGGAAAGAAATTGTTGGTTGATACAGAAAATTTCAAATGTTTTTTTCCTGCAAAGTTCGGAGAAGCACCCAGTGAAAAAGTTGAACATTTAAAAAATTCTTTCTTTCAAACACAAAAATTACCGAATGGTAATATAGAAATTATTTTCCATAAATAAATTTAAAAATAAATATTTTTAATCATTGCAATGGCACCAGATGCATCGCGTAATTTTAAAAATTGTTTGGAAATACAAAATTTTGAAAATGATGTAAATTTAGAAGTAGATATGAATGATGAATTTGATTGGGAAAACAGTTCAGATAGTACACATGTATCGTTAGATTACGATAACATTAATTTAAATTTAATACAAAATTTTGAACCGTCACATATTTTAGATTAATGTTTTAACGATAAAAATCATTTAGAGCGTATTTTTAGATTTTGGATAATTCCAGACGTCGAAACGCATAAAGCTGTTTATATGTGTCTCGACTGTTCGAACGAAATTTTTGAAAATGTTGATATACAAAGCAGTTTTATAACTCCAGATTCATCTTTTATTATTGAAAATAATATTTGGCGCTTTACAAAAGAATATATTTTACATGAAATACTAGAAAACATTGATATGTATCATTTTTTATAAGATAAAGACAATTATTGTTATAAATGTGCATATCAATTATTTAGTTGGAAATCGGAGTCTATCTGCAGTCATTGCAATGATTAAAATGTTTATTTTTAAAATATATGTATATATTATAATTTAAATATTGGTAATGTATTAATTAAAATGCTTGCTATGTATCCAAAGTGTATTATTCATATTCATTTAAAAATATATATGTACTTACTTTAAAAATAAATAAAAATATTGTAAACTTTAAACTGTTTTTATTTAAAATACCATATATATAAAATATAAAAAAAATATAAAATATACAAAATATAAAATATACAAAATATAAAAAAATATAATATATATAAAAATATAAAATATATAAAAAAAATTCATTTCTGAAAAAAAAAAACAAACATTTAAGTGGTATCATATTAATTCCAAATCACACGGTACATACTTCGTGACGTCCGGTTCTACATAATCAAAGGTTAAAATATTGTTAAATGTCTGTAATTTTAGTATATAAGAACTATAAATAATCTTACTATTCATTCTGTTACAAACTTCTGATGAGGGCCTAGTAAGCCAAAATCGATCAAGTTAAATAAATATTGTGAAACTTACACCAAGTGTTTTATTTTTATATAAAATACAACTTCAAAAATGGTAGAAATAGCTTTAAAATTTATGAACATATGTGTTTCTAGAAGCAGACATTTTCTGCTTAATTGTGATTATATATCCAAATATATTAGATAAAATGTTTGCATTTTCTAAAATAAAATGTGTTAATTTTATCATATTAATTCCAAATCACAGCGAAAGATAAGGGGAGTATAGAAGAATTCAAACATCGTACAAAATCTTATGACTTTAAAACCGAAACTAAGAAAAGAATCAAAGAAAAATGGACAGAAGAAATAAATAACAAACCTGAAAGAATTAAAAACAATACTGAAGCATGGAAATTTATAGGCACAAGAAAACAGCAAGTACTAATTACCAGATTAAGAATAGGCCACACAAAATACCCACGAACACATTCTCAAGAGAGCAGATCCAGAATTATGCAACGCACGCAACATACAAATTATTACTGTCGATCACATAATTACCGAATGTCCCAAATATCAAATGGAAAGAAGACAATACAATATAAGTAATCGGGTAGAAGAATCCCTCAAGAACAGCACAAGTAACATTGAAAATATAAAATACTTAAAAGCTATCAACATGTACCAGAAAATATAATAGATAATATGTAATGAGTTACTAATAACCATCGATGATGTATCTATAAACTCTTAAATTAAAAAAAATCCAAATCATATGCATCTAACTCCGTGTCCCGTCAAAAGCGCCCCGACATAAGCGCCCCGACATAAGCGCCCCGACATAAGCGCCCCGACATAAGCACTACCGACATTTGCGCTACACGACAAAAGCGCCTCCCGACAAAAGCGCCTCAGATAATAAAAATAAAAAAATGTGTGCTTATATATGGTTTTATATATATATATATATATATATATATATATATATATATATATATATATTATTATTATTATTATTATTATGATTATTATTCTTTACTTCACCTCTAGAGGTACACAACATTGTACAACGGCCTCCGTGGAGGCAAGTATGTACAACAGTGATATGATATAATTATATTACAAAATTATTATATTATTATTATGATTATTATTATTATTATTGTGGTTTTCTTTCGCGTATTATATAACATCCGAAGTCACACCGTGACCTAAAGGATTGTTATATGTCTTATTTTAAGTGAGAGTCCTGCGTAGTATGTAAAGAAAGGGATTAGAACTCGCTTGATTTTCAACGAAAATAGAAATAAAAATTGCTGAATAAAGTTCAAAAACTATTCTTTCAACCAGTGAAAACCGCGGTTAATTAACATTTATAGTTTCGCAGTAAAAAAATTGTAAATTTGGTCCGGTTTCTTGTCTTGTTCGGTAGAATTGTTATGTGTTTCGGCAGAGTTGCAAAGAAAGAGTTAGAACTCGCTCGATTTTCAGTATTTATGCAATGAATATATTACTTTGTAAGCATTTGTAATACTCTACAGCAAATTATTTTTGTGACACTAGTTAAGAGTACATTTTCACATCCCAATGTAAAACATCTGGTCACTTTAACATAGGTATATATAAAACACATAATTTTAATAATAATAATAATACATACAATATTATTTACATATCATCCAGTCTGCTGATAAAAAATAAATAGTAATTCAAAATAATATTTATAATTATATTTTTAACCATAACACAAAAATACTAAATTTTTATTATCTGGGGCGCTTTTGTCGGGAGGCGCAATTGTCGGTAGCGCAATTGTCTGTAGCGCTTATGTCGGGGCGCTTATGTCGGGGCACTTATGTAGCGAGCGCTTATGTCGGGGTACCATCTAACTCAATATAGAAAAAAAAATCGAATACATCGATTGGTCCAACAATTCTTTCGATATGACAAAATGAAGAATAAAATTCGCCAGTATTTCAAATAAGCTATAATCATACAACACAATAATATTCTTCCATATTTCTAGTAAAATATCAACCATAAATATGTAAATTTTTATAGACAATTATTAGAGTAAATGTCAGAAAAAGAAAGAACATTTAAATATCATCAATTTACAGAATACTCTTTTCCTGAGACAATGGAAATATTAGTAAATAAGAAGATAAAAATGTTGCAAATAAATAAATGAAAAAGGTTATACAAATAGTTCTTGACTTAGAACATAACTGTTCTGACGTCTCCATCGTAAGTCTGTTCTAACATATGTCAGTTATTTCATTTTTCTTTTTTTTTTCTTTTTTTCATTACATAAACATATACATATTAATATAAATTTGTCATCCATTGTTATTTTCAGCTATGAAATATATTCAAATCAAAAAATTCATAATTACAACAAAAACTGTAACATTTACAATTCAATATCTAATAAAACTGTATTTATTAAATGATACTCCTATTAAGTGCAGTGAAGCTGCATTTCCATTCTTTATGCACAATATTTATAGGTTACACCCTGTGATACCATTTTCTAGTCCATAATTTAAAGATTATATTTATTTTCAAATCATCAACTTGGCAAAGATATTTTAATAAAGTATGCATGAGTTGTTTGCGCAGTATAACTACAAATACAAAAATTTGAAATTTAAATTTTTGCGAACAAGTTGCAAAAATTATAAGACTATTAGTTTTATTTTTTTTACTAAATATATGTTTACTTTGACTAAAGTTCTAATATCCCAATTTTATCAACTTAATGCTAGTATCCGAACTGCCAGTGCCTTGCCCACACTTCGAAAAGTTATTATACATTTGAAAAATAAATATAAAATAAATTCTGTATTGAATATTAGTAGTTTCCTAAACAAATGGTAAATGAACAAATTTTCAGCATACAATTTTAATTAATAAGCAGGAAAAAGCCAATGCACATGCATATTTATTAAATCTAATTATTTTATTATTATTTTTGTTAAGTTAATTTTATATTAATTTCAAATAAAATAATATAAATATTTATTATTTCAATGAATTATTAAATTTAAAATTATCTATATAGTTTGTAATATATTTCGTTCTTTCGCCAGTGTCGCACTAATCGCTTGTACTGCGCATGTCAAAACTAGGTAACGCTTGTGCTGTATAAATCGCCAATTTGCTTTTTTCGCTTTAGAAGTGTAAGCATGGCGTTATTTAATTTAATCAGTTATTTAATGATATTATTATATATAAAGTTTTAAATTCTATTACGTTAGTTAATGTTATTCATTTATCCGAAAAAAATTAGTATTGGAACTAAACGGAAATGTGAAAATTTTTCAAATATATGTGTCCTTTGTAGATACAAATAAATAAATAAGTATAGTTTTTAAATTTGTAGCAGCATAATCTTTATTTTATTAGTTAGATTTACAAGGTTTTTATAAATTTTAGATGACAAACATTTCATTTCATCTAGCATTAAATCATAATATAAAACCAAATATGGATAATGATGAAGAAAAAAGAAATTATTTACTATTTTGGAGACTATATTCAATAAAGTTTTGACTATAATATATTTATGGCGGAGTCATAAAAAAGAAAAGGTATTGTCACGTGTATGAACTCGAAGGGTCATTGAAACCACGAAAATATGATAAATTATAATAAGTTCTTTTGTAATAGCTGTAAGCGAGAAATCGTCGTGCGTAGGAATGCATCATCAGAACAATTACATATATGGTAATCTGTATATGATATACATCCCTACACACCCGGGTCTTACGAAATATATGATTAGGCGACTGACGAACCCTTTTATAAATTGTATGAACATCTTGCATAAGCATACTGTTATCTTTACACAACAAAGATGCGCCGCGGGGTGTGACACACTCCTATGCACTTTGGTTTAACCGCGACTGTCAAAATTAATAATAAATAGTTGTATGACGTCCCACGGGTAGTCATTGTTTTCCCGAAAAGGTTTAGTCACACCTAACCCTCACCCCTACGGTGTGGTTAGAAAGTATCGAGTCAAATCATATATAAGCTGGACATTAGAACTGAATAGTCAGTTGAATATCCATTGAGGTTTCGACTAAACATTGTGAGTGTTATCAGTGACCACTACTCTCTATCTAAGATGGCGTCAGTATGACATTTGGAATTGTAAGTTAGACTATTATTATTTTTAAATGTAAACTTATATTGTTATTATTTGAACGCTCAGGCCACTTGGCTAGATGTAGCCAATGCATTTAAAGCCGAGTTTTTCCCCGTCGGCTATATGCTTAATCTTTGGGACCAGTGGCGTACCAAAGTACAGCGCAAAGATGAGGACCCGCGTACATACTATTACGCGATGCTTGATCTAAGCGATAATCTTGACACTGAAATTCCGGACGAGCAGATTAGATTGACAATTGAAGGCGGATTGTTACCACGGTTACAGGAAAAAATCGCGATTTGTCGCCCAAAATCTTTAAAAGATTTAAAAGAGGCGATAGACTTAATGTGTGAGACAGAGAATCGTATCACACGTGCCAGGGATTTAGCGGAAAAATCAGAAATAGATGTTAGAAAGGAAATTGCGGCCGTCGAGCAGCGGTTAACTAGAATTTTTCGTAGCGGAGATAACGCGCCGCGTTACTCATCACAATACGTGCCGAATAGCGGACAGCGGTTTCAAAACTATAGTCAACGCTTTCCAAGCAATAGTCCACGTTTCTCAAACAATCAACAATTTAATAATAATCAGCAATCCGGTCAGCGATTTAATAACAATCACCAATCCGGGCAACGATTTAATAACAGTCAACAATTCGGTCAGCGATTTAATAATAATTATACTCAACGACCAAGCAATAATCAACGATTCCCAAACAGTAACACGCAGCCAAACAGATCCGCGAATAACGGACAGACAAATGGAAACGGGTTCGATCCCCGTCAGACACGAACACACGATGGTCGACCAATTTGTTTCAGGTGTCAGCGACCGGGCCATTTAGCCAAAACTTGCCCTGATTTGCAACGCAGCAATTCCGGCAATGGGAAGGGAAACGGTGCTCCGCGACGCTAAACGGGACCCATAGCGTCGCGTACCACTTAAATTCGGGGCCCGCGGAAACCACTCTCAAAGTACTTACAGTGGCGGGTAGGTTGAATAATAAACCCGTGAAAATTCTCATCGACACTGGCGCAGTGTACAACGTTGTTGGAGCTAGGCAAACCAGCAACCTGCTCCCAGCCAAGGTGAATGTTCTTAAAACGGCCGGAGGACATTTAATTCCAGTACTGGGAACTACACTGTTAAGTGTAACAATGGGCACGTGGACTGCGGAAGTAGCTTTTCTCGTAATATCATACCTGCCGTGTGACGTAATTTTGGGAGTACAATTTTTAATAAAACACCACGTATTAATTGATTTTCATAATTTTAAAATCAAAATTAATAAAGATAACTTTCGTGAGCACGAAATCGGATTTTCTCAAACACAATTGCCATCATACACGAAAAAATTAGAAGATTTCGCAGGAGCGGCTTCTAAAGCAAACGAAGGTGTCTATGCTGAGCTTCCGCACCCAGATAGCACAACTTTGCAACAACGCAATAAGTTGGTACTCGTGAATGATGCCATGGTGAACGGCGAAAACTCGATCCTCTGCGAGCTGAAAGAAATCGGACCGATACTAGTGAATAGTAGAATAGAGACACGCCCAGATTTATTACACAGATACGGAATAGTAATAAAATTATTGAGGCCCCATGAATCTGAATATTGCACGTGGTACGCTGAAATTTATAATGTAAATAGTTACGCTTGCAAACTAATTAAAAATACCGCTTTAGCTTATAATACTTTTATTAACATTAACAGCCCAGAAGCCATGATGTTGGATAATAATGATAATACGGAAAAAACGCACAACATTAACGGTGATATCTCACAAAGGGAACGGAACTCGCTTTTAGAATTAATTAACGAATATAGTGACGTCTATGCGTGGACGTCGAAACAAATAGGGTTAACACATTTAGCTGAACACGAAATCAACACGGGAGAAGCCACGCCAATCCACCAGCGGGCCTACAGGGTGTCCCACAAGGAGAGGGACGCTATACAAGGCCAGGTACAAGAAATGTTAGAAGATAACATCATTCGCCCATCCTATGGGGCGTGGTCGTCACCCGTCGTGCTGGTAAAGAAGAAAGATGATACATGGAGATTCTGCGTCGATTACCGAAAACTCAACGCTGTAACCAAGCAAGATGTATATCCACTGCCTGTCATTGAGGATATACTCAGTTATTTAGGAAATGCTAAATATTTTACTAGTTTAGATTTATTCTCAGGTTATTGGCAGGTACCAGTAAAAGAAGAGGACAAACAAAAAACTGCATTTATAACACCTGATGGTCACTACGAGTTCAATGTACTTAGTTTCGGTTTATGCAACGCACCGGCTACATTCCAAAATCTAGCTGATATTGTTTTTAAAGATATTAAATGGAAAGAAGTTTTGATATATCTCGACGATATTATTGTTTTTAGCGATAATTTCGACGAGCATTTACGGCGATTACGGGGAGTATTTGAGCGATTAAGACAGGCAAAATTAACACTAAAGCCATCAAAATGTGCTTATGTACAGAGCTTAATTTATTAGGTTTTAAAGTTACAAATAAGGGTATCGCACCCGATCAAAAGAAATTAGATGCTATTAAAAATTTTCCTTTACCTAAAAAAGTAAAAGATATACAAAGTTTTCTTGGATTATGTAATTATTATAGAAAATTTATTAGAGATTTTGCAAAAATAACACGTCCATTATATCAATTAACCAAAAAAGATACAAAATTTAAAATGACTGAATTAGAAAATAATGCAATGGAGTGTTTAAAAAATAAATTAATTACCGCGCCTGTATTAGCTCATTTCAACCCGAGATCCGAACTAGAAATAAGGGTAGATGCATGTGATTTGGGACTAGGCGGTGTATTGCTACAATTAGAAAATGGAGAATGGCATCCTATAGCGTATATTTCGAGACGATTATCAAAGCCGAGTTAAACTATACAATCACGGAAAAAGAGTGTTTAGCATTCGTATATTCTCTGAGCCAATGGCGACCATACGTTTGGGGCAAACAGTTTCGCGTCATTACAGACCATCACGCTTTATGCTGGCTGAAATCGATTCGCGATCCAGTCGGACGTTTGGCGAGATGGAGCATAAAAATTCAGGAGTATCAATATGATATTTTTCATAAAAGTGGAAAATCTCACACGGATGCGGACTGTTTATCGCGCTATCCTACCACAGACGCTACGCAGACGGACGAAGAGGAAGCCAATGACGTCACCACGTACGCCATGTTACCACAAGACATGGTAACCGAGCAATCTGTCGATAGAGATCTCAACGCGATAAAATACGCCGTGCAAGATAAAAATTTCGGAAGTTCATTACAGCAACGGCGCGCGAAAAATTATGAAGTTATAGACGATGTACTTTATAAAATAAATCCAAAACCAACTGGCCCTGGACGATTATTGGTAATACCTAGCCATTTGGTCAAAGAAATAATGTTTGCTAATCACAACGAGCCAATAGCAGGACACTTAGGGTTCACAAAAACACTTGATCGTATCAGTAATAGATATTACTGGGATGGAATGCGCCGAGACGTTGAAAAATACGTTAAGGGTTGTGAAGATTGCCAAGCCAGAAAAGGGGTAAAAAATGTAAAACCAGCTGGAATGTTACATCCACTGCCAGTAGGACAACCATTTGACAGAGTAGGCATTGATTTGTTAGGCCCGTTTCGTAGTAGCCGACACGCAAAAAATTTTATAGTAGTCGCCACTGATTACGCAACCCGTTGGGCTGAAACGCGGGCGCTTTCAAATGGAAAAGCCGAAAACGTCGCACGATTCATAGCGGAGAGTATCATCTGCCGTCACGGTTCACCGAGAGTATTACTCAGCGACCGCGGTAAAGTATTCCAGTCGCAAATGGTGGATGAACTATTAAGAATATCGGGCATCGAAAATCATTTCACAACAGCACACCATCCACAAACAAACGGTCTCACCGAGCGATTAAATAAAACAATCGCAGATATGTTAAGTGTATATACAAATACCGCTCAAACTGATTGGGATGAATATCTTCCAAATGTCACGTTTGCCTATAACACAGCTGTTCAAGACACAACAAAGTATTCGCCTGTCTTTCTAATATACGGAAGAGAAGCGATACTACCCACACAAGCACAGATAACTCTACCTATTGAGAATGAAATAGTAATAAATACACAACAACAGCTACAAGAGATAAGAGAACACGCTAAACAAAAAATACAAACAAAACAGGTTAAGGACAAAGAACGGTATAATAATAAGCATCGAAATGTTACATATGAAATAGGTCAAAAAGTAAAGGTATATAATCCGGAGAGACACGTGGGTAAAAGTGATAAACTTTTACTTAAGTGGTTCGGACCGTATACAGTACTAGACAAAAAATCAGACGTAACCTATATCATTGGGAAAGGTAAAGGTAGAGGTGGGCGGAATAAATTAGAAACTATACACGTTAGTAGAATGAAACCCTATCATGAACCCTGGGAACCTGCTAGTCAAGAGAACAATGAACTCGACCAAAATGATATTGAAGAAAACGAAAGTGAAATCGGAACAATAGGAAATAACAGCGATAACAACGATGGTCAGAATCCGTTATAAAAAAGAAATGTTACAGTCACATATTAGCCCAACATGTATATTCAAATTTTTCAGTTTTTTTTTAATTTTTAATTTTTTTAAAAAAAAAATAAGTATATATATATATATATATATATATATATAAATAAGTATATATATATATACATATATATATATATATATATACATATATATACATATATATATATATAATATATATATATATATATATATAATATATATATATATATATAATATATATATATATATATATAGCTGTATATGTATAATTTTGGTTTTATATTTGTGTATTACTATAATACTAACATTTATAATAGGGATTGGCAACGGTATATGGGACGTTTGGCGTTGGAGCTGCCAACGCTGATGGGAAGCCTTCACTGGGTCCCACACAGAGAGGCTGCCAATATTCCAGCGATGCTGCTGGGATATATATTAATAACAGTACTGGAGCCAATGATCCACAAGGTGTGGATGTTTCATATGAAAGTACCAACCATCTTGGCACAGATGCCAGTGGCAGCCAGAATGCAGATGTACTACGAGAAGGATATAGCGGGAACAGTAAAGACAATAAAGGCTATATTCGATCTCATCTGGACCCACGACGGCGGGTATGACGAAGAACCAAATTTCAGGGTGGGAGCAATTATGAATAGTTGCTATGAGAAATTTCAACAGATGCATCCAGCAGCTCAGCCACTGACTCCAGCGGTATTAATGGGGGCGCTGAAGAAGTTAGCGAATGAAGCAGTTTGGATGGCTCCCACCCCTGAAATGGCGTACTTCCCTCCAGCACCCCTGAGGCGCGGAAGAGGGTTTTCACAGAGGAGGTTCGAATGATGCTCGAACAACGTAGTCGAGGGTCAGTAGGATCCAATACACCCCCGTACACACCACCGTACAGACCATGGCCCGACCCATCATACTCGCCTCGTTCGCCGCCACCTCCTTATTCCGATGCGGACGAGACCATAATGGTGTCTGACTCGCCCTCGTATGTCTACGACCCCGCAAGGTCACCCGCGGCTTCGGATGAGGAGAGATGGGAGGATTAAAAATAATGCCAATCCAATCCATCCCCCCCCCCCCGTAAAAAGACAATAGAAAAACAATATAGTTAAGTGTAAGTGTAAGTTAAATTTTAAGATGGATTTTATCAGTACGTAAATAAGCAACTATATTAAGGTAAGAATTTATTTTACTCACGTTATTAGTGATAGTTATTGTGTATTACTAACAGGTTGGGTTGCAATAACAGTGTCCACAACCACTAACTCAATATCTTCCAATTCTTCACTTGAACCATATGGTAGTGGAGACAAAAACCAAATACACAACATACACTTCACAATATATTTACACAAACTTTTTAAAATATTCACGAGAAAAAACAATATAATAAGTAACACGATCAAGAATACAAGAATATCTTATACTCAATGCAAGCAGTCCATTCATTCATTCAAACAGAAAAAAGCGGGCACTAGATTTCATAGGAGACGCTTTTCATTGGTGCTGCGGTGTGATGACAGAAACAAAGATGACGGATTTTGTGATGAATCAAAAAACTTTAGATGCGAAGATTGATGCATTAAAAACTGGCCTACATGAAGAATACAAGCATTTAACACTCTTAACGAACAGCTTCAAACAATATGATGATGAAGTCAGTAAATCATTCAAGGAAATACAAGAACAAATACGAGAAATAGAAGAATTCGACAGAACCATTCTACCTCAAATCAAAGATACGGGAGATAAAATAAAATTGTACTCAAGAGAATTATTAATTAACGATTTTGTACAACTAAAACGTACACTTTTTATGACAAAATTATTCAGACAAAATGAAATATTGAATGCTTGTAAAAACAGAAATATACCAACCATACTAGTCACGCCTGGAATTTTAGCTAACGATCTCGATCGATTGGAAGAGAGATTGCAAGAATACAACCTACAACTAGCAATTCCGAGACGACAGCTATCACAATATTATAAATTGCCAATTGTCGACTGTGGCCTTAGCCAAGATAACATAGTCGTACATTTAAAAGTGCCAGTAACACAGAAAGGAAGATCGTGGAAATTAGTCGAATTATTAACAACACCATTCGCATGGCATAACGAAACCTGCACGATAATGCATGACACTATGTATCTAGCGGTCAGCGGTAAGGATTTACGTCCGATATCGGGTGCCGGTCTACATCAATGCCAGCCTTATCATGACAGATTATGCTATCTGCCGCGTTTTTCTTCTGATGCGGTTTACGGACCACAATGCGCTTTTAAAATGTATGAAGGAGCGACAGTAGACGAAATCACACAGCATTGTTCTTTTCGTTGCTAACCAAGCAAACAAATGGTAATTTCCGAAGTTAGGCCGGATACCTATGTCATCACACATCCGCCAAAAAACACAAAAATTAGGTGTCCAAGAGGGGCGAAGGAAGTGAACCAAGTACATATAGACCAGCCAGGCGCATTACAAATCCAGTTACCTTGCGACTGTGCTATTTTCATCAACGACGAAAAAATCATTCCGCCAAGAGTACCTTGTGGAGAAGACAGCAGAGAACTTCAAGTTCTACACGTACTGCCAGCAACTTGGTCTACACTCAAGTCATACAGAATCAATCCGTTAGTGCCTGAAACACACCCGATATACAACAATCTATCGGAGTGTATGAATCACAACTGGACAACGACAGTACCACATTTAAATTTGTCTCAAATAAGTAATTTCAAGGAAGATTGGAATAACAAAATTTTCAATCTACATCCAGTTTGGGATAAAAATACGCACAGAGATTTTCTACTATATTTGTGGAATATCTTACTGTCTATAGTTATTTTCAAAATCTGGAGAAGAATCGCTGCCTTGCCATTCATTCCAAGTGCTCACGGGCTGAGCAACGAAGCAGAGACAATAATAGCAGATACGTTCTATGGTCTGTTTTTCGTAACACTACTGATAATAATTTTGGGGCTCGTCGGCTACAAGATATACAAGTGCGTAAGAAATTATAGAAGATTTCGAACATTTCGGCCATCTAAAGAAGAAATTCGATTGAAATCCAAGAGACCAGTGAGTTTTCTAGGAGAAATAAACGACGGTACGTTGACGTTACCGGACGGAAGAGTCCTGTACGTTGAGTTGAAAAAGGAAGTCGGAGAGGAACAAGTGGCATCCGGAACCAGCTTGTTGGGGAGCAACAGTGCAGACCCCGGTCCAGGGACATCCCGCAGCGACAACTCAAGTGTTGCCGTGGGTAGCAGTAAACCGACGCCAGGGACACGCCTCAATAAGAATATTATATAGTTTCACGGCGGTGGGAACCAAAGCGACAAGTAAGTGTGCACACACATAAAGTTAAAGTAACGATTGATATATAAAAAAAAAAAGTGAAGTAACGATTATATTATAGAAGTATTATATTATAGAAGTAAGAAATAAAAAATTGTTAAAGGAAAAACTATTATTTAACGTAGTAATATCTTGAGCGGCCTGGTAACTTGTATTAATAAGAAAAGATTAGAATAAATTTTTTATAATTTAAAGAATAATTTGATATAAACTTTATTAATCAAATAAAGTTTACTGACATAATAGTTTTTGTTTACACTTGTTATCTAAAAAAGATAACTATGTATACGATAGTAATATTGTTTTTCATTCATGCATGCGCATACGGAAGTGTAGAGGTAAACACAGGGGCGTATTTACAAAATTTGCCGAGTGTAGTACCGTATGAAACATCATTACCAATAATGTACGATCTGACAATCGTAGGATTGGAAGATAAGAAATTTTTGAATAACTGTTGTAGAATTGAGGAGTTTGATGCATGTCAAACTTATAAATTAATTTTTAACGGAATTATAGAGACAAGTACAAACTCGTCTTTAGTAGCAAACGATGGTAATAGTCTAGGCTGGAGATATCAGTTAGCATCAAGAAATCACGTAGAAAAGATGTTTACTACGCAAAATGATTTAAATTTATTTTTTAAAGAATTACACGAATTTTCGTATAAGATTAATATGAAAAGAAAACAAATTTTCCAAAATTTAGAAATTAAAACATGTAATGATCTTAAAGCTAATGTAGTAAAAACAAAATTACATAATTTGAATATAATGATCACAAATTTGATAAGTGCGTGTCACAGCAGGCATTTGACACCAGACGTCATTTCAATGAGAATATTATCAAACCATTTACAAAATTTTTCTAAAGAAGTTAAAAATGATGGATTTAATGGAGCACTGCAGAACGTGGCACAGTATTACGGCTTACCATTAACTGATTGTGTTTTCACACCAGAAAAGGTAATTATCGGTATTCACGTACCCATAGTCAGGATAGAGGTGAAGAAAATTAATTTAAAAAGATTAATACCTATTCCCATGAATTGGAACGATAGAACGTGTAGCATAAATGCGGACCACGTGGACCTTGCGATCGTGCGAGAAAACATGACTGAAGACATCAGCATTCACTCTCCACAATGCAACCCCCACAAGGAAAGATTATGCATCATCGGAAAATCGTTTACAGGGAATATGAAGACAGCAATCTGTGCCTATTATATTATAAAAGGTGCATCAGTTGCTGAATTTTCCAAATACTGTCCTGTTACTTGCGATTCAATGAACGCTACGCAACCGATAATAACGCCGATAGATACGAATACATTTACTGTGACACACGCTCAGCAGTCAGTGCAAATTAAATGCAAGAAAAACATTAAGTTTTTTAAAGTAGATCCAAATTTTGGAACAGTTTGGTTACAAATGCCATGTAACTGCACAACCACTATTGATAGTTTATTAACAATTGCTCCAACATATCCGTGCATTTACAGTAATGCGTCAGCGGAAATAAAACAAGTTATTCCCGCAGCATGGACTATTACAAAAACGTTACAGCTACCACCCTATAATTCACAACAGTATCCTACATTCAAAAGTTTAAGCAAATGTCTAAATATGAATGCGTTAGATGAACATGGTAATTGGGTGTCTACATTTCTGTATTACGCACCATGGATACTTATGGTTATTCCAATAATTATAGTTATAATAATATGTAAAAGAATTTCGTGTGTTCAACAAAGACACAAAAGAGACATTGAATTTTTAGCGGAAAGTGTACATAGAAAGCTCGCAGAGTCGACTAGTACAACGTTTAGTACAAGTACAATGAGTACCAGTATCAGTTCGCGACCCCCGGAAACGTTACCTAGGCCAGTGGCAAAGTCAGTGGACCAACACTCATACATACAACCTAACACATTTCCAATATACACAGAAGCACGAGAGCCTGTCACACAACTATACAGTAACTTAAACCACAACCGCATTAACCGCAACATCACTGACCACAACCATTCGCCTATAGGTCAAATTGAATATATACAAATGTCTCGTTTGCCGTCGTTTGAACCCGCGTAAACTCTTACGTCGAGGGCGCCGTAAGCTGGAGGGGAGGGTAGTGTCAGGTGTATGAACTCGAAGGGTCATTGAAACCACGAAAATATGATAAATTATAATAAGTTCTTTTGTAATAGCTGTAAGCGAGAAATCGTCGTGCGTAGGAATGCATCATCAGAACAATTACATATATGGTAATCTGTATATGATATACATCCCTACACACCCGGGTCTTACGAAATATATGATTAGGCGACTGACGAACCCTTTTATAAATTGTATGAACATCTTGCATAAGCATACTGTTATCTTTACACAACAAAGATGCGCCGCGGGGTGTGACACACTCCTATGCACTTTGGTCTAACCACGACTGTCAAAATTAATAATAAATAGTTGTATGACGTCCCACGGGTAGTCATTGTTTTCCCGAAAAGGTTTAGTCACACCTAACCCTCACCCCTACGGTGTGGTTAGGAAGTATCGAGTCAAATCATATATAAGCTGGACATTAGAACTGAATAGTCAGTTGAATATCCATTGAGGTTTCGACTAAACATTGTGAGTGTTATCAGTGACCACTACTCTCTATCTAAGATGGCGTCAGTACGACATTTGGAATTGTAAGTTAGACTATTATTATTTTTAAATGTAAACTTATATTGTTATTATTTGAAATGCTATTAACTAAGAATAAACTTTTGCTTATTAAACTTAAACCATGTATGTAACTTTATTTGTCAACCCTTGAGTGAAGATATACCCTGCTTGAGGGCAGAACAACATTCGATTCTAGCGTTAAATAGTTTTGTACACGTCGTAAACGTGACAGTATTTTAATTTAAAAATTTAAATACTATTTATAATGATATTTTATGCCGTTTCACAAACTATTTAATTTCATTAAAATATAACGTTTTGCTAAAACTCTTCACCAAATTTCAGAGTGGGGTAAATCCAGATTAAACCAGTTTCGACTATAAAAGGGATGATCAGAAGCAAATTTAAGGAGTTACCTTTTTGGTGATACAGTGGCGACCACGTTGATCCAAAAGGAACAGTGAACAGTGGCGTCCACGTAATCAAGAGGACTAACGCGTACCTCGCAGTCAAAGTCATAGGAGCGACGTCCGCCTGAGACTTAGAAAGCGAGCCAAGATAGTTAATACGAGTAAATATTATATTTCGACGAAAAAAGCCGTTAGGTGAGAAGTACTAACAACATTGCCGTAATATTCGTTATTGTTGTTCAACCTTGAATCCGAACTCCGTAAATATTTTGTCCGAATAAATCACATAGTAAAATCATCTTGCCTATTACTGACCCCATTCCGCTAAGCTACCTCGAGGCTATCTCCCCCTTCGAGATTTTCGTTTGCAGTTACCGTGGCGCCCGACAAAACCAGGACAAAACAAGCCATCGAAGGGTTCAAACGCTATTAATCGCCGTCCAAGCCACGATAGCGTTACAATACGCATGCCAATGGGACTGAAAAATACTGGGGCTACCTTTCAGCGACTCATGGACAGGTTCCGTAACGACCTACGCGATGGCAGTGTGCTAGTGTGTTTGGACGATTTAATCGTGTTATCAACAGACTTTAACGAACATTTGAAAGACTTTATTAAGTGCTGTGTTTGAACGATTATCGTCATTCCGGTTGCACGTAAATAGTGTAAAATGCAATTTCGCGCGCACCAAAGTAAAATATTTGGGGCACGTCATTACCCAACGAGGAATTGAATCGGACTACGCTAAGGTTGCCGCAATCGCCAACATGCGTCCGCCGCGAAACGTTAGGGAGGTGCGAACCTTCATGCCTACATGTTCGTGATATAGACGGTTTGTCAGCGTGTTCGAGCAAGTCGCTAAGCCACTCAGCGACTTGCTAAAGAAAAATTTGGTTTGGATGTGGTCCGAAACGGAACAGCAAGCGTTCGAGAAACTGAAGGCAGCTCCAATCACTCTAAATGGGTACTGGAAGAATATAAGGACTTTTACCAAGATATTATTGACAAATGGAAAACCAAGAAAGGAAAAAATAAAAATTAGTTTACAGTAAAGATGTGTATTACATGTAATTTTTTTAGTTTATGACAAATAAAGAAAAAAATTGAACTAAAATTGTATTTATTGTTAAAAGGACCTAATGCCCGTATGCATAAAACTAAATTTAACGAGTAATTATAAAACGAACCGTTA
Organism: Clivina fossor; assembly: GCA_963966155.1. Taxonomy (NCBI): domain Eukaryota; kingdom Metazoa; phylum Arthropoda; class Insecta; order Coleoptera; family Carabidae; genus Clivina; species Clivina fossor. Next base: position 15,538,743 of record OZ014558.1, read on the forward strand.
ACATATAATGACCATTATATTATTTTTGATATTCATAAATATAACAAGAGATATTTAACGCTTCGTTTTGAAATGAACGTTCGTTAAATTGTTTAGTAACTTTATAGTGACTTTTGGTGTAGAACGGTATTCACACTAGTTTGTTCATGTGCTTCATCTGTCAAAATTCGTATTTATAACTGTTTATAACCTTAATTTACAAGTTACAAAATAAATTATCGACCGATAAAAAGCGTTTTAAGGCAAAAAATTTTACGGAGAAGGAGACTAGTATTATTTTAGATGTACTTGAAAAGCACATACATATAATAGAAAATAAAAAAACCGATGCAATAAATGTCAAACAAAAAAATTATACATGGAAAAAAATAACTGAAGAATTTAATGCTATAAACGACATTCAAAGAACAGTGTCACAATTGAAAATATTTTATGACAATTACAAAAGAAAAAAAAGGAAGGATAACGCTGACGATAAAGTAATTAATATAAATATTATTTTATTCTTTATTAATTTATTATATTAAACAATGGTGCTTTTTATAGGCTGAATTTTACAAAACAGGTGGCGGTACATATATAAAAAAGTTGGATGTAAATGGCGAACGTCTAATAAATATGATAAAAAAACAGTTTGAACCAGATAATAACATATACGATAGTGCTTCAAAATACCATGACGCAGATGCAGATGCAAATTTATCAAACCATTCAGAGCAGGTAAATTTATCTTGAGCTACACGCAAAACATTTTTAAATAACTTTTAATGAAAACAGAAATTTAAAAATATTTTTTTATTTAATATGACAAATTTGTTTTCAGAGTATAAGTACCGGTCACAACTGTGTAGAGCCCATTGAAATAGAAAATATTGAACATAGCATTATAACATTTGAAGATTCCAATATGCAAGTTAGTATTGCTACTATGTGTGTACATAACTTACATATTTAATTTTCAAATTAATATTTATATGCGTATATTGTTCTAGAACATAAATATTGTATGTCAAAGTAATACTGAAAGCACACCATCTACTAGTTATTTTGAAAATGAAGAAAATATAGTGCCAAATATATTTCGTAAAAGAAAAGTTCCAAAAAATTTAAAACCTAAAACAATTTATAATGCTCTAGAAGAATTGACAGAATCAAAAACTTCAAAAAAAAAATTGGAATCCGATTATTTCAAACTAAAATTGGATTATAAAAGACAGTGTTTGGAAAGAAAAATACAATCAGACAAAGAGGCATCGGAATTATTTTTATTAGAGAAACAAAAACTTAAAAATGACATAAAATTACAAGAAATTAAAATTGAACAAGAATTATTAAAATTAAATAAAAATGATTTACAAGAAAAATAATTTTAGATATAAATTACATTATATTCTTAAATCGAGACCGCACATATGTTAGTCATATATGAATTAGGAATAATAATAAATAATTCGTATTATATTATTAAATTGAATTAATATATGTTTATAGATATATTAATGAATATGTATTTGTTTTGTATTATTAATACGATTACGCATTGCGTATTTTAAAGAGATACTTCAGAATTCGATTACGAATAACGTATGTACGGACTCGGCTTTAAATAATAAAATTTATTTTGTTTATTTTTTGTTCTAAATGTATATTTCATATATATACATAACTGTTTCATATTATTAACATACATTTATCGAATAAAAGTATTATTTATAAAGATATTTCGATTGTTATTATTAACATTTTCATAAACGTCAATTTCATCGTCTGAATGATTTAAATCTTCTAATTCGATATCAACTTCGTCGTTCAAAATAATACAAAGATTGTGTAAAACTGCTGTTGCAACTATAGGTAATGTGCAAAATAGTTTGTTTTTTCAATCTCATTCCTAATGAAAGACAAGGAAAACGTCTTTTCCAAACACCGAATGCTCTTTCAATACTATTTCTAGTATGGATATGTGCTTCATTATATCTTCGTTCGGCCTCTACTGTTGGATTTAATACCGGTGTAAATAAATAATTTTTTAATGCATAAGCTGAATCGCCCAACAAATAACAATTAGGGTATTTGTTTTGTTCAAAGTCTATTCTTAATGGTGAATCATAAAAAATTGTAGAATCATGTACACTGCCAGGCCATCTTGCAATAATGTCAAGAAATTTTAGTTTAGCATCACAAACACATTGTACATTATATGAAAAATACCCTTTACGATTTCGATATAATTCTGCATGCCTACCACCTGGTGATTGTATTCGTATATGAGTTCCATCGACTGCCCCAATTACACATGGAAATCTATGGATAGAATAGAATTCTAACTGGATTTTTCGCCGCTCTACTTCAGTATTCGGCATTTTAATAAATTCTTTACTTAAAGAAGCTATTTTTCTAGTAACAACTGGAATAATTCTACTAATAGTTGATTGACTGACATTAATGTGGTCAGCTAATACTTGCTGGAAAGAACCGGTAGCATAAAATCTCAATGTCAATAAAATTTTATCCATTGCAGATAATGGTTTATTTCGTAATGTATCTGTTCTTAGATCTTGACCAATAATATCACAAAGATGAAGCACTGTTTCTTTTTCTAATCTATATCGTTGTTTAAATTCTAAATCATCATATATTTCATAAGGGTTATTTCTTTTTCGGAAAACTCTTGGCTTTGGTACCAATGACAAAACTTTTTCTACAAAATCAGAATCAGATGTTTCTGAAAATGATGAAGACAATGATGATGAAGATGTTGATGATGTGTCCATTTCTATAAAATCAATTTTTTAATAATAAACATTATGTAGCATAAATCATAAGTAAAAAAGGAAAAACAAATACTCACCTTTAACGATATTTTTATCACGAAATTTAAAAATAAAAGTATGAAATTTATAAAATATGTAATTATAAGTTTAATATAATAACAAGTTTGCTTTTTGTACAATCTATTTGTCAATATAATCAAGCGTTATAAATATAATGGCAGAAAATCAAGCCATTAAATTTAACGAAGAATATAATGATTGTAAGTGCTAACGGACGTTTATGAATACGAAAAATACAATTTAACTGACCGTTTAGTGGAAAACGGAGCGTTATACGTTTAATGAACGTTTATGCATACGGGCATAAGTGTTTCACCTTTAATCTTTATTTCTGTAGCTTTAGTCTTATCAATTTACTTCTAGTACTCAGTAAAGAAAGATAGTCGCTAGGTATAACAATTATTGAATAAAAAAAAAACAAAAGGATATACCTGTTAAAAATTAAACAGTTTTTATCGTTTTTCTCAAAACTATAGCAACGTGACTTAGGTCCTTTTAGAAATAAACGATTCAATTGCAAAAACTAAAAAAAAACATACATCATTGAGGAAGGATTTTTATTACCTGCTGCTATGAAGATAGTACAAATACTTCAAAGAAGTAAATATGGTGATGAAATTCGGAAAATTCCTTTATCGAACGATACTGTCGATACTAGAATAACTGAAATTAGCAAAGACCAATTTGAGCAACTTATTATTGCACTTGAAGAAAACTCAAAATTTGCAGTTCATGTGGACAAAACAACTGATATTTCAAAAATGGCTCACTTGTTAGAAGAAAAGACATATATAGTAAAGTTGACGAATTTTTTAAAACTGTAGATTTGGAATGGAAAAATTGTATTTGAGTATGAACAGATGGTGCAAATTCGATAACGGGCGTACATATTGGTTTTAAATCGTTTGTTAAAGCTGCTAGTAATAATCCTGTAATTTTTACACACTACAACAACAACAACAGCAAACAACAACATTGTTGTTTTTGTCAACAACAACAACAAAGCCATCAAAAGATCCTTGCAGCAAAAAAAAAATAGCACCGGAATTAAACGGTGTGCTTCACGATGTTATCAAAATTATAAACTTTATTAAAAGCCGCGCTTTTAAGAAGTTTATTTTCAAATCTCAATAAACAGAAAGGACTCAGCATACAAAAACTTATGATTACAAGCAAAGGTAAGGTGGCTGTCAAAAGGACAAAATTTAAACAGATTATTGTTGTTAAGACAAAATTACTATATTTTTAAACGAACAAAAATCTGATCTGCTTTTTTCACAATAACACGGCTTTGAAAGTTATGCTAATTGACAGATATTTTTAAGAAACTAAACGATCTCAACTTGTCACTTCAAAGCAAAAAAAAATAGTTCTAATGATAAAATTGATGGTTTTTTTAAAAAAAAGATCAACATTTGAAAGAATAGGATTAAAAACCACTAAAGAATGTAAAAAAAAAAATAGTGTTGTTACCGGTATTGCCCTTGATTTTATGCAAAACGTGCATTTGCCGGAAGTACATGTTCAAGATCTCTTCTATGCAGTACAACTCAATATTAACGTTTTTTTGCATACACGACCTTGGGTTTGGCAAATCATTTTATTATCCTTTCTACTTGACTACATCAATAACGTTGTAAACTCAGACACAAAAGAATTGCGAGTATTCTTAGACAACTGCCTAGGGCAAAATAAAAATCACCCACTTATCACACCTAAATACACCTCACAAATAGTGTTTATGAAACGGTTATAACCGAATCACGGCTGTCGCTGAGGTGACAGCGGTTGAGGAGGAGGGGGGGGGGTAGAAAAAATGTTTTAACGATTATCACACAAAGAAACTCTACTAAAACTTGATTCTTTCTTTTTTTACGTATTGTACTTTTTTCAAAATATTTTCAATAAATCGGAATTTTTACATATTTTATTACTTTTATTTCAATTTCCAGTAAGTTTCAGTATTTCTCTGTTTAAAATTTAAGAAAAATAATTCAGTATACATTTTATAGTAAATCACAAAAAATTTCATTGAAAAAAAATATGTAAAACTAAAGTTATCGTAATTTTACTGAACGTTGCCATTTTCGCAAAAAATTAGCAAAAGTGACCCGCGCCACCTGTTAGCGCGCGATAAAAACTACCCGCATACAATGTGTTAATAATAACTCACAAGAAAATTGATAAATCGTAAAATTACATACTAAAATATATTTGTCTGATAAATCTGTAGAGAGAAAGTTTCAGAAGAAAACATAAGCTATGGAGAAGAAAGTATTACAAATGAGCTAAGTTTATGTCCCCAACAAATAGTAATAATAGGACACAAACACTAGTACCAAACACTTCACAAAAATTAAACATTATTTTCCAACCTTCACGAAACAGACCACAATTGTGTCAAACGAGAGTTACGCCGGCGCTGGTACAAAAAAAAGAGCAAGTGATATAGACGCGATTGCTACGGTCATAACAGCACCAGTCAAAATAGAAGAATCGTCGGACTGGAATGTAAAAAACGAAATTAAACATTATTGCAAATTTTTAAGCTAAATTGTGATTATATATCCAAATCTAAATATAAACTAGATAAAATGTTTGCATTTTCTAAAATAAAATGTGTCAATTATATCATAATTCCAAATCATATACATCTAACTCAATATACAAAAAAATCGAATATGTCAATTCTTTTCATATGACAAAATGAAGAAAATTTGCCAATATTTCAAACAAGCTGTAATCATGCAACATAAGAATAATCTTCCATATTTCCAATAAAATATCAACCACTAATTTTATACAATTATTAAAATAAATGTCGGAAAAAGAATGACCATTTATATATCAGCTATCTATAGATCTATAGAAAATAGTATAGAATACTTTTTTCCTGAGACAATAAAAATATCAGTAAATAAGTAGTGATAAAATGGTTGAAAATAAATAAATAAAATAGGTAATACAAATAGGTCTCGACTTACAACTCCGTTGTAAGGCAGCTTCTGATGTAGGTCATATATCTCATTTTTTTTCATTACATAAAGTTACATACATAAGTTAATATAAATGAATACATAGACACGCACAAATTAAAAATTGATGAGAAAGAATTGATAAAAGTCGATGATTGTAAGTGTGGTTCATCATAATTCGAATCCGGAAAAAGTCGAGTAATCCCTTATACTGATAGGAACCTCAAATTACTACATGACATACTGGACACTGGATAAATCCTGAAGATAATTATTGTAAAATCTGTAACAAAAAATATTTTTATTAGAAAAATATGAAGCTCTCCATGTTAAAAATGTAGAACACTAATACCAGATTTCTTCACTATTTATTTAAACTGCAATTTTCTAAACTCCGATTAAAGTTAACCGGACAATAAACATTTGTCGGATTTCTTCACTTACATGCAGGGTTAACAAATCTACGGTTTGAAACTCCAGAAAATACATTTGGCGCCGTCGCAAATCAAATTGCAGTCATACGGATTGCAAGCATATTATTAACTTTATAAATATCAAACAACTTATTACATTGACTATTATTTAGATATTTTATATATAATATTTTTTTTATCTTATGACATATATGTATACTAATTAATATAATTAAGGAAAAAAAAAAGTTATTTATTTTTCTGTAGTATGTAAATAGTAGTAGTCTATAGTAGTAAATATTTTATTCTATATTAATAAATAAAGTTAAAACAATTTGTCAACACATATTACATAATAATATTCATTTATTTATTAATTTGAATTTTATAATAAATAACATTTAATATATTTTACATATTTAATAATAAAATTAATATAAATTAAAAAAATATATATATATATATATATATAAATATCTTATTTAAAATCAATGCAAAACACGAAACCTCAAAAGACGCGTAAGGTTATGAAAGATATGAATAGTTATAGTTCCATCAGCCCTCACTGCTAAATATTGGCGCTGGTGTGGATAAACCGCCGTTAAACCGCCAATGTTTGTCGGTTAACTATAATCGACGAATAACATCTAGCTGGAGTTTCGTGAGTGTGAAGAAATCCGATTTCAAGGTTTAAACTACGTTTAACTTTAGTCGTGGTTTAACCGAATGTGAAGAAATCGGGCATAAAAAGTATAAAATGATTTCTCTTATTAAAGTACATAATCTATATATTGTAAATGAATTCGGTTAGAAACCATTATATAATTTTGTATAAATATCCTAGAAAATACTATTTTATCATTGAGCGTTTTCCAGTTAAACTTTTGGCGTAGTTACAGCGACCACTACAGAATTAAGTCAGCAAAGATAAACCGTACAGATCGAGCAGTAAAAAACTAACTTCAAACTTTAAACGCGTTTTTGTCAAAACCCTGTTTTTCAACCTTGTCCCGCCGAAATCTCGGAAACTATCCATCCGATTTACTTCGCTGTAAGACGTTACTATAGAGAATTAAATTCTCCAAAGTGATTCGTAGTACTTTTTTGATATATACTGAAAAGTTGTTTTTTACGCTGAAAAAAAGAACACCTTTTTACAAATACCATTTTCGTAATTTTTCGAATATCAAAAAATCCTAGGTAGATTTTTTTCATCATCAGTTCCCCGAATTCCCAGGCTACATACTCGAGAAGCTGAACAAATAGTTTCTTAACAATTTTGACTTGCACTGTCAATGGTGCGGATCGTTAGCTCAAAGTCAAACAAGGGACCTACAGCTTATAGTGGGTTCCAAATCAGTCAAATCCCAGTTGATATCAGTTCAGTGATATTAGGTTTTAATACTACAAATAATATTTAATTTCTGGTGTGAGCGCGGCGCGAACCAGAGACTTCTGGAGTCCGAATCCAACACTCGGCCATCGGCTGGATTAAGGCTGCCTGTATTTTTTTTTTTTTTAGTCTTAAAAGAAACTTTTATTATGTTTTAAAACTTCCCAGGGCACGAAAAGAGAGAAACTGATCAATTAACGCGTAATGTTAAAATTAAAAAAAAAATTCTAGCAGTATTTTAAATATTTTTAAATTTCTTAAGTAAACTTATTAATATTTTAATTAACACGTTTCTATTAACTCGCTTTCTTATCTGTTTGTTTGTTTGCTTGTTAGTCTGTTTGGAACAAATTTTGCAATCGATTTTAAACTAACATCCCGATGAAATAGACTAGAAACTTTAAACATAGCTCAGAATGAATGACATTACAATATTAACCAATTAATTAATATAGAAATATTAAATTAAAGTTAATTAATTACCGTAATTATAATTAATAAAATTATAATTATTAAATTCAAATTAATTAAATTAATTAATTAGGTTAAAGTTAAACAAGACTAAAAAGCAGAAAATAATTATTTAAATAATAAAAAAAAATTAATATACCACGTTTTTAACACGAACTAAAAAGTATAAAATAATTTCTCCTAACCCCCCCATATAAATTTATAACCCTATAGAGAAAAGTACGTGGGGCAACGACAGCTACTTCCTACATTCCTTTCTATTGCATGCGCCCCACGTTTTTCTCTATGGGTTATAAATCTGTATGGGGGGCTAGGAAAAATTATTTTATAATTTTTAGTACGTGTTAAAAACGTGGTATATTAAAATTATTTTTTTACTACTTTGACTGCAATAAAAAAGTTTTTAAAACTTCATTGTGGCTACATTATTTATCCGATTTTGATCAAATTTTCAGAAAAAATTCCCCTAGTGCCCACATATATTAAGTAATTTTAATAAAATACGGTGTTGGCAACTTTCCGAGAAAAAAATTACTAAAGTTTTTAAGCATTTATTATGGCCACATTATTTATTCGATTTTAATCAAATTTTTACAGAAGATACCCCTAGCGTCTATATAAATTATATAATTTTAGTAAAATACAGTGCTACCAACTTTTCGAGAAAAAAATTTACTCAAATTTTCACAAAAGATTCTCCTAGTATCCATATAAATTATATAATTTCAACAAAATACGGTAAAAAAATAATAATAATGTGATCTAATCTAATGTGATGTAATCTGAGCATTTATGTGATAATGTCAAAGTGTTCTATTTAATACTTTTAATCTTGCTGATGTAAATAATTATTTTTATTAATTTTCTTCAAAAGTAATACATTTAGTTTTCGTTATTGAGTGTTAATAGCAAAAAAGTTTCACACAAATTACACAGAATTTTCTAATCTTGTCTTGTTTCTGCTTTAGGTCTGGCACTACAACAACCAACTACCAAAGACAGTCAACATGACTTAAACGATGTGCAGATACTAAATATTATTCATTTACCGTATAAAAATTATATCCACACTAAATTTTTTCATACAAAATATATAAAGGTACAATTATACCCAGGGCTTCGAACCGGAGCTAAACCGAAAAAACCGTTATTTTTGCTGAAACGAAAGCCGGAACTGAACCGGAAAAAAATTGTGGTTTATTTCAGTGTCAGTTGTCGTTGTTTTTTTCATTTTCGGGGTTACGTAGCGTAGTCGCAAGTCACAATTCGTCTTACGCGAAATAGTATTTGGTTTGTTTTAGGTAGAGAAATACTCAGTTATTGAAATTGAAAATGAAACTAAGGATCACATTGAGGTACGTGTATTTTTGATGTTAATCATTAATATACTTGGAAAGATCCAAATTAATTTAAAAAAAAATTTTAAATAACAATTTTTAAAAGATAATTTTTATTTTTCAAGTATAGGTTAAATTCATGCCGATATTTGTATATTTGTAAACTCTTAGTATTGACGCAAAAAACATTGCTTTGATACCAACATAATGACGCACAACGAAACTTACGATAATGGAACTACAAATTTATTTTTATTTTATTGAATATTCCTTATAAAAAAATTTAAATTATAAGTATTTATACAATTTGCATAACATTTTAAACAGATATTTATTATGAGCTCATATAAACGTACTCAGTGATACTGTCATAAATTTAGTTACTTTTCTTGGGTTACGTGGCTTATAAATATTTAAATATTTCAGTAAAATTAGGCTTGGGAAACAATTATTATTTTCAACAGGATAATGAGTCAAAGAATACAGCCCATCCAGTAAAGCAGTAAATTTTATATAATGCATCACATTATTGAATTATGCCTTCACAAAGTCCTGTTATTAATTTCAATTGAAAATTTATGAGCAAAAATCGAAAGATAATTGGGAAAATACGAAATAAGGCTACATTGAAAATCGCAATGCAAGATGTTTGGCAAATTATTGATAGTGTAATATTAGTCAAAATTTGCTGCAAAGTAATGGGGTCGTTGCGCTCATTTTTTTAATTTTTTTAATGAAAAATATATATTTAGACAATTACATATATATATAGATATTAATGTTAAATTATTTGTATTTAATTAGAAAAAAATTATTGAAGTCGAAGGTCAAATTCAAATTTTGAAATTTGTGACGTCATCCATTCTACAGTACCATCTTGTGGCTAAATCAAAAACTAGTCGATTCTATTAGCAATGTCAAAAACATATACGTAGGCTAACGCCTCCGATAGCAATAATAATAATATATATAATAATAAAAAAATATGTAATTATAATAATAATAATAAAATGTATAATAATAATAAAATATATAATAATAATAATAAAATATATATATAATGTGCACTATTACATTATTAATATCAAGTGCACTTTTAACAAAAGCAACACTCTACCAGTAGCTGTCATTTGACATTTCTAATAAGTTGTGTGCGATAGAAAAAGATAAATACAGATATCTGACAATAGGTTGTCCTTGTCTAATCTGAAAAAGTTGACGTCATAAGCGTTGTGGAGATTCTATGGCGCGTAAAAAACGCTATTTTTCCTAATTTTTTTTAAAAATACTGTAATTGTTTTTGAGTTAAAAAATGTGTTTTGGCCTTGTTTTTATATAATCTTTTAATATTTATTATTGAAAATAGTAAATTTGATTTGTTGTCAAGGCTTACGTGTATAATTCAAGTAAAAAAAGGACTTGCTAAAATTGCCATTAATGAACTAATTAAATCATTAGTTAATTTTCTTTTACATACATACACAATCACGCCATGTACCCAAAGAGTGTGAAACAAACCCGTTCCATTATCCCGAAATCAGTTTCCTCCAAACAAGAAACTTTAGCTTCATCCACTTTCATAATTCCTTTCATGCATGCTCTTCTATTCCTCCTACTTGAAAACTTTCGCTCACGCAAGCCACTCTCTCATTCATACCACTCCAACTACTCATTGGACGTCCACGCAAACGTATACCTTCAAAATCATTCATTTACATTTTTCAATCAAACGTTCATTAGACATTTGCTCAAGATGTCCGAACCAGCTTAACTGACTAAAAGCAATTTTCACTACATTTTTTTTTTCAATTTCACACTCATCATACACTAATTTATTTCGTACCCCCGATTCCTCCTAGTTGCACCACATACCCCACATAAATATCTTATTTCCACAGCAGTTTTTTATGCTATTGCAGCCAAACTCAACATTCACTATCATACATCAATGTAGGTACCAAAACAGCATTGTATATACCTACTCAAACAAACTTTTTTTAACTAAGAAAATTAGCTAATGATTTAATTAGTTTATTAATAGCGATTTCAGCAATTAAATATTAAACTAATCTACATTAAGACACCTTTGTATAATACATAAATTTTTTAAATTGTTAAACTACTTAAGAATACGAATACTATTGTATATATAGCCATGCACTTTATGTTTTTTAATTAACTCGTTTTTATTAACTCGCTTTCTTGTCTGTCTGTTTGTTTGTATGTTTGTTTTTAGTACAAATTTTACAATCGATTTTAAACTAACTTCCCAATGAGCTAGAAATTTTAAACATAGCTCAGAACTGCGGATGACAATGCAATATTAACTGATTAATTAATCAATCAACTAATATTTGAAATATTAAATTAAAGTTAATTAACTAAGTTAATTAATTATATTTATATAATTATAATGAATAAAATTATAATTATTAATTATAATTCAACAAAAATATTTGATAAACAAACTACATAATATACATATTGAATTTCATACAAAAATATCGCTTCTACTTCATAGTCAAAAAGATAAAATATATGACCTTATAGCAGAATATTTAAATAAGTGTCATTTGAACATGTAAAATATAAAAATCATATCAAAGTAGCTGGCTAATGGACTCGCATCCAAAGCCAATAATCAAAAAAATATATAATTATTAAATTATAATTGATTAAATTAATTAATTAGGTTAAAGTTAAACAAGACTAGAAAGCAGAAACAATTATTATTTAAATTTTAAAAAAAAATAATATACTAGGTTTTTAACGTATATTAAATTTTTTTATTTAAATAATTTTTTAATACTGTTGTTCCATGAATTATTTATCTAAAATTGTTACCCAAAATAATAATATATTTTATTTATTATTATATTATTATATAATAATATTATATTATTTGGATTCGTACCTAATAAAATGGCGGAAGGTTCAGTACCTATGTGTCAAACTTGTAAAACTAATACAAGTAAAGATATACAAGTTACGTGTGCAGGATCTTGTAAATCGTCATTTCATATGACATGTGCAAGTGTGAAAAGAACCGAATACAATATTCTTGTTTCGAATAAAAATTTCAAGTGGTTTTGTGAAAAGTGTCTCAAGCTTAATGATTCAATCAAGTGTGACAATTCTGATGTAATTGAATCTCTTAAAAAGTGTTTTGATTTAATAAGTGAACAAAATAAAGTTATATTAAATTTAAGTAAGCAATTTGAAGATTTAAAACTAAATATAAATAATATAAACAGTAATATCTCAAATGTAAATTTGGCAAACAATCTTAAACCCAAGGTTAAGCAAGTATCCACAAACCTCGATAATGAACCTGAACGTACATTACCTGGTTTATCGACTGTAAAAACTAATTTAATTGATAAGCCACAAGATGTCGCGGCCAGTATCGAAAATAAAACAGTACATATCACTCAACCATATGCAAGTAAACTAAGGTCAAATTCTACGTCGTCAGTTGTCAACTCAAATAAACAAAATGAACAATTATTAAATCACTCAAATTCTGAGAAAATGTTAATCAATAGCAACCAAGAACTTATTCCAGATGAAGATGATAGTTTTGTTCCAGTAGTTAATAAAAAGAAACGCAGTAAATTATTGAATATTGGTACTGGAACTAATGTAATTAATACAAAACTCACTGCGTCAGTAAAACTTGCCCATCTTTTTGTTTCAAGATTAAATGCATCGGTAACAAATGAAGACGTGAAAAATCATACTATGAATCTAGGAATTAAAAATTTTACTTGCACGCAGCTGAGAACTAAATATTCAACGTATGCCTCGTTTAAATTGAGTGTTTCACATGACGATCTTCTGAAGGCCGCTGATCCAAATAACTGGCCAACAGGTGTTTTTATAAACAAGTTTTATTTACGCAAAAAAGACAATTATTCGTCGTCTTTTTTAAAGAGTGCTCCAGGGAAAGATCCACTAACATAATAATGAAATCTGATTTCAAAGTAATGCATCAAAATGTCCAATGTGTACGAAATAAAATTGAAGAACTTGAACTCGTAGCCCCTGAATTTGATGTTATATGCTTAACAGAAACATGGTTAAAAAATAATGAATATATAAACTTATCGGAACACGTTACAGCGGCAGCATATTACAGAAGCAATTATACCCACGGTGGCATTGCAGTATTATGCAAAAATACTATTCAATTTAAATCAATAAATAATTGTTCTGAAATGTCTATTGATAAACACTTTGAGTGTGCGGGTATTAATATATCAATCAATAAAAAATTTAAATTAAACATTATTGTAGTTTATCGTTCTCCGGACGGTGATATGAACATATTTTTAAATAAATTAGATCAATGTTTATCTGACTTACATAACAATAACAAATCTTTAAACATTTTAATATGTGGTGATTTTAACATTGATTTTTTAGTCATTTCTAAAGAACTTAACCAATTTAGGGATGTAATAAGTGCGTATTCTTTAAATTATATTGTCAATGAACCAACAAGGATAACTCTCACCAGTTCAACCTGCTTGGATAATATAATCACCAACATTGACTCATCACTTTACAAAGGCTATGTAACATTTCTAACAACATCGGATCATCTCGGGCAAATTTTAGAACTATCTACAACTTCTGTTCCAGATCAGTCTATAGTAGTGCAAATGAGTAGAAACTTTTCAAATAGTAATATGAACTATTTTTTGTATCTTTTAAGCTGTGAAACATGGGAAAATCTGTATCAAGCGGCAGATTTAAATTCTAAATTTGAATATTTTATAAATACGCTTACATATTATGTTGATTTAGCTTTTCCGATAAACTTTAAAACATGTAATAATTTACCTAATTCCTGGATAACAAAAGGCATATTAAAGTCTCGTGATATGCTAAAATTTTTATATGACTTAATAAAATTTGGTTATACAGATTTAATTTCTTATTATAATAAATATAAAAAAATATACAGAAAAGTAATAGCAAATGCAAAGAAAGTATTTAATAATAGTTACATTATAAATTCTAATAATATTAGTAAAACAGCTTGGACAGTAATTAATTCAAATACAAAAAATAAAGTAAGCAATCAAAAACTACAGTTACTAAATAGTAATAATTTGATTGAGAACGAGCGTGAAATATCTGATGTTTTTAACGATTACTTTGTTGATTCTATTACTGAACTATTAAATAATAATGCTAAAAATTCATTTGCTGACTCAATCACAGAACTTAGAAACGTTAATTCGTCTATCTTTCTATATCCGGTTACTCGTGAGGAATTATTGGAAATTGCAAATAACTTGAAATTTTCTTATGCTTCTGGAATCGATGATTTAAGTTCCTCGTTAATTAAAAAATGTATTAGTGTTATAATTGATCCGTTGGTTTATCTTATTAATGAATCATTTTTACATGGAATTTTTCCAGATATTTTAAAAATAGCAGTAATTAAACCTTTACACAAGAAGGGTGATAAGTTTCTAAAAGAAAATTATAGACCTATTGCATTGCTTTCTCCAATCTCCAAAATAATTGAAAAAGCTTTTGCTGTCAGATTGATCAAATTTTTAGCCAAAAATAATACGATGGCCAGTGAACAGCATGGTTTTGTTAATGATCATTCAACAATAACGGCTGTCACTTCATTTTTAACTAATATATATATAAAGAACTCGATTCTGGTAAAAAAGTAACAGGTTTTTTCTTAGATTTAAGTAAAGCGTTTGATACATTGAATCATGATAAATTATTGTCTAAATTGTGTTGTTATGGAATTAGAGGTGTTGCATATAAATGGGTTAATTCTTATTTGTTGAATAGAAAACAAGTTGTTCAAATAAATAATGTAAATTCGAAATTACGAAATGTTAGTCAAGGAGTACCTCAAGGATCCATTCTTGGGCCTTTATTGTTTATTTTATACATAAATGATCTACCGCATCAGATATCTGCAAACTCAATCATAATTTATGCCGATGATACATCCATACTCTTTTCTAATAACAATACTACCGATCTAATACAAATAGCTAAAGGCGAAATTAGTATGGTTCATAATTGGTGTACTTCTAATGATTTAATCCTTAATATGGATAAATGTTGTTTTATTAATTTTTCATGTAGATCAAATAATAATCTGGATGATAATACCACCATAGATTGTCATAACAGTTCGATAAATAAAGCTAATGTAACAAAATTTCTTGGTATATATTTAGATAATACCTTAAGTTTCAATGTCCATATTGATAAGTTGAGTAGCAAGTTGGCCATTGCATGTTATGTCATAAAGAGATTGTATCATGTTTCTAGTATTTATGTAGCGAAGATATTTTATTATGCACATTTTCACTCACTTATATCGTATGGTGCAATTGTATGGGGTACAAGCACTAATGCTAATCGGATATTTTTATTACAAAAGAGAGCAGTTCGAAATATAATTGGAGCTAAATATAATGCTCCCTGTAGAAAAATTTTTAAAAGTTTACGTATCTTAACTTTAGCTTGCGTTGTTATTCTTCAAGCTGCTCTATATGTGAAAACTAATTTAAATAATTATGTTAAACATTCTGATATTCATTCATATGATACAAGGTGTAAAGACTTTTTTGTCCAAGCTAAATGTAAATTAAAGAAAAGTATCAATAGTCCTCAAAATATCTCTAGTCTTATTTTTAATAAAATCCCGGAACAAATTAAACATATAAATTCATTAAGTAATTTTAAAAACTGTTTGAAAAATTTTTTAATATGTAATAGTTTTTATACTATTGATGAATTTCTTAATTATAATTATAGTTAACTATATATGTATATAGTTTTGTATATTTTATTTTGTATTTTCATATATTTCGAATATTTTGTATTTTTGTATTTTCATATGTATTGTTGCTGACTTATCCTATGTCATATGTATAATGATCTTCGGATAAATAAATTATTATTATTATTATTATTATTATTATTATTATAATTATTGTAATGTTGTCAAATAAACATATTGGAACATGATATAATAGTTTAATTTTATTTATTTATAATTGTGATAAATTTCTAATGTATTACGACAATTTTAAAATTATTAACAATAAAATAATAATTACGTTATTTTAGGCAATTTGCGTAACATTTATTATATACTCATGTAAACGTGCTTAGTGATTATGTCATAGATTTCGTTACTTTTTGGATGAAGTAAAACGGAACTTACAATAATCTTACGATAATATAACCATCTTTTCAATACGTTATTATTCGTTCAAACAAAAATACTGCTTTTGTTTATATCTCTTTTCTATTTCTTCAGATTTCAAATCAACATTTCTCAAAACTTAAAAAAATTGAATAATTACGTTTTGAAATTAAACTTCTTGTATTTATTATAAACCCATTAAATGCAAAGAAGTTCAAATTTAATAAATAACGTAAGTAATTTTACCTTGTTTATCACGAGGAAGCAATACTGAAATATTGAAGAAGACCAGAGTTAGAAATGACACTTCTCGTTGAAGAAAATATCGATACGATCTTCTCGTTGAAGAAACTATAGATTCGATCTCGTCGTTGAAGAAATTACGAACTAAAGACGATATTTCTCAATCTGCAATAAGAAAGAAATATAGTACACACATTCTTCCCATGTAATTCATATATTATGAACATAGTATTTTTGAATGAAACAACATCGCAAATATAACAAACAAAATCTTTGGTTCATCATCATATCAGAAGATTCACGTCGTCATTTTAGTGAACAACGTAACAGATGGCATATATATATATATATATATATATATGCTTTCAGGATAACGGATGTGCGGTAATATATTGAATAAAAATCAGATTACATTTATTCAATTTATTGTTAATTAACAAGATACATCATATACATATACACACATATACATCATTACGGTAGTGAAAAAATTAAAACTATATATATATATATATATATATATATATATATATATATATATATATATTTTAAAATTTTTTGATTGTGAGGGCAAAGCATCCAAAACAGTAAGATGATTAAAGATAAATCAAACACTCATTTTAAATTTTGACGAGCTTTCGATCAACGTTCGAGTCTTTATCAAGTCGCTAAAAAGACAATAAAGAAAGCATTTATTAGAAAAAAATTTCAAATAAATATAAATAAATGCTTTCTTCATTGTCTTTTTAGCGACTTGATAAAGACTCGAACGTTGGTCGAAAGCTCGTCAAAATTTAAAATGAGTGTTTGATTTATCCTTAATCATATATATATATATATATATATATATATATATATATATATATATATATATATATATATATATATATATATATACAGGGTGTAACAGAATAACTATTCCTAATTTTCAGAAATGATAGAGTGCACTTCGAGAAACATTTTTTATTAATAAACTAGTGTCCGAAAATTTCTCGGTGTCAAGATACACTAGATATCGTTAAAAATAATTTTAATTATTAGAACGTCAAAGAGTAGTTAAGTTAAGGAACATTTTATTAGAAATAATAGTGCATTAAACTTTATAAAAATTGTTCGAAGTTACAACCACCATTTTCGATACACAAGTTGTAACGATGTACAGGGTGGGCAACTTTGGACGTTTTCATAGAGGAACTCGGAAACTATAAGAGATATGGAAAAATGGACCGCGCATTCTCGATCGCTTTTTTTGAGAGAAACTCAATTATGAAAACAAAAATTAGCTATCGTTTTTTGTTTTCGAGTTATGGCGAAAAGTTCGCTTTTTCCGTATTTTGATAAATGGCGATATCTCGATGGTTTTTTAAATTAGATGAAAATAATTTGCACATTCTTAAGGCACTTTTTTGAGTAGAATAAAATGGTCTTAACGGATATTATAAATCTCCGTTAATTCTCGGGTTATAACATAAAGTTGTGTTTTTTACAATCGAGTGCCGAAAAAAAGAAAAAAAAATTTCCGGACACTAGTTTATTAATAAAAAATGTTTCTTTATGTGCCCTCTATCATTTCTGAAAATTAGGAATAGTTATTCTGTTACACCCTGTATATATATATATATATATAATTGTAAGTAGTTAAAAGTAAAAATTTTAATCTCTGAATGCAGCTTAAATTGACAAAATGTTACAAGAATTTTTAAGATTTTTAGTTCATTGAACAACACATTTATTTTCTGTTTATTTATACATATTTCTAATCAATAAAGATTTGTGATTGTTTTATCGATTATTATTATCAATGGGATATTTTGTTATCAGAAAACTCTAGTTTCGATATGATCACATGAAGCAACTTGCATTATATATAAATTATATCATTAAAATAAAAACTATTTCAGGATAAAATACTATTTAATAATTTTCGATGAAACTAAACGATCGTCTTCATCAGGTCAAAGTTTGTCAATGACATTTTAACGTCAAAACGTCGTCTTTATAAAATAATTTCAAACAGAATTTTATCCAAATAATCTAGATAAAGTAAAGCAGATTGATAAAGGAAGCAATAGAAATTTATAAAGAAAAAGATAACATCAATCACTGTGAAGGCACTGAGTTAAATACAATTTAGCTTGCATTAATTAAAAATCTATAAAAATTTGATGATCTAGTACTTGTTTGTTACCTAGTACTTGTTTCTATGTTCTGTTATTTACTGTAATGCCATTTGTATCATTTATCCTGATTAATACGGACGCTGAGTTCGTCAAAACGTCGATTTTAAATAGATATTAATACAGAACTTTAACCTACATCAATTTTATTTTAATATAATAAGTTCTGAAATTTTTTTACCTATATTATAACAAGAACAATTCAATAATAATCTTTAATTTATTAATCTTTACTTTGTAGGCTAAAAACTATTAACGCATCTATTGGAATAAATAAATAAAATACGAGGCTTTCTAGACGTCATTGCTTTGCGATTAAATTGGAGCACTTTGACTTGTCTAAGATTTCAAAATTACACTATAATTTTAAAAATCAAATTTATTTCTTTATAAGTAGCAGTTAAATAATAAACTTTCTAACTTTATAATCAAAATGCTAATTGCATATAATTGCAAAAAGTACTTAATTTACCAAAAAAAATACTTTTTAATGATATCAACAAATATTTAAGTAATTATGGTGATAATTTGCAAAATTAAAATTAAAACTTTGTAAAATACTATATTCTAACCAACTTCATCTCAACCTACCAAACACACTATATACTCCAGGGCTTCAAACCGTTATATTTTTCGTTCCGGTTCAATTAAAAAAATTATCGGTTTGGTTCCGGTTTTCGTTTCGGCAAAAATAAGGTTTTTTTTGGGTTCTCGGTTCAGTTCCGGGTGATTAATTTTTTTTTAATTTTTTCAATGTTTTTATTTATACATATTAAAAACTTATTTGCTACTAATAATTTAGAACATTTTACTCCTACTATTATAATAAGCATACATACTAATAAATTGATACAATAATATGAGTAATAATAATTATTAATCAAATAAAGGTGTTTTGGGAACTTTTGCTAGGAATGTAAAAGTTTCCAAAGAAGCCCGTTTGAATATATACAATGCAGTTTTGGTGCCTACGTTGATGTATGGTAGTGAATGTTGGGTTTGGTTGCAAAAGCATAAACAGAAAATGACTGCTGTGGAAATGAGATTTTTACGTTGGGTATGTGGGTGCAAATAGGAGAGATCGGGTACGAAATAGATTGGTGTGAAATTGAAAAAAATGTTGTAGCAAAAGGTGGTATTAGTCAGTTAAGATGGTTCGGACATGATGAGCGAATGATTTTGATGGTATACGTTTGCGTGGACGTACGATGAGTAGTTGGATTGGTATGATTGAGAGTGTTTTGCGTGAGCGAAAGTTTCCAAGTAGTAGGAATAAACGAGCATGTATAAGAGGAATTATGAATGTGGATGAAGCGAAAGTTGCTTGTTTGGATAGGAATTTTTGGAGGCGACAGATTTCGGGATGATAAAAAAGTTTGTGCCACACCCTTTTGTGTACATGACGTGATTGTATATGTATGTATTTATTATTCGAAACTTATATAATTCGTATGTATATTTTTATTATATAAGATAATAATATGTGTTAACGTAACAAATTCTTGTATACAGGTTTTTATTTATTTATAATTAGAAATAATGAAAATTATCCCCGATTACTAAAATATTTTCCAATCTATTTTCATTTAAACTATTTAAAGATTATTATAAACAAAAATTATTATCAAAAAATACACCTGCCTGAAAGTGATCCCTAGTGAAAATGAAAAAAGAAAAAAAAACGACAACTGACGTAAAAAGTAAGATTGCGTTAACGCGCATGTTTTAACATGTATCGAACCGAAAGAAACCGATATTTGTTTTTTCGGTTCAGTTCCGGTTTTCGTTCTTTTTTTGTTCGGTTTTCGGTACAGTTTCGGTTTGAAGCCCTGATATACACTGTACAAAAACTTTGTAAACCTAGGGCTGATTGACAACAGTTTAATATGTAAATTTACAGACGTCATAGGAAAATTATTTACTTTTTCGGTAAAAAGAAGCATATAATATGGTAAAATTAATTATTTTACTTAAAATTACAAAATTATATTATTTACAGAAAATTTATATAAGCCATCATCTTGCTGAAATAATATGTAATTTGTTTTACTATGGTGTTCATCTAAAATGGCAACTTTTTACAGTGTAATATAAGTATAGGTCAATATTTTTTTATATAATCCAAATTTGTTAACTGTTCTATTAAAACAAAAATCTAATTCAATCACTGATCAATACATCAAATCTTCACTATGTATAAAATTATAAAAGCTTTACAACTAAGTTCTGTATAATTTTTAATTAAAATTCAACGTTTCGATATACTTCTCGTACATCGAAAATATACAAATGACATAAATAATAACGAAATAAAACAGAAACAAGTTACCAGGTAACAAATACAAGTAATTAAATACATTGTAAAGTTTCTATAAATTATGAATTAAAGGAAGCCAAATTTTATTTAAATTCGTGCCATCATTTTGAATATGAGTTCTAAAAGATTCTTTACTATGTTCACTAATATATTAATTGAAATAATTTACCTAATATTTGAATAAGGGTTCCAATTAAATCTCTGATCATAGAATTCGTACTGATATTGAGCTGCTAGAAGCATATTATACTCGTTCCACATTCATATTTCCATCTTCATCATAATTACTTGCAGCTTTCGTCGTCAAATAAGTTTCTTTTTTAAATTTGATTCGCTGGTTCGATTTAGTTAACTGCACATTCCAATTCTGAAAACACAAAATAGATTTAACTAACATCGTAAAATTAATTTAAATATATCAATCAATACATGACAAAGATCCGGTAATAGAAACAATTTATTTATACAGCACAACTTGAACAGAGATCCGTTGTCGAAACGCAAAGAAAAGCATTTTGAAAAAAATGGAGCTCTTGAAACTACCACTGCCTCACCACTAACATCGAATTGTAAGAAAAGTGAAAGTGTCGACATTAAATGAAACAGAGATAACTAGACTATAGAACATACTTTATTTCCTATTGAAATTGATCGAGTTAACAGTAAACTGATCTCGTTTCGCCCTTAGATAATAGTGCTATGCCCAGCACACCATATCCTACGCAGTTATTTCTTTCGAAAGACACTGTATTGTGCCGGTATAATCTCACGTATTTGTAGATAGAATTCTTTACAAAATGTAGTTCTGTGCAAGTTCTACTGTATATAATTTTATTTTTAAAAATTATCAATTATTTTATGATATGTGATTGCTAATAATAGCTGAAATATTAACCAATCATTATTATAAAATATAAAAACTATCAGACTTTCTTTACGGCAAAAATAAAGCATTTTAATATGACAAAGATTTCAAAGTTGTATATTTTCTTTAAGCAAAAAAATTTAAAAATATAACTATATTTCTTTATAATTGTTAAACTTTCTGACTTTCTAATAAAAATACGAAAAGTATTTAATTGTAAAAAGTACTTAAGTTACCAAAAATACTTTTTTTAAAGATATCAACAACTACTTAATTAAACAATTGCATTGATTATTCGTAAAAAATTCTATTGTTTAAAAATTGTAACACTTTTTATAATATTACGTACTAAGTAACTTTATCCATTACATCGACCTACCCAATAACTTGTATTAAAAGTTTACAAGTATAAATCATATTTATCAATTTTATATAATCAATTTTTTGTTTAACTGTTTTATTAAAACAAGAATCTGAGTAAATGATTCAACAATATATTAAAGTTCCACTATAATTAATAAAATAAAATAAATTACCTTTCTATTTTAATATGAATTCCATTTAAAGCTGATCACATAATTTGCAATATTATTGAGTCCATAAGCATGTTTTACTGGTATCATTTTCTTTCCGATTCAAATTTCATCTCTATCTTCTTCATCACTTGCATCATTTTGTGTCGCTAGGATCAATATCTATCAGTTTAATTCTTCCGATTGATTTATTAACCCCGTGTTCTGATTCTGAAAACACAACACAAATATCAACATCCTAAAATAAATTTAAAATATGAATACAAATATATAGAAAAGCCCGATAGAAGCACGATAAAAAATTCTTATAAAGTAAAACCTGCGCAGAGACCTGTTGCAGAAGCCGAAATGAGAAAAACTGAATAAATAGGGCTCTTAAACAACATATTGTTAAACGAATGAAAGTATCGACATAGATGAAGTAAGCAAAATACACCCCCCGTGTAGTAAACGTACTTTATTTCCTTGCAAAATTAATCAAAGTTTAGTAAACTGGATCTCGCCCCGCTCTTGTGTATTATTAATTACTAATTTGTGTTGCAACGTAGCTCGATACAAAATCCACTGCATATAAATTTATAAGTATATATAGTGGCTGGTACTGTACTCCAAATTCAGTTTTTGACTATTTTATTTTATTTGTTAAGTTCTTGTGATAATAAATTTTGTTGAACAGTAATACCAAATAAATAGTTCCGAAAATTTAAAAAAATATATATTATCTTAGAAAATAACTTTATGTCTGTTCTGAACTTATCAATTTATTACAATTTTGTAAAGAAAAAAAAATTTAACCAACAAATAACATTTAGCAACTTCAAAGCTAAAAGTATGTGAATTCGAAACAAAAAAATTAACTTGTAGTTTATTAGTTATAATTAGAAAATAAATCTAATAAAATTAAAAGCATACACTTCAATGTTAAATACGTATTTGTTTTAAATTCATTTGCAGTATCAATATTATCAATGCTGAGTGACTCTCATTTGAACAATAATTCAAAAATAATTATTAATTTATAAATGAAAAATAAAATAAGCAAAAAAATAAAAAGATCATAATATTTTTGTAGAAAACAGAATTAGCTAGAAATGAATATTACGGCAACTACAGAATACACAAAAACAAACGTCCCTGAAAACAATTGTTTTTATAACTACAGAAAAATATATTACAAAACAAAAGAATACTTACAGTTAAAAATCGAAATTCACGAGTAACAAACTAGTTTAACATAAATATCCACTTCAAACTGCATAAAATCATACGAACTGAATGAACTAAAGAAAATAACTTCTCCATGCAGCATTCAACCGCATGGCAACGATCAACTACATACCCAACGAACACCAACGACAAAATGGCTGAACCATAAGCAGTGGCGGGTCAATATTTGCTTATGTGTGCAATAAAATTAAATTTTATTTATGAGCATTAAAGCGATTCTATTATTTTTACTAAAATAATTTAACAATAATGCTGCTGAAAACATGTATATTTTATTTTCAAAAGATTAATGATTAGTTGATAAATTCACTAAAAAGTTTTTAGTTCGTACGCCAATGATTAAATGGAAGACTTTCATGTGAAATCAGCAACAAGAGTAGTCACCGCCTATATTTGAATTATAAATATATTTATTATATAAATTATTTTATTTATTTTTATTAATATTATTATATTAAATTGTAATGATAATATAAGTATATTTTGTATAATTGTATAAAATAACTTGATATAGTTAAATAAATATGAATATTATTTCACGAAAATTTGATGACTTTTTTATATTTTTTTATAAATTTTTAATTAGAAATCAAATTTAAAAATTAAAATAAACAACCTAAGGCCGTTTTATTTTAATATTTTTAAGTAGTTTGTAGTTCAAATAAGATCAATTTTATGCACATAGATAACTTCTATTTTTCTTGAAGTAGGTAGGTATTTGATAGCATTTTCTTTAATAAAGATAACATTAAAATACAATTAAAATAATTGATAATAATTATTGCACTTATTCAGTTTTAGTATTACATTTCGCATCAAAGCAAATAATACAAATTTTCAAATACGTTTCTGAATAGTGTTCCAACAGGTATTATTATAATTATGAGCAATAAGCTCGTTGCACTCAGTAAAATTTACGATTTTAAGGCGAAAGATTAAAAGATTATATAATAACAATGTTATAACAGTATTTTTATTAAAAAAAAAATTGGGAATTATAATTGCAGAACTGAAATCTTTTTTACAACTGCTTTAAAGAATATAGAGTTTTTAATTTTATTTTCTGTACAAATATGATGTTTTTCATTTCCGTAAATTTATCTATAATAAGAATTACAACCAAGTATAATTCTCTTTATCTTTAATACCGATATTAGATAAATAAATTAGGTATAGTTTCAGTAAAATAAAAGTGTGATAGAATAATTGTCTTACGAGTCCAAATACTTGAAAAGCCACTTACTCTTATAACTTCTATTTTGTTCATTATAATTTTTATTATCTATTCTTGTAGTTATCTAATAATAAAATACAGTTTTACCCAGCTGTGTTCAGTGGAGTTGATGTGGCTCGAATTTTATTAGAAACAAATCAATTTCACTTAGCGTCAGGTAGTTTATTCCGTGTTATTTTTTATGTTTTAAGTTAATTTTAACAAAAATACCAAATATAGGAATGGAAACGAATGAGAAACGTATTTTCAATGATAGAGCTGCATTTACTAGAAATAATTATATTGAACAATAATATGTTAATATAAAATAAATTTTTATCTATATAAAAATGACATAGTATTATTGGATTGTTCTCATTAAGGAGGCTTTTACTTTTTTGAGGCTTAAAAATGCATGTTTTTTGGTATTTTTTTTCTCAGGCTGGATAAGAAATATCGAAGACAGGTTTTGACCACTTTGTTTAATGATATTCAAACTACAAATCGATTTTTTTCTGGCTGCAAATCTTCAATTATCCAGCTTGCAGCGACAAAAATGCAAACAATAATTTGCGTGCAAGCCTCCATGCGCGGTATTCCCGCGGTCACCCGGATCATCTTAAATCAAACCTTAAAATATATAAGATTTTCGAGGAACCTAGCTAGGACTAAGTTGATCGGTCAATAATTAACAAAATGGCAGCCATTTTAATAAAAAGGGCATTTTTTCGGGTATTTTTTTCGACTTTACAGGGCCTAAAAAATATTTATTATTTATCGATTGAAAAGATTCTAGTTTGGTTCCTCGAGAATTTAATTAGCTATAAGTTCCGCCAAAAATTATTCGAATCGGTTAAAAAGAATTTGAGTTACGTTACTGCGCGATTTTAAAAATCTGATTTCGAGAAAAACGCGATTAAAGTTTTGAAACTTACGGTTAGTCTGCGTTCCCAGGACCATAGATTAGATTAGAGAAAAAAATATTTCCGTTTCTAATTCGGAAAAACGGTTCCAGAGTTGAATACTAGACACTTCAAGGTATCAAAAAATGCAATAAAAAAAAATCGATTTTGTCGAAAAAAAAAAGTAAAAGCCCCCTTAATAATTATGTTCCAATTAATTATAGTTCTAACAGTAATAATTTTAATAAGAATGACATCATTGTTTAATTTTCCTCATACGTATAACATATAAATCAATTCATATATTCGCAATATGAATAATTCCATACTAGCAATAAATAGTTTAATATTCATAAATGAAACTTCTTGCGGATGAAAAATAACAATATTTTCTTTTTATTAGTAATACAAATATAATACATAATAATTTATTTACCTGATAATTATAAAAATTTAAAATTAAGAAATTTCAAAATTACAATAAAAGACTATTATTGAAATATATATTGAAATAAATTATATGTAAAATAAGTACGAATTTTAGATTACCAATGAACTAGATTATAAATGTAGATTTAATGAGGGTTTTCATAACTGTATATATTTTTTATATTGTTTATTGTATAGCTTTCTTTTTTTTTGAGCTAAACAAAGTTATTATTATGTGGGGCTTTTCCGGTCTACTACAAACAATTTTTGTGTGAATGAATGTGATGATGATTTGGGTTTGTGTTTAGTAAAATACACTTGTATTCGAATTCCGCGCCAGTCAAACCTAACCGAGAAAGCTAGTTTACGAAAAAAAAAATGCAACATATAACTTATAAATAATTATATTTAATTTTAATTTCCTATATAACTAAAAAAATAATAAAAAAAAAGGTAAAACTTTACAATAGAATGACCAGATTTTGCTGTATTCACGTTAGATGAAAAACCAGTGATTCTCAAAATGTGTGACAAGACAAAATGTGAGTTTAAATGTGTCTTAACGGTCTATTAAACACAACTCCTACCTGCAACTTACCTACCGAACCTACCCTAACCTAACGGACTTCTTAACATAACATAACATAAGGAACAATCACATTTCTTAACATGATATAACTCTTAACAGACGAAAATGATAAAATTACTAATGAAACATTTTGAGGTTCACTGGTTATACACACCAAACATGGGCGTTCCGATGTTCACGCATGCGCAAATTTTGTTTTTTTTCAATATTTGTGAATACAGCAAAATCTGGTCATGCTATTATACAGATCAGCCAAAAAAAGTATGTATTTAGTTAAATACTGTAATTTTAGTAAGGTTATTTAGTTGTACATCCAGTTATATACACTTATTACTTTATTTAATTTAATTTAATAATTAAAATATTAATTTACTTAACATCAATAGAAATTTAAAATACTTTTACTATTATAATATTCACTTATTAAACAATGTATTCAAATATTGTAGGGTAAAACGTTCCGATTGTGATACCATCATAGATTAACTATATCGCTTACGCTCAAGATCGGAATCTCCCATGTTAATTTTTATGACACAGTTAGTATTATTTTTTGGCAATAATAGATGTCACTACTATGGATTTTATAGACTTTGTTTTCTTCGGGTTCGGGTCTTTGCTTTTATTTAAATTTTCAAGCTAAATTATTTTCTGATAACATGATTGGAAAATATCTATAAAGTAAGCGAATTTACTTTATAGACATTTCAACAATCATGTTATCAGAAAATACTACTTATTTATAGAAATATAATAAAAATTAAATAACAACTAAATATTTTGTAGAACAAAATACAATTAAAATATGTTTTTTTTATATATCGTTTGTATTTCTTTAAACATATGTTATATAAATCCAAAAAACATCTTTAAAATACATATATTTAATGTTAATATATTTATCTTAAGGAATTATCTGTTTAATAGCTCACATATAACCTAAATAAAAATAAATGTAGTCTATTTTGTTTATATATAATATATAGAAGGATATAGTGCAATTTTAATATTTTATTAATAAAAATGTTCGCGCACAAAGCACAACGAAGCAAATGGTCGCCTGTTTTTTCAAAAAAAAATTCCAAATTAATAATAATGTTCTAAAATATCAATGTTTATATTTATAATTTAAATAAAAAATAAATAAAAAAATATCACAATGCAGCCATGAACGACATCTAGTAACACGAAAAGAAAACAATATCTTCAGAAACTACATTCTCATGCCATCTATTATTGCCCATACAAAATAATATAGCGGCAAATTTTGTCCTATGTCAGATTCCACCCCATCTAGCGGTTTTAATATTATACAACGAGACAGATAAATACAATAAGGACTGTCAAATGTCACTTATCTAACCTCATTATATAATCATTTTAATATTTACCTATACAAACTTAAAAAAACAAACTACAAATTAATATTAATAACATAAAAATGTTTATGTTTGAAAAACTTTGTCGTTTGTGCACAACTGATAAAGGTGTCTCGTCAACGTTGAACAATTCCGATACAGATAAAATAATTTTATTGGACAAATTAAATCTACTTGCACCAGGTCTCGTAAGTATAAGAATTTAAAATTTAGTGCTATGATTTTATATTGAAATGTTATTCTAGCTAAAAATAAATAGCAGTTTACCAATTGGCATATGTACAATATGTATTGCACAGTTAAATCAAGCTTGCAGATTTATGAAAAAATGCTTTCGTTCGCAAGAAATTCTAGACAAATATTTAGAACAATTGCAAAATGGGCTACATGCAGAACAAAGTAATAATCATGAAATTGTAATAAATGCAATAAAATTGGAACAAAATAATGCAATCAGCTATATGAATGTTATGAATATTGAACAAACTGATGAAGATTTTCTTAATACATTAGTGAATTATGAAATAGAATCGGTTTTTATAAAACAAGGAAACATTATTGAGTGTAATGATTGTTCCGAATCTATTCAAGTAAACTTTGAAGATGATATTAAAGACGAAGAAACAAATGTCCAAATGGAAATCAGTGAAGAAGAATGCAATTATCCATGTGATATACAATCTAATAGAAACGTAACTGAAAAATTGGGAAGTTTAAGTAAAGTGAATATAATTGATATTAAAAATGAAATAATTGAAGAACATCTGTCTGAAACTGATATTATTGATTATGAGTATAACGAAGTAAAATTCGAAGATAAAATTAAACTAGAAGATCATGACAGTAAAAATTCATTTACACAAAATGAACATATACACATAGGCGAAAAATCATTCCTGTGTAAAACGTGTAGGAAAGCATTTGCTCGAAATGAACAATTAATCAGACATATTCGAATACATACAGGTGAGAAACCCTATCAGTGTAAAACATGTACGAAAGCATTTGCTGAAAAGAGACAATTAATCAGACATATTCGAACACATACAGGTGAGAAACCCTATCAGTGTAAAACATGTACGAAAGCATTTGCTCATAATGATAATTTAATAAAACACATTCGTATACATACAGGCGAGAAACCATTCGAGTGTAAAACGTGTAAAAAAGCATTCGCTCACAAAGGAGATTTAATAAAACACATTCGTATACATACAGGCGAGAAACCATACCAGTGTAAAATGTGTAAGAAAGCATATAAACAAAGCGCTCATCTAAACACACATATTCGTAGTACACATCCCACATTTGAAAATATCGCATCATAACGTAAAAGATATGATGGTAAAACTTGTGCAATTTGATTCGAAAATTAAAGAAACGTACTGAAAATATAGGTACAAAAATTATCATCACACACACACACACACATGACAAGATCACTACTAGTGTATATTTGCTATTTATTACTTGATTGCATCTATGTACATATATTTTTGTTTCCATTTTATTTCATTTTTTTTTTTAGTTTACTACCTAACGCCCGGTTTTATGAACAAGATTTACCTCGAAAGTTAACTAACACTGGATTAAATTCAGTTAATTTATAAAATACATCTTGAATTTTTAAGTTTGTTAGAAAATTCTAAAATTAATTAACATCATGTAATATTTGACACTTATTATACACTTCACATATCTTTCTTCGATCATAATTTTAACTGCAAATATTTACAATAAAAATTCATTTTCATAGAACAATAATAATACTTACATTATTATTATGTATTTATTTTTTTTTAATATTGTGGTACTTTATACTTTTCTAAATAAAACAAAAGTAGAAATATCAAAATTTTAACTCCACCTTTGTGTAGGAGTTAACTAGGGGAAAGTCATTTTTGACTGACATTTTCAAATATAATTTCGCATTAATGAACCCGGACATCTCAACCTGGGTGTTTCATTTATTTTGTTTAGTCCTGCTTTTATAACAATTACTTAAATTGTCTGAAAACCGAGCTTGTATTACCAGCTAAGATATTTATATATAGACTATTGTAATTTATATGTAGATATTTTATGTGTACACTTATGAATTTTTAGATTAAAATTGATGTTAAATATTTGTATACAGCAGTTATATGATTTACTTAAAATATTAAATAAATTTTATGTAAACTTTTCACAAATAAATTTATTTTCAACATACTTGTAATTTGGTATAATTCATTATCTCTAAATAAGCGTTATAATAATTTATAGCAACAATTGATATTCAAATGATTTAATGATTAGTACAACTTTTAACTCCATTTAAATAAAATAAAAATTCAAACTTTACTTAGGCAAAAATACTTTCATATTTCGCGGTAACCACACTGTAATACGCCAACAAACTATGTGGTTATTAAATTTATTATCTCTAAAATTTTTATTATTGTAATATTTAAATTATATAATAATAAATAATTAATTAAATATATAAAAAAATAATATTAAAAAAATATTTCAAGAAATTTAATATATACGCATGCGCAGCTTTTTAAACCTCAATATAACTAGTTCTAAACAAACAATATTTTCAGAATACAATTTTAATTAATAAATAGGAAAAATAATGCATATTTATTAAACTTAAATATTTTATCTTTTTTTTATTAAGTTAATTTTATACTAATTTTAAATAAATTATTAAATTTCAAATTATCCACTATTTCGCCAGTGTCGCACCAATCGCTTATACTGCCCGTTGTGATGTGACATGTGTGTGGTCTGTGTGTGGCAGGCACATTGTTTTCGCTTTAGAAGTGTAATTGAAGTGTTAAATATGTTGTTATTTCGTTCATTTAATTTAATCAGTGATTTAGTAATATATTATATACAAAGTTTAAAATTCTTTTACGCCAGTTGATGTTATTCAATTATCTGAAGAAAATTAGTATTGGAACTACACGAAACTGTTAACATTTTCAAACACATGTGCTTTTCATAGCTACAAGTAAGTAAATAAGTATAATTTATTTAATTTTTTGATTTATAGCAAGCAGCATATTCTTTATGTTATTAGTTAGTTTTACAAGGTTTTTATAAATTTTAGATGACAGACATTTCATTTTATCAAGCGTCAAATCATAACAAAACCAAATGTGGATGGATGATGATGAAAACAAAAGAAATTACTATTTTGGAAACTATATTCAATAAAGTTTTGACTGTAATATATTTATGGAAGAATCATAAAAAAGGAAAAGGTATTTTAATTAGATATTCTAAAAATTATTATTCAGAACTCATTATATTAAAATAACACGATTTCAGGTTATTGTTCAGTATTAATAATCGACGTTTCGACGAACTTATCGTTTATCTTCATCAATTTTCTTGATGAAGAAGAAAATACGTTGAGTTTAATAATATTAATACTGAACTATAGTCTAAAAGCGTTTTATTTTAATATTTTATGTAGTTTCGTAAACTATTTAATTTCATTAAAATATAACGTTCTGGATGAAACCTGTTTTAAATAGATATTTGACTTTGGCATTAAAATTTAACATTTATTTATGAAAAAGCGAGCACTAGAAACATTTATTTTTATAGCCGTGACGTTTTCAAGCATTGCTCACGTAGGGCACTATATCTGAGACAATTCATTCATTTATTTGAATATTGTTTAATACTTGGTTTAACACATTTATTAATGCCCGATTTCTTCACTATTTATTTAAACTGCGATTTTCTAAACTCCGATTAAAGTTAACCGAACAATAACCATTTGTCGGATTTCTTCACTCGCATGCAGGGTTAACTAATCTACGGTTCGAAACTCCAGAAAATACATTTGGCGCCGTCGCAAATCAAATTGCAGCTAATGTCATACGGTTTGTATGCATATTATTAACTTTATAAATATCAAACAACTTATTACATTGACTATTATTTAAATATTTTATATGTAATATTATTTTTATCTTATGACATATATGTATTCTAATTAATATAATTAAGGAAAAAAAAGTTCCATATTTATTTTTCTGTAGTATTTATGAAATGTATGATTTTCATAAATTTTTACAATTTACATTACATAAACAATAAATATTTGACTAAATATAAAGGATCATTAACTAGTGTAGGTCCTATGATACGCTTGAACAAAAAAATATTTTATTCTATATTAATAAATAAAGTTAAAACAATTTGTCAATACATATTACATAATAATATTCATTTATTTGTTAATTTGAATTTTATTATAAATAACATTTAATGTATTTTACATATTTAATAATAATAAAATTAATATAAATTAGAAAAAATATATATTTAAATATCTTATTTAAAATCAATGCAAAACACGAAATGTCAAAAGACGCGTAAGGTTATGAAAGATATGAATAGTTATAGTTCCAGCCAATGTTCGTCGGTTAACTATAATCGACGAATAACATCTAGCTGGAGTTTCGTGAGTGTGAAGAAAACCGATTTCAAGGTTTAAACTACGTTTAACTTTAGTCGTGGTTTAACCGAATGTGAAGAAATCGGGCATTAGACAGATGTATTCAAAACTTTATACAAACTTGTAATTTTTTCATTTAAAATTACGTTGAGTTGTACGAAACATTGAAATAGATCATTTGCTCGACGAGTAAGAAACATTGCTGTGAATATTTTTGTGGTCAACGTAATTCTATTTTAGTATTCGGGTCGTCATATCGGAACATGTTTAATAAAATTATACTGTATAATTTCTCATATTTAAATAAATTTCATAGTGCGTAATGTTTGTTTCAAGACAGCACAATTTAATACGTTGTTATCGATAAAGCCTATTTTAAGTCGATCGTGCCATCTAGTGACTATCATATGGTGTGTTGAGAACAAGTCAATTTTTTTTTTCAATTTAAGATTTAATTGCTATGTTATAGGTAATTATTAGTATATAGGTATACATTGAAAATTAAATAGTGTATTCTGAAATTGAATCAAATCAACTGGTTGGTTTTTTTCAACAAAATCAGTTGCATTTCAGTTACACGGTTTCTTGAAAATTTAGTTTATTACTTCGTTTTCCTGATTTTTTACCGTGCGAATTTAAATTTGACACTTGAACATATAAGTTTTGCGAGATTATATCTGGTAATATATTTTTAAGATTTTTTTTTAACAAACTCAAATACTATTAATAAATAAATATATAATTTTATTAAAATAATATTAGTTTAAATTCTATAAGATAAATATAAAAAAAATTAATATTTCTAAAAGTTATTTGAAAATGTAATAAAAAGTCATATTCGGTTACATAGTTTTGTATGTTACTATACAAATTATAGATTTATAAATAAATAAATTTATCTTTATAATTTATAATTGTTTTACTAGTAAATATCAGAGCTAAGCAATCGGTTCATTTGGTTTCATTTCGGAATAAATACATTATAACTGTGACAGTTAACTTTTGCATCATTTTTATTTAAATTTACATTATAGCAATTTATTACCCTAATCTTTATATTTGTAGTATGCGTAAGTTTTAAATATGTCTGTAAAAACCATAAAACAAATATTTATATTTTGAACATTTCCACGCAAAATTCTCAAACTGCAAGTATAGAGATTATATTGTTTCTATTGTGTTTAGGTCGGCATCAAACTGGTTCTAGCAGCATTCAACAATCTCGTCTATGCAGTCGGCTAATGTGACAGCTGGAACTGTTCGAATTCTACATTCTAAGATAAATTCTCTACTGAAGTTTACGATCCAGAGATACAATCATGGGTGCGGGTGGTCGGTTCTAGTTTGACCTTCCCAAGAGTTAATGTTTGTGTAGCTGTTATCGGTGATCAACTCTAATGCTGTTCAGGTAAATTTCACAAAATTTCTGTTTATTTAAGGATATTGACATGCTGCAATTTCTGATTTATTTCTATGATTCTATATCAGTGGGACTGTCCGCTCTAATAGAATTTTAATCGTCCTACATTATACATTGGTCTAAAATAGTAATATATTCTAAATATTGTGTTCTAAAATTATATAGTAACTACTATAACTACTATAACTATACAACTGAAATAGATGAGTTTATAAAAAAGTATAAAGAATACGAAATACGCCGAATCTTTGCCGCTAAATTAGCAATTTTTTATAATTTTTTTTGGGCTTATGGAAGATAAATTTGAAAAATATATGTATTAAATGCACTTTTTAGAGTAGAATATAAATTGGTAAAAGAAAATTAGTGGACAGGGCTGCTATTAAGCATTTATCCATTATTTATTTATAATTTACAATTTACAGTGATATAAAGTATAGTTTTTTAACACTTGTGGAAAAATTTGTGTTTACTGCGTTTTAATGATAATTTTGTTATTATTATTAACGATTATTCAGGACGCTCACAAAAATTGTTTTGGTTATATTTACCCTTTAAAGATATTTTAAACAATGAAGTTGTATAAAAAAAGTGTGTACGATACATAATTTTTTTTAAGAAAGTGGCTATTTATACATACGGTATGTATAACGCAATTGGCTATTTATACATACAGTATTTTTCCGTAATTGGCTATTTAGGGTAGGTTAGGTTAGTAGGTTGGTTTAGGTTTTTTTTTTTTTAGTATGTATAAATAACCAATTGCGTATGTATAAATAGCCTCATCCTTTTTTAAAATCAAAAAAGATCAAATAAGCAATGTAAAAACAGTTTCTTTGTTGATTTTGGTTTTTTGAAATTATTATAGTTAAGCACAAATTAAGCTTACACTAGTAACATGTGAATCAACTGTTTTTTGATACAATTTAATACAATTTTATAATTTTTCATAAATTTGTTGTTTTACTTAAGTATTCATATTGGTATATATGTAAATTTTCAACGTAATATGATATGTTAATTTTTTCAATAATAATTTCTCTGTTAGAAAGTATTTCGTTTAAATACTTTGGTGTGACTGTTGGTTCTGTGATGACCACAACGGATTTTTAAAAAAAATATGAACAACAGTATTTAAATAAAATAATTTTTGAGAAAGTTTACAATTTTAATTTATACATACATATGGCAAACATTCTACAATAGAAACCTAAAATTCAGAAGTAAAATTAAAAATCTAATTTAATCTAATCTAACCACAATAGTAACACAAGTGCTCGCCCTAGATTCTAAGTTCGCATTAACAAATAACAGAAAAACTATGAATACAAAACAAGTGTTACTGCCTACAAATGTTGTATATAATATTTATAAAAAATACTTAGCTTTTTGTTATTTATTTTTTTTAGAATTATAGAAGTTATGCTTAACATTGTTTTATTTCGCGAACGAAAACTTAATTATTATGTAAATTAATTAGAGATTCGAACTGAATTGAAATGTAAAAAAAATCGTTACTATTTTTTACGAAACTAAAACAGAAACCGAACTGATTATTCACAAAAAAAATGTTGAACTACTTTTTTTGACACACACCGGCTCAAATTGGTTTCGTTTATATAAATTTTTTAAATATAGATCTGTACTAATAATATATGAATATTATAAAAATTATTATATTTATATTTTAATAAAGTAATCGGATCATATTTACATTATTATAAAATATAAAACGTTTATGTAACTTGAAAATAAATAGGTATATAAAATAATATTAATGATCATTGACATTAATTTATTTAAATTTCATCATTGCTGATGATTAAAAAAAAAAAACTTTTTACCACAGAAAAACGACTCGTTTTCTCACCTCAATTTACAAGTGATTTACTTCAAAAACAAGGTTGCACGTCGCTAAAAAAATGTAATAGGTTCGGTTTGCGGTTTTTAATATTTTGTCGGTTTGGTTTTTGTTTCGGTTTAACATAAAATGAATTGATAAATAAATAAAAACTAAAATATAAAAACCGAAATTGCTTACATAAAAACATCGATAAACAATGTATTTTAAAAATCTTAATTTAAAAAGAAAAATTGCATATTAGAAAAAAATCATTTCTAAATAGGATATTATTTTATTATAAAAACTGTCTTATTTATTTCCACTTTATTATAATTTAATGCAAATGTTGTATCTATATACTTGTGATTTTTATGGTTAAAATTAAATATATAGGGTAGTAGCATGTACCAACTTAGTCGCGCGATTAAGTTGTTACATGATACTACTACTCATACTAGTTACCTAGATTTTTTTTTGTTTTTAAGTATAATTGTATTTTTTTATAATTTAATATATCACTCTTGAATCAAAAAGCACTATGGAGAAATTAATCCGACTAATGGTAAATGAGAAATCTGCTGTCGTGCACACAAGATATACATTTAAAACGCAAACGCATTGCAGGTTTTTTTTCCTGATTTCAGCGATATGCATATATTTGGTTATTTTCAAAATTAATAATTTTATAAAATAAATTAGCCGAGTGCCATTCTGTAAAATTCAATACAGAAAGTTTAGCATTCAGTTATCAAGAAATATAATATTATTTTTCAGATTATTTTTATATAAAATAATGATACAACTTTGAAATCTTACACATGATAATAATTTCTATTTTGCCGTTAGGCAGTGAGGTCATAAAAGTAGCGTATTTTATACATTTTATCTACTAAATATGCTAATAGTTTCAAGCACACATACATTTGTAAGTAAACTGTAAGATTAAAAATAATATTGAATTTTATTGTAACTATAAATACTTGAACAATAACTTTTTATCATCATAACTAAACGAGTTAAATTAACTATATATTATGGCAATTAACACATTGTTTCTAAGTTCCAGATTTTAGCACATTGTGTTATTATATATTGTTTCTTTTTGTCGTATTCATGTAATTCGTATAATCAGTATTATGTAATTATGTACATTGTACGTATGTCGTAACTCATATATGGAACTTTTGCCGACGATAAGCGAGTTAACATAATTTAAATTTAAATATATTTTTCCAATAATAATATTTATTTCACAGTTACTTTATATTCTGTTACTTTAAAAATAACGATTCGTTAATATGAAAATTCTTGAATCTCGTAAGAAATTTCGTTGCAATCTACATAGAAAGATTTCTTACGGAATTAAGAATTTTTATTTTAACGAACCATTATTTTTAACGAAATTGTTTCAGAATACGGGGGTTAATGATTGTTAATTATTATAGATATAACATAAAAATTATAAATAGCGGTATGATTATTCTAGTATGACATAAAAAAAATAATTTATCTTATATGCATATGGTAAATCGATCATTTGTTGCTGACGACAATATTTAAAATAAAAATGGAAAATGTTTTGCTCCAAAATTTTCATATATTTGTTTTAAATATTATTATAAATAGTTCTAGTACATTAATATGTCTGACTGTTCCATTTGACATATACAAATTTTCGTCTAACTTTCATGGCATTTGCTTCTGAAGATAATTTTTTATAATGAAAATCCAATTATGTTTTGTAAATTTAAATTATATTCCGAAGAATAAAACAATTATGTTTGTGGAAAATTCAATAAATATTTCTTATTTTAATAAAAGTATTTGGAATTGAATGGAAATAATGCTTTACCTTAATTTAATTAATATTATTTTATATAGATATTGTTTCTTGATTGATTGTGTAAGCAAATAAAGAATCTTAATTTGTAATTGATTTTCTCAAAATTGGACTTGTAATACTTTCTCACTGCAACTTAACTCAAATACGGTTGCATTGCAGTGACAGGATTCTGTAGCATTTTCCTAATCTTAATCTAAATTGAAAAGTTTACTATGTTAATTTAACTCCGTTTATAAGATAAATACAAAACATGTGTCAGAAATTACGTTCAATGCTGAATAGAACTGAAGCAATATTGCTAGAATATTGGGTGGAATGTTTGCGATCAACGTAAGCAAAATTACTTTGTTTTAAGTTCGTATTGCTTCGGTTCTATCTGGTACTGAACGTATATACTGACATCCACTGTACTTATCTGTATTAAAATTATAGTTACATTTTTTTATCGAATTATGTCTATATTGAAGCAGTGGCTTTGCTTTATTTATTATTAAGCTACACCAAAAAGTTACTTAGTATCAAAATTTTAAATTTTTTAAAAATAATAAATAAATTACTTTAATTTTTATAATTTCATTTTTAATTAAATTTAAAAAATAAATGTTTGGTATTAAATAATAAAAAAGAATATAGCATTTAATTAAATTTTAAGAAATTGAAGTAAATGTATTTTTTAAAGTTATATTGTTGTTCTTCATTATGTGATCTGCCACAGATAAAGGGATTTTTATGCTGATATTCTGTATTATTCTATGAATTCTGTAGTACTATAGAATCTTGTTTTTTTTTTCAAATAAATTGAAAATTGCATAAAAAGACAAAAGATTCTATAGAGCTTAGAGAATAATACAGAATACGAGCATTAGTCTCACTGAAAATAGCACAAAACTGTTAAAATTTATTGCTGTTAAAGTTTTACATTTTTAATAACATATTTTCGCATCATATTTACCAAAAGTGTAAAACACTATTTAGCTTAAAAAAAAAACTAAACTAGAATGGATTAAAGATGTATAGTAAAAATGTAGGTAGCGTTTAGTTCAATAATCTAAAAATGTAAAATTTTGCCTCAAATCGCCTTTATTGGTTCTTCCGAAGATAAGGGTCCTATTCTTATGTTTTAAGTTAGAAGATTTTATTCAAAACTGAAGAGCACAGAAAATATTTATAGTTAAAATCCTTTTTATATAATTTATTTTTAGTTATGACTTGTTTACAAATACATTTCAAAATGACATTGATGTCTATCAATTGTAAAATTTGAAAATATTCTTTGTTAGTATTTTATTGTATTGTAATCGGAGAACGGAGACAAATATTTATGCAAAGTTTGAAGGCAATCGATTGACAAATGGGACTGCAAATAAATAAAGTTGTTAAGTTAAATAAAAATACACAAATTAAGA
The DNA here is from genome assembly GCA_963966155.1 of Clivina fossor. Taxonomy (NCBI): domain Eukaryota; kingdom Metazoa; phylum Arthropoda; class Insecta; order Coleoptera; family Carabidae; genus Clivina; species Clivina fossor. The sequence goes on from OZ014558.1 coordinate 15,578,212, forward strand.
ATTTGGCTAACGTTGTCAAAAAAAAGATAGTGTAATTTCGGTTTGCTGTAATCCTAATATGTCGTATGTCGGTAGATACAATTCAATTGAAATATGTAGAATGTAATAAACGCTATTGGCATTTCACTGTTTTAAATTTATTTATTTAAATTGAAATAGTGTTGTCGCAAAAAGTCGGCTACATAAATGATAGAATTTTATTAATGTATTTGTGAAAAACTTTTTAAAATTAATATTGATGTGGCCAATAGTGAAGAGTTTCAGTTATAATTATTTAAATGTATTTTAGTAAAAAAAATACAACAAAAACTAGTAAATTATAATAATTTATTAAAAAACTAAATATGAAATGAATATGCATCAGATTTTCTTTTTGCAAAAATCGAAAATACGTTCTTTAATAATATAATTAGAAATATGGCAATCCTGTTATTTATAGTCTAGTACTAATTGATAGCTGCTAATTTAGTAATCACATTTCACTAATATTTACTGCATTGAACCATTTTTTATAATATCTGTATTTTGTGTACTTTAATAAAAAAAAATTGTTTTCATTTCACAAAGTATTATTCAAATAATAAGGCATGACTACCATATTTTGTAGGTCAGGAATATAGTATTGGCTGAAATACACAATTGTCACATGCATGTGTCATACGAATACTAGAGACGTCATCAGGGCCGGATTAACACTATGAGGGGCCCTAAGCACAACAGATTTTGGGGGCCCCTCCCCCCCTTTTTTTTTACAAATTTTATTATAGAATAAAGTATTTTGTAGAGTAATCAAATTCTCTGATTCGTAGAGAAGGTTATTGCCAGGAAAATAAGTAAATGAATATTGACACCATTAGTACGTCTTCTTATGGTGATGTCGAAAGTCTGCTGTAACAAAGTTAGTGTCTTTGTTAATAAAAAATGAACAAATAATAATTTTACTATAAACCGACCTTTCCGACATTCTATGAATGTTGGAGAATATGTGTGACTGACAAATCATAACTTTTATTAACACATGATCTAGAAAAACGTTTGTTCGCGAATTTTTGTCGTCTGCTACGAAAGATCGCGAAAAAACGTTTTTCTCGATAATGCGTTAATAAAAGCTTTGATTTGTCAGCCACGCATATTCTCTAACATTCATAGAATGTCGGAAAGGTCGGTTTATAGTAAAATTATTATTTGTTCATTTTTTATTAACAAAGACACTAACTCCGTTGCAGCAGACTTTCGACATCACCTTAATTTAAAATAATGTAAGATGAATTTGAATTAAATAGTAACTTTAATTTTTTACAATTTCCGCGGGGCCCCCAAAACTTCGGGGCCCTAAGCTATAGCTTAGTCAGCTTATGCTATAATCCAGCACTGGACGTCATAATGTCGTTAGAATGAAGATACGTTACGCATACAATAAGCTAACCGCTGTGTGCCACTGTTTACAAGCCCGTGAAACTGAGTTTAATTGCTATATAAAACGACAGTTTTCTTTTCGTTATTAGCTTTAATATCTTTAAAATGATTAATTTGAAACTATAACAATAAATAAATCCTATTTAATACAAATGCTAGTAATTTCTTTTATATTAATGTTGGCAATACTTAAGGTAATATTGCCAATATTAGTATACTATCGTTCTATAAAGTATAAATATTATTGCAATTTTATTTTTATCAAAAATAAAAAGAATTAGGATATAGTTTGTTTTGTTTTACGTGTTGGCACTCACTCGTGACGTAAGTTTAATAATGTTTAGACCAGCTTTACCGTCCGAAAATCTCCGGCCCAAGGCTGTGAAAGAGTTGGCAACCCTAGTCTTCGGCGGTTGATTTTTCTTATTTCTCCGAATACTTCTGGCAAGCAAGTGGTTGTGTATTATTTCAGAATTGACAATTCTACGTTGCACCAATGGTACGGTTGCGACATATCCAGTTTTCCCGAAAAAACCGGCGACCATTTGCCTCAAAGTGCTTCGGGCGCGAACAACTTTTGTTGAAAACCCCACACAGTAGACTGTTGTTTGTTTTCGGGCTCATACATCATAGACATGTTTTGAAGCACCGCGATCGTATTTTTTGAGCATTTCTTTTGATTAATTGATACGAGCCCTTTTTTGAGCGATTGACAAATTATGTACGATCCAACACAAACCATTGTTTTTGACGTCCAAATGTTCATGCAATATTGAATGTATGCTGGTCCCACTAATGCCTAAAGGTCCCCATACACGTCGTTCTTTTTTGGCAGTTTTGGCCGTACGGGTAAAACCATACGGACAAAAACGTACAACGACAACATCCACACACGAACGGTTTATTTTGTACAGTTTTTCCGATATCACTGTGTGATAAACTGTGATGAATACTACAACCACGTTAGCAGTGGCGGCGGCTGTGGTCTAAAGAATGGTTGCTTAAACGAAGGCAATTTTCACACATAATCATATCATATCTTCGTAAGCTTCATTTTTTTTTCTCTCTATCAGAATATTCTCTAGATTTAATTTTCCAAAGACACGAAAAACTTCTATAAAGTGATATAAACTCAGTAATAAATTGTTTATTAACGTTCCTTAAGTCACTCATAGTTTATTATTACTTATTAATAAACAGATTTATAAACCAGCAAAAAGCACGTTTACGCTACTGATTAAAACTGTCCTTCTTAACCGTATGACGCACACACAGCGCAGACTTGAACGAACACGTTCAAAACGGACGGGAAAAATCAAGCTGCGGCAGATATTTTTTAACGCCGGCAAGAAGGACGGTTTTCGGCCACACACGAACCATTTTACCCGTACAGTTTTACCCGTACGGGCAAAACTGCCAAAAAAGAACGACGTGTATGGGGGCCTTAAGGATGCCTCAATTTCACGATAAGAAGTCACATGACGATCTTGCAGTATCAGTTCACGCATACACCATCACAAATTAAATATTAACAGCAGATTGATAAGAGAAGCAATAGAAATTAATAAAGAAAAAGATAAAACTAATCACTGCGAAGGGACTGATTTAAAAAAAAAATGGCTTCCATTAATTAAAAATCTATAAATTTTATGATCTACTTATTTGTTACTTAGTAACTTGTCTCTGTGTTCTGTTATTTACTGTAATGGCATTTGTATTAGTTTTCCTGATGAAGACGGACGTTGAGTTCGTCGAAACATCGATTATAAATACAGAACTTTTACCTAAAGCAGTTTTATTTAATATAATGAGTTTTGAAAGATTTTTTGCTGTTATGTTTTATTAGAACTATTTTCGTTTATTATTTTTATGTACTTATTAGGATCATAAATATAATATGTATGATTTTATACATCTAATATTTAATTTTATGTCTGTTTGAATGCATCCGCGGCAGCATATACATACTCAAAAACATATGTATACATTTGAGTGCCAATGGCGAACAAGGAAAAAGCGACACTGTTAGATTTAAATTTAAGAAATTATTTTAGTTCGCTTTTCGTTTTTCTTCTTCATAGTAATATATATAGGAAAGTTTCCAAGTAGTAGGAATAGAAGAGCATGTATGAGAGGAATTATGAATGTGGATGAAGCGAAAGTTGCTTGTTTGGATAGGAGTGTTTGGAGGCGACTGATTTCGGGATAATGAAAAGAGTTTGTGCCACACCCTTTTGGGTATAGGGCGTGATTGTGTATGTATGTATGTATGTATGTATTAAAACAGGCGACGTTAGCTCTAATAACATAAATAAATTTTATATTACTACATATACACTTTTATCGTGAAAATTTGCGATAAAACAAGCAAGATAACGCGCCAGCGCTTCAAAAACATTAATTTGTAATGTGTATAAATGTTTGTTTCAATATTTATTTTTCTGCTAAATACATTTAGATATTTTAATTAAACAATTATTATCATTCATTTTATAAATGTTTGTTTCAATATTATTTTTTTTTGCTAATCCGACATATTTATTCCAAGAAAAAAAAATAAAAACGAATTTTTTTTGTTGCACTATTTTAAGCTAAATTCATTGTTTTTTAAAACTTAAATCGCGATAAATGATATTAAATATTAACGAAACTGGCAGATTTTTTCTGATACGTACTCAGAATTATTTAGCGATTCTGATGGTTACACTGACATATATAAGTAACGATAATTTGTTACTAAAAATTTAATGTAAACAAAAAATCATAAAAAAGCACGTTTTTTAGCTTCGGATTGAAAAAGTGAGTGACGAAAGTTGCGCTACGAATAAATGTGAGTGAGAAAGTTGTTTGTTAATATGGAAGGTAGTTTTTGTGCAAAGTTGCAAGTCAATTGGTTGAATATTTTTTAAGATACAACGACTTGAATCTGAAATACACAAATGTCTCGCGAGCGGCGTTTACCGCGGCAGCAAGTTGGTTGTTAATATGAAAGGACGCGCTGCCGCCAGTCGAATAAAAATGTCGGATTAAAAAATTTCTTATAGAAATCAATGTGTTCTTTAATGCTGCACACGATGATATTTTTTAAAATAAATTTCGGATAACTTAAAAGAATGTTATTTTTTTCTCTACCTGGGTCAAGTTTCGAGCGCATGTCGGGTTATTGTATCCGGGCCTTCAATTGTGATTTAAATCATGATTTAAATCAAATGATTAAAATCAGCTTAGTCCTGTTTGTAATATTATATCTAAAATATTTATAAATTATAAAAATTTTTCATATAGCTTCCAGCTCTGAATTTAGTTTATAAGAATGCATGTGTGTGCGTCGTCAGCTTGCTCGGTCGTCAGTCAAAATTCTGTGGTCACAACTCCTATATCTTTTTTTAAATTAAATTTCCAGGATAGGTTTATTTAGTACCCAAGATGGCTAGATTGATTTATATTTTTCTGTCTTCCTAACTTTCTGAGAAAATAATAACTAAAGTTTAAAAAAAAATATTATGGTTACATTATTTATCGGATTTTAATCCAATTATTATAAAATATTCTTCTAGTGTCTACAGATATTATATTATTTTACTGAAGTACAGAGCTATCCATATTCCGAGAGAACTTACTAAAATTTTTAAAATTTAATTCTGATTTTACTATTTGTTCGAGATTAACCAAACGTTTATAAAAGATTGTATTACTGCCAACATAATTTATATAATTTTACTGTATTACAATATTGTCAATATTCTGATAAAAAATTTACAAAATTTTAAAATTTTATTTTGGATTCAGTGTGCAAGCAATATTAATAAAATTTTCGCACAATATTCTTTCAATGCCCCTATAAATTATATAATTTTATTATTATATAGTGTTGCCAACTATCTGAGAAATAAAATTTGAAAACAAATTTTTAGGTATTCTAAAATATTTGTATTTAAATTTGTGTAAACTGATTAATCAAATTTGTAGAAAAATTCTTTTAATGACCAGAAAAATCAGAATTTAATTTAATTTTTAGAAAATGTTCACCCAATATTTATAGTAATTATATAATTTTAATTCTATGCCGTGTTGTCAATAGGTCAATAGGCGATGTTGCTATTTGATATTTAAAAAAATATAGATATGTCACTATATTGATATATCGAAATATTGATAACTGATATTTAGAAAAAAATATCGATAATATGGATTTATAGATATTTTGATACATACCGATACAATTTAAATTTTTATAATATTCAATTAAAATTGTAACTTATATCAATAACTAAGTAAATTAAATAATCCGTCAATGTATCTTTACATAGTATAATTAAAATTTTACTAATGTTTTTACCCTAAGAATAAATATTTTATTTAGAAAAATGTTTGTAATATGCTTTTTTTTAAAGAAATGCAGTAACTAGAATAACTGGCATTTTTTATTTGCTTCATTCATATGTGGGAAAAATCTCAAATATTTTTACTTTAAATTAGAATTTCATTAAACTTAAATTTGCTCAGATATCAAAATATCCATATATCAAAATGTCGCTATATCGATAATATTGATATATCGATAAATTATCGATACGTCAATAAATTATAGATATATTTATAAATCGATATATTATCGATATATCGAGAATTTTTTCCAGCCCTAGTTGCTATATTTCGAAAAAAAAAAAATATTTAAATTTTAATATTTTATTTTGGTTATGCTATATTCTGATTTCAATAAAATTTTCGAGATAGATTTATCGATATATCCTCAACTCACTTATTACTAAGAGTCTTATTAAAAGAAGCTAAGTTTTGAGGGCGTCCCTTACATTTTTTTTGGAAAGTTGACAGGTAGTGTTTAGGTCGCTATAGCCGATTCAATGATCGAGTTTGTGAAATTTTTGGTGAAAAAATCTCAACATTAGAATATTTTATTTTAATTTCACTATAAGCTTATGAATTTTTGTTCAGTGTTATTATTATTATAAATGCTTAGTGCAATATTGCGTGGATGGCGTTGGTGGTATTTATTACCTCTTATTAGCTATATCTTTTAATTTACTTGTCATAAAAACCAGCCACTAACATCAGTGTTTTCGGACATTGATCAAATCACTATACTGATGAGCTCCTTAAGAGCGAAACACGTGTCTGTGGTTAACTGGCCAGTCACTGATGCATAGCTTAATAGTCAATTCAATGATTGAATAACTTCAGAAATTTTTGGGGAAAAAAATCCCCTACATTATAATATAATTATATTCTGTACAGTGTTGCCAATTTTTGGAGTGAAAAATTGTTTAAAGTTTTATTATTTTATTTTCGATTTATTATTTTTTAGTACTAATAATAATTTTATTTTTACACACTGTTGTCAACTTTTTGAGGAAGAATATTTTATTTTAGCTACACTTTTGCCAATTTTTTGAAAAAGTTATTCAAAATTTTGAAGAAAAAATATAAAATTTATTTCTATTTCTTAGTATTTATGTGATGTCAAACTGGTTTATATATGGGTTTGCACATATTTTCTAATATTGGTTAATAACATTTTTTGATATGCTAAAAATAAAGATAAAATAGAGCAGTTAAAGAAAATATTGAGTGTTTCATATACCGGAAGTACTGTCATTTGTTTTCTTTATATCGAATTAAACCTTTCAACAAACACCAACAAATACATTAAAAAGATATTTTTTATAAATTAATAAAAAACTTTTCCATATGTAACCAACTTCTTGTGACACTCTGTATGTTGATGAATGTGTTAGGAATATTACATACTCTTAGTGCTGTTGAATCATTGTAAATAATTTCTCTCCTTAACTTTCTAACTGACCTATAAATTAGGCCCTTTAAAGACAGTTGACAATCTAATTGCTTAGTTAAACTTATTGGTTAAGTTAAGATAATTATTTGTTGGGTGACTAATGCTTTAACTACGTTTGCCAACTGTTTCTGAAACATCTGATTGTATAGTCAGTTCGTTTATTTATTTTTGTTAATTAACAATTTAAATAAAAATAATTTAAAATTCTCTATTGATGGAAGCTAAGTTTTCGATATTTTGCACAAAATATAAATGTCAAAGAAATTTAGATTTTAAAAATTATTATTTTGTTTTAGAACAATAGATTTACAATTAGAAATTATTTAGCTGATTAAGAGCCATTATTTCGAATTTTATTTATCTTTAAGATAAGTAAAAGATTATTTGTGATTGTAAATTAATGTTTTGAAACAAATTAATAATAAAAGAATTTCTTTAATGGAATAAACCGGTTTTAGGTTTTAGTTCTGTAATAATTATTAATAAATCAACGTTTCGACGAAACGTTGACTTATTAATGAATTATTAGAGAACTAGAATCTAAAGCCGGTTTATTCTAATATAAAGAGTTCTGAAAGATTTTTTACTTCTTTAAGTGAAATTTATATTTTGTGCAAATAAATTAACTTTTATTAACATAATACAAATCTTTCAGAACTCATTATATTACAATAAAACGTCTTTAGCTTCTAGTTCTCTATTAATATATATTAATAAATCGATATTTCGACGAGCTCAACATGCGTCTTTATAAAAAAAAAAGATAGAAATGGCATTTGTAGTAGATCTTAAATTAGATAGTAGATCTTAAAATTTAAAAATATTTTGTGTAAAAATCTTACTAAGTTTTTTTTTTTTTAGAAATACAAATATATTAATATGAAGGAAATCTGTCAGAAGATATACTGGTCTAACGAGATTCTGGAAGCCATGAGGAATTTGAGTACACAAATGCAAGAAAATTTTTAAACGGAGTTAGTTTCTCGAAAATACAACAAAATTAGAAGAAAAATTTACAGAAAATTCGATAAAATTAAAAGACGAATTAATAGTTTCTAAAAGAGTCGATGAAAATTCTGAGAAATTTGAAGAAAAAATTGACGAGAAGTTCTAAAAATTTAGAAGAAAAGACAGCCCAATAATTATTAGAAAAGCGAAGAATCTATTATAAGAAACACTACAAATATTTTTTTTAAAATTGTAGCAATTGTATTTATTTTTATATTACCAATTTTACCTTATCCTGGCGAAATTGAATACATTTTCGGCTGGAAGAATTTTTCATTCAATTCGATCTACAAAACTTTGTCCGACGACGAAAAACGAAATTTTGTTTATTTATTATGAAGAGTACCAGAAAATTCCAAATGTGATTGGTGTGAGAATATTTCTCAGTTGTTTTTAAAAATGGTATTACAAGTTTTTTCATTTATTCGGTTTTTTCGTTTATTCGGTTGTTTGGTTCGGTCGTCTAGCGTTTGATGCTAGTGTGGTTATTGTTATTGGTTAGGGTAACTGTGATTGCTGCTCGAGCAACTTGAGAGAGATTGGGTTTTAATCCCAGTGGAACTCAAGTCGGGTATTATGGCAATACAGTTTTAGTTTTAGTAGACATTTGTTCTGCTTTATTTGGTTGTTTTCGTACTTTATTGTTGGTGTAGGCTTCGAGTTGCATATTTGTGGATAGCTTTGAGAGATTGTTTAGAAATCAGAAAGTCGATTGATATTCGATGTGGAAAAAGAGTTTTTCGATTTTTGATATTCGATATTCTAGTACAGACTGATTAACCTGTGGTGTACTAGTGATGAATAATATGATGAATAATACAACAAATTTTATTCATTTAACAATATAGTATAAAATGTAGTAATCTTAAATCGACGAAGAATAGAGGCTCGGTTAAAGTTAAAAAATGATTAAATTTAATTTTAAACGTATAATTATAATTCTTACCAAAATTTCCACACTCAAAAATTAATCTAATACATAGATGAAATCGTGTAGAGGTCGGCATATAGGTGGAATTCTTTTTATCACATATAAAGTTGCTCTTCAAAATTATTTTGTTAATAACATCGCTGATTGTTGCCTGGTGTTTTTTTTTTATCTTCTTCACTGTGATTTAACCGTTTGTACAAAATTGGTTAGTTTTTAAATTTGAGAATAAATCTTATATCATTCTCATCCATCGTGGTTAACTGATAGCTGAAACTGATACGCTGAAAACAAAATAAAGTAATGAACGCTAGATATTTTTATGGAACAAAGCCGATTATAACCGATTATAACAATATGTTTTTAGACTCCGTCGTTAGTTACTCAATAAAATAAAGAAATAATTACGCTAATAACTTGTCTGGTAACCGAGATGATTGGTTAAAGTTAAAAAATAATTAAATTTAATTTTAAACGTATAATTATATCCTCCTGAGACCCCCCACTGCACTGCTGAACCAATTTTTATTAAATTTTGGAATTTTGATCTGAGTGGGTAAATAAAGACAACGAAGTATTTTGATTATTTTTTTTTTATTGTTTTTTATAAGAAAAAGGCCGTCCATTAAAATGGACAGCGGGTCTTAAGTCTATATATATAATATAAATTTTAAATTTATTGTTTGGAATGATAATTTTTGAAACAATTATTTATACCACCAATACATAAAAAAAGGTTGCATGCTTCACAGAAAAATTTAGTTTTTCTGTTACAATGCGGATTTTTACATCTTACAGAATTTTTTAATTCCGATGCCAAACCCGGTAGGTGAAGAAGACTTTTTCTTTGACTTATTTCAGGCGACAATATGTTTCCTTTAGGTTTTGAACGTGTTCCTACAGTTCTTGGGCTAGATATTCCTTGTTCTTCATTAATATTTGTAGCTTGCAGAAAAATTGATGCTACTTGAACTTTGAAATCTAAGAATTGAGGAATGTCTTTATTTTTAAAGTTTAATTTTTTTTTGTCATTTTTTAATAAAATCCAAGAATTAGCAAGTCCTAAATCTAGCATATGGAAAATTGTCTTTACAGTCCATTTCTTTGTTCGCGTTTGGATTCTATAGTAACTAATCATTCGATCTATCAGATCAATTCCCCCCATAAAATTATTATAATTAAAAACTATATTAGGTCTTGGTACTTGAATGTATTTCATCTCCTTTTTAGACCATCTTCGGCACTGATCAATAGGCTCTATTTGTGAACCAGTAGAAGCCAGTAGTATCGGCTTCAGATCGTACCATTTTACAACATTTATTTTGTCGTCTTCTCTTACTGTTTGTTCAGACGTCCCTCTTCCCATCTTCATCATTACCGTATCAGCTGTTAAGTGAACTGCAGCTGGAAGGCGAGATTTCATTATTGTTCCTGTACCAAGCATTCTTTTTTCTTCTAAAAGATATTCTAACAATGGAATCGTTGTAAAATATCTATCGAAAAATAAATGTGTTCCTTCGGTCAATGATTCCGTTAATTTTACAACAGCAGATGGACCAACACCTAAATTTTTAAACTCTTCACAAGGAAAAGTATTTTTTCCTTGATATAATAAAAAATCTAAAACAAGACCGCTTGGAGTTGCGCATACAAAATTCTTTATGCCTTCTGGATTGGGCTTTCCTCTTACAAATTGCTTCATTCCACAAACACCAGTAAATGGAATCATTTGTTCATCTACTGCAACAATACTTTCCCTAGGTAATTGTAAGCATCCTTTTCTAACACGTTCAACGATTGGTCGTATTTTATAAAATTTGTCAGATTTTTTAATATCAGTGGGAACATCTGCATCTATTACTACTTTAAGGTGATTTCTGATTATAAAATATCTGTCGCGTGGCATTGCACTTGCGATGGTATTTACTCTCGTACTTTTTGCCCAGTACATACGAACTCGAGGAAGTTTTAAACATGACATAAGTATTGTAATTCCGATAAAACGTTTAATTTCTGCTAAAGTTAATTTTAGAGAAACGCCTTTAAGTTCAACATACCGTGCATTGGTACAATCACACATATTTTGCAAATCTGTATCATCAAAAAACATATTTAAATATTCTTCAGCTTTCCACATTCCTCTGTCATGAAATGAATTCTGGATAACTTCGGCATTGATATTGGGAGGAACAAAACTAAAAATATTTTCTGTTAACATATTTGTAATAACTAATTAATTAAGAATCTTACATGTCTGTTTTTTTCCACATCATTCTCCTGAGCAGCTTTTTCTTTTGGATCTCCTTTAATAAATTATCTTTTACCAAACTAAGTGGTTCTTCGTCAGAATCATCAAACGTGTCTTCTATGTCAGCATTTTCTTCATGATTGAATTCATCCGCAACAATGTTGTTAGTGTCTAAATCGTTATTTAATTCCACGTCGCTATCAGGATCATTTTCTTCATCGGACAGGATTTCCAAATCCGAAATATCTGCTTCTAACAATTGAAGTAATTTGTCATCATCTTTACCCACTTCTAAATATTTATTGTTGCCAAAAATAGCTAAAATTAAAATAGAACTAACAGTTATAATTAAAACACATTTGAGTGAGGTTATAAAATTTATAGTAAAATTTTGGCATTGAAACCTGGCGTCCATTTAAATGGACATAACATTTACGCGACAATATATAATCTCTAAGTATTTGTACAATTATAATTTTAAATTCATAAAATAACCCCATTCATAAATATTAAAATACCTAATTGTTGTTAATTTATAATTCAAACTAAACTAAATACTTACATTCAATTGTGCAGCGGTTGAAAGTAGCCATTTTGCACTTTTTGACAGTTAAGAAACTTAAACACCAGAAAAATAATTAGGTTATAGACACTACAGATGTCACTAGTAGGATGTGCATTTACATGGACGACGGGACTCCGAAAACAATATTCTACATTTATAAAGATATGCAGCCAAAACTGAGTGTCCATTTAAATGGTCGCCCGATCTCAGGAGGATAATTCTTAACAAATTTTCCACATGCAAAAATTTATCTAATAGATGAAGAATGACTAATTCTTATCATTGAAATTGTGTATCATATGTTTGAATAGTTATATTTATAAAATATATATTGAGAGATAAAATATATGAATTAATAGTATTACTTAATTAATTATTGGGCTAGGTACATTACACCTCCCTCCTTTGGGTTAAAGGATAATCTTATAGATTTTTCTTTAATTTCGCAATTCTTGCGCTACGGCATAGAGAATTTGTTTCATTCGCTTCCTGTTTGTTTTATTTGTTAGTAGCTGTACATTCGATTACTTCTTTGCTATTATTTGTTTCGAAAATGTTTAAAGTTAGACAGTTTGTTAAGCAGTTACAACAATTTCTGTTATAATGGGAATTTCTATATTTATTTTTAACATAACTAAAACTAGCGCACACACATTTTTTCAATATAAGTAAATAGTTCTTTTTCACATATACCACATTCAGTCGCACCAGTTAGTCAGTATTATTAAGTATTTTGAAAGTTTCATTGTTTAAAAGTACATTATAATTAACGCGATCTGTAATGTATACACAATCATTTCTTAAATTGTTTCTGCTTAAAAACACGTTAAATGTTTCTAAATGCTGCACTTCAAAATCTAATAACACTTTATTAGATTCCGATTCTAGCTCCGAATCTGATTTATATTCTGAATTTGTTACTAGTTCTAGTTTTGGTTCAGAACACGAGCACATTTAAATATCAGAATCAGAATAATCTGGCTCAGAACTAACATTGCCAGATAGAGAATGGCTGTCAAATTCATTTTCTTCTTCCTCTTCTTCTTCGAATAACCCACACATCAGTCGTTTGGCCAGTACGACCGATCAATTTTTCATGAAGCCTATCATTTAAAAACTCTCGAAGAAGGTTCCAGTGTGGTGGGTCACCGTCCTGCTGGTACATGAAATTCTGTGAATCTGTTTCCAACTGAGGGAAGAGATTAGTTTCCCAACATATCAAGATATGTTATTCCCGTAACAGTGTTCTCTGCAAAGGAAATGGGACCTTACACATTATTCCGAGAGATTGCACAAAAAACATTAACTCTTTGAGAGTCTCTCTCTCATGCTGTACAATTTTATGCGGTTGCTCTGTGCCCCTGATTCTCGCACTGCTGCAACCTAGCGGAAAACATATGAAACTTCAGAGTTTCCTCCTTCTAACAGTACATTGTTCGATCACATCGGATGCATAGCTGAATAGCTATAATTTTTTGAAATCGAATGATTCTTTTTGAAACACCCTGTATTTTCGGTTGGACATAATTTAGTTACAAAAACTATATAAATTTATATGATTTAAACTGATTACTTCTGGCTGTGCTCAGTTTTGGTGAATGGTTTTCTATCTTGGCTCAGTGGTGTGCAACTTCTTTTTCTTTCTTCTTACTGGATTTGTCAAAGTCTTCTGATTTCGATTATACATCACGATTTGGGAGCCATTTGCTACTATGAGGGGATATGGGAGGGCGTAGCTTATAAGGAGAATGATAACTTTTTTTTTTTTTTTAATATATTACATTAGAAAATCATTATTCGGGGATCCTTACTTTCGGCAATCGGCACTCATGCTTTTGGTGACTGAAAAGACGACAGTACTTACAACAAACTCGAGTTTTATTGGCGGAGGGTGCAGAGGTTTTTGGATGATTTTCCTTCTCGTTCATGTTCTCTTCATTTCTTGTTGCGGCTTGAAGTAGGCTGTTGTATATAATAATTGATTCTCGTGCTATACGTTCACGCAGATTCTTTCGCAGCATATCGTATATCATGTTTATTTGGGTGGTGTCTGATAATTCGTGAGATAACTGGGGAAACAGACTTTGTTTTTCGGTTACAAATAAATCGGTGGAAGTATGTGAAGCTTGTCGTTTGTCAAATAAATCTTCAAATAAACTTTGTACGCGGTTGGTAAGATGTATCGATATTTACGTTAGGCGTCGGAACGGTGAGCGTCGTGATGTATGTAGCTCTCCTTTGTTCTTCCTACTGGTAGATAAATACAAAAATAACATACGATGCGGAGTCTGATTTATTGAATTGACTTGGAGATACACTCAACTTTTTATTAGTGTCCACAAAACACTACACAACGTGTTACGCAATGGTTACTTAGATGTGAGTGATTTTAGCTAATTGACCTTGGCGTCGCGGCGGTGACCAGCGTCGGAAATTTGTCTCGGAGCCTAGTATGTCGTTGTACAATTTTTGTAAAATCGACGCTTGGCGTCGCGGCTGATTTCGGCGTCTAAAATGCGATCGGGTATGCTACATGTGAACCCAACGGCTTTGGGTGGTGTAATATGTACTTCTACAGGGTGTCTAGCGAAACCGATTTGCAAAATTCCCGGTTAATTCCGGTTTTTTCCGGTTGGATTTCAACAAATTCCCGGTTTCTGGAACAGTCTATCAGACACCAAGAATGGTAATGGCACTTTTGCGCAAGGTTTATACATCGTTTTTTCAACAACAGGTAAACAGTAAACTGATGTTTCTAACTAGGCAATGATGCAAATATGTCATTGGGGTTGAGAATGCAGTCAAAAGTGTAATGACGTTAATAAATAATGTAGGAATCACAATATGAATCTTAAAGCTAATACAACCAATCAGTATCAAAATGGACTAGTGACTTTCGAATCACAAATGATTCTTATAAACTAAAACAATATATATTGGCGATTAATATTAACAAATCAGGTTGTCTTTCAAAAACTATGTTTCTTGCAATCACGGCAATTCCCTAATTTTTCTATCGATAGTCTCAATTGCCTGTTTACTCTCCTCAATCTCGTTCATCATTTTAGATTTTTTGCCATCAACTCTTCCTCTTCTCTCTCTAACATCTTTTTCTCCTCGGCTTTACGTTTACATGCCTGATCGGCATCCTTCTGCCTAGCAAGCTCCTCCGTTTATTTAGAATATGAATTCCTTGCTGCAAGAATCATATTTTTTGAGATGACCACCTTTTCCACGCCTCCTGCAGCGATTACAGAGTCGTATACGTTTCGCTGCGCGATTAGCGAATTTTCTTGCAAATTCTCTGCTAAACATTCTACCGAAACATTTACCGAAAATCCGCGTTCGAGATTCGCGTTTCCATGGAATAAAGTGATACACATCTTAACAAAATATTTCAAATTGTCCCAATTATGGTCAGTGCCCAGCACTTTAACCCAAAAATGATCAACTCGTTCTTTTGTACGATCATACGTTTTAACCATCTCTTTGACTGTTTGCAAACGCGTCAACGTTGAAAACTCCCGTGATATTTTATCCGCTTTCTTGCTCGAGATCTGATTCGCTTTAACTATGATACCCAAGAGAGTTGATAATAGCTGCTTCGCATTAGACGCTACCATTTTCTCGGGACTCAGCACACTCAATGGTTTAGTAAGCGCGAATTTCATCGGTGACTGCTCAATCAGCTTGACGACGAATGTAACGATCGCATCCCTACATTCTTTACGAAACGTCAGAACTCTTTCAGGTCTTTACATTTATGCAAAGCTACATGGACTCTGAATCCCAGTTGGACCTCTTTAATCGGCAGAAGGTTGTCTTTATTCTTCAAGTCGATTTTTAGCAAATTCGCGGATTTTATGACGTCTGGCTTTACTATATTGTAAAAGAACATCTGACAAATAGCTAGCAGAGACTGGTAAAGGAATGGCACTATTGGTGCATCCGTCTGAAATTCCCGGAGAAACGGTTCGACATTTTCAGCTGCATAGATGAAAAATGCAAGCTTGGGTGCCAGAAGTTTATCAGTTAGGGCTTTTTGTACGATGCCGAAGCTTTTACAGGAGGGTTCCTTTTTTACCTCAATGAGTCGCGAAACGTACTTTTTCATGGCCGATAACATTTTCAAAGCACGAGAGGCAACCTTTACATTCTCCACCCACTGGATGGCACAAAACTTTAGGAGAAGCACGTCAGACTCGGTGATTTCGGTGTAAGATCCTCGGCGAGCCGGAGCCTGTTGAAACAAGTAATACAAACTACGCAAAAATTCATCTGTTTCTCATCTGGTCCCTTGCATTGCAGTTTTGAATGCGCCATGAACCTTATGTATACCACAAGATCCTATATCTAACATTTCAGTTGAATCGCCATCTTGTGCTTTGATGTCCTCTTTGAAAGATCTCAGGAACTTGTGGTTTACATGTGGACCATCCATTGAGATCTGCAAAATCTTCTGCGGATCGAATTTTTGCGTGGCTTGTTTGAAGCCATGAAGCAAACTCGTTGCGGTCACACTCGTTAAGAAAACGGACGTAATGTATCTGGTGGACATTTCGTTTGCCTCTTCATTCCAGAATCTAGCGTTGACATCCATCTGCTGTTTTTGTGCAATTTTGTTGAACGTTTCATCAAATCCGAACACGTAAAAATCGCAGGACGAGACAGTGTTTTCCATTTCTTTTTGGAAGTACGGGCCCAACCCATATACAATCGTGTAGCTGATTTTCATCCTGCTTAGTTTCAGATCTTGAACTTGTTGAATTTCCGGAATCATCGCTTTGAGTAAAGATATGTTATTTTCTGATGCGCGAAGGCACTCGTGAGATATCACAGCCCCTAAACACCACATTATTTCTCGCTGCATGGCGGCGTCTTTCACCAGATAGTTACTCAGAGCTTTTTCTTTCGAAGTCACCTGCGGTAAAACCATCTTTCCTCCGTCGATGACGTATGAATTTGATGTTGCTGGTTTAGTGTAGAGTTTGTCAATCGCCGTATTCTAAAACAAAATTATATTAAAAACATTGCAAATCTTGTGAATAAAAAATCAAATAAGGAATAAATTATACATACGTCCTGTGCACTTGAGGAAGATTTCGATCCTGAAGCAGCTACCATAAGAGCATAAGAGCAGCTAATAAGAGTTTGCCGTCCCATGGTGTCGACCGAGAAGTCTTTGGTGCACAAATGACACCGCGCGGACGTGGGTTTGTTTGGCACTTCTCGAACCCAAGGAAACTCGTTTACCCATGACGTTTGATACCGGGTAACTGCTTTCGGTCTGATCCTGATATTTACAAAAACAAATTTTCAATTGACATTGTATTAAATTGTTGATTATTCTAGAGAAAGTAACTGTTTTTTAATAAGTGCAAAACCATGGAAAAACATAAATATGAGTACAACCACACGTTGAGTCATGTTTTCAAAAGAATACATGAAAACAAAATTGAAATTAGCTAATAAACTAAAAAGTCGAATTCGGCAACAAATTAAAGGAAAATAATCATCATACATTTCCATCATAATCAAGGAATATATTTACTTCGAGTACTTGGAATGTGCCAATATTTGCAAATGTTTGTTCAAGGGCACTACTATTTTTACTGTGTTTATTTCCACCATGTGTATTTGTATCTAGGACATTTGATTCTATTCCATGTTTAACTCACAATCATTTAATGAAGTACAGTCAAACCTGTTTTTATGCGGTCCTTTTTTACGCGACTAAATTTACGCAATTGTTTTTTTACGCGGTATACTAATTCACAAATTCACAAATATGTAATCATAAAATCGTAAGTATAATAAATACGAGTGTATATATATATACGTAATAACGCATGACGCCAGCTGGAAATTCGCGCATAATTCATGCTTTAAGTTTATCAGTAGCTAGTTCTCGAATGGTACGAAATATAAAAAAAATTTTAAATAAAAAAACTTTTTTGGACATTTCTATAAAACTTTGCCCGCTTATATAACCACTTATTTCTTAAGGACGAAAAGTTTGCAACTGTGAGAAAAATTCGCTTTCAAATTGAAAAAATGCTTGCTCAGTAATTTGTTTATTTATTTTTTATGTTAATTAATAATTATATTAACAAATAAATTCAAAAAACATACACAGAAATAGTTAGTAAATAAAAAAAAAAAAGAATTATGCTAATAACTTGTCTAGTAACCGAGATATGATCGGTTAAAAAGTTACAAAACACTTGCATGATACAGGCCTTTGAGTTTTGCTGCCGGCTGAACGAAAAAAGCCAGGAATTTCGGAGCCGCGCTGAACGTGTTAAAATGAAAAATTTAATTTTTTTTTTAATGTTTCTATGTGTAATTTAATTATTTATCTTGTTTGAAAGCACTTTCTTACTACATATTTCGTAAATCTTTGACATATTTTTTGTGCGACTTTTTTTACGCGGTCTCTATCCGCCGCGTAAAATTTTTTTTCTGTAATATGTTGTGAAAAATTATTTATAATACGTATTTATGAAAATTTCGAATATTTTTTTTGGGCGATTTTTTTTACACGGTCCGTATCTACCGCGTAATAACAGGATTGACTGTATATGAAAAGTTCAAAATCTGCATTTGTTTACATTGATACAATGTGTATTTAATGCATCAGTATTATTCGCAAATTCGTACTCATTATGTGGACAATAAAAGTTGATAAAGAGGATATCCATAAACAATCTTACCTTATCTGAAGAATAATCTGCGACGAAACCATGTAAATTGCACAAGCAACTACACAGTACGAACTAGTCGCAGCGAGTCTGAACAAGATTAACATGATTAGCATATACTGCGCAAACTCAAGAATTCTTACGTCAGTGGCGGATCTGAAACTTTTTAAATTAGGTACATCATGCACTTAATAAATATATAGTTGATAAATGAGGCTATAAGTGCAACAGTGAACTAAGCCCAAACTTGACAAACGCTAGAAAATAGGATTTAAAATAATGTGAATATTACCGATCTTGTAGTGACTAGGGTTTTACAGATTTTTTATAGTATCAAATACAGTGAGTGAAGTATTGCATAGTTTTATTATATTTTCATAAAATTTCAAATTATAACATGATTATTAAATTTTTGGGGATGGGTTAGTCAATTATGCTTTTACAATAAATTATTTTTTTACTTCATTTGCAGTATAAAAATAGAAAATAATAAACTAGTTTTCATTTTATTGTAAACTTTATTACAAAAAACATCACATATTCTTTTAACACAAAAAATATTTTTTTAGTTTTGTTCCTCATCAGTAAGGTCAATTAGTTCCCCTCCAGTTGCCTGCGCAGACGATTTAAGTTGTTTGTAGAAATTGTGATGTATGGGAGGAATAAATTTCATTAGTTGAATGAGGTCCTTCTTCTTTGCTTCATTAATTACATTCCCGTTCGGGTATAAAAGGGGAAGTTTTATTATTTCTCTAGAAGCTGATTTCCTTTTGCTAATATCAACCTTTTCGAAGTTGACAATTTCATTGTTTGAATATTTATATTGAATAGTGTAAGGAGAATCTTTACTGAATCGAAGCCATTGTATCTTTAGCCATTCCACCTTATTTTTTGACTCCGAAACTTTCCTGTTTGTAATATTATTTTCCAGAATATGAGTGGAAAAAAAATCCGTATTTTTCATTTGTATTACTGTAAACGGATTTTTTTTTCTAGCGTTCTTTATAACATCATGCCTATGTTCGGGTACATAAATATGCGGATGAAACTTCTTTTGTTTTTCTACTAAGCCAAAATTTTGGTCACAAGGTAGATAAGAATGGCCACTGACCAAGAATTTGTCATTGATTTCCTCCACACTGTATTCTGGAGAAGCAGTGATGAAATTGCACAAAACAGATAATTTTATATTACGGTTCTGACCTCCACATTGGTCAGAATACATAATTAGTTCTTTGGATTGCACAAAATGTTTTACGTAATACAAAATGCAGGATCCCACCTCTTGAGGACCTCTAGATGCTACCGTTTTGTCCCATACAAACATAAACGAATTGCCAGTATCCATATCATGGATGTTGAAGCAGTACGTCCATAGCTGCCTTTTGTAATAACAAATTCCTGTGGTTAGTACAGGTGTAGGTAATGTCTTCATCAAATCGAAACAAATTACCGTTGCTTTTTTACTTTTCGCTAATTTCGTGTCTTTTCTTAGACCTTCTCTAGCGCTCTGGGCCTTTCTTTGGTGCAATTCTCTTTCTATTTCAAGCTGTTTCCGTTTGTCTTCATCTAACGTTTTGAGTCGAATATTAAATAAATCACACTTTTTACAGGAATCTGTGATAGGTGGATGAAAGTATAAATTAAACTCCTTATTGAAAGTTTCTCGGAACACAAAAAAGGAAAGAGGATTGTTCGTATTTTCTTTATATAACTGATACATTTTACTCATATTTAAATCCGGAGAGAGATACCTTCTGTTGGCGCTTTTTTGCCTTGAGTAGTGAGATTCATACGACGAAAATTTTTCAATAAATTCCTTTATTTCTTTTTTCTTCGCATCAGATGTTTTATTGTATGGTGGATGTTTACCACGTTTGTCGCATGGTGGCGGTGTACCCACCGATTTTCCTTTTAGTAATCTATCCAGTCTACCAACAGACAATTGAAAAACTGATTGGAAAAACACCTTGCACACTTTCTGGTCAACACCAGAGGAATCAGGTAAATAATAAATCCTAGTTTTTTCTCTTCTGGAATCTGGATTCGAAGTGTAAATATGTAATTTGTTGACAAATTTAATTAACCCAAATAAATAGGCAGTTTGAAGGTTGAAGGTTTCCAAGCCATAAAAATTTTTGTGCAACTCCTTTGCACTTGCCTTTGCAAGCACAGATGAATAACTTGAAAGGTTTCGCTTGAACGATTTTTCCCGTTTTAGTTGTATATTCTTCCCCAGTACATCGTTTCCTTTTGTTTACGTTTCGTTTCCATTTTACAGGGTTGCAAACTCGTTTCTTGGGCTTCAGGATTTTTGATGAACCTGGCTGTTCTTCCTCGATATTAATGGCTCTGTTTCCATTATCTTGGTCCCCTACTACGCTCTCAACTTCTGACGTATCTCCATCAGAGGGCATGAATTCCGAACCAGAATCCGCAAATGGATCTGATTCTGAGAAATCTGCATACAAAATGAAAAATAACAATATGATCAAATATTAAAAAAATGCAAGTTATCTATTTTCACCGTTGATGTAATTGCTCATAAAATTATAAATTTAATACTAGCATCTTACAGACGTGAAAGTAAAAAAGTGACAGCTGCTGTCGACAAGACTTCGGATTAGAAGTCTGGCATTTAAATGATTATTTAGATACAGTCAAAATAGCTTTGATTAAAGAACTCAACAAGATAAAACCTAAATTGGGGCAAAAATATTTCTTACCTAACCTATAAATGGATAATAGCTCACTACGCTTATACCTTCAATGACAAAAAACTTAATATTTAGGTAATTAAACAGTTACTTACCTCCAAGTATCATATCTGATGTGGACTCCATTTCAATTAATAAATAGATTGCAAAATCAGGGAATTTTGAACAAAAATAATGTTTAACACGTGCTAGCTTCCAAATTTTACACTCCCAGAAGCAAAGTGAACTAACTGCGCTTAGTCCGCTTTGGTCTTTTGATTTCGAGAAAAATGTGAAATACCAAGGTGGTAGTAGTGCTTCCCTCTATAAACGAGTAGCGAAAGGTGGGTTGATCCATTTTGGATTTAGTTTATATCGACATAAGGATTCAAATTCCGCAAACATACGTGAATTCACGTTTTGTGGGTTAGTCCACTACTGCACTCATAGCTTCAAATATCACTGAAAGAAAATATATTTTAGGAAAGCTTTAAATTAAATTGTTTAATGTTATTTTTCATATCAAATGTTGTCTGTAAGGAAAATTGAGGTGAGAATATGGACCATTGCTTTTTTAAAAATTGTATTTAAAAAATTATACTTACAATTTTATTTATGAAATCCATTATTCACTACAAACCGTACTGTACCACTGACAAAACATAAGTAAATACAAAAAATTTATTTCTTCTTATTTCAAACCTGCCCCTTTCTGAAAACTCTGTGCCGCCCGACCATGCACTCTCATCGCGTTTGCGCACTGTTAGTCTTACCAAAACTCATTTTTTCCTTTTCTTTTTTACATTTTACTATATATTTGTCTTACTTAAACCTAAGTTTTCCCCAGATTAGCACTATACAACATGTTATATTACGTCTAGTCCGTAAGGGTTAATGGTCAAAGATTACATTGCTCACGAGAAAAAATGTAGGGTTTATGTTGGTAGTCCTTCGAACTACCAACGCGTGAAGAATAATATTTTTCCTTCCGAGACAAGAAAACATATTTTCTTGTCTCGGAAGGAAAAATATTATTCTTCACGCGTTGGTAGTTCGAAGGACTACCAACATAAACCCTACATTTTTACTCGTGAGCAATGTAATCTTAGACCATTAACCCTTACGGACTAGACGTAATATAACATGTTGTATAGTGCTAATCTGGGGAAAACTTAGGTTTAAGTAAGACAAATATATAGTAAAATGTAAAAAAGAAAAGGAAAAAATGAGTTTTGGTAAGACTAACAGTGCGCAAACGCGATGAGAGTGCATGGTCGGGCGGCACAGAGTTTTCAGAAAGTTATCGCTGGAGAGAAAGTTAGTTTACGCGATAAGGGAGCAAACGAAAATTATCAATAATTAAGGAATTATTTCCAAATTTATATAAAGGGTTTTTCAGTAAGAACTTTTTTTTTAAATTGTAAATAAAACACACATTTTGGATGAAATCTTGGAATATTTTAATTGAAACCTGTTGTACAGACTCTACAATTTATGAATGAAAAATAATATCCGATAAATGTCCACCACGACTACGATGGCAAACATGGATTCTTTTGACAAAATTTGCAATCACATTTGTGCATAATTGTGGCTCCATCTCACGAATTACGCTCTCGATGTTGGCTTTGAGCTCCGCAATTGTTGTTGGATTATCCTTATAAACTACATCTTTTACGTAACCCCAGAAGAAATAATCTAACGGTGTTAGATCGCATGATCTTGGTGGCCAATTGACATCACCTCTACGCGAAATCAAACGTCCATCGAATTTGGTTTTCAATAAATCGATTGTTTCTTGAGCTGTGTGGCAAGTTGCCCCATCCTGTTGAAACCACAAGTCGTCGACATCCACGTCATCCCAAATAGGCCATAAAAAATTGGTTAGCATGTCTCTATAGCGCACTCCATTGACCGTAACGGCAGCACCAGCCTCATTTTCGAAAAAATACGGTCCAATTACACCGCCATTCCAAAGAGCACACCAAACAGTGACACGAGATGAATGTAATGGTTGTTCAACAACTGCCCTTGGATTTTCAGAAGCCCAGATGCGACAATTGTGTTTGTTAACGTAGCCATTTAAATTAAAATGAGCTTCGTCAGAAAAGATGATTTTGTCTGAAAATCCAGCACCTTGTTCAATGATGAAATCAGCAAACTGTCGACGGTGATCATGATCTGCTGGCTTCAATTCTTGCACTAACTGGACTTTATAAGGCTTTAGAGCCAAATCCTTGCGCAATATACGCCATGTAGTGCTCGGGGTCAAGCCCAATTGTTGAGAACGCCGTGGAATTGACAAATTTGGATCCTCCTCAACACTATCGCTCACAGCAGCAATATTTTCTTGCGAACGACCGGTACGAGTACGTTTTGGTGTTGCTACGTTATGTACTGACCCAGTTGACTCAAATTTTTCCACTCAATTCTTAATTGCAGACTCTGATGGACGATTATAATGACCGAAAATATCCACGATTTTACGAAAAGTGGTTTTCACAGATCGACCATTTTCATAATGGATTTGAATTATTTTTATGCGATTTTCGAGCGAAATTGAATTCATTTTATTAAATTGTAGACCTTTCACTGTAAACCTAACCACAAATTGAATGACGTATCTGTCACCTTAACCAAATACCAACCTATTGAAAAAATAAGTTCTTATTGAAAAACCCTATAGTAGCAAAATAAATTTAGAAATGAGAATTTGCTCTTAATGAAAAATTTTGAAAGATTGCTATTGATGTGGGCAGATTGTTTTTAGATTTTTGTTAAATATTTTTACTGCACATGATTAATGCCAAGGAATTGTCAAAATCGGCGCATTTATATGACAAAGGAAAAACTTTTATAACATGTATCCAAAATATTTTTGCAGTGTAGAGATCATTACTGTGGATAAAAGCTGCAAAAAAAATTTTTGATAAAGATTTCAATAAATAATTTTTTGAAAATGAATTTATTTTGCTAGATGCAGCATGAAATAAATGGGTAGAACAAACATGTAATATTGTTAGAATCTAACAGTTAGATGGTCAATGCAATATGATATATTGGTAACATGGAACCACATTTCCTTTAAATATACTGACAAATTCATTTTATTGAAACTCAGTGAGACAGACTGAAGTAAAGCCATACTAAAATCTGTTTCAATTTTAGAAATAACAGCCTTCTGCAAAGAGAACATTTTATTTAGATCACGAAAAAAGAAGAAAGAAAATATTGAATTGTGGGAATACTGTGGTCAAAAGATATAAATTCAGCAATAGGAATGGGCGATTTTTTGATTCCAGGAAGTACGAGCGCGTAATAATAAATTTGTTTTGTGATCCATGGCGGTTTAGCACAGATTGTACCAGTAGAATCTACATATGAAAATATTGGTTCTTTTGAATTTTTACGAATATTTATTAAAAAATATTTTATCTGATGTTCACTTTGCAATCGTACAAAAAATAGAGAGTACCAAAGATCTTGAATATAACCTGATAATATTTTTCTGTTTTCCTCTCTGTTCCTGCTGCTCCGTTTATTACTACCCGTCCTAGGAGACACCCGAACTTCTCCCAGCATTGCGGCGGTTGTTCCACTACGCGTGCTGTCATGTTTTCTGCACTCGATATGCAGTTTGCTTGATACTTCCGTCCGTGCTGGAATCACTAGTCTCGCATAACATTGCAGCAACCGGAGGCACGTCACATTAATTCGCAGGGATACCTTGGACTTAAACGTATCCTTCGCCCGAGTGGCACATGCCTTTGTAATGCAATACAACCTATTACACATTCGTCCAACAAGTCTTTGCACACACTATCTTGAACTGGGACAGTTAATGTAGCCAGTGACACTTTTACTTCACAAGTTCCAAATACATTTAATATATCAGTATTCGCTTGCGCGACTTGTCCCTTTGCCGATTCTAACCGCGGCGCGCCGATTTTTCTCCATAGTGATTCTTTTATAAAGCATCGTGATACCCCAGTGTCAACAAGAATTAAAATATCTACATCATTCACGCGACTTTGCACTCGTACCACAGCTGAGTCATCGAGTCATGCACAGGGTTCTTAATTAAGTCCCGATTTGTTTTCTTGTGCCGCAGCGGGACTCTGAGGCACTCGTCTTAGTTTTCCTAGTTGGTTTTCTGCATAGGTCACCTGCTCATAGGCACTTGCAGCATAGGTCACCTGCTGCATCACGTGGCTGATTAATTGGGTTCCGTTGTCGCTGTGGATTCGGCGTGGTAGCCCATATCGTAGGAATACCTCGTTAACGAGGGTCCAGGCAGGCACATGCGACGGTCGTAGCTTGGACTAGCAGAAATAGTTCGATCCATCGGGTGCACACGTCTTCTACTACGTAGACCCATGTTTCTCCCATGTGTAAATTGAGCAGTGTAGGGTTAATAAACAAATAAAGTATGAAACATATTTTATCAAAGAATTAATTTATTCATTTATTAATTAATACACAAATACATAAAAAAAAAACAGGCATACAAACTAAACATATTTTGTATCAAAGAACTTATTTATTAATATACAAATCCATTTTAAAAAAGATCGATAATAATTATTGATTTAAAAACTATAATTTGTCAAAGTTATATTAAAACTGAAACTTATATATAATAAAAAAACAATAGAACACATTTATAATTCTAAATTATACGACAATCCAGTCAAATTTTTACACTAAGTCGTAAATTTTCGTTAGTTTGATATTGCCCTGTCAAATTGTATTCTTGCACTTTACGCCATAAATTTTGCCCTAGATGGAATAAACATCCAGTCGCCTGAAGACCTAGGAAGACTCGTAATACAGCATTCTGAACCGCTTTTTCGAAGTCGCATAATACACTAATCGGACGTATGTTCTCGTAAACACTTGATAAAATATTTCAGGTGCAACTTTAAACGTACCATCAACAAACCAATGACGATATTGCTGGAGAAGTCGAAGATTTTCTTCTGTACCAAACATTATATAGATGTGCGAAAATACGTATAATATTTAAATGATTGGATTGTCAAAAATTAAAACCGGCACTTCAGTCTTAATATTGCTTTAATCTACGTCTGCAACGTTTCGCCGATCACTTCCGGCTTCATCAGACGTAGATTAAAGCAATATTAAGACTGAAGTCCCGTTTTTAATTTTTCATAATATTTAAAATTTAACAATAAACCCTGCCTCTAAAAGATAACACTTCAAATAGCGTGTGATGTATGTATTGATAATATATATTTATTTGCGGGCGCATTTGTCGGGAAGCGCTATTGTCGGGGCGTTTATGTCAGTGTAAAGTATTCCACATATCGTTAAAAGTTGAGCTGATTTTGGCATTTTTGGACGGACAGAAAATGTGCCGTCAATATGTAGTTCTTCGAATTCAATAAAATTGCTGTTTTAAACTGCTGCCAGTTCACATCATTAACGCAACTCGGTTGCACATTTATTCGCCAATTAATCATAGACGATCTTATACTCCAAAAAGACACATGTATGGCAGCAACAGGATATCTAAAATATTCAAAAAGTTATATAAATTAAGCTTACTTTAGTTTAAGAAGATAATACTCACAAAACACTAATCTGATCACAAATAGATTTGTTTCGAGTCGCGACATTCTCGGACAGCTTGACAAAGCTGTCTTTTAAACGAAGTAATTTCTTCCACAGAAATTTCAGGAGCGTGATTATGATTTTTAAGCAATGTGAAATCGTTGTTTATTTTAATAATTCCACTTGCATTACAAGCAAAAATTTTTCTTTTGCATGCAACATATCTATAATGTGTATTTATTTGTAAAAAATAAATATATATTTTTATTGTAATGTGTATATTTATAGTTTTTATTTGCTTATTAATTTTGTTTAATATATGTAAGATAAAATAACAAATTATTAGTTAAAAAAAAGGTAATTGTTCGGTATAATTACGCTTGATGTTAAGTTTGCATAAATAATAGCCGAACCAGTGAGACATGCGGCGTCTCTAGTTATGAAGATATACAGTTTTTAAATTACTGTTGTAAAATAAAACTGTGTAAATGAGTGGACTGTATTTAATTGATGATAATTGATGTTAAAACCGAATATAATGCGATTATGCAAATATAATTATGACAAAGGTATGACTCTCAAAAATAATTGTTTCTAGTATGGATGCTGATACACGACTCCTTTTCTCTCATGAGACTGAAAAAACTCTCGTGTAAAAATCTGTATTTATCTCACCGAAATATCTCTGTTTCTCTTATCTCATATCACGCACTTAATCTAAGCCTAAATCTAGAAAAACACTTATATTACTAAACACTAATCATGGTCTTTTAAACTAAAATGTCAAAAATCCTTAAATTTATTGCTATAAGAGCCTCTCATGTGACCTATTGCACATGGCGTTGTGGTTAACGCCAAACCACTGGAACACAGCCTAAACAATAATACGTCCGTGTAAGTTACTGTAACGATTAAATATTTTTTATTTTATTAAATAATTACATTAAGGGGGTAGTACACTTTGAACGTCCAAAAAGTAAGGCATTTTCGTTAATTTTTTTAAGCAATAAAACACTAAGGGAGGGCAAATATGTTATAACCCATTTATTACTCATCCTTCGAACTACAATTTGTATTTTTTTTGAACTCGATCGGCGCCCCCCCGTGGCCGGTGCACCAGGTCGCGCAGACGTCCTCGCGCGGAAGTCGGAAAATGGTGTGGGAAAATACTCCTTCCCATGTGATCCTGGTACATAAATCGAACTAAATCCTAATTAGTAATGAAATTTGGGTTAGAAATACGTATTCCGATTTTTTTTAAATTGATTTTTTCAAAAGTTGTGGCCTTAGGAAAAAAAAATCCATTTTTTCACCCTAAAAATGCTTACAAAATCGTGGATTAAAAATCCATTTTTGACAAAATCAAAAATGTGGATACGTATTTCTAAGCAGAATTTAATTCTGAACAAGAAAACCTAGGCGATATCCAAATTTGATGATAACTGGTTAGAGTTATTTCCCACACCAGTTTGAAAAACCTCGTTTCGAGATAAACGGCGTTCATTTTTCTCGTGGAAAAGTATTTACCTTCAATCGGCTATGCCGGCTCCATACATTTTTTAGGAAATCGCTTCGTAAAGCGGTAAGGAATATTCTGGCGGACTTGGAGTCTTTTCTAAATTAAAGTATACATCCCAAGGAACATTTTAAGCCAAAAAAAAAAAAATGCATTTTTTTGAAAAGTCAAAGTGTACTCCCCCCTTAAATAAAAATCAAAAAACAAATATTAACTAATATTAAAAATAACAAATTTACTTTTCTCCATTATTTTTTGATTTTGATGTATGATACACAAAACCATCTCTTTGGAATGATTCAGCATCTTGTCCAACATCCATCATAAAAAACCAAAATACAAAATCGAAATGAAACATTTTACTCAAAACACAGTTGCTAGAGCTTAAACTTATTAAAAAAATAGATTAGAAAACGAAAACTCTAAACTGTAAGAAAATTTACATAAAAAAACGTAAAACCGACACTAAAACTAATACATAACCGAGGTTTGGAAAAATATAATACACAAAAATTAAAAAAACCGTAAGTAAAACGAAAAATCAGCTAAAAAAAAAAAAAAACAATGATATAAATAAAAATCAAAAAACCGAAATTAAAACAAAAATTAAAAAATCAAAATTTGAAAACCAAACTTCGACTACGAGTATGATATCGTCTAGTATTCAACATTTAGTCCATTTGTATTGTATTAGTGTCGTTTTCTGTACGGTTTTCATTATTTTCCTTACTTAAATTTGTTGCCGGTGAATTTATAAGTAATAACATATCGGTTCATCATAATTCGACTGCGTTTCGCTTGTAACTGGTTCTCGTTATTATAACATGATTTAAGCCTATTTACAAGTACTTTTAGTGACTTACGGCCAAAAACTTCTTTAATGACTGCATTTACCTCCGCGATCTCTATTATTCTGTACGGTCCCACCTATTTTTTTGCCAGTTTTGCACTTAAACCTTGTTTAACCGCTGGGTTATGGAAGTAAATTTTATCGCCAAGTTTAAATGTTACTGGGGACGACTTTTTATCCATCACTTGCTCAAGATGCTCGCGTGCTTTTTGATGAGCGACTGCCATACGCTGCATAAATTCACTAACATAATTATCCTGCACGTCGTAATGAATACGTCGCGGTTTAATTGATTCATCATACGGTAGTTCAATGTCACGTCCAAATAGGAGAAAACACGAACTTTCTCCTAGTGACGAGTGTGACATTGAACAATACGCGGATACACTATAAGGCAGCCAATGTCTTTCCAATAAGCCATTCTCTGTGATTATCACTAATGTAATCGGCTAACAAGTCTTTGAGCGTACGATGCGTACGCTCAATTGTCCCGTTAGCCTGAGGGTGGTACGCGGTAGTACGCAGATTGCTCTACTTGAAGACATTTACAAATTTCGGTCATAAGTTTTGACACGAAGTTTGTACCTAGATCGGTTAGGGTCTGCCTCTGCACCCCGTGACGCAGCACAATACCCGTAATAAACGTTTTCGCTACTGTCTTTGCCGTTTGGTCTCTCATCGGGAATGCCTCTAAATATCTTGTAAAAAATCCTGTACAGTCAATATATATTTATTGCCGGTTTCTGTAGTGACTAGTGGCCCGACAACGTCTAATATGGCCGTTTAGATGCTCGCGTTTTAACTAGCGGTGCAGGTCTCAAATGCGGAGATGTTTTTCGCATTGAACATGAGGAAGATGCATTTATATATTCTTTGATATCGCGATACATTCCCTGCCAATACAATCTAGCACGCATTCGATCGTACGTTTTATCAACGCCTACATGACCATTAATTGGGCTATCATGATACGTTTCTATAAATCGTTTTTGTAAACTTTTCGGCACGACTAACTGATCCTCATACCTATCACTATCAGATTTATAGTACAAGCTATCGAGATCTAAATAATAATCTTTGTTTCTGCTATCATTAATATTAGAAATAATTTCGACAATATTTTTCTCGTTTCTTTGTTCATTGCCAATTAATTGGCGATTCTAGATTATTGGTTCATAGTTGATAGCGCGTATCGGTTGAATGCGTGATAGAGCATCAGCGTTGGCGTGCTGATTTCCGGGCCGATATTTAACTTTAAAATTGTATTGTGCCAATATGAGTCTTTAGTGCTACATAACCATTTTAGGAGCTGATGATCAACTACAACGCAAAAAGAGCGGCCATACAGATAGCAGTGATAATGCTTAATACCCCAAACTGATGCAAGTCCTTCGCGATCTGTTGTACTATACTGCTGCTCCGCGGCATTTAATTGTCGACTTGCATAAGCTACTGGTAGTTCTTGATTATCGTATGTGTAGGGATATTGCACACTTGTACTTTTATTATGCCTTTTAGTAAACTTAACTGAAGAATACTCAATGTAAAAAGAACTATATTTATTTTAATCAAAAATACAAAACAGAGCGTACGGACACATGTGTACCGCAGCACACTTTCTGGTCGTCTGGCTTACCGACTGAATACAAAACTTACAAGTGTCGCCATCACTCGGTCTTTCATGCAGATAGT
The DNA here is from genome assembly GCA_963966155.1 of Clivina fossor. NCBI lineage: Eukaryota > Metazoa > Arthropoda > Insecta > Coleoptera > Carabidae > Clivina > Clivina fossor. The sequence continues at coordinate 15,609,221 of OZ014558.1, forward strand.
TTACAGCGCAAAATATGAACATTTAAATAATACAACTAACAAATATGTAATAATATTAGTAAAATAATACTAAAACAGTATGATTGTGACAGAATCGCACTAATTGAAAAACCGGATGCATTGGTACTTAGCACAAACGGTCGGTTAAAATCAGGATACCTTAACACAGCGCATCACGCAGCTGCTCAAAGCAGAGCGACATTAGAACAGAGATATCTAACATTTTTTCTAGTGAGCGCTGTTAACGGTTGCGCAATTACTGAAAAATGACTAATAAAACGTCTATAAAATCCACTAAACCGAGAAACGAACGTATTTCTGTAACAGATTTTGGTAACAGGTATTTTTTTATAACAGATTTTTTTGCTGGGTTAGTATAATACCGGTTTTACATACAGTATGACCTAAGTAATTTGTTTCTTCTGTCATAAATCTGAATTTACCGGCATTTAATGTTAAATTTGCTGATCTAAGACGATCAAAAATTTCACGTAATTTAGCAATATGTTCATCACAGTTATCCGAACTAAAACAAATAATATCATCTAAGTAGACAAAACAATGAGATTCTGTTAAACCGAATAATACTGTGTACATGAGCCTCTGCCAAGTACTCGGACTATTATGAAGCCCCATTGGCAAGCGTTTGTATTCGAAATGCCTCAGGGGACAGAAAACGCGGGTTTTTCGCGGTCCATTTCAACCTGCCAATACCCTTTTGTTAAATCTAAAGTTGAGAATCTGGCGGCGTTGCCTAATTGATCTAATGTCTCCTGTAGGTTTGTTAGCGGAAAGAAATCACGTTTAGTCACCGTACTTAAAGCGCGATAATCTATGCAAAATTTAATTTTACTGGCACCATCCGCTGCTTTCTGCTCCACTAAAACAATAGGAGCTGACCACGGTGATGCTGAAGGCATTATATTATCATTTTCAAGCATTTCGTGCAACTTTTCCCGTAATACTTGTCTTTTTGAAAACGGGACCCGATGCGGGGCGCGTGCGATGGGTGCTATGTCACCAGTATCTATTCTATGTTTCACCAGTGGCGTAGCGCCTAATTTTTTTTCTATTTCAGCAAAAATATCGCAATATTCCAAAAGAAAATTTTGGAAGTTTGTTTTATCATTTACAATTAGATGATCTAAATAAATTAATAGTTTTCATTACGTTCTGAGTCGCGTGTGATATTTTTGCTACTGTAAAACTATTAGCGATATCTGCAGAGCCTAACTCCGCCTGAATAATGTCAGCAAGTAGCGTTTGTGTATCTAAACAAATTTCTAGCGGGCTGACATTCCCTATTAATAATGGAATATTATTTCCGGTATATTGCACTATTACGCGGGCGATCAACAAACCGTGTTCACCAAGATCGCGAGGTTCAATCACGTATGAACCACTTGGACAGCTTGTCGGCACGCGGCCGGTGCAAATTACAGAGTGTTGCGGAGGAATAATTAACTTCTCGGTTAACCTAACTATCGGTTGTACCGTTTGAAGCGTATAAATATTTTTTCTATAATTGAAAATCGATTCGGAATCCTGATTTTGCGCAATTTGCATAGGAATAGATAGATTTGACATTGTTAACATATTTTAATTAACATCTATTTGCGTGCGGTGCTTATCTACGAAATCCACCCGATTAATGCGTCTGTGGCAAATATTAATTCGTCGCAACATACAAAAAATGTATATGTAACAACAAACTCGCGAATTTTAATTTCATCAATCGCCGTTCCTTTTCTGCCAATTGCATTGCCAGACACGTCCACTAATAAATTGGTCACAGCTTTAATTGGCAAATTTTCCATTTGCGGACGCCGAAGATCGTCCATACTAACGGAATGTAAACGTTTGTCACTCATTTTAATATATTTTTCTTTTTTGCAAAACTTTTATGCAGTAGCGTACACAGTTAGTATTTTCTTTGCAACTCTTTTGCATATCAGTGTACGTTGGTCACAATACTCGATACTTCTTCGATTTACGATCCATTTCGTAAATCGTTTTCAACATGTCGGCTTTATCTACCCCACCCAAATATTTATTATAATTTTTCACCAATATTGGGCAAGGTACAATTTCAACAGTACATACAGTACATACAGTACATACATACATACATACTCTTCTGGATTATGAAAATTTGGAAGAAAATGGATTCCTTTTTTGTCTTTCTATTTTATGCATGATATTCCTGATTTATCTTGCCGCCAATCAGAATTTCCGCGTTTCATTTCTTTGTCCTTTTGGAAATCATCTGGTAATCCTTTTCAGTCTTTCCTGACTTATAAATTCTATAAATATTTCTTTATAGATATTTTTTATTTTTATTACATTAATTATTGGGTACCCCGACATAAGCGCTCGCGACATAAGCGCCCCGACATAAGCGCCCCGACATAAGCGCCCCGACATAAGCGCTACAGACAATTGCGCCACCGACAATTGCGCTTCCCGACAAAAGCGCTCCAGATAATAAAAATTTAGTATTTTTCGGTTATGGTTAAAAATATAATTATAAATATTATTTTGAATTACTATTTATTTTTTATCAGCAAAGTAGATGATATGTAAATAATATTGTAAATATTATTATTATTATTATATAATTATGTGTTTTATATACCTATATTAAAGTGACTAGATGTTTTACATTGGGATGTGGAACAGATAAAAACACACGTTCTATTTTTAATTATTATTTTATTATTATTATTATTATGGTTCTCTTTCGCAGTGTTAACTGGTGTGGATTATATAACATCCGAGGTCACACCGTGACCTAAAGGATTGTTATATTTTTTAGCTTACATGAGAGTCCTGCGTAGTATGTAAGCAGTGCCTAAAATGGCAGTTCTTTGAATAAGGGCGAAATTGTGTTTTCCCGGTATTTGTTCGACATATTTTTTGTACTGTTGACTTACATACCCTGTTGCTCCTACTATAATTGGTATCATCACCACCTGTTTATTCCACATGTTTTTTAATTCTATTATTAAGTCTTTATATTTTAATTGTTTTTCTATTTCCTTTTTATTTATATTGCTATCAGATGGAATGGAGATTTCAATTATGTATATTAGGTTTTTCTTCCTGATTATAATATCAGGTTTGTTTGCTGGTATATATCTGTCAGTTTTGATTTCCTGATCATATAAAATTGTTACTGAATTATCCGTGTTTGTAGTTATTGAGCTGGGGGTGTGATCATACCAGTTCGAGTTTTCTATGTGACAATTATAATATTTACATAGGTTGAAGTGTATTAAAGAGCAGACTCGATTATGTCGGGTTATGTATTCTTGTTTGGCTAATGTTGGGCAACCTGTCATTATATGAACTACTGTCTCTGGTTGATGTTGACATAATCTGCAGCTCCCTTCATTTCTCGTTTTCAAAATTTTGTATTGATGATATCTGGTGTTAAGTGCTTTATCTTGAGCTGCCATAATTAAACTCTCAGTTTCTCCTTTCAAATCGCCAAATCTCAACCAGGGTACCGATTCTCGAGTTATGGTATATTTCGTGAGATGAGATGAAATATTTCATCTCATTTATATCTCATTTCATAGACTTTTTCACTTTTTTCATTTAACTGTATTCTCGAATGCATGTGCAATTAAAGTCGTGATATAAAAGATCTTGGTCTTACATGTGAAATTTGACATGCTCGCGCATTTGTTTTCTGTCAAAATTTGGCAGTTGTAATTATTTATTTATTTGTCATTGATACTTGTTCATTAAAAATGGAAAAGAAAAAATATGTAACTGGTGAACAAAAAGAAATGTTGGTAAATTTTATACAATTAAATCCTAAAGCAATACAATCAAAATACACACAAACTTTTACGCATAATGATTTAATGAAATTATGGGAAGAAATTAGCCAAAAATTAAATAGTATGGGTGGTGCAAACAAAAATGCAAAGGAATGGAAAAAGGTAAATAAATTTATTATATAAATTGACTATATTTCCTTTTAATATGTATATTTTTTTACTATATAGTGTTGGCAAGATTTACGTAGAAATACAAAAGAAAAAGCATCTAATGTAAAAAGGTCTTTAAATCAAACCGGTGGAGGCCCGCCTGAAGATGATGATTTATCAGATGTGCAAAAAAAAGTAGTAGAATTAATTGGGAATAAGTCAATTTATGGAATTGAAAATATTTTTGAATCCAAAGTTTCATTCGTTGATGAAAACAATCAAAATCCGGTAAATTTAGCAATTCCTGTCATTTCAACAGCTTCAAGTGATCCAGCTTTATCAGATGAAGATTTATCAGCTGATTTAGTTTTACCATGTAGTACACCTAATTCAAGTCATGCAGTACGTCGAAGAAAACAAAACAAAAATCAAACTGATACTCCCAAAAATTCGAAAGAAGCAGTAGAAGGACTTCGGAATATAGCAGAAAAAAAATTTCGTTTAAAAAAATGGTACTTAACAAAGAAGTTATCATATATAAAAAGGCGTACGGAAGCAGTGGAAAAACAAACTGTAATTCAAAAGCAAATGCTAAATATTTTGAAAAAGAAATTTCTGTAGTATATATTTATTTAATCACATATTTTGTTATAAATTTAGTATTCCTTAATTTCTAAACCAAAAAACTTTTTTTTTTATTTTTATTAGTATTTAGTATAATAATTGTTTACATAATTATATCCCCAAGTTTATAACAAAATTTTTTTTATTGTGTTATTTTGTTATAATGAAATAAAGCAAATATGTTTTTAATTATGTAATATATGATTTTTTTTGTTTCACAACATTAAGTAAAATATGTATTTACAATTTGTTGTCTGTTACATCGTCCCGCATTTAATAAATCATTGTTTTGATTATCGTTCGGATTACGAATGATTCCAAAATCAAAGTCATCTTCTGGTTCCGGATTTTCTATATGTGCATTTATGCACATGTTATGTAATACTGTACAAGCATTAATAATAGCCGATGCTTTTTCTGGAGCGTAATGCAGAACGCGATGTTTCAATAAACATCGAAATCGAGATTTTAACAGCCCATTGCATCTTTCAATGCTATTTCTTGCTAGTCTATGGGCTATATTATATCTTTCTTCAGGTGTGTTTGGTTCAACATTTAGAATAGGTGTTAAAAGATATGGAGTTAATGGGTAGCCAGAATCCGCTATAAAAACATGTATTTAATGAATACAAATATTATTTATAACTTTTTTCAAATTACCAATAAGCCACATTTTTAAATTATTGTTATATAATTGTTCCATTGCCATTTTCATATTCGAGTTTCTCCAAATAAAAGAATCATGTGAGCTTCCTGGATATCGCGCATTGACATTCATTATTTTTAAATCACTATCGCATATCTATAATTAAACAAATTTAAATAAATTTTAAAAAGCAATCAATAATTTATTTACTTACTAATTGAACATTAATAGAATGGTATCCTTTCCTGTTTACATATATATTTTCTTCGTTATTTATGGATGGTGGAAAAATTGCCACATGAGTACAATCCAATGCTCCAATCGTCCCAGGAAATCCATATTTTCGATAAAATCTATATTATTAATTTTATAATATTAAATTAAATTTTATTCTATTATATTGTTTATAGTTTACCCCATACGAACTGAATTTAATTGGTTTACATCATTTGGAAAATGAACCCAATCATTAAATAAATTATTATTTATTGCGTAACAAACTTCGGAAACACATCTACTAACCGAAGATTGGCTTATTGCTAAATGAATATCGTTACCTACTCCTACTTGATAACCACCGCAAGCCAGAAATCTCAATGCAGCTAAAATCTTAAATTTTTATATACATTAATAAAATATAATAATATATAAATTATATCTTATTTACTTTGATTGGGATTGGTAAAGAAGATTGACGAGTCTGAGGCAATAAATGTTCTTCTAATGAATTTATAAGTTGTCTTGTTAATTGTTTGTTCAATCTAAATAATCTAATAAAGGCTCTATCTGATAATTCGTCGAATGGATTTTTATTTTTATTGTATAACCTTATTAAAGGTTGACGTTCTTCATCTAATATCATTTGCATTACAGCTGCAATTTCTAAATCATCAGCCATTTCTGAAATGAAACAACAATATTTATTATAATACACAATATTAATGTGTATTGTGAAATAAAATTCTTACCTGCTGTAATAGACGTTAAACAAAAAGTCAATTTAATCTTAAAATATAACTGTATTGCAGTTTCTGTCAAATTTCACTGAATTTCACGGCAATCTCACGTACTAAACTATGATGAGATATTTTATGTGTGATGAAAGGAAATGAAACGTAAGTGAAATGAAAAAAATGCTCGAGAATACGATTTTTGTTTCACTAGGTGAAAAAGTGATCACGTGACCATTTTGTCACTCGATGAGAATATGTCACCACTATTTCATTGCTCGAGAATTGACCCCCAGTTGTATGAAATATTTTTGTCGTGTTGAATTTCATTCATTTCTCTAATATGTTCACCATGTAATGGTTTTTCGTACCATGTCTTGTATGTTTCTTGTTTTGTTGCTTTTTTAATTATTTCCGGGTTATTTAAAATAGTTGTTTCTTCTTCTTCTTGGTTTGATAGGTATTTCTTTTCTATTGCTTTTGTTCGATTGCATAGAGATTTTTGTTTTTTCAGCTGTGTGTCGTAATTGAGTATGGCTTTTACTATTTCATCTGTGGGAGCTTTGGTTATTATGTAGTGTCCTAAACTATAGATTGCTTCGGTGTGTACCCTTTCTATTGATATTAATCCTCTACCTCCCTTTTTCCTACTGACATAAAGTCTGTGGATATCTTCTCTGGGATGTAGCATCTTATACATATTCAGAAATTTTCTAGTTTTTCTATCTAACTCTTTAAGATCTTCATTTTTCCAATCTATAATACCGAAGCTGTACGTTAAACAAGGTATTGCTAGCATATTTATTGCCTGAATTTTATTTCTAGAAGTAAGTTTTGTTTCTAATATTTTCCTCAGTCTATACAAGTATTCCTTTCTCAATTTTACTTTCATTCCCTTATGGTCAATACCTTCTCCTTCATTTACTCCTAAATATTTATACACCTGTCCCGGTTCTATTGTTTTAATTTCTTCGTTGTCTATTTTTATGTTTTCAGCTTTAGTTAGTTTACCTCTTGTGAAAGATGCAAACGCACATTTTTCTATCCCAAAACTCATACAAATGTCATTGGAAAATATTTTCGTTATTTCAATCATTTTATGCAATTGTACTTTCCCTCTACATATCAATTTCAAATCATCCATAAACAACAAATGCGAGAAAGACTTACTATTTCCGTTTAATTTATACCCATAGTCATATTTATTTAATTGAATTGATAATGGAACCATTGCAAGGCAAAACAATAATGGTGATAGGGAGTCCCCCTGAAATATTCCTCTTTTAACTTCTATATTTCTACTTACTAATTTGTCTACATTGTTGGAAAGGGTTAGTTTGGTTTTCCAAGTTTTCATGGTATTTTCACACAGTGCTATTATCTTATCTGATATACCTAATAAGTTCATTGATTTTAAAACCCACGAGTGGGGTACACTATCATATGCTTTTCTATAATCAATCCAGCAGATGTGTAGGTTTTTCTGTCGGGTTTTACATTCTCGTATCACACATTTAGAATACAGGAGTTGGTCTTTGCACCCTCTTGTGTTTCTTGCACAACCTTTTTGTTCTACTGGAATGATATTATATTTATGAACATATTGGTATATTTTATTAGTTACTATTTTTGTTAAAATTTTATACATATTGTTTAGGCATGTTATAGGTCTGTAGTTTTTCGGATTGATGGTATCTTTTGTTTTGGGTATTAAATATGTAATTCCTGTTGCAAACCATTCGGGTATTTGAATTTCGTTATTTAGGATTTTGTTAAATTGAATTGTTAGTATTTTATGAGTAGCTGTTAAATTTTTGTACCAGAAACTTGTAAGTTGGTCTATCCCAGGGGCTTTCCAGCAGTGTGTGGTTTTGATGGCTTGTTTTAATTCATCTTCAGTGATTTCCGTATTTTGCATTTTAGGTGGTTTTTCTTTTTCTAGTTCTTTAATCCACTCAGCTTTATCATTGTGTTCTGCTTGGTTTTCGTATATGTCACCCCAGTATTCCTCAATTTGCTGAATTGTTGGCATTCTAAATTCTATGGTTTTTTCATTTTTAATATATGCAAAAAATCTTTTCGTATCATTCTCAAATAATTTATTTTGAGTGTATTGTAATGCTCTATCTTTATATCTCCTTAGCCTTCGTGCTAGTGCCATAATTTTTTGTTTCAGCTGTTCTATTCTAACATTAAGGGTTTCATCATTGTTTATTTTGTTTTTGTTTAATATTTGTTTAGTTACACGTTTTTGTTTGTTCATTCTGTTATCTCTTATTTGGATTAATTGTGCCACATCATGTCTAGCTCTCTCTATTTTTGTTTGGATTCGATACTGCCATGGAGGTATTTTGTTTGATATTCTATTATTTTCTTATTATTTATTATTATTATTATTATTATTATTATTATTATTATTATTTATTTATTTATTTGAAAATTCCAAAACATGTCTGTATTATATAAACATCTTTGTATTTACACAAAAAAAAAATATTGTCCAAAGTGGGACATTTTGTGGGACAGTTTTCGATGTGGAACAAGAAACCCAACTGTGGGACAGTCCCACCTAATGTGGGACGTCTGGTCACCTTAACCTATGTATGTATATATATAAAAAATATAAAAATTTAAAATAATGGCATTAAGGTATTTCGTTCGTTAGGAATAAAAGTCAAAAATGTATTTCATAAAATTATTTAATTTGTCAAACATCATATTAATTAAACGAATAAAATAAAACATCATACGATAATAAAAGTTATAATTATAAATTTAGAAAATGTACTCTTAACTAGTGTCACAAGAATAATTCTTTGCAACTCAATTTTAATAATAATAATAATAATAATAATAATAATAATAATATCTCTGGGTTGTAAGAAATCCGTTACCCCGATCACCTGGGTAACTCAGCCAAGTTGAGGTGGTGTGAAATAAAAACGAATAATAATAATATATATATATATATATATATATATATATATATATATATATATATATATATATATATATATACATATATATATAAATGTATATAACCATATATAAACACACATTTTTTTATTTTTATTATATAGAGCGCTTTTGTCGGGAGGCGCTTTTGTCGTGTAGCGCAAATGTCGGTAGCGCTTATGTCGGGGCGCTTATGTCGGGGCGCTTATGTCGGGGCGCTTTTGACGGGACACCTAATTATTGATAAATTATTTTTTACATCTATTACATTTCTAACACAATCTAAAGATAAATCTTGAAGAATTTTTTTATATTCTTCGAAAACATTTTCAAAATTTGTACACTTTTTCTTGTATATTAATTATATATTGTTTTAATTCTATAATTTTTTTAATATTTTAATTGGTTATTGCCATGTATACATTGTATCGCCAAATTTTTAATTTTTTTTTTTTTTGTAAAATATACATATTTACAGTGTCACTTCGTGTTATCCACCTTCTTTCACGTATTGACAATTTATCTTTAAAATGTAATCTCTGTAATTTAAAGCAAAAATTTAAAAAGTTACTTAAAATTATTCTTTTTTTATTTTTTACCAATGCAATAACATTGTTAAACTTAACATGAGGATTTAAACATATTACTAAATATAAATCCTTATCCACTGGCACACAAACTGAATGCAGCAAAAGATAATTTTTATCGCGAGCATACACATATTGATTTAGCACAAATTTCCCTACAGGAGCAGCACCCAGCAGAAAATTCAAATCGTCACTTTCGCGAATAAATGTTTCTTCTTCGTTCACTGTTTCTTCAATATCCTGCGTTGTGATTATTTGTCCGTTTTCTTCTGCATCATCATCATTTACAATGATGACCTCATCAGAATATGCAGAACTGGTACTTGTTATTTCTTCTTCTTCTTCTAAAATAATATCCGGTGTGATCGGTATATCGGGCGTTGTAATCCGATCGTAAAAGTCCCGAGCTGGACAAATTATGTTATCATCCAGAATGACAAAGCGTTGTTTTTGAGCCATAATAAAAATAAAATAGTAACTATACTGACTATACCGAAAACGAAAGATGCAGTATGAATGACTTAAGATTTCTTTTTTCGACAAATACATAGGGGTAGAAAACTAATTACGTGTTCAAACCTTTTTAATATAAATAAGAAAGTTTCAAATTCTTTTAAAAACATTTAAATATGAACAATTAAGTGTATAATTAACAAACTTTAATGATAATTTTTTTTTAAATATTTATTAAGGAATATTTATTTTTAATTTTAAAAGTATTTTTCTATTCTATTAACACTCCAGTACTTGCGTGGGATACACACGTATCCCACGCACATTAAAAATGGTGTTTGGCAGTAATATATTTTTTCTTCGTCGACGAGCCTTTTGATATGCTTACTAGACAGTGTGTCTGTAACTCTAGCAGTGTGCGGCGGCATTTATTTGCATTCGTTTTTTTTAACGACCATTTCTAACCTCGCGACCGCTGAAGTTTTCTAAGTCTTTTTTTACATTTTTATTACTTTTTTTATATTATTGCGCTTATAGTTCTCTAAAAATGGCTAGTAGCCGTGATCCAGCTAAATGGCTTGAGTGGTACAACCAATTAGAAGAGGAAGACATGCTTTGTGAAGCAGATCCTAATGAAGACGAGGGCGACAGTTGTACTGAAAGTTGAGGAATGTTTTGGATATTGTAGAAACTATTGAATGGTTTGATGATGATAATATTGCATGTTACATAGGCAAAGATCGTACTACACAGTGGAAAAAAATCTTGTTTTTTTTTAGTTAATTTAACGTGTTTTATGCGTGGGATACGTGTGTATCCCACGCGACGTCTCACATAACTATTTGCCGCGCCAGTACTGGAGTGTTAAGTAAATAATGTATTTTTACAATTTGTAAGACATTTGAAAATAACATACAGACTAACAGGAAAGTTAAGATTTTAATCTTTAAAAATATTTTTGTAATACTCAATCAGTAAATCGGAATATACCTATATTAAAAACTCAAACTATGACAATTAAATGACAATATTGTTATTTTCTTATTTTACATTCTATTATATTATTAAAGTATTTTGAAAACATAATTTTAAATAGGAAAAGTTAAGATTCTAACATTTAAAATATTTTTCTATTCTAGTAAGTAAATGATATTCTTTTACAATTTGTAAGACATTTGAAAAATACTGACTATAGTTCATTTTTTTTAAGAGTTCCCTAACTAGAAGACTGATATGCACTGCTACAAATGGTAAATCTAGTTACAAAATTTGGCGCTGAATTCAAATCTAGTGATTTCAAATGATAATAGTAATTTGTAAATAGATATATTTATTATTCAAATTTTTTATAAAATACGGAAAACAAACATTAAAAAGGCAATCAATAAAAAAGTTCAAATAATAATAATCATTTTTCAACAGATATCTTTATTAACTCGGCCAATTTTGAACTAAATTGAATGAAATTTTTTGTACAAAAAAATTAGATGTTTCGTTTTTAAAGTTATGCAGGATATGTCCCATTTAAACCATTCCGCTCCCCATCACACCCCGCAGAAAAAAACATGCTTTAAAAATTGTTGAACTTTTTTTTCGCAGATAAACAAACATCTTTTTTTTTTAAAAAAAGTGACAGTTTTTAACGAAATTGTATCGCAAAATAATAATTAAAAAAAAACACATGTGTTATGTTCTTTTGATACTTTTGTGTTAAAATATGTCTGTTTTTGCAAAGTACACAAGTAAAAATACTTTTTAACACAAAAGTGAAATAAATATGTAAGAAATTTATATAATATGTTACCTATCTATTCGGCTTCTGCTGTTCAAATACTTCACAAACTTAATTATATTAAACCTGATTAACAAATAAATGAAAAAAAGAGAATAAAAATATCAGGTAGATATATGTTCTTTTTCAAGTGTAAACTTTAAAATATATGAAAAAATAAAAGTCAAAGTAAAACACATGTTATGCATTTAATGTAGTTTTTAATTAAAACCTACTGGTTTCAGTGATCATCGTTCAGAACTAAATTAGCAATAAGTTAGCAATTTTCCTAAGTTAAAATTTATGATAATCTTTTAACCAAATATTATTATCACTTACGTTAAAACACATTTTTAACTCTTTAACACTAAACAAACATTCCAACGTAACCAATTTAATTCGTTAAATAATAAAACAAGTTACATAGACGCAACGTCATTCATTATTCAAAGATGGCATCCCAACATACATAGTCTGACTATAGGCGTAAGCAGCGAAATAGAAATGAAAACATTTAAATCTGGCCGACTTAAAATGCCACTATTTGTACGCGAGACACACAAAATTTACTAAGATAGTTTCATTTTGGGCTGGTACCGACTAATTAACAGTAATTTAGTTGAGTGAGAACAACGTCACTAATTAAAATGTTTATTATCTTTCATGTTCCCGCAAGGCACTTGCTTTAATTGTGGCTTCATCGTTTAAATACGTTGCGAACTAAAGTATAGATGTACCACTAGATGCTGGTGGAAAAGACTTGACTTACTAAATGTCACCTGAAACAAATTCAGTGAAAATGTATTATGGGTAGATTAACAACGAATCGTACAATTTCAATTTTAATACTGTATTTTCGTTAGAAGTATTTTGTACAATTATTTTTGTTAATTTATATTACTATTAATGTCAAAAGATAAACTATTGTTCTTGGGTCCTAAAACTGCGTTATGATTAATTCTAATGTTATTAAATTCCCTGTTACGAAATTAAGTTTTTCTTTATAATTTTGTTTTCAATATTTATATCTCGCGGTAACTGAGTATTTTATTCTTTGCTCACTAGATGACATTACATGTTACTTTTTTAAAAAGAGGTATGTGAAAGATATTATATATATATATATATATATATATACAACATATGTTTTGACAGTAATAAAAAGACCACGTTATATTGAACAAGTTTTGTCGTGATATATTTTTCTACATCCCAGATCTTCAAAAATATACGATTAAAGTCATTAATCATAACAGGTTATGGGCCCAGAAACGTAAAACTGCGTTTTTGAAGTGGTGATTAAAGAAATATAAGCAGATAGAAAACAAGATTTTGAGTGTGTTCGTTACAAACGATTCACGTCGTAGTTGATACTAGCATACAAAATCAGTTGTGTTTTAGCTCAAGACAAAAATGGATTTTAAACATTTTAATATACAAAAATTTGATGGAAACAATTTCCAACTATGGAAATATCAGATGGAGATAATATTTCGTGCGGAAGCAGGAATGCTGGAAATCGTTGATGGAACAAAGCCACGACCAGAGACAGTAGACAACACTCAGAAAATATGGGACAGTCTCAACATAAAAGCTATGCTTTTAATTTCATCAGGCATGGAATATGAACAACTACAAACAGTTGTTAATTGCCCTACAGCTCCTCAAATGTGGACTCGTTTAAAAGCGATTCACGAACAAAGATCATCAATTAACAAGGTAACGTTGAAACAGAATTTTTTCAGTTATCAAATGGCTGAAACAGATAGTATTGCTCAACACATAAGTAAAATAGATGCGATGGCGCAAGCATTGCAAGACGTTGGAGAGCCAGTATCAGACACAGATAAAATTGCGAAAGCACTTGGCAGTCTACCAATAAAATACAATGCGTTCGCTACGGCATGGGATTCTTACGACGAGACGAAACAGACGTACGATAATCTAACCTCAAGATTATTGAAAGAAGAGCTACGTTTGACACAATCTGAAGAAATATCTGGAGCATTTGCATCACAATGTGTCAATAAACACAAACAGAAACGAGGGCCAGCAGCAGTACAATGCAGCAGTGGTACTCAATCGAAACAAAAAGATAAAAGTAATATACAATGCTTTTATTGCAAGAAAATGGGTCACTATAGATGTGAGTGTCGAGCCAGACAGACTAAGCAAATCCAGTCGCGAGATGACAATAAAAAACATCAAGCACTTTGTGTCGAACATAAAAATATAACTACACCCACAAATGAAGACGATTGGCTTGGAGACAGTGCTGCATCGAAGCACATATCTTTTCGTCGTGAATGGTTTACTACGTTTAAAAAAATTGAAAATAATATTGCAGTCCAAATTGGAGACGATTCTGAAATACAGGTAGAAGGCATAGGATCAATCGAAGTTTTGGCGCTGGTTAACAAAGAGTGGGAGCCACGTACAATCGAAAATGTCTACTACGTACCAGAACTTAAGAAAAATTTATTTTCAGTGGGAGCAGTAACCAGTAAACAAATGAAAGTAATTTTTGAAGGTAACAAGATGGAGGTGTACAGCGATAGATTGATTGTTTCAGGTATAAAACATGAAAATCAATGTTACAAGATGCTTTTAAAATTAGCTACTAAAATACAGGCGAATGTCTCGACAGAGAATTTGATTATGCTATGGCATGAAAGGATGGGACACGTGAACTTCCGAACGCTGAAAGAGATGTCAGACAGTGGACGAATTCCAGGACTGCACATCAAAGAAATCAAAGGACTATTCTGTGAAAACTGTCAATTTGGAAAACTTCATCGTTTGCCTTTTCACAAGAATGTTCAATCAAGAGCAGAGAAACCTGGAGAGTTTGTGCACGTGGATCTGTGTGGTAAGATGTCGCAACCTTCCATAGGCGGAGCAAATTATTTTGTACTGTTCAAAGATGACTGTACCTCTTATCGAATGGTCTATTTCATTAAGCATAAGAGTGATACTTTCTCAAAATTTCTTGAGTATCATAAGCTAATCGAAACTCAAACTGGTAACAAACTAAAGAAACTAAGAAGTGATAAAGGTACAGAGTTCGACAACGAGCAGTTCAAGCAGTACTTTAAGAAAAGAGGAATTATTCATGAATACAGCGCGCCGTACACGGCTGAGCAAAACGGTAGAATTGAGCGGGAAAACAGATCAATCGTAGAAGGAGCCAGAACCATGTTAATTGCTGCGAAGTTGCAACCAGGGTTATGGACAGAAGCGGTCAGTACCTGCTTATACACTCTGAACCGAAGACAACGTGGATAGAAACGTACCATTGGATAGAAACGTACCATTGGATAGAAACGTACCATTTGAGTTGTGGACAGGTAAAAAAATCTCACTCAATCACTTGCGAAAATTCGGTGCTGAAGTGTACGTTCATATTCCAAAGCAATTCAGAGGAAAATTTAACAGCAAAGCAAAGAAGATGGTTTTTGTCGGCTATGATGGAGAAAGTTCAAATTATAGAGTGTTTGACCCAAAGACATCAAAGATCACCGTTACTCGGGACGCCGTGTTTAATGAAAGCAATTACGACAATGAGCATACGCAGAAACCTCATTGTTTAACATTTACAATGGAAGATAGCATACAAGAAGAAGAAGAAGATGACATACAAGAAGAAACAGAAAGTCAAACTGAAGAAGAAGAAGATGACGAAGAACAAAACTTTGCACATCATCCACAAGATGAAGAAAGAACACTTCGAGATCGAAGAACACTACGTCCACCTTCTCGTTATGACAACTACGTGTGCGCTGCGATACTTCTAGAAGAACCACAGACGTATCAACAGGCTATGTCAAGCGATGATGCTCAAAAATGGCGCATAGCTATGGATGAAGAAATGTCATCATTAAAATTAAATGATACATGGTTTTTGGAAACGCTGCCGCCAAATCGCCGTGCAATAGACTGTAAGTGGATCTTCAAGATCAAGCGTAAACCTGACGGTACAGTTGAGCGATATAAGGCACGTTTATGTGCAAAAGGTTTTCTACAAAAGGAAGGCATCGATTACGGTGAGACCTTTGTACCTGTAGTAAGGTATGATTCAGTTCGTGTACTTCTTGCAATAGCCACAATTAATGATCTAAACATAAAACAGTTTGATGTAAAGACGGCATTTTTGCACGGTGAACTCACGGAACAAGTGTACATGAAGCAGCCTGAGGGTTACTCGAATGGCAATCTCAATCAAGTGTGTAAGTTACGAAAAGCTCTGTATGGCTTAAAGCAGTCTCCACGCTGCTGGAACGAAAAGTTTATCGAATTTCTATCACAATTTAACTTCACACAATTGAATGCTGACAAATGCGTCTTCAGGTCGGAATACGAGAATGAAGAAGTCTACTTAGCACTTTACGTAGATGACGGACTCATCATGTGCAGAAAACACGAAGCCATTGACAAGATCTTGACAGAACTTGGATCCAGATTTGAAATTAAAATATGTGAACCAGAATGTTTTGTAGGACTAGAAATAAAAAGGAACAGAACAACAAAAGAAATGTTTATCAATCAAGAGGGCTACATTTCAAGAGTTCTAGAAAAATTCAATATGCAGAATTGTAAACCAGTTGCAGTTCCAGCTGACTCAAACTCTGAATTGACCACTGATCAGAGCCCAAAGAATGATGAAGAAAAGCAAGAAATGAGCAACATACCATATCGTGAAGCAGTTGGCAGTCTAATGTTTGCAGCAATAGTATCACGTCCCGATATTATGTTTGCTGTAAGTCAAGTGAGCCGATTCCTGAGCAATCCTGGTCGACTGCATTGGATTGCTGTAAAACGCATTCTACGATATCTCCAAGGAACAAAAGACATCGGAATTTTGTTCAGTGGTGGTACATGTTATTTTAAGATGTTTTCAGATGCTGATTTCGCCGGTGACGTGGACACACGCAAATCGACATCGGGATATATCAGTACCATGGCAAACGCACCAATTACATGGTGCTCGCAACGACAGAAATGTGTTGCGCGTTCAACGACTGAAGCTGAATATGTCGCAGCATCAAACGCAGCCCAGGAAATCGTTCGGCTACGGGCGCTACTACAAGAACTACAGGGACCAATAGATCAACCAACGAAGCTGCTGATTGACAATCAGAGCGCTATAAAATTGGTGAAAAATGCGGAACATCACAAAATGACGAAACATATAGATATTAAAGTTCATTTTATTCGTGAGTGTGCTGAGAATGAAATACTTGAAACTATTTATGTTCCGTCTGAAAATCAACTCGCGGACTTTCTAACGAAAGCACTACCCCGCAACAAATTTAATATTAATTGTAGTTCTTTATCACTTACTCGATTTCAACAAAATCAATAAATCAAAAGTGGGAGTGTTACGAAATTAAGTTTTTCTTTATAATTTTGTTTTCAATATTTATATCTCGCGGTAACTGAGTATTTTATTTTTTGCTCACTAGATGACATTACATGTTACTTTTTTAAAAAGAGGTATGTGAAAGATATTATATATATACAACATATGTTTTGACAGTAATAAAAAGACCACGTTATATTGAACAAGTTTTGTCGTGATATATTTTTCTACATCCCAGATCTTCAAAAATATACGATTAAAGTCATTAATCATAACATTCCCTTATCAGGTTCGGTATTGTTTTTAGCAATGATGCGTTTCGACTTTTCAGTCATCTTCAGATTTTCTGAGTTTGGTCCGTGTTTGTGGTTCGAATGTGATTGAACTTGAACCACAAACAGAATATATATATATATATATATATATATATATATATATATATATATATATATTGCTTTTTCTCTGTTTTTCGCTCAATTATACAATTTTTATTAATAAAATAGTTTTTTAAATTTGGAAAAAGCAAAATAATAACACTTATTTTATTGTAAAATTTATAAATTGCATAATTCTGACAGTTGTAGCTAATGTTTTTTGTTTTATACACTAATAACTAGATTCATTTTGCCAATTTAATTAGTTTTTAATATTTAAACTTTAAGATTATTTTTCTCAATTTTTTTCAAATGTAACATATTTAAAGTTTTATATGGTTGGAAACGGAATAAAAAGTACTACCAAAATCAATAATAAAAAATATAGGTTTCCATTTAAAAAAATTATCGCTTACTTCATAACTCAAAACAAAAGACAATCTTTAAGTGACGATTACAGTAAAATATGTCTCATTTAAGATAAAAATTGACGTGTTCGAGGATTTTTTTCAAAAACGTTTAATAAAAGATTTATTGCGATAGTTCCAAACTTTTCACTCGCTCTGTATATATATATATATATATATATATATATATATATATATATATATATATATATATAGGGTATACAAATAAGTCTCCGCCGTTTTCTATCAAAAATTAGGAATTTATTGTGCAGGAACCGTACATTACTTTTTATTCAAAGTATTGTCCATCACTAGCCACTACTTTTTCCCATCTTTCTGGCAGCATTCGAATACCACGTCGAAAAAATTATTTATCTTTTGAGGCTATCCACGAATCGACCCAATTTTTAGTATCTTCATATGATGTAAAGCGCTGCTTAGACAGGCCATGTGCCATCGACCGAAACAAGTGATAATCTTAAGAAGCAATGTCTGGTGAATACAGCGGGTGGGGTAGGACTTCCAAATTAAGTGTTTCCAATTAGGTTTTGACCGGCGCCTCAAAATGCGGACGAGCATTATCATGTTGAAGAATATTTTTTTTTTATTTTTATTTTTTTAACAATTTTAAACGATGCAAAATTGCTTGTCTAGTCACTCCTAATGTAAGTGCAAGTTCTTCTTGCGTTTGGCATGAATCTTCCTCCAATTCCGTGTCTTCGGCCTCTTTCGGCCTTCCACTAGGTTCTTTGTCTTCCACATCAAACTCACCGTTTTTAAACTATTGAAACCAGTCATGACAACTTCTTTCACTTAAGGGGTGATACCTACCTGCAAACTTTTAAAAAATCGATTTTTTTTTTATTGCATAAATCGAAAGTATACATATTCAAGAATATTTTCTCAAAAGCGCAAGTTAATCCGATTAAAATTGACAAAGTTATGCGCGGTACAAGAGTACCGGGTCGAGACCCATTGGAAACGCTCTCCGTCATTCCTGTGCGCGTGGACATGCGCAAGAGCGTGTTTACGTTGAATGCCATAATCTGAAACGAACGTGCACAATACGAGGCTGCATGTCAGTGTAAAAAGTGATGATTTGATGATTCTATGTAAGTTCCCAAAAATATTCACTTACAGAGGACTGAACACAACTTGAAACTTTAAACGCAATTATCTCGAAACCATGTCTTCAAAATCGGTGCCAAAAATTTCTCGAAAACTATTCGTTCGATTCAGATGGCTGTGTGTGCATTTTGTTAAGAACTATTTTTTCTAGTACTTAATCGTTCGGATTTTGTCTCTGATTAAATTTCGATTTTTTATAGCCGATCAGAGACAAATTTTTATGGGTCAAAATCGATACTTCAACTTTACAAGGCCGCCATTTTGTCAAAAATGATTTTTTTTGAAAATCCATCGATTAAGTACTAGTTTTACTCATGCTTAACAAAACCCGCTTGGTTTTATTGATTTCAAATAATTCTAGCGCGAATGGGACTTGGCACCGCAAAAGGGTTTCCCAAAAACATCATCCACGGGGAGCAGCCGTGCGGGGCACCAGGACGGATTTTTGTAATTTAAAAAATCGCATTTTGTAGAGGAAGACATGCCGAATAAAGTGGAGAAAGTCGTTTTGAAAAATGTTGTGTAGTTTTTGTTTAAAAAAATCCCAAACTTTCGTGTATTTTTAGGCCTTGCAGGTAGGTATAACCCCTTAAAGCAGTCTCACCATAAGCAATCTATGCTACTCAGCTGCAGATTTCTTCAAATTAAAGAAGTAAATCAAAAGTTCCCGCAAATGACGCTTATTCGGAACAAAACTTGATATGTTTGCACAAAAAAAATTATGTGATGCGGATACAGAATCACTAATACTTTAACGTAATGTTGTTACCAGATGTCCAAACTTACGATATTACGTTTTACATCTGACAATTTCAACATAATTTTCTGGTGGGGCCATATTTTGACAAACGGCGGAGACTTATTTGTACACCTAATATATATATATATATATATATATATATATATATATATATATATATATATATATATATATATATATATATATAAACTAGAAATTAAAATAATTTTCAAATTGATCTCAGTGACTGATATCTGATTTAAAATCTGAGGCCCCTTAGCTACGAGGCCCCAGCTTGCGCCACATGCGCTTGTGCATAAATACAGCTCTGCACATTCCATTTGTTCACTAGAAACGTTTGTATTAGGATTTCAAATCGTACATTCATACTCTAATATAGGTCTTACTATTGCATTGAAAAGTATTAATATAGTATTTACTGATAATTCTTTAGCATTGCGTAATATAAAACTTAGATTTCTGTATGCTTTATTTACAATGGTATCATAATGTTTATAAAATTTTAAATCAGTTTGAAATATTATTCCCAAATCTTTTATTTCAGTTAATTTTTCAATGTTAATATTGTTAATTTCATATGTTTGGTTGACAACATTTAATTTTCTGGCAAAAGTAAGAGTTTTACATTTATTTATGTTGAATTCTAAATTATTATTGTTACACCGGACCGATATCGCATTAATGTCTTGTTGAAGAATAATGCTGTCATTTACAGTCGAAATTTCTTTAAAAAATTTCAAATCATCAGCATACAGCAAACATTTAACATTTGTAAGTACTGAAGGTATAACATTTATAAAGAGAATAAACAATAATGGACCCAACAAAGAACCTTGTGGGACCCCAGAGGTCGAAATAAACTCAGTAGATTTACATTTGTTAAATGTTACATACTGCAAACGATTCATAAGATAAGAATTTAAAAATAACAATAAGTTATTATCAAAATTGTATAATTTTAATTTTTTAATTAATTTGTTGTGGCATACTTTATCAAACGCCTTACTGAAGTCTGTATAAATTACATCTACTTGATTTTTGTTATCATTTGCCTCTGACACATAATTAGTAAATGTACATAGATTAGAAATGGTTGATCGATTAGGTACAAATCCATGTTGTTCATCAACTATTACCGGATGTACATGATTATATAATTTAGTATAAATAATTTTTTCAAATAATTTAACTATGCCCGATAATACAACAACAGCTCTGTAGTTTTCAACTAGTTGTGGATTTCCACTTTTAAAAATTGGTGCAATTCTACCAAGTTTAAATTTTTCTGGAAATACATTACTAACAATTGCTTTATTGAAAATCAATTTTAAAGAATCACATAACCATTCGCAACAAGCCTTTAATATAACAGTTGGAATTAAGTCCGGACCCGTAGCAGATTTAACATTAAGTGAATTAATTGCTATAACTATGTCATTTTTTGTTATTTCATTTATAGCAAGTTTATCTAAGTTATAATTGGTTAAACAAGAAATATTACTATTATTATTACCATCACTGATTGAATATACTGATTTAAAGAAATCCGCAAATGCATTGGCAATGTCTTTATCATTATTTATTTTTGTATTGTTGTATATAAATGTTGAATTTATATCATTGTTTGCTCTTAAGTTATTTATGTATGACCAAAAACCTTTCGGATTATTTTTCAAATTATTATCAATATTATTTATGTGTGTTTTTTTGTGCTAAGGCAATTAGTTTTTTAATTTCAACTTTTAAACATTTATATTTTCCAATGAATTCATTTTTCCGTTTAGAATTATTTTTTGATTTTTTATAATAATGATATTTTAATTTGATTTTTTTTACAATATCTCTGTTAAACCATGTTGGATATTTGAAATCTCTACTTTTCCGTTTATAAGAAATACATTTGTCAAATATATTATATATGGATATGCGATGTATCTCAGAAATCAGAGTACTCAGCTATATACAATGTACCTAAAGAATTTTCTATACAATCTGAAAAACTCATATATATATATATATATATATATATATATATATATATATATATATATATATATAAATTGTAAAACTTCCGTTCTTTGCCTCATCCTCATAACTGTCAATCTATTTAATAATATATATTGTATTATCATTGATAATAAACATACTATATTTCATATTTCATATTTATTAATTTTCAGTATTTACATAGTGAAAATATGTCAAGTTATTTATCTAATAGTTACAAAAATAAGTTACAACAAATAATCAGTTAAATTACATTGTAAAAATTGTTCAATATTATAAAATGCATTTTGAATTAATATAATTTTAATTAATTTTAAGAATGTTTTTAAGTCGTTTTGTTTTATTTCTTCGGGCTGCTTGTTATACATGAGTACTCCCCAGTAGTCAAAAGTTCGTATTTTGTCAATTCTGCACATAGGAGTTACCAGACTATCTTGACGACGAGTATTGTATTTGTGGATGTCCCTATTTTTCTGAAAATTAAAAATGTTGGTGTGAATGTATCTAAGGCAATTATATATATATAGACTTGGTATGGTCATTATTTCGAAATTTTTGAAAAATTGTTTACAGCTTTCGGAAGGCTGCAAATTGAATAACGCCCGTATAGCTTTTTTTTGTAACAGAAAAATTTTTTGTGCATCCGAAGATGCTCCCCAGACAAGTACCCCATATGCTGCAATGCTTTGAAAGTGAGCAAAGTAAGCCATTTTCGCTGCTTGCTGATTTACAAGTTTTCTTATTCTTCGTATAGTATATATTCCGGTTGCTAGTTTTTTGCTGATGACGTCTATATGCGTTGTCCATTTTTAATTGTTTGATATATAAATTCCTAAAAAATTTATTGATTTCAAAGAATCAGTATTATTAAATGTTAATTTCTGGGTTTTAGTTTTGTTTAACTTTAATTTGTTCGTTGTAAACCAATTGTTTGCTTCTTCAATGGTACAATTAGATATTGTTTTCATTTCTTGTTCGTTGTTTGCTACTGTGACAAACAAAGTATCGTCTGCATATAGGCAACATTTTTTGTTTTGTACATTAACTAGCAAATCATTAGTATAGATTATAAAGAGGACAGGTCCCAAAATACTTCCTTGTGGTACTCCTGTATTCAAAGTAGCTGTATTTGAATTTTTATTTTTCCAAAATATTTGTAGTTGTCTATTGGTTAAATAGGATTTAATTAATTGAAATGGTATTCCTCTTATGCCGTAATAACATAGTTTTTGCAGTAGAAATTCATGATCTACGGTATCAAATACTTTACTTAAATCGCAGCATATTAATTCAACTGCTTTTCTTTCATTTACAGCGTTATTTACTTTTTCTAGAATATCCACCATTGCTGTCGTCGTGGATCTGTCACTTCTGTAACCATGCTGATGCGATGTAAAAAGGTTTTGTTTCTCAAAGAAAGTACTTATATATTCTTTCAGTATTATTTCATATACTTTCGATATAACAGGTAGTATAGCTATCAATCTATAATTTTCGGTTGAATTTATATCACCCTTTCCTTTGTATATTGGCACAATTTTTGCAACTTTCAATTCATCAGGAAATATTCCCTATTCAATACACCTATTTAAAACTATTGTCAATGGTTCTACTATTTCATTCTTTATTTGTTTTAATAAATATGTTGACATACCATAAATATCTTGTGAATCTTTATTTTTTAGTTTGTCTACTATTTTTGCCGTAGTCCTGACTTCTATTGACGAAAAAAAAATAGAACTTGTATTATTAATTTTTAAGTTTTTTATCGTAGTTTCTTGATATTTACGTTTTTCCATAGAGCTATTAATATGTTCTAGGTTACCGAGGAACTCATCAGAAGTAAGATTACAATTTTCTTCATTCTTTCGTGATTTATGTTTCGTTTCCGAATTTATGACGCCCCAAATTGCTTTTGATTTATTATTAGATTCTGCTATTATTTTATTGTTTTTTTGTTTTTTGTCATTTATTAATTTTTCGTTAAAAAGTTTTCTATAATCATTATATGCTGTGAGCGATGTTTCATCTCTTCTGTTTTCATAGATATTAGCTAGTATGTTTAACTGGTCTCGTATAGTTTTTGTTTCTTGAGACGTAGCATAGTTTGTGAACTTTTTGTTATATTTTTTAATTTTTGAAATTGGAAAGCATTCATTAAATGTAGTTATTAAAATATTATGAAAATTTGTAAACAAATTTTTTGCATTGTTGGTGGCCAACTCAGCTGACCAGTTTATAGATAAAAGTTTTGTTTTATATTTTTTTATTTTACTCTCATTTATTTTACGAATGTTAATGTATTCCTTTTCCTGGCTTCTGTCATAGTCCCCGTATATTTCTAATATTTGTCCTATATCACCTATATGTAAGTTTTGTGTAATAGTTTTATAAGCTGTGTTTGGTACAGTCACAAAAATGTTGTCTATACAGGTTTTCGAATATTTTGTAATTCTTGATGGATCGCTGAATGCCCTATGTAGTCCAAATGATGTGAAGATGTTTTCTATTTCATTCTTTTTGTGATTTATTTTTGTTGAAAGAAAATCAATATTAAAATCTCCTGCAACAAATAAATCATGATTACAATATTTATTACTTAGTATTAGCAACAGTTCTTTAATTATTTGTATGAATATGTCCATATTGCCAGTAGGAGTTCTGTAAAGAGTTACTAGTATGCGTTTTTTAAGTTTTATTCCAATTATTTCTACATTTTTTTCAATGGAAAGATTTTTTATTTCGGGTATCTCTGTATATATTTTTGCTTCTTTTACTAACATTAGGACACCTCCATGTTCATGTTTTTCTCTGCAATATGCTGAGGCAATTGTATAATTGTTTATATTTATATTTTTTATCTGGTGCAATTTTAGCCAATGTTCAGTGATACAGATTACATCTGCATTTTTGTTTACTTCTAAACAAGAATTTAATAGTTCAGTTTTATTTGTTAAAGATTGTACGTTTATATTTATTATTGAAAATGTTAAATTATTATTTTTTAGTGTATTAGTTGTTTTTTTATCGTATGTTTTCTGCAATTTATTTTCTTGATTTACGAAAAAAATTGTATCGTTTTACTATTAATCCAGATGGCCAAAAATCTGGGTTTTTAATTAGTTCCAAATTACTCATTTGAATTCCAACTTTAAATGATTTGTTTTGGCTTCTGTTTGCTTCATGTTTTTGTATTTCTTTGACAAAAATTTTGTTATTTGGAATCTTTAATTGTAGGTATTTTATTAAATCGCTACTTGTTGTGTCAGAGCTGGCATGTCCAATATAAATCCATGCTAATTTGTCAGCGGCTCTAAAACGTATGCTATCATTTACTTGAGCAGTACCTTTAATTAGTATAGAATTTTTCTTTTGATTACTTGTATTTCCACTTGAATTTTCATAAGTGTTTATTTTTGCATGTCTATTGTACTTTTGCTTTTATTATTCGGAACTTTTGTATTGATATTTACTTTTAGTTTTTGTTTTGGAACCTCTGAAGTTTCAAGGTCTGTATTGTTTATATCAGTTTTACCAACATTATCCAAGTTCTTAAATTTTGACAGTTTTTCTGAGGTTACTGTTTTATTATTTTCTTTTAGAAGACTTATAATTAATTCTTGATCAGTTATTCTGTTCTTAAGTTGAGTAATTAGATCTTGTTGTATTGAAACATACTTATCAATTTGCAATAAATGTTTTTGACACTCACTGTTTCCACATGCACTGTCTATCACATATTCTTGTGTTTCTTGAAACACTTCGTCAGAAAAATGATTATTTAAGTATTTTTCTATAATTTCGTTTTTTGGTAAGCTACTGGGAACTTTTTTATCTATAATAATCTTAATTAAATCGTTCTTTCTTAGAGAATTCAACTCTTGTATTACTTTTGACAATTGTTCACTCGCCATTGGTTTAATTATTTTGGTCTGGGGACCTTTAAAAATCTTCTTTTCCACAATATTTAATTTAATTCGTTTTGGGAATTTCCCGATTCTGAAAATTCAAGAGTATTAATGTTCTGCCTAGATTTATCTACCGTCGACGGCACTGAACTGAAAAGACCCTTCTTCTTTGATCTGGCTTTGCATATCAGAAATGATATTTTTATAATAATCACAATTTCATAGAAACAAGTTTAATCAAAATTAAACTTCTATCTCGAATCGTAATGCGAAGTAAAAGAAATTTCGTATTTTTCAAGCAAGAAATAAAGAATATATAATGTATATAAAAATAACTTGCCTCATAAATTAGCTGTTTCTGTTTTTGTTACATAATTATCAATTAAATAAATAAATTAAATTGCAAATTAAATTTTTATTCAGTTTTCGATTATTTTTATAAATAAATTACAATACCAAAAATTTCAAAATAAATAATGTCAATAATAAAATAAAAATCGAACAAATTAAGATACAAATTATTATTTTCTTTATTTGCTTCGCCGGTAATTTTCTGTTTTGTTCGTGTCGCAGAAATCGGAGAAGCTAATATCGGTTTCTGTGACCGGATACTGGGTTTTGCTACAGAAACATTCGGAAAGCCGACATTTTGCGGCAAAACATTTTTAAATGCTGGTTTTTTTGTTGTCATTTTTTCTTGTTTTTTTATGTTATTTTCCAATTGCCAGCGTTTTAATTTACTGGCACGATCGTCTTTGACTTGTAGCAATTCAGTATTTTTTTGTAATTCGGTTTGAATTTTAATCGATGATGATGATGACGATTCCATATTCTGTCTCCTGTAGTAAAGTAATTTTTGTTTGTTAAATGACAAATAATAATACTGTTTTTTAATAATAAGTAATTTTTAGTTTAATTAACAATAAAACAATACCGTATAGCTATTTAACAATTCTAACCGAATTTTATTAACACGAAAGTCTAATACCAAATTTTATACAAATTTGAAAAAATTATTTTGATGACACAAATTCTACTATAGAACGATTTTTAAAAATTTGTTTATACTATTTATGTTTTTAAATTGTTGTTATAGCAACAAACTAATTTTTAAAAAAATTGTTTTTACTACTGCTACTTTGTTAATATTTCATCAAGTATCGTCATCTCCCAGTCTAAACTACTGAACCTAAAACTTGAAAAATATATTCTTTATATAACGTAGGCACTTACTAAGAACAAAATTTTTGAAATTAGAACTAAAATTGAGTGAAAAAAGGCAAAAATATTGTGACAACAACGTTATGCAACCTAGTTGGCCGTGTAGCATTTTTTTTTTAAACATTTTTATAAAATGACAGTTATTTTTCGATTGGTTTTTTTCTATGACTATTTTATTATTGTAGTATTTTCATAATTATGCCGGATTTATGCAGCTCTACGCAACTATAGTTCATTTTTTTTTAAGAGTTCCCTAACTAGAAGACTGATATGCACTGCCACAAATGGTAAATCTAGTTACAAAATTTGGCGCTGAATTCAAATCTAGTGATTTCAAATGATAATAGTAATTTGTAAATAGATATATTTATTATTCAAATTTTTTATAAAATACGGAAAACAAACATTAAAAAGGCAATCAATAAAAAAGTTCAAATAATAATAATCATTTTTCAACAGATATCTTTATTCAAATTTTGTATGAAACAAAACAAATATTAAAAAAGTAATTAATAAAAAAAAAACATTTAAATAATAATAGTAAATTTTAAACAGACATATTATTAGAAACTAACCAAAATAAACATTAAAAAGATAATCAATAGAGAAACATTTAAGTACATATTTAAAAAAAAAACTTAAAAAAAATAATAATAATAATGATAATTTTTAAACAAACAATATGAATATAATAAAATAAATCAGTCAGAATCTGAAAATTCAATTTCTTCACTAGAAGAGCCAGTATTCACCGTAAATTGCAGTTGCATTTCTTCCACAATGTTATCGAGTTTATATAATTCTTCTTCCTCTTTGATAACATGATCGATACAACTTGACCATTTTTCTGGCGTTATTTGCTCCAGACCTTCATTAAAAAGACGTTTAACGTCAGACATTTTAAATGTTTTATTGTTAGCTGCAACAAAACCTTTTACTTGAGCCCAAATTAATTCAATGGGGTTTAGCTTGCAATGGTAGGGCGGCAAACGTAATACCTCCCGATTAGATTTTTGTATTATTTCATCTACTTTATAAGAAGTGGGATGTTGTTGTA
Source organism: Clivina fossor (assembly GCA_963966155.1). Classification (NCBI taxonomy): domain Eukaryota; kingdom Metazoa; phylum Arthropoda; class Insecta; order Coleoptera; family Carabidae; genus Clivina; species Clivina fossor. The sequence continues at coordinate 15,637,366 of OZ014558.1, forward strand.
CGTAATCTTTTGCTATCTCGAGTAATTCAATTTTTAATAATTCTTCATTTACTTCCACTCCTTTTTCTTGTAAGTAAGTTTTTATATCTGCTTTTCGCCAAGCGGTCGTCGGTGTTTTTTCTGATTTGACGGAATGGTACGGGGCGTTGTCCATTACGATGACACAATTTTCTTCTAAAGATGGCAAAATTTTCGTCATCCACTCTTCAAATACGTTAGAGTTCATATCGTCATGATAATCGCCCGTAGTTTTTGACTCAAATACTAATAAACAATCTTTCACAAATCCATTTTGGTTCTCTATACTGGGTGTCCGAAAAGTTTGGACTGGGTCAAATATCTCGAGAACGAAAGGTTGGATTAACACGATTGCAAAGGAACATTGTTTTTGACACAATTATCTACCGAATTCTGTTGTAAAAAACCACCCCCTCCCCTCCTAAGGGGATGAGCGTAAGGGTAGTTTTAAAATTTTAAATGGAAACCCCCAATTTTTTTTTTATTTTTGGATTCCTTGACAAATTCTGTGTATGGCCCCAAAATTTCACACCCAACCCTCGCCACCCCTCTACAGGGGATGAAAAAAATGATTGAAATAAAAATGATACTGAACAGTTTAAATGCTCAACTAAATCCACAACGAAAATAAACATGTCAAAAAAAACATGTAACCCCACCCAAAATTTCACCCCCAACCCCCGCCACCTCTTCATTTTTATTTCAATCATTTTCTTCATTTTTTTCCTCCCCTGTGTAGAGGTGGCGGGGGTTGGGGGAGAAATTTTGGGTGGGGTTACATGTTTTTTTGACATGTTTATTTTCGTTGTGGATTTAGTTGAGCATTTAAACTGTTCAGTATCATTTTTATTTCAATCATTTTTTTCATTCCCTGTGGAGGGGTGGCGAGGGTTGGGTGTGAAATTTTGGGGCCATACACAGAATTTGTCAAGGAATCCAAAAATAAAAAAAAATTAGGGGTTTCCATTTAAAATTTTAAAACTACCTTTACGCTCACCCCCTTAGGAGGGGAGGGGGTGGTTTTTTACAACAGAATTCGGTAGATAATTGTGTCAAAAACAACGTTCCTTTGCAATCGTGTTAATCCAACCTTTCGTTCTCGAGATATTTGACAAAGTCCAAACTTTTCGGACACCCAGTATATATATATATATATATATATATACAGGGTGATTCAGACCACCCGTACCACCCAAATATCTCGCGTAAAACGGAACGAATCAAAAAAAGAAAAAATACGTCCAAAAAGATTTCAAAAATTCTATTAATTGACACCAAATTCAAATTTTCCGCCCACCCCCTGGGGGGTGGAGGGGGGTAGCTTTGTAAATTTAAATGGGGACCCCCATTTTTTATTGCAGATTCGGATTCCTAGATTCAAATAAAGAAGGTTTTGTCCGAAAAATTTTTTTTGATTCTTGAAAGATGGCGCTCAAATCGCAAAAAACGCTACTTTTTATTTTGACGATTTTTAATATTAGATGTGAGCCATAATGTAAAAGGGTGTTGTCATTTTAAGACATTATCACTATAAATCGTGTAAAATCAATACAAGCGCGCTTAAAATCATGTAAAATCGTTAAAATTACACACACACACACACACACCATCATACACACACACACACACACACAGGCGATTTTAACGATTTTACATGATTTTAAGCGCGCTTGTATTGATTTTACACGATTTATAGTGATAATGTCTTAAAATGACAACACCCTTTTACATTATGGCTCACATCTAATATTAAAAATCGTCAAAATAAAAAGTAGCGTTTTTTGCGATTTGAGCGCCATCTTTCAAGAATCAAAAAAAAATTTTCGGACAAAACCTTCTTTATTTGAATCTAGGAATCCGAATCTGCAATAAAAAATGGGGGTCCCCATTTAAATTTACAAAGCTACCCCCCTCCACCCCCCAGGGGGTGGGCGGAAAATTTGAATTTGGTGTCAATTAATAGAATTTTTGAAATCTTTTTGGACGTATTTTTTCTTTTTTTGATTCGTTTCGTTTTACGCGAGATATTTGGGTGGTACGGGTGGTCTGAATCACCCTGTATATATACTGGGTGTCCCATTTTAATCCGCCACCTGCAATAACTTTAAAATCGTGCATCGGACAAAAAAATGTTTCGGATAAAAAGTAAATGGTTTCGAGGGGGACATCTGATGCAGAGACCCTTGCCCCCTCTGGACCCCCCTGGGGGGGCGGAAAAGGGGGCAACTTTGAAATCTTAAATGGAACACCCTATTTTTTATTGTAGATTCTGATAGGCCATTAAAAAGTATGTAAATTTTATTTTAAGACTTTTTTTTTATCTTTGATAGATGGCGCTGCAAACAGCATTTTTTTTCTCAGTTTATCAATCTTCAATTTGAAAAAAAAAAGTGTAACTAAGTACGATATTCAAGATTTTTTCAGTTCTTTGGGAAGAGGGGGGTGGGGCAAGAGTCACTGCATCAAATATCTTCCTCGAAACCATTAACTTTAAGTTAATGATTTCGAGGGGTATAACTTTAAGCTAATGGTTTCGAGGGGATATCTGATTCAGTGACCCTTGCCCCCCCCCTCTTCCCAAAAAACTGAAAAGAACTTGAATATCGTACTTAGTTACACCTTTTTTTCAAATTGAAAACTGATAAACTGAGAAAAAAAATGCTGTTTGCAGCGCCATCTATCAAAGATAAACAAAAAATCTTACAATAAAATTTACATACTTTTTAATGGCCTATCAGAATCTACAATAAAAAATAGGGTGTTCCATTTAAGATTTCAAAGTTGCCCCCCTTTCCCGCCCCCCAGGGGGTCTGTAGGGGGCAAGGGTCTTTGCATCAGATGTCCCCCTCGAAACCATTTACTTTTTATCTGAAACACGATTTTAAAGTTATTGCAGGTGGCGGATTAAAATGGGACACCCAGTATATATATATATATATATAAATTGTAAAACTTCCGTTCTTTGCCTTATCATTGATAATAAACATACTATATATATATATATATATATATATATATATATATATATATATATATATAATGTATATAAAAATAACTTGCCTCATAAATTAGCTGTTTCTGTTTTTGTTACATATTAAATAAATAAATTAAATTGCAAATTAAATTTTTATTAAATTTTCTATTTTCTATTAAAAATTACAAATTATAAATAAATAAATAATGCAAATAAAAGAATTAAAATGGAAGAAATTATGTAGATACAAATGCGTTTTGATTCATTTTCGGATCCATTGGTCAGTCCAGCATTCTCTTCTGATTTGGTGGTTTTAGTATTGGCGTTAAAAAAATTTTTCTGCGAAACTATAAAACATATCAAGCCGCGGTTTATACAAATATTTGTGAAAAATATAGTTTTGTATTGGCAATATTACAAAGGTAATATTACCGGTAAATTACCCATTACACTTACCATGGTGATTTATTGGGTCAACAGAAATCGGAGAAGCTAAAATCGGTTTCTGTGACCGGGTACTCGAATGACTGGGTTTCGGTATATTCGGGATGCCTACATTACGCGGCAAAACATTTTTAAAAGCTGGCTTTTTTTTCGCCAACTCTTCTTGTTTTCTTGTTTCATTATTCAATTTCCAGCGTCTTAATTTACTTTCACGATCTTCTTTGATTGGAGTATTTTCCATATTCTGCCTCCTGTAGTAAAGTAATTTTTGTTTGTTAAATAACAAATAAATATCTATACTTATACTTCAGGGCCCGGTTTTTTAAAAAATAAATAAATTTATTTGACATGTAAATTTTATTTCGACAATTTACTATCAGATTTTTCTAATACCACTAGATTAAATTTATTCCTTCCTTTTTAATTTGAAATCTATATCTAAAATAAATTTAACAAGCGCATATTTTAATGCGAAAATTTACAATAATAAAATGATAATGAAGATCTAATTAGTACAAAGTATCTAATAACACATGTTATATTGTTATGTATAATATAAATTAATCACAATATTTTTTTCAGAAAAAGACGCTACAATAATAATTAATAATATCTAAATATATTCAACAGAATCTACAAAAGCAAATGTAACTCTTTTTATTTAATTTCTAAGAATATATTTCTAATAAATATTGTGCCATTACATTGTATAGTGAAAATGTGTAGTTTGTAAGATATAATTCCGAAATTTGTAAAATAATATTACAATTGTTTTCATATTTTATTTACACATGTTTTTACACCTCATGGATTGCAAATTATATTATTCAAATTATGATTATTTTTTATTTATTATTTTCAACTAATTTATTTTTTGATATTTAAAAGTAATCGTTAATCATTTTTATGTTAAACTGGAACCGAAATCAAACATTTTAAAATAAAAATCAACTATTTCCAATGCGTAGATGAAGATGTAAGATTGAGAGTGTTTTGCGTGAGTGAATGTTTCCAAATAGTAAAAAATATAGATGAAGCAAACTTGCTTGTATAGATAGGAATGTTTGACAGAAACTAATTTCTGCACATGGCGTGATTATGTATGTATACATGTATATATACTTACAACTCAAATTACTTACATTTTTCATAGAAATAACTCAATTTTCGATGCAAATATAAATTTGTGACATATACACTTCATTTGTTTAATTTTTGACATATAATATATTTCAAAAAAAAAATTTTCTATTTGAATTTAATTTGTATTTTTTAAAATAAAAACAAATAAACAAATAAAAACTATTAAACAACCATTTTTCTTATATGAATAAATAATAAAATTGATTAAATAATGGTTATTATACTTTTATAGAATAAATAAAAATTCTAAATTTTATAATAGATAGATGTAATTACAAGAATAAAGAGAGCTCTGGCCTGCAGCATTGAACTTGCTACATACAACCATATGTTTTCTATTTTATTAATATAGATTGTCAAATATGATATCGAAGTTTGTATAAGGGTAAAAATTATGTTGCGCTCGCAATATAATAATATAAACTTACAACTCAAATTACTTACATTTTTCATAGAAATAACTCGCAGTCGCAATTTTCGACGCAAATATAAATTTGTGACATATACACTTCATTTGTTTAATTTTTGACATATACCTACTTAATATTTTTCGAGAAAAATTTTAAAATTAGTTGTTCATATTGTGTTACTTTCTAATTTAAAAACAAATTATGTATGGTCGTTTATCTTGGTAAATAAATTTTAATGTTTAAATAATATTATTAATTATTTTACCATCATTAACCTTTTTTTCAGTGCCTTGAAGGAAGAAAATTTAAAATTTGCAGCAGTTTATAAGCAACCAGATTGTAATTGTTATATGCAAGCAGAATTCTTTGACCCTAAACTTGATCCATTAGGATCTTATAGTATTACTCCAGGATCTACAATAAATGTGATTGTTTCCTCCGAACATGAAGAATTTCAAGATGTTTATTTTACAGAAAGAGTCATAATACTTATGCGATTGTAATGTTTTACGAAATGCAAAATGTAATATGTAATATTTACATTTTTGTTGTAAAAGAAATATGGCTATCTACTACATCGATTAGATTCATAAAATCCAATGCACCTCTACACAGGGGAGGAAAAAAATGAAGAAAATGATTGAAATAAAAATGAAGAGGTGGCGGGGGTTGGGGGTGAAATTTTGGGTGGGGTTACATGTTTTTTTGACATGTTTATTTTCGTTGTGAATTTAGTTGAGCATTTAAACTGTTCAGTATCATTTTTATTTCAATCATTTTTTTCATCCCCTGTGGAGGGGTAACGAGGGTTGGGTGTGAAATTTTGGGTCCATACACAGAATTTGTCAAGGAATCCAAAAATGAAAAAAAAATTGGGGGTTTCTATTTAAAATTTTAAAACTACCCTTACGCTCACCCTCTTAGGAGGGGTGGGGGTGGTTTTTTACAACAGAATTCGGTAGATAATTGTGTCAAAAACAACGTTCCTTTGCAATCGTGTTAATCCAACCTTTCGTTCTCGAGATATTTGACCCAGTCCAAACTTTTCGGACACCCAGTATGTGTTATAATTAGTCGATGGCCTTTTCCAGACGGATCTTTTAACCCCACTGATAAATCTTCCACAAAAGCTTGGCGTGCATTTGTTACTGATTTATCCTTCCAAATTTTCAGTCTTGTATGACCTGCATTTACCCACGTCTCGTCCAGGTAATAAATAATGCGACGTTCCTGCCGAAATTTACTAATTTTTGTTAAATATCGTCTTCTCCATAAAATAATATCATTTCTTTCTACTAGCATGATATTTCTATCTCGTGTCTCTCATACAAATCCCAGTTTTTTCAAAACTTTGAATAATGTTGAACGAAACATGTTAGAAATAAATTCATTTTCTTCTACAGCCTGGAAAAATAATTATATATACCTATGCATAAATATTTATTTAAAATCAGCAACAAGAAGTATATATACAAAAATTACCAGTAAAATTTTATCTAATGTTGGTATTTCATTCCTTTTGAAAAAAGTATGCACTGTATGTCTCACGGCCTTTTTTTCATCTTCAGTTAATTTGGAATACAAATCTTTACGCATTCTCTTCTTTGGCGGTGATTCAATTTTTCCTGTGCTTTCTTTTTCTCTAACAATCTTAAATACCAATTTATAAGATATTCCGACATCTATTGCAGTGAGTTTCACAGCTTGAGTTTTTGTTATTCCTTCATTTTTATATTTTAAATAAATATTATAGGCCATTTGTCTTTGTCCACTTCTTACAACTTTTCCACTCGGATTTTTCTGTATACTTTTTAATGAACTCGGCTCTTCGTTTTCAGCCATGGTAATTTTTTAAATAGTTTTAAAAAAATCTATTTTCACACTCAATATTTGCAATATTTGCCCGTTTTATACGACGCAATTTTCTGTGGGATTTTCTTGCGCAACAAAATTGCACAAGAAAATTGCGCAATAAAATTGCAAAAATATATGTATGTTTTACACGATGCAAGAAAATTGCACTGCGATTCTGGTTATTTCATTCCAAAATGACAACTAATTAATAAAATAACCAAACGTCAAAATATATCATAACTGTATAAAATACTTAAAATACTATTGCATGGAGAAATGTAAGTTATTAAATGTACTTATGATTTACTTACTTCAAAATAAACACACGAAATATATAAAATAAATAAATAATTTTTATTGCTATTTATTTTTTAATATATGACACATATATATGAAAGTTGGTAAGACTGAAAGTTACTAAAAAGTAACTAGAAATTGCAAGTCCATGCAATTAAATTGTAGCATGTTCTAATCCGTGCAACTCGTCGCCGCGACAAAATTGCTTGCGCAATTTCTATATTACGCGAGCAATTTTCTTGTGCAATTTTGTTGCGCAAGAAAATCCCACAGAAAATTGCGTCGTGTAAAACGGGCATTAATGTGTCAACGAGAAAAATCAACAAATTAATTTATTACTATAGTAAAATTAAAACAATGACAAGTTCGAAACGAGAGAGAAAAAAATAAAAAATTGAGACGGACAAAGTAAATACCGTGTTTGTAAACTTGCCTGCGATTTTAACCAATCGGAGAACAGTCAAATTGGTCCTATAATCACCACAGTAACTTCTTAAAAAAAATGAATTATAATAACATACAGAATAACAGGAAAGTTAAGATTTTAATCTTTAAAAATATTTTTGTAATACTCAATCTACATATCAGAATATATACCTATATTAGAAACTCAAACTATGATAATTAAATGACAATATTGTATATTCTATTATCTCAGTAAAGTATTTTTGAAAACATAATTGTTCTATATAATCTATTTCTTGAAAATGAGAAACTTTTTTCAAATATTCTTCAAAATATTATACATGCATAATTGCATATTTACCAAAACAATTAAATGACAAATTTTCTAAATTCCTAAAGGGAAAGCTTATTACTGGAGCCACTAACTCAATAGCGAAATGACCTCATTAATTAGATCGCTGTCTGGAACTTGTGGCCTATACACTACTTACGATGCATTACACGAAACCTACAAATAATATAATTTTTGTAATTAATTTATAATTTATTAAGATGTATGAACACAAACTTTGTTTTCAAATTTTCATTTTCAGTCTAAGTTTTTGCAAAATGGATCCACGTCCGCAAGCAGTACCGAATTAAAATATTTGTTACTTCTTTTATGCTTCAGCTAATCATAGGCTGGCTCATTGATGCTAGCAAATTATTGCCAATGTTTCGTTGGTAGCTTCCAACAGCAAAAAAGTTTAAAGTAGCTAAAATCTAATTACATATGTACATAAATTAATAATAAAAATCACACAACTTTATTTAATTATTGACATTTCTAACAGTTTTTTTTTGCTATGTTTCTGCCATTTATTGGCCAAAAATTTTCGCGAATTGCGTTCAATAATGAGCTTGAACCTACGTGTAATAATCGAATATGTTCGCTAGAAAATATCAAATTGGTTAAATGCGACTTGGGTAATAAAATTGGATGACATTTGTCAAATGTGAAATTTGATTCTTTAAGTCTACCACCTACTCGTATCAAGCCATATTCGTCTAAGAATGCATTAAAGGATATGAGTTTGCTTCTAGTTTTAACTGCTTTATTGGTTGAAGTGAGATATAGCTCCCCGAGAAGTTGCTGTATTCACAAATATTGAAAACACCAGATTTGCGCATGCGTGAACATCGGCAAACGCATGCGAGATGTGTAAAAACCAGTGAACCTCAAAATGTTTTATTAGTAATTTTATCAATTTCGTCCGTTAAGACTTATATCATGTTAAGAAGTCCTTATGTTATGTTATGTTAAGAAATCCGTTAGGTCAGGGTAGGTTTGGTAGGTAGGTTGCAGGTAGGAGTTGTGTTTAATAGACCGTTAAGACACATTTAAAATCACATTTTGTTTTGTCATACATTTTGAGAGTCACTGGTTTTTCAACTAACGTGAACACAACAACATCTCGGGGAGCTATATCTCACTTATACCGCTTTATTTTGTAATAAATCATTGTATTCTGCGCAAAATGAATTAATTTGTTCAAATTTTATTAAATTTATTAGAGCGGTATTTAATTCGTTATCAGTTAACGCGTTGTAATTTCTTTTTCCTTTTCTTTTCAAACGACAGTTTTTTATAAATCTTATTCTCCATGCTAAAATTTGTTTAATTCGAGTTAATTTTGAATAGTTTTGAAGGTTAATTAATGAAGTTTGATTAATTACTATGTATGACTGTATCGCTGCCTTTCCTTTGTTCAGGAATATTATTTCTTTGTATATTATTTTTATTTGTAATCGAATACAAATTATTTCCACAATTATTGCTACGCGATTCGACACAAATGTCGACCATTTGTTGGGGTTAGAATTTAACCAACATAAGACTATTTGTGAATCGGTCCACCAAAATTTCTGTGTGATGTTTGAATTTAATATATTTAGAAATTTTGTTGCTAATTCAGCCAATAATGTAGCTGCTAACAATTCGGGTCTAGGTAATGTTACTTTTTTAATCGGTGCTACGTGTGACTTAGCAGCAAGAAGTCTTACAATTGTTTCGTTGTTATTTATTGATTTGAAATAATATGCCTTTTCAGAAGCATCGACAAACCCATGTTTGTAATTCTTTTGTAAAATTTAGCCAATATGAATATAAATTTTGTGGAATGGTTTCATCCCAGTTTAGTTTTAACTGCCAAATCTCCTGAATGATTAATTTGGCTACTACAATAGTAGGTGCGCGTAAGCCGATGGGATCAAACAGTTTGGCTGTAGTTGATAAAATTGAACGTTTTGTTACTTACACGCATCCAGCTTTGATCGGGTTAGAAAACGAGAACACGTCCTGTGAGGGACCCCACAAAACTCCTAAAGTTTTGTTCATGCAATTCGATAAAAATACAGTTTGAGTGTCTATGTTTGCCTCATTTAGTTCACATGCATTACCTTGAATTTGGTTAATGCAAATTCCTCTTGCTTCAAGATATTAATTAAATTGTGTTTAATTATCTGCAAGTTTTCAATTGAATTTTCTCCCGTCAATACGTCATCGATATAAAAATCGGATTTGATTATTTTGGATTCAATCGGATACTTTCTTTCATTTATGTTTGCTAGTTCAAATAAACAATGTATCGCGAGGTATGGTGCTGCTGCCATACCGAATGTGACGGTGTTTAGTTCAAAATAGTTTAACAGTTCTGTAGGATTATCGCGCCATATTAATTTTTGATATTTTCTGTCGTTTTCATGAACCAAAATTTGGGGATGCATTTTTGTGATATCTCCTGTTTTATATTTTGTTAGAGGTCTTATTGCAATAACTTTTTGCGATTTAGTTTCAGCTAGTAATTCGGCTGTATCGCAATTTAAAAAATTCGGGCAGTATATAAGTCCTTTGGTCGAGTTTAGCGTTTCATGTTCAATACATGAAACTGTAATATCGCATAAAGATTTAAGATTTAATAATTTTATCAGTTTGTTTCTGGGTACTCGTGACGACTAATAAACCTTCACGAATTTTGCGACAACTTTAAATCGATCCTACAATATCATTTAAAGTTTTATTTAAAATAATCGGATTAGTTTTATTTGGCCCTCACCAAATGATTCGACGACCGCAGAAAAAATATATTGTATTAACCCATTTCTGGCCAAACTAAAAGATCGTTTAAAAAAACTTATTTTTGTTGTGTATTCTAGTTTATAGAGTCCTAATGTAGAAAAATACGCGCTGGAAAAAATTTTACCTATTGTTCTAGTGAGAGAAACAAACTGTTGCGTTTTCGCATCAACGGCCGAATGTGGTATAAGAATTCTGACAAAAAATTATATTAATTTGTAATCATATAATCTTTAATTTCAACAGTTTAGAAATGTTTTTACATATACAATAAACAAATAATTATTTATATATTATTATATCAGCAAATATTTAAGAGTGAAAAATTAGAAAACAACTGGTGTGTAACGGTACATCGCATTTTGCACATAAAAAAACAGTTTGGCCGTCCGGGGATTTGACGATAACGTGTTCCACGGTGTCTTTCCGCACTTTATCTGGCAGCTCGATTACTGACGGCCGACCTCGCTGTAGTAAGAGTGGACCAAGTTTTTCGTTACCGTCAGGTTCAGTTTGTAAGATTCCGTCGAAGAGGTCTCCTTTCAAATACGTCATCACAATGTATCGACGAAAGTCAAGCTGGCTCATTTCTGAATCGTTGATCAGATTGTGAATTTCCCACGCATTTACCACTGCACTATCCAAAGTGTTAATGAATATCGGCCACCACCATTTTTTCCCTCGAATTCTAATTCGGTAATTGGCGATGCCATTGTCGTGCAAATCAACACCTCCCATGTTTTTGTTGTACTGGTAAATTATGTGAGGCTGATTCACAGAAACCTCCTCTTTATTCTTCCTATCCCAACGCTTCGTTGTTTGAAGAGGGTCAACTGTAAGGCAGTTAGAGACGACATGGACAAACGAATTGTCGTACCATTTCGCTACTACAATTTTCGAAGCAGCATCAGTCCTTGAGTCATGAGCTTTTCGTCCGATTTTTTTTAGTTCCTTGTCCTACGCAAGAGTGCAGTCGCCAATCCGATTTTCGACAACTTTCAGTAAACGCAAAACAACGTCGGCTCCAAGACCGAGTGGGCTTTTGTTGATTGAAGCTCCAGCATACGGAAAAAATTGAAAACAATATCCAGATTCAGAGCAAAGACACCACATTTTAAATCCAAATCGTTCTGGTTTACCTAAAAAAGGAAAAAAGCAATGGTAAGTAAAAGAATCAGAAAAAGAAAAATAAAACAACAGATATCATGAATTTCACCTTTCATGAACATTTTTGCAGAGTGCTCTCCGAAGTACGGAATCATTTCTTCGTCAATTGATAAATTGTGGGAAAAAAGTCAAAACTGCATATTCCTTTTGTTCATGGCATCCATCAGAGGCTGGACTTTTGCGAATTTGTTATTTGGATCTTGGTCGTCGTTGTTGCAGAAGTGTATATATTTTTTTATCTCTCGAAATCGATTTTTGCTCATATTGATCTGAATTAATTGCACGCCGCAATCGTCACTCCTGCTCCAGTACATATGAAATTGCGGCATTTGATGATAACCGCTCAGAATCAAGATGCCAAAATTTTTTGTCAGAGTTGCGACGTCGAGCTTGAATGAGTGGTTATTGTTTTGTCCAGCATATAGGATTGAATATTGAACAATCTCATTCAATAATTTACTGTCGAAAAACAAGGAAAAGATCTCGACAGGGGATTTCCCTCCATACTTTTCCCGTAAATCCTCTACTTTTGACGCTTGATGTGACTCGGGAGATAAACATGGTTTAAAAGAACGTTTAACTCATTTTGTTTTGTCGTCAAGTTTTTTTTTGCTTTTTTTGGTAGATTCGGATTCTGATTCTCGTCGACAAGCTCTTCTGAATATTGAAATGCGGGACGAATTCCACGTGACGTGTGCAATTCGACGTCTGCGACGATATTTTCAGGCACCGAATCACCTACAATAAGAATTACTCACGATAATTTTTTTATTACTTACTCTATTAATTTTAAGTGAAAATTTTATATTTATATTAAAATTGTTCTAACATTTTTTTAGAGTTACAATTTGACGTACGATTAATTAAAAAAACTAAAACTGAAATTATATTTATAAGTTTGTGATTGTTAAATTGTTTGTTTATTTACCGTTTGTGATTTCGTCGTCACAATCTTCTTCATCTGTCGGGGTATTGTTTGATGGAATCACAACAACATCAATTTCTTCTGAGTGGGACAATTCGTCGACTTGTGATTCCACTTCTTGCAAATTTCGTTTTTTTGAAAACCTGGACTGTTTTCCACTCGTAGATTTTTTTTTTCGTCCAGTAATTTCGAACAGTTTGAACCAAGAAGCCAATTTACACTGCACGCGACGAGAAATCATCCAAAATACGAAGCAAAAATGCGTTTGTTGACATCAAAGGTAAGGGCGCTAAACCGTGTTATGATTATACGGCGCAGCGCCAATACGCGCTTGCGATATAACGTTTCATGTCGTTGTTGCGAAAACGCAACACCAGGTTCAAAGTGTTTTAAATAAACAAAGAATAATAAGATATCCGCAAATTTTGTATTAATTCAATTTATTGTAAACAACTAAATAAAACTCTAACAATAGGGAACTTAATTTATTGTTATTGTTTATTTTATGTCGTTTTCAATTCGACGAGTTTGATTTTCCAAAAATGACCGTATTGTCTAAATTTATAAAAAAATCAATATTCATATTAATTACATTACAAAAATTGTTATGATATCTTCAAACCTCAAACTTTAACATGTACATTTGATTTTTGTATTTACAATTGTTTTGATATGAAAAAAAAAATCATGAAGTCTCCGTTGCGAAAACGCATCAACGGCCAAAAATGGGTTAATACACCGGGTGAACAAACTAATAAACAATATAAAAGTTGTCAAAGAACTCTGGTTGTATCACTCAACCCACCATCGCTCTTGGCAGATCATGATCAAAGTGGTGCTGAAGCTATCCGAAAAAAATGAAAATTTTACAAAAAAAAAAAAAAAAACACCAGGAAAGGTTTAATTACATAAATAATGTTAAATCACACGTTTTATAATAATTTTTATTAATGTTCGAAAGTATTTAAAAGGCAAATATGGTTGAAAAACAAAAACTTACGATTTAGGCTCCACGTGGTCCCATATGAAAAATTCAACCTAACAAAGAAAGTAGGAAAATGCTTCGATTTTCCTCAGATTTTCTTTCACGTACACATAGATCACAATAAAACGGCACTAAAAAACAATGGTTATACTACTATAGAATAAAGATTACCACTGTTGAAGATGTTTTTCTTCCACGAGGTATCACATAAAAAATCCGACGAACAAAGAAACTGCAAAAATGTAGCGATTTTCTTCAATTTCTTTTCAGAAACAAATATATCACAACGAAGTAGCACTAAAAAAACGCTTGTTACGTTATAGTAGTACGAAAATTACCACTTGAAACTAGAAATATTTAGCTCGCCACCGGAGCGATGTGAACAGCACAGCGGTCACGAGAGAACTGACTAATTGTATTATAAACTATTATAACTAATTATATTTCTATTATAAACTAATATTATAATCTAATTGCAAAGTGAAAAACGTTGAATAAAAAATAAAATAAAAATTAAAAATAAATTTTTTACATGTTGTCATCTTCTTCAATTTGGCTAACAATATTTAAAATTTGTGCTTCAAGAGAAGATAATAATTTCTTATTTTAAATTTTTTCCAGGCGTATTTGTAAATAATTACAAAAAGATTTTTCTCTTGAACATTTATTAGTTTCTGTTGTTTTTGATAAGGCTGTTTGTAATGTTCCTATGGTTTCAATAGCTTTTTTCTTTAATGTTATCACTCCGATCTTTTTCTTTTATTACGTTGTTTTGAAACACTGGCAGATGAAGCACTGTTGATACTAATGGTACCGGGACTTTGAAGTGGACTTTCATTACAAAATTCGTCTTTACTAAATTCAACTAACAATATATTATCCTGTGATTCGAATTCGTTTTCAACTTCAGGGCTAACTTTTTCATTAACTTGTGTCACCGATTTTGATGCTGCGGTTCTCTGCAATACATGATCGCAAAAAACAAACACCAAGATGACAAATCGATGTATAAATCAACACTTTTAGGTGATACCTTTCGCTGTGATATTATTACCGTAGAAAGGGGCTATTTGGCTCATATTTCAGAAAGATTTTAGTGTGAAGTTTGCCATAATGCTCTAAATTACATAGATTATTCTATAAGTGATACCTATGAATAATACGAATAAACGCACATAAAAAGTAACCCCCACAAACATGCACAACAAAAGAAAAAACATTTTTTTTTATTGACCCAAATAGCCCCTTATAGTGGGGTTATTTGGGTCGCGCATGTAAAACATTGTTAAACCAAAATAGAACGTATTATGGGGTTATTTGGGTCAATAGAAAACATTTTCTTTAACTATTCCTGAATTCCTGAATTCCTAGTTTGCCAAATCCAAATTAATGGTATTATATGGAATAAAAAAACGTTTTTTATGTAAAATGTATACTTATCTGAGCTTTAGCAGAAAGTATAAGCTTTATTCAATTATATTTATATACATTTAATAACTAGTTTATTCAATATTATAGGCACACAAATCATCTTCAAACTCGAAAAAATGTCTTTTTTCTGTACCTAATGTCTTTGGTTTCTGCAATTTCAGAACAATCATGTCTTTCTTGACTAAATCTACATCCGTGTTTGCTGGGTAACCAAACCGTTTAAATTTACCTTTTATATTTTTTAAAAATGATACCTTATATTCTCCTGATACGAGAGTTTTAATTATTTGTCCAATGAAAAATCTTTGTGTTCTTTTGGTAACATACTGGACCAAAATCCAATCCCCAACTTGTAAAGATTCTCTTGGCCTCGTTGTTATTTCTGCAGAAGAATCTTGTCCTACATCAAAGTTTTCGGAACCATCACTTGATTCATTGCTGAGTATTTCATCCGTTACCTCTGAATCTGATGAGGCTACGCTTAAAGAACGTTTATTATGTCTTTTATTTATGTTCTATGTACTTGGTTGTACATCAAAATCTTCAGATTGTATACTCTTTCCTGGTTCTATTTGTAGTCGTTTACGCCTTCTTTTCGTAATATTTTCAACAGCGTCATAACGCAGACTTTTAAGCATATCGATTACTACCTTTGCCACGGCTTGATTTGGGTCTTCTTCAGGCTTTTTGTATCCAGGAAGCCTCTGCTTTGGGCGATCTGGATTAATAGGGTATAATCCAGATTTATTAAAACCCGATATTAAATTTTTACTGCCTTTATTTTCGTATTTTAATTTATCTTGCAATTGGGACAGCAGTTTGGGTAAAGAGTCTTTTGACAATGCATTCAAACGCAATCCTTCTTTTCGCTTCCACATAGTCAATATTTCCTGCCAATAGCGCTTTAGCGGTGCATAGAAAGCGACATCCAGAGGTTGTAATATGTGAGTGGCATTCGGAGGTAAACAAATGAACTGAATATTTAGCTTTTCACACGTTTCTACAATAGTTTTTGAAAAATGGGATGATAAATTGTCACAAATTACAGCTTTGGCACCGGGTTTATAGCGTAGATAGGGTACAATTATCGTTAAAAACCAGTCTTCAAAACATATGGCGTCAAGCCATCCACTCTTAGATCTATTATAACGAGCACCTTACGGACCTCCCTCTTTCCAAGTATCCCACAAGTGCTCGGACTTATACACCACGTATGGCGGTAAAAGTGTGCCATCCGCTGCACCAGCATACATAATAGAAATCGAAGTTTTTGTTGCATTTATTATCCTTTCGGGGTATTTCGAACCTCGTTTGTAGATACATTTTTTTGCTCCAGGATTATCCGTAACATTTGTCTCGTCATAGTTAACAATACAATCAGAGCTTATGCCTTCTACGGCTTTCTCGTAATTTTCAAAAAATGTATCAATCGTATTTGAATTTAAATTAGCTCGACGGGATGCAATGTTGGCCGAAAAACGATTTGATATGCGCTCTTTATGACGTTTCATAAAGTTAATAGCCCACTCTCGACCGGGGAAATTATTTTTTATGTTCCTTTCATTCTTGCCTGCCTTGTCAAGATATTTATTTGCTAAAATGCGAAGGTCATACAAATCACAGGGGAATCCCCATTCCGACATCGCATAAATGTGTTTAATAAATGCTTCTTCTTCTTCATTTGAAAATAATAGTGGATGTCCTGCAAGTTTTTGTGTACAATTAGCGCCTTTAATTTTACAACCAATTGTAGATTTGGGAATTTTATAGATTTCCGCAGCTCTTGCGTGGGACATTCCTTGTGCCACTGCTTGAATTGCATTTTGTAGTGACTCCTCAGAGTACGAAACGTAAGGCAAATGATTCTTGCCCTTTCTGGCATTTCGATTCTAAGTTAAATGGAGCAAGTTTAATATTTCCATACGGTAGGTAATGGTATGAAAACAATTTTATCTGGTTGATCTTTTGGTTCTTCTTGCAGGAATCATATGATGGCGATGGAGTTATTAGATTCTCATCGATCCAACAATTACAAGGTATCGATATTAAGTCTGAATTTGAGTGACCACCTATTGTAATTACTTGAGTTCTAGTACTATTAAAACATGACATTTTTGTCATCAATGTGGGACCAAAATAAATCCAATGCGTTGAATTTATTTGGATCCAACTATTATGTCTCCGGATCTCCTCCTTCAACTTACAGAATTGTTTATAAGAATTTATTGTATTGCCGTTTCTAATGGTAGAGAGACAAGAATTTTTAGGGTAGACCTCCGACTGATGGATTTTGAGGAGACAGTTCGAGAGTTCTAGATTGTTTTCAATTAGGCAATTTTAATGTGGTGATTTTACAAGTGAAATGGAATTTTTGGTAGTCAAAATTAACTATGGAATCACGTCTGAGACATAGTAAGTAGAATTATTAAGCCTTAGAGGTGTTGGAATCAATTTTTTTATTGAGTTGATCCTAACATTCTTATTCCGCAATGGAATTGATATCATTAGTACGAGTTTTTCATCTACTTCTTTGCAATAACAAAGTTTGAAAGCGTAATCCAGTCAATTTCTTGGATTGGAATACTTAAAATATAGGGAGATTTGGTTAGTGACTGTTTAATATTGGTAAGATATTGAGACAAACTAATTTTAGTAATGAGATTTTCCGGAATCAGCTCGTTGCGGCACGTTTCGAGAGATAAATAATAGTTATTTTTTGCTTGGTCAAAGTAATGCAAATAGTTCAGGTGATTTGTTGCAGAAGTTATGTATGTTACTATTTTCTGAAGATCCTTTTCTATTGATTTTATTTCAGAGTTTAATTCTTTGACGGATTTTGCAATTGCAGAATATGATGACTGTACTTTACTTACTATTTTTCGAGAAAGGTTTTCTAGAGTGGATACAGTTAAATTACGTAATCCTGTAATATATTCGGATAATTCGCGGCTCTGCACTCTAAGATCATCAAGATCTGCTGTTGTCGCGACACCAATGAGTTTTTGTTGGATCCACCCAATAAACGGCAAGATTCCGTGATCAAGCCATCTTTTTGATCTACTTGGTGACTTTGCAATTTTAGGACTTGGGAAATCATTCATCTGGAAGTCCTAAATTCAATAATGTGATTAAACTGTATTTAGGATTATTGGCCATGATTGGAGAATTATATTTTGTGTGTGTGGCATGTTTTTGTTTTGTTTTTTTTTTTAGTTGTTTTTTTCTGCCTGACTGTTAATCCCAAATTATCCTTATGGTAAGGTATATAATAGATTTCTTTTCCCTCTTTCTTAAAAGTCTTTACTATTTTTTCTGACCAATATTGGAATTTTTGTGATGAAATTTTATATCATATAGCCAAATTAAAATTATTTATCAATTATTAGGAATTGTACAATTTTACCTATTATTAGGATTTCTTTTTTAGCTCGTGAGTTATAATCACTTCATGCAATAAACTTCTGTTTAATTGTTTATTTACTTTATAGTTTTGATATAATTTCTACTCCACGGCATGAATTCATCAAGAATTTATTTAATTTTTTTTTTCCGTTTCTATTTCACTGTTTTCCGTTTCTTGATTTGTTTCTATTTGTAGATCTTCATCTGCAGAAGTTATTGTAACAGTACTAGATGAGGATGGCGAACTGTTGCATATGTCTAAAAGTTATATAAGTATATTAATGAACTGTAAAATATTTTGCAAGATTTATATTGTCATTTTATAGAAAAAAAAAACATTAATTTAAATATAATACGAAAATCAATTGAAAAAGTTAATAGAAAATTAAAAACACTGACCTTTTAATGCATAATTTTTGTACTGTTTATATTTTATAATAAATTTCCTTCTACTGCCGATAGTCGGTATTAATTGGATAATATCATCTTCTGTCAAATTGTCAAATCCAATTTGATCAATTTCTTGAACTGTAAATAAATATATTAAAAATTTTTATCTAACTGTTCAAAATAAATAATATTCAAACTATGATAATTTCATATTCAGTAGACAAGTAGTTCATAAGTTAATTTACACTATGCTTAATAACGCTTTATACATAACCTATATTTAGTTTTCACTTACAATCAAATATTTGTTGAAGATTTTCGAGATCCCACTCTTTTAAAATATTTTTCACAAAATCATCCATTTTTAGTACTTACTTTATATGGTATATGCTACAATAAAATTTTATATTAAATTATATCACTTTAAATATCAACTAGAAAAGTTAATCAAAAAATAATTACTTACATTGATAATTGCGTCTATGCTGCTGGCTATATGCTATGCTGCCTGGTTTGAAATAAGTAATATACTTGATAATTGCGTCTATGCTGCTGGCTATGCTATGCTGCCTGGTTTGAAATAAGTAATATACTTGATAATTGCGTCTATGCTGCTGGCTATGTTATGCTGCCTGGTTTGAAATAAGTAATATACTTGATAATTGCGTTTTAACACAAACGTTTCAAAATTTAAACTGCCTGGTTTGAAATAAGTAATATATTAACGAAACTAAGACCATTCAACTAGCTTGCATTGCACTATACGACTGTAACTGATGCTATACGACACTGAACTGTCTTGCACGCACACTAACTTTCAACTGTTTACTGGGGAAATACCCTAGTGACCGTTGGGTTATTTGAACCCCCTCTATAAGTCTACGTAAGGAATTCGCAGAAAAACAACTTTGAATACATTGTTGTCGGTATAAAATTAAAATATTTTATAATTTAAATAATACCTAATCTTTAATATTTACATTATTCAGTTATTTATTATAATTTTACATTATATGTATAAACAGAATTATTACATGAAAACAATATTTTTAGCTTATTGAGTACATATACATTTCGCATGAACTGCGTAGTATAGTAGAAGGTAAAGAATTTAAAACAATGTTGCCTAATAAAAACATATTATAAGGGAAGCAATATGATAAACCGGCAAAGAGCTGATATCAAAAAAGTTTTTCTTTGCTCTTTGTTCTTTTAGTTTAGTTCTATTAATAAATAGAAAATATAAATTTTTTGTCGTGTTTTCTGTTGTTAATAGTTTTATATGAAAATAAAATGTATAGGTATAAGAATTTATAATAATATCACTATAGTTTTACCACAAAAGTGTATTAATTTTTGACATTGAAAATTTACTACAATGAGAGGGGGTTATTTTACTATATTACACTAGTAGAATACAATATAATTGTGGTATTTTTAAAAATTTATAATATACTACAAATTTTGTGGTAACATTTACAAGTTTTGTGTTTTTTAATAATAAAAAATGTGGCTTATAATACTATAATTATATTACCACAGACATCATTGTTAAAAATAAAATACCATTTTTTTTCGTGTAATATTGGCAATATTAGTTTGAAAAAAATTACTAGCATTTGTATTAAATGGGCTTTATTTATTGTTATAGATTCAAATTAATCATTTTAAAGATATTAAAGCTAATAAAGTAAAGAAAACTGTCGTTTTATATAGCAATTAAACTCAGTTTCAGCGGTTAGCTTATTGTATGCGTAACGTATCTGTTATTGACATTTTTACATCACATGGAGTCGACCGGAGAATCTGTAACTTGAGCCGGAGCACGGATAAATTTTTGTAAAGCCGGAGTCTCCAGCCCAAAAAAAGTACACAGTTGGCAACCCTAGTATATTATGTTTTAATTCTTTTCTATATTAATATACAGGTTCTTTTCAGAACCACAAAATATATTTTTTAAAGAATAGTTTTCAATATATTTATATATATATATATATATATATATATATATATATATATATATATATATATATATATAATGCTTATATAAGTAAATGGATTAAAATTATTATTTACGTCAACGGCCATACCACATTGAAAATACCCGTTCTCGTCCGATCATTCCGTTTTTAGCTTTCGTCGCGAGCAGACGTATTTTTCTACCCCTGTCGCAGTGTGAACAGTGTAACGGCTACGTCTGGCGCCTGGCGCCAAGTGCAAACGGAAACGTCTGGCGCATGGCGCCTGGTGTATTGTTGTGCGCGCACGTGGTGTATTGTCAAGCTCTTGTGTGAACAATTGTTTAAGTTTTTAGAAACGAGTCTGCATGCGAGTGATTCGCAAATATAGATACAGCAATCGAAGAATAACAATGGCTTTGTATGGAAGCCAGGAACCTGCTAAATTGATTACTACTGAGGATCAATCCAAGGATGAAGCTGATGAAGACGATCAATCTGCTTACACCGTGGTTGAATCAAGAAGGAGAAACGCCACGGCAATTTACAAATCCAAACCTTCTACATCGAAATCAACAAGTCAAAAGCTTCTAGAAAACAACCCGTACCATCCTTTAACGAAAATTAACGAAGAAAATAATGAACATCGTAATGAAGTTAACACTAAAACTAAATCCAGCAAAGTGACACCAGTTATAATACCTGGGAAATTAAAAAGCTACAAAGAACTTGTGAATGACTTAGACAAACTAAAAGTCACAGATTTCGAAATCAAATATTCGTACTACAATACGAATATTTTCTTTAAAAATATTGAAGATAAGGAAAAATGTGTGATGCTTCTGAGGAACAAGCAAGCAGCATTCTATACATATACAGAGAAACAAGCCAAAACGCATGCGTTCGTGTTACTTGGGCTCGAACATTCACCTGCGTGCGATGAAGTACACGGAGCTCTGGAAGAAAAAGGAATAATAGTGAAACAAGTATATAAATTAAAAAACACTAAATCACCGAAATATTTAATCATAACGGAAAGCTGCACTACAATGCAAATATTAACAACCATAATCAAATCAATACTATTTACTCGAGTGTCTTGGGAAAGACACTTGAATAAAAAATTAATAATCCAATGCCACCGTTGTCAACGATGGGGTCACGCGACAGCGAACTGTTTTATGCAACCGCGTTGCCTAAAATGCGGGGAAGATCACTGGACCAATGATTGTGTCAAAGACCAGCATTCACCAGCCAAATGCGCCAACTGCGAAAAATCTCACACGGCCAATCATCCAGAATGCGAAGTGTATCAACGCATCCTCTGTAGCCGGCAAGAAAAACAACAGCAGCAGCAGCAACATCAATCAAATCCATCGGGACAACGCAACCAGCGTGCAGCTCGCTACACCCCCGCACCACTGCCAGCAACCAACCCATGGCAACAGGAACAACAACAAAACACGGTAAACACGCAAGTATCGTCCAACTTTATCAAATCCCATACACAATTTCCACCACTCCAAACAATACAAACCAAACAAACCAACACCCACAATAACACACCTATTGTCAACGAGAAACAACATAAACAAGACAACACTTCCAACAACACAACATATAATCAAACCAACAATAACGCACACATGACATATCCAAACAGTGAGCTGGAAGAATTTAATAATGAATTAAAAACTTTAAATTCTCTTTTCAATTTACGCCAAGCAATTTTATTGTTAAAAGACCTAAACAATAGAATAAGAAAGTGTACAACTTTCCAAGAGAAATTACTAACTATGGATAATTTTTTCACTGAAATTGAAAATGGTAAATAAAGCCGTTAAACACCTAACTAAATTAAATATCTGCGCCTGGAACTGTAACAGCGTACGGTCTAAAGTAGGCGAATTTATAAATTTTATAAGTACACATCAAATTGACGTCATGGCATTAAGTGAAACGCGGCTTACATTTAATGAAAAGATAAAAGTGTTAGGTTACAAAATTTACAGAAAAGATCGTGATAATAACACACCGTATGGTGGAGTTGCTATTCTAATTAGAAGTTCTATTAAACACAGTATAATAAATTTACCAATTACTGAACTAGAAGCAATAGGCATTAATTTACATAATAATTTATCCATAGTATCCGCGTACGCGCAACCGCAAAAAATCATAACGAGTAATGATATTTCAAATATATTAAGTATTAATAATAAGACAATTATAATGGGCGATCTAAACGCGAACCACCCAAACTGGGCAAATATTAATGGTACGCAGCATACAAACGCAAACGGCTGTACCATTTATAATTTAGTCACTCAAACCAACTGTAATCTCCACTATCCAAACACACCAACACACTATCCCTCAAACGGAAGCAAACCAAGTACTATAGATCTAATTTTAACAAATAATCACCTTAATCTAACAACCATACACTCCTTACCTGAACTCCCATCTGACCACAACATCATCTCAACCACACTCACACTAAAAAATACAATTGAAGAAAATTTGCAATTCATTACATCATACAAAAACACCAACTGGCGCGAATTTCGGGATCACCTTGACAAAAATATTGTAATTAACAATAATATAAACAATATCAACCAATTAGAAATAGAGGTAGACAATTTCACTAATCTATTGCAATCCGCTAAACGTAAATACACACAAAACATTCAAATAAACAAAAACAAAGATAAATTACCGGTACAAATTGACGTCATGGCATTAAGTGAAACGCGGCTTACATTTAATGAAAAGATAAAAGTGTTAGGTTACAAAATTTACAGAAAAGATCGTGATAATAACACACCGTATGGTGGAGTTGCTATTCTAATTAGAAGTTCTATTAAACACAGTATAATAAATTTACCAATTACTGAACTAGAAGCAATAGGCATTAATTTACATAATAATTTATCCATAGTATCCGCGTACGCGCAACCGCAAAAAATCATAACGAGTAATGATATTTCAAATATATTAAGTATTAATAATAAGACAATTATAATGGGCGATCTAAACGCGAACCACCCAAACTGGGCAAATATTAATGGTACGCAGCATACAAACGCAAACGGCTGTACCATTTATAATTTAGTCACTCAAACCAACTGTAATCTCCACTATCCAAACACACCAACACACTATCCCTCAAACGGAAGCAAACCAAGTACTATAGATCTAATTTTAACAAATAATCACCTTAATCTAACAACCATACACTCCTTACCTGAACTCCCATCTGACCACAACATCATCTCAACCACACTCACACTAAAAAATACAATTGAAGAAAATTTGCAATTCATTACATCATACAAAAACACCAACTGGCGCGAATTTCGGGATCACCTTGACAAAAATATTGTAATTAACAATAATATAAACAATATCAACCAATTAGAAATAGAGGTAGACAATTTCACTAATCTATTGCAATCCGCTAAACGTAAATACACACAAAACATTCAAATAAACAAAAACAAAGATAAATTACCGGTACAGATACTACAATCAATTACTTACAGAAATAGATTATTAAAACAACTTCAAAATTCATTAAATTACAATATAGTATTAAAAAACGAAGTTAATCATTTTAACAAACAAATCAAGAAAGAAATTTATCTATTTAGAAACAATAAATGGACTGAAAAACTTGAAAAATTAAACACAAAAGACAATTCCATTTGGAACACTGTCAAACAATTTAAAAATAAAAACAAACCTAATCAAATTCCTACGCTGATAGAAAATAACATAAATTATGAAACGGATAGGGAAAAAACCGAAATACTCGCGAGCACATTTGAAGAATTTCACCAAATTGATAATAACAACAGCAACGAACAAAACGCCATAATTCACACTGTTGAAAACTTTGTAAATACCCCCATTAATTATACTATAGATGAACTCAAAACATTTTTAACAAAACCCAAAGAAATATACAAAATTTCAAAGAAATTAAAAGTTAAAAAAGCCAGTGGTCCAGACAAAATAGACAATATGATACTTAAAAATTTATCTCGGAAAGCTCTAGTACAATTTAGCTACATAATAAACGCAATTATCAAACTAAATCATTTCCCTACTAAATGGAAAATAGCTGAAATAATCCCGATTCCCAAACCAAATAAAAACACCAACAGCACAGCCGGTTACAGACCCATCAGTCTTCTTAATAACATTTCAAAAATCGCAGAAAAAATAATATTAATAAAATTATTAAAATTTTTAGACCAAAATAATATCAAGTTTGATCAGCAGTTCGGATTTAAGAAAGAACATTCAACAACTCAACAAATAACAGGAATTCTAACCGATATTAAATTTAACTTTAACAAAGGAAACGTAACTGCAATGGCATTACTCGACATTGAGAAAGCCTTTGATCGTGTCTGGACCCAAGGCGTAATATATAAACTTATCAAAATGAAGTTACCGAGACAATTTATCCTCTTAATAAATTCCTATTTAACAGATAGAAAATTTCAGGTAAAAATTAATAATTCAATTTCAAGTACAAAATCAATTACTGCTGGAGTGCCGCAAGGCAGTGTGCTCGGGCCAATTATTTTCAACTTATATTTATATGATTTTCCTCTATTCGAAAAAACAAACACCGCATTATACGCAGACGACACTGCAATTTATTCGCATAGTTATTTCGCGCCAGTTGCTAACAAGCAAATTCAGATTCACTTGGATACTATAGAAAAATACTTTAAATTATGGAAAATAACCGTAAATGCAGGCAAATCGGAAAATATTATCTTTACTAAAAAATTTACAAATGTCAAAACTCCCACCCCGCTCCAATTAAACAAACAAAAGATTCCTCGAAAAAACTGTGTTAAATATCTCGGGGTTAACTTAGATGAGAGATTAAATTTACATACACACATTAACAGTATAGTCCGTAAAACTCACAATGCAATAAGAACCACCTATCCGCTTCTAATCAGTAAAAATGTAAATAGGAAAAATAAAATACTAATTTACACAAGCATAATAAGACCAATAATGACATATGCAGCCCCAGCATGGTGCATGGCATCAAAAACAATTAAGAACAAACTGCAAATTATGCAAAACAAATGCCTTAGGTTAGCGACAAATTCAAACCGATTCATAAAAATAAATGAACTACACGACATAGCAGCTCTACCATACATTTCCAATTACTTAAACACAATCTCAGATAAATTTTACAGAACACAAATTTTTTCAAATCCGCTAACTGAAAACATGACGTCAATTAGATCGAATTATAAAAAGATAAAATTAAAACATAAGCTGCCATACGCAAATTTACCTATCTTTACCGAAACAAATTAATTAGTATCAAAACTTAATAAAAACAAAATGGTTACCAGCCTAAACAACTCATTCAAATTTACATAAACTACACCACGAGCAAAAGTGTGCTCACAAATTCATTCATACATTAAACAACTCAATTCTACAATGTTCTTGTAATTCCCACATCAAACTATACTTACCGTATGTACTATATATAATTAAATAATATCTTAATATGTTACAGAGAAGTAGGTTTTCTTTTCAACTTTTTCCTGCATGGCCCATAATGATAATGATATACTGTAAAACAATATATATACAGTGCGATATTTTTATCTCTGAACATATGAACTGAACTACATACAAATTCCCTATGTTCAATTTTTAAAAAAACATATCAGACGCATAGAGACATCCCTGACAGTTATGCAACCAATCATACGTAATATAATGTTTATTTGAATAAAAAATAAAATATTTAACAGAATATGGTCATTTATTGTAAATTGCTGAACACTTAAATTTATAAATAATAATAATAATAAATAATACTATACATTTTTAAACAGATTTCTTGAAATAATGCGAATAGTTTAATGCTTTCTAAATATTTTGTTGAAAGTAATTCATTTTTTTTCAAATAACTGTCACATTATGTAAGATTGGTTGCATAACTATCAGGGATGTCTCTATGCGTCTGATTTGTTTTTTTTAAAATTGAACATAGGAAATTTACATGTAATTCAGTTCATATGTTCAGAGATAAAAATATCGCACTGTATATATATATATATATATATATATATATATATATATATATATATATGTATATATATATATGTAATTATAAATAAAGAAAAATGAAATGTAATATAATTATCAAAAACAATATGTAAACCTATAAAAAAAAAAAAAAAAAAATTAATTTGAGACACACAGTTAACTGTAAATCCTCAAAATGCATTGTATAAATAAATATAAACACTGATGTAAAAATCGATGTATGAAACAATTAAACTAATAAACATTTTGAAATCGAAAAAATCGTTCTCGTCCGATCACGGCAGTCAAGCAATATTGGGCGCGGTTAGTACTTGGATGGGTGACCGCCTGGGAACACCGCGTGTCGTTGACATTATTTTTTAATTTTAATTAGAAAAAAAAAAAACTACAATTATATCTAAAAATTTGTTATATGTTGCTTGATAATGCACTTGAAATTGTTTAAAACAATCAGAAATTATTTATATGTGTGTATGTGTTAATAATAAATGTAAATATTTAGAACTATAATAAATAATTATGAGAAACCAAACCGCCCGTGAACCATATGAGTAATGTAAATGGACTGCATACAGGGTGATAATTTTTTTTTTTTTCTTAAATGTATTGGCGCATTATTTAAACATATGTCATGTATTATTGTATATGTATGATTATTAAAATTGCATTTAATAAAATATAGTTGTTTATTTAAGTAAAAAATATATCAACATTTATATAAATTTTATATCTAATTAATACAAAACGATAAAATAAATATGAATATTGTAAGATTTTTGTATTAATTAAACGCTGCATTTTTATATGTGTAAAAAAATCTTTTTTTAGTGTAAATTTATGGCCCTAAAAAGGGCCTTGTTTTAACATTTAGTTCTTCTTCTAGATTTCTTGTTGGTTGTTTTTCCAGAAAAATTATATAGAAACAGCGCGTTTTATTTAACCACCAAAACCGTACAATGTGCGTCCTTGGCGTTTCAATGCATAAACGACATCCATAGCTGTTACGGTTTTACGTTTAGCATGCTCGGTGTATGTAACTGCATCTCTGATTACATTTTCAAGAAATACCTTCAATACACCACGTGTTTCTTCATAGATTAAACCAGAAATACGTTTTACACCACCGCGACGAGCTAAACGTCTAATAGCGGGCTTGGTAATAGAGAGTTTTTGCAATCGTCCGGTAACGCTACGGTAGCGCTATTGTCAAGGTTGTTCAAAATGCGCATGCGTATTTTCTAGCGGACGGTAAAAATTTAACGAGGGTACGTTATAGTAGCTATGATAGCGTAGCGCACTAGCTGCCGTTAACTGTTACAGCTGTCATAGAAAAGTGGGGTTATATTTATGAGAGTACGAAAATATTTAAATATATAACTGTAGATTATATAATTTTGTAACATGAATGCAAAAAGAAACAGATTGAGATTTAACATGGCTGATGATATACTTCTTTTAAAAGAAGTTGTAACCAAAAACCCGTTTTTAACCGAAAGCAAGTGGATTGAAATACGAAAAATTGTAAATGAAAATACACACAAAAATTTTACAGAGAGATCCTTAAGGGAACATATAAATCATTTATTAAAGTTATGGATGAGAGAAGACAGGGTTAATCTGAGAAAGTAAGTTGTATAATTTTGTATGCATAATAATAGTACATTAAAATTAATAATTTTTTAGATCAGGAACGGAAGAGGAGTATGAAGAAAAAGATAAACTTTTACAAGAAATTGTTGATTTACACAGAGAATTTCACTTGCAACTACCGAAAACACATCAAGAATCTCAAGCTGTTCCGAAAGTAGGTAAGTGTATAACTGCATTTCAATTAAAAATTTAATCTGTAATGTTTTCAATTTATTGCAAACTTGTATATGTTTGAAATTCGTATTATAATATTTCGTTTAATTTTGTAGCTATTTGTGCAGAAAATAAAGAGAAAGAAATGGATGAAAACATTCCTGTCGCTGTCGAAATAGACGTTTCAGATGATAATACGTCGGTTTCAGAAAGTAAGTGTAAAATTCAATTTTGAAATCATAATATTTAAAAGCTAGATTCAAGTCCGATTTTATATTTTGTGACATTTGCATTTAGTTTTAAGAAAAAACAAAAATAAACTATTAGATGTCCTGCTTTTTTCAAGTAATGACACCTACGTGTTCAACGAAGAATAATAGAAAACGCCCTTTGCAATTGGATGCTTTAAATTATTTAAAAGAACGGAACGAAGTAAATATGGAATTGCAGAAAAGGCAGCTTGATTTAGAAGAAAGAAAAATTTTCTTAGAGGAGAGACGCTTAAATATAGAAGAAAAAATACGCTTGCAAAAAATTGATAGGGAGCACACACTTGCGCTTGAAATTAAAGAAAGAGAACACAGATTAGCAGTTTCGGAAAAACGAGAAGAGTTGATTAATATACTGTTAAAAGAAAAACTACAAAATTAAAAATTACAAACTTTTATTATAAATATTACGAAAGTTTTACAGAATAATATGTTGTTTTTTTGTTATTTTAATAGACTTACAGAAAAAATTATTTAAGGTGTAATCTTTGTAAGAATGTAGAATAATGTGTTATTTTTTTTTTGAATATGTTAAAATAAAACTGTATTTACAAGTCTAATAAATATTGATGTAACTCAGTAGGATTTACATTGAAATATTGATTTGTTATTGATATATTTTTTGTAATCGTTATATTTATCAGTATTATTATTAATAATATCTTGATTTTTGATTATTTGTGCAACTAAAACTTAATTGTTTTTGATTTAATTGTAGTTTTGTTTTATGATTTGAGTTTACTGTATTTTTTGAACTATTTATTTACA
Source organism: Clivina fossor (assembly GCA_963966155.1). Classification (NCBI taxonomy): domain Eukaryota; kingdom Metazoa; phylum Arthropoda; class Insecta; order Coleoptera; family Carabidae; genus Clivina; species Clivina fossor. The sequence continues at coordinate 15,667,232 of OZ014558.1, forward strand.
TAAAAAATTCCTATACTAACTTAACTAAATATTTATAATAACAATAAATCAAAATAAAACTAATGTGTCAAAGTATTTTGCATATTAATAATAATAATAATAATAATGTTTATTAAAAGAGTTCATGTGTATACAAAATTGCGTCTTCCACATCTTCAAAATCTAACTCTCCTAGTACGTCGTACATTAGAATGTCATTTACACTCATTTTTCTTCAAATACAAAGTTTTAAAAATGACAGCTATATGATTCTAGGTTAGGTTTACGTAGCTAGATTGCTTAACGTATAGCGTAACTGTAATCCGTTGCAAAAACTAAAAGTAGTCAAAAGAAATTTGCTTCGTCCGTTATTAAGTCACGTGATTTTATCGTTAGCGGGTCGTTTAGCGTAAAGTTTGCAAAAACTCTCTAATACCTTGGATATTATCACGTAAAACTTTACGATGACGTTTAGCACCTCCTTTTCCCAACCCTTTGCCCCCTTTACCACGTCCAGTCATTATTTTATATTGTTATTTACTTGTTTTCACAAAATTTACAACAAACACAACACGTACACGGCGTGGAACTAAGCAAGCAACAATGAGTACGAAACCAGCAAGATCGACCGTCATATTTATAAAGTCTTCCGCACAATGTAGAGGGGATATGTGTTTCAACCAATCGTAAAAGTTTACAAATAACAGATTATAAATACTACCGCTTTTGTCGGCTTGATTTTGTCACTTGTATCTATAGTGTCGTTGCGTCATTATCTCCATTTATAATATATTATTGTGTTGTTTTTCTAAATTACAATTACAATAAAATAAAAACAACAAAATGGCACGTACCAAGCAAACGGCCCGTAAATCGACTGGTGGTAAAGCACCAAGAAAACAACTGGCTACGAAAGCTGCAAGAAAAAGTGCACCAGCAACTGGTGGAGTTAAAAAACCACATCGTTATCGGCCAGGTACTGTTGCACTTAGAGAAATTCGTCGTTATCAAAAAAGTACTGAATTATTAATCAGAAAATTACCTTTCCAACGTTTGGTTCGTGAAATTGCTCAAGATTTCAAAACCGATTTACGTTTCCAAAGTTCAGCCGTTATGGCATTGCAAGAAGCTAGCGAAGCATATCTTGTTGGTTTATTTGAAGATACAAACTTGTGTGCTATTCACGCAAAACGTGTTACCATTATGCCAAAAGATATTCAATTAGCCAGACGTATTCGTGGCGAACGTGCTTAATTTCTCTTCAGCATTTTCCCCATCTGCATAAAAAGAAGAAATTTTATACATATAAAATCAATCACCGGTTCTTTTGAGAACCATCATTTTTTTTTTCATATAAAAGAAATTTTTTACTACATAATATATAATATAATGCTTTTCCTTACATCTATATATACACACACACACACACACATAATATTTTCATAAAATTAATATTTAACTTTTTACTTGATATCATGATCACTTTTTTCATATCTTTTTCTTTCTTTTACTATCGCCTTTTATACATCATTTGACAGGAATATCACTAAATTTCAATACCAACTTCGTATTTATATATTATTATTATTATTATTATTTCATAAATATAGATTAAAAACAAAACAAAATTCTACATAACTAAAATTTTCATTAACACTCTAAAATTACTATTATTATTATTATTATTATTATTATTATTATTAAAAAGAATAAAAAAAAAACAAAAAAAAATTCTTGTCTTGGCGCGGATTCGAACTAGTAATCTTCAGGCTCCGAATCCAACATCTTACCACAGAGCTATAGAAGATCATACTATTGTATATATAATATATAATATAGTAAGAGGGGGCTTTTTTTTATAATAAAATAAAAACTAATATTATATAGTACCTACCTATTAATAATAAACAAACAGAAACAACAAGGTATTAGCTAACAAAATTTAACTCAACTAGATTATAAAATTTTACAAGTTATTCATTAAAGAAATCCAGATTTTTATTTAAATCAGTGCTTTCACACTTTATCTATTTAGCTAAATTCCTATTTCTTCCTTTATCAATATACTGTTAATAGGTATACTCTTTTATTTTAATATTGTTAGTTCGGAAAGATTTTTTTTTTTTACTATGTTACAAAAATTATTATTATATGTATGTTTCAAATATGACATTACATCATTTTTCTTTTACTTAGTTATATTATTAAATTAAAGTTTTATTTATATTTCTCAATATACACTATGATTACGTACATACCGTATAATAAGTATATCTCTAGATAAGAAATGACAGTTATATAACGTAATTTTTATTAATTTTTTTTCCTTTTTAAATATATTTATACTAATCATATTTTTATTATTTACATTAGATATTTTATCCTATTTTTATTTTAACATATTTCTATTAAACTTATTTTTTATTTAATTACGAAAATTTGATATAATTTAAAATATTCTCAGATTCTAGTATTACTCTAGCCAATTTGAAATTAGTTTTCTGCTCTATAATTATATTTAGCATTTGGTATTAATTTTTTTCGAAAACATACATCTATATTGAATGCATTTTCAAGTTTTTCAAAAACATTTTACACTCTATTGTTTTTATATTATTTAAAATGTAAAATATCAAAGCACATTACTATATTATTCGTTTCAAAAATTTCATTTTTCTATTCGGTTCGATTCGATATATACCTACACAACATGAAAAGTGGTCAAATTTGGATCTTTCGTTTATAGAAAGAATTATCATTTAACTACTACCTTAACTGGTTGTTAATAATTTCAATTCTTCTTCATTGAATTCATTCATTTTGAAAGATGGCAGACGTAACAGACGTAACAACTGCTACAGCAAATATTTCTTCGGAGAATCAACAAATTTCGAAGAAATCTTCGACAAAAAAAGAAAAAAAATCATCCGCATCAAAAGCTTCGCATCCAACTACAGCTGTTATGGTAAATAATGCCATCCAAAATCTAAAAGAACGTGGTGGTTCTTCATTACAAGCGATAAAGAAATATATTTCGGCTACTTACAAAGTCGATGGTGAAAAATTGGCACCATTTATTCGAAAATATATTAAAGCTAGTGTTGCATCTGGAATACTTGTTCAAACAAAAGGAAAAGGTGCATCTGGTTCATTCAAATTGGCTGCGAATGCTGTGACAAAGAAGAAATCTTCTGGTACTACTACCACCTCCACTTCTAATGCGAAAAAATCAGCAGCAACTGCAACAAAAACAAAAAAATCATCAGTAATCAAAAAAACTACTAAAGCTACTGCTGCTAAAAAATCAAAAGCAGCAGCCAGTACTTCAAATGAAAAATCTGAAGCAAAAAAATTATCTACTGCTAAAACATCATCAGTAAAAGCAGCTAAGAAAACAAAATCTGCTGCTGCTGCTGCTGCTGCTGCTGCTGCTGCTACTAAAACTAAATCTACAAAATCACCGTCAAAAGCTAAGAGAACAATTAAATCACCTGTTAAGAAACCAAAATCACCAAAACCGAAAACTACTAAACCAAAAACAATTAAGAAAAAAGTTTCTTCTCCAAAGAAGAAATAATTTCTCCAAATTATTATCATATACATACATACCTCTATCTATATGTATAGAGATAATAATAAAAACAACGGTTTCTTTAGAAACCACAAATTAAATTACATTAAAGAATTTTTTTCACATATTTTTCAAAATATCTAAATGCTTTTAATAATAAATAATATCTAAAATAAAATATACCTATATTCTCTCTTTTTAGTTATTTTATTTAATTTTTATTACATTATATTTCATTAATTATTATTTATATAATATTTCATAATTGTCCTATGTAAGTATATTATAGTAAAAAAAAAAAAAAAAGAATAATAAATAATAGTATATTATAGTAAAATTATTTGATAAGTTTTATATGAAAGTATGTTTTTCTAGAAAAAAATTTCAAAAAAAGAAAAAAATAATTAATAATAATTTTCAATTCAAGTATATATTTATTTTTCTACTAAATTATAAATAGTAAGAAAATTTATAAAATGGTTTCAGATACACAAAGGTTAATAAATATACAAATATATCATAATAATTTTTATATTTAAAAATAAATATGTATTAGAAAAATATATAGGTATATAGAAATTCTCTATATTGTACAAACTCGTCGTAACTCGTATACATATACAAATTGAAAGCCATTGTCAATGCAAATATTTATTTAGTGTATTTGCAGCTATTAAGTAAATTGAATATATTATTTGTTTTGTAAAAGCTTTAAAACTCTATGGTTATTTACAAGCGTACAAATTAGTAATAATTACATTGTCGTAAATTATTAAAAAAAAAAAAAAAAAATGTCAGATCATTTTTCTAAATTACTATATTTTGCTATTCATCTAAATTCGTATATAACATAATTGTTTTGTTAAAGTATAAACACATTAAAAATAGTTTTATATTAAATATAATTGTTTGGAGAAAATTAATTTCAAGATATTGGAAAGAGTTTGTCCCATATCTCCGTTTGGATACATGACATGATAGTGTTATGTAGTATAAAGTATTATAAATGTTATTATAGAAACTGTTGATGTAAAAATACTATTTGCTAATAATTACATTAGTCTTGGAAAGAGTTTGTGCCACACACCCGTTTGGGTACATGAGGTTAATGTGCATATAGTAAAAGTATTATAAATGTATAATATTATAAAAACTGTTAATGTAAAAATAATATTTGCTAATAGTTACATTAACCTTATTATCAAATTATGACATATTATACTTTTATGCGAAATAAAATTAATATGAATATGCTAAATATACTTATATTAGTATCACAATAATAATGATAATAATAAATATCTATATAAAATACTTACATATATTAAACACAAAATTAATATCACATCTTTTTGCTTCCCACAAAATATCACACAATATTTTTATCTTCAATAAAATGCACACTTTCATATTAACACTAAATTATTCATTTATATACCAATGAATTAATTTACTTTATTATTTTATAACAATATTAAATAAAACAAAAACACAACACGAATAATATATGTATATCTTAATAAAACTATAGCAGCTAAATCAGTTGTAACACCAAACAGCTGATTGAGACAAAAGCGTCGAGTAGATTCATCAAATATTGTATATAGTTTTAAAATAATGATAATAATTTAAAGCGAAAATATATTTAGAATAAAATATATAATTATTTTAATTTTAATTAAAATGTAATATAATTGAATTATTGAAAACTATAAATATGATTTAAATATTAAAAACAAAAAAAATATATATATGTTTTCCCTCCAAAATAAACTTCTATATGCGGTTTAACTTTTTCTCATTAGATGGCATTAGATGAATACAGTTTTTGCAAAAAATTTTAAAACTTATTTCTGACAATTGCAAATGACATTTGCCTGTATTATCAAAGTGTCAAATTACTCTAATTAAAACGGTTTTAATTATCTAATTTACAGGTAATAATTTTATATTAATTGTGATTATATTTTATTTAAGTTATTTGTGCTTATATACATATATAATTCATATAGAGATATATGATTTAATTTGGTGATTTTAATTAACCAATTTATTGTATTATACAGTAATGAAAGTAAATGCAAATATATTATTAGAATAACTATGTAAATTGTGATTATGTTTTACTTAAGTGATTTAAGTTTATAGAAATATATGTGATTTAATTTGACAGATTTTTATTTTTTCGTTTTTAGGTTAATAAAGCAAATAATGCAAGATATAAATGTATTACTTAAATATGTTCGATCATCAGAACTACATATATTAAATATTATAATATTGATGAAGATAAAAATAATATTATTCAACAAATTTACCAAGAATGGTTCCACAATATACGTTTAGTACATTTTAGTACGGTTACGATTGTATTATTGGAAATAATCTGGAATAAATATAATATATCTGCTGAGTAAGTAATTTAACTATAAATTTAGATTTAATTTTATGATAAATGCATGCACAAATTTATGTAGTAAATAAAATTCACTTTTACGTACATATGGCATAAATGGTTAGGTTAAATATATCTATATTTAACATTATAATGACAAATTAATAATTATAATGATTACTGAATGTGTAATGTATTTATCTGTTGATAGAGAACGTTTAAAGCAGGTAGATGAATTTATGTAGTTTATTATCTAACTAAAGATGATCATTTTTGATCGTGAAATTGAAAGAAGTGTTAATGCTGGTTTTGGGTGTTTTAGGTACTTTTGCTAGAAGTGTAAATGTTTCCAAAGAAGCCCATTTGAATATATACAATGCTGTTTTGGTGCAGTACGTTGTTGATATATGCTATATGGTATTAAAATGTTGGATTTATTTCGCTGTAAAAGCATAAAATGACTGCTGTAAATTGAGATTTTTTTACGTGGGATATGTGGTGTAATTAGGAGAAATCGGGTATGAAATATCTTAATATCTTACAATATTTAGTACTATAATAATTAATTATAATGCCAAACCAAAAGCATGCGCTCTGTTGTAAATGTAAATTTGTTTTTTTATTATAGCAATGACTACCGCCCGCAAACCACATGAGTAATGCAGGTGGATTGCATACCAGGTGATGATTTGAAAATTTATTATTCAATAGCACACCGTTTAAATGAAAATATATCAATAAATAGGTAATAATTTTTTTAATTTATTATATATATATACATACATACATACACAATCACGCCATATACCCAAAAGGGTGTGGCACAAACTCTTTTCATTATCCCGAAATCAGTCGCCTCCAAACACTCCTATCCAAACAAGCAACTTTCGCTTCATCCACATTCATAATTCCTCTCATACATGCTCTTCTATTCCTACTACTTGGAAACTTTCGCTCACGCAAAACACTCTCAATCATATCACTCCAACTACTCATTGGACGTCCACGCAAACGTAAACCATCAAAATCATTCAAATAAATCTTTTTAACCAAACGTTCATTAGACATTCGCTCAACATGTCCGAACCATCTTAACTGACTAACACCAACTTTTGCTACAACATTTTTTTCAATTTCACACTCATCATACACTAGTCTATTTCGTGCATTTTATTGCGCAAAAATTTCTTTTAAATATAAGTAAATTGTGGCCCCTAAAAGGGCCGGATTTTTTGTTTGTTTGTTGTTGTTGTTTGTTTATGTTGATTTTTCTGTCTTTTTAGGTAACAATACAGCTTGAATATTTGGCAATACACCACCTTGAGCGATAGTAACACCGGATAATAATTTATTCAATTCTTCATCATTACGAATAGCCAATTGTAAATGACGTGGAATTATTCTTGTCTTCTTATTATCACGAGCAGCGTTGCCTGCCAATTCCAAAACTTCAGCAGCAAGATATTCCATAACGGCTGCTAAATATACTGGTGCACCAGCACCTACTCGTTCAGCATAATTGCCTTTACGTAATAAACGATGAATACGACCAACTGGAAATTGTAATCCAGCACGATTGGAACGGCTCTTTGCCTTCCCCTTAACTTTTCCCCCCTTGCCTCGGCCAGACATGTTGGTAAATTAAATATATTTTATTTTAAAATAAAGAATTAATACGAACTTTACTTGACGAACGTATCGTATCGTAAGTAAAATAGAATCTGATTCGAAAATTCAATTCAATTCAAAAATGTTTATTTATTCTTATTTAGTACATACATGTTAATAGAAATTTAAACAAATTTAGGGTGCTGTTATAGGGCTAAAGCCCTCTGCAGCACATGATTCATACATACGTTTTTACAAAAAAAAAACAAAAAAGAAAAAAAAAATTCGTTATAATATTCGTAAATCCTTAATTAGTAAATAAAAAAAAAAAAAAAAAAAAAAAAAAAAAAATTATTTTAATTATTGCAAAACAACATTAATTGCTAGTAAAAAAAAAACAGAAAAAGTTTTAATATCACTATAGGACTATTCGTGTAACTAAAATTGTTTTTAATTAAACATCGGTTCACTTTGCACTATATTTTCCGAAGCACAATTGGGGTACACTCAAGCACAGATTGTAGATTGGCAGGCAGTGGGTCTTTATATGTTTGTAGTAATATTGTGGGGAGGTATGGGTATTTCTTCTTGGGCTTCCGGGTGAGTGATGTGGGCGGGTTGGCCTGTAGTATGTTGATCGAAACTGATTTTTGGTTCAGGCAGCGGCAAACAAACCGCTCCTGTAAATGGTGCAGTCGGTCTGGCAGTGGCACTATTGTGGCTAGCTCGTATACTTCTGTATTTGGAAAGTCGGGCGGTAGATTGTAGATAAAGCGTAAAAATTTCCTTTCCAAACGGAACAGTGGTTCGAGCGCTCGCAACGGAACACCGGCGAGTATTATCCCTCTGAAGTCGGCTAGCGGGCGTACAAACATTTTGTAGGTTAGTAGTTGAACCTGTAGGCTGCAGCCTCCAAATCGGCCTCTAAGAGATCGAATTAAGCTGGTACGCATCCTCATTTGGTTTACCATGCTTTGGATTTCCGGAAACCAATTCATGGTGTCTGTTATTATATGCCCCAAGTAGTTTGCTTTCCTGGTGATCGTGACTGTTTTGCCCCATATTTTCACTCCCGTTGATGGTTTTATGTTTGGCTGGAGATGACGATTTTTGAAGAGGACTATTTGGGTTTTGTCCGGATTAGGTCTGATTCGCCACTTCTTCATCCAAGTTTCCAGATTTTTCAGCTGTTTTTGCAGGGAAGTAAAAGCGGAAGTAGGTGATCTGCTTATGCTCCAGCAAGCAGTATCATCCGCGTATTGTTGAGCTTCTGGCAGGTCGTGGCAGTAGAATATAAACAATAACGGCGAAAGAACGCTGCCCTGGGGCACTCCGGCTTCAAGTCGGAAAGCTGCCGACGTTTCTTTCCCAACCCTGACTGCGGCGGAACGATATAGTAAAAAACTTGCTATGGCCCGAACTAACAGAACCGGAGCTTTGACGGCAATTAGTTTTGAAATAAGGCCCGCATGCCACACCCGATCGAACGCCCGCTCGAGATCCAGGAAAGCAGTTGCGCAGTATTTCCCCATGTTGATCGCGTTTGATATGTCCGTAACCAGTTTTAATACAGCGTCTTTCGTTGAATGATTTTTCCGGAAGCCGTATTGTCCATGTGGAAGAAGATTGTTTTCTGTAATAAATTGCAGAAGTTTGTTGTGGAGGATTTTCTCATATAGTTTGGATAGGCAGTTGAGTAAGGATATGGGACGGTAAGAAGAAGGATCGGAAAGAGGTTTTCTGGGTTTCGGAATCATAATTAAAACGGCTTTTTTCCACTTTGCGGGATGGTACCCGATAAGAAAGCAGGAGTGGAACAGGATTGCAAGGAATTGGATGGCGGAAGTTGGTAGTTGCTTGATTATTTGATAGTTAATTCCATCTTCTCCGGGTGCACTGCGGCCGCTTTTAATTGACGCTATGGCTTCACTGACGTCCTCTTCCGAAACGGTCGGTTGGTGTAGAAACGCACAGACTGGTTTAGACAGGTAGGATCTGACGTCTTCTTCGGTTTTTTGATAAAAATTTTTATCAAACAGCTGGTCCTGTGGTTTTTTGTACACATCAGTCATCACCTCTCCGAATACTTTTGCTTTGTCTGCTGGAGTGGTTGCTTGGTGATCATCGTGATGTAGGATTTGGTTGCTTCGGGTGTGTTGGCCCGTCAATATTTTGAATTTTTTCCAGAAAGGCCCACTCTTTGTCGGATCGAGTTCCGAACAAGATTTGCTCCATTGGAATTCCTTGAATTTTATTACCTCCCGCTTCACCATCGCATTTAGCCTGTTCCATGCTGTTTTTGTGGCCGGATTTTTGTATCGCACAAAATCACGGTAAACCTTTCGTTTTTCCCGGATAAGTTTGATGACATGAGGCGGAAGAAGTAGGCGATGCGCATAAACGTACTTTGTCGGTGTGGCCGCTTCTGCTGCATCTTTGATTGTCCTAGTAACCGTGTCTACAGCTTCGTCGATTTGAGCTCGGCTGAAGAATAATTGTGGTGCTTCAGGTAAATTGTCTTCAATATAATTTTGAAATTTTTCTAGATCACGATTTTTGTGGTCCTGAACTAGCCTAACATTTTTGTTAGGTGGCACTGGAAAAAATAGAGTTGTGGAAGCAAGTGTTGATTGATGGTCGGATGCGATGGAAGTTCCAATGCTTCCTTCCAAGTCGAAGTACGGCTGCAGATCATCGGAAATGATGATGTGGTCTATAATGCTTGAGCCATTATGTCCGATGTAAGTGGGTTGCCACTGGTTTATGCGAATGAGGGGAAGATTATCGAAACAATCTACCAAAGAACGTCCGTGAGCGTTGTGGTTGTGGTCTCCAAATGTTTCATGCCTAGCATTCAGGTCACCGGCCAAGATGGTTCGGCCCGAGGCGGCAGCAAACTCGGAGAGTGAGGTAGGGAATGGCTCCAATGGTCTGATGTATATGGATATAAAGTTGACCTTCCCTGCTCTGGTCCAAATTATAGCAGACACTGCATCAAGCTCCGCAAACTCATCCGGAAGCTTCTTTTCTTCGTACTGGATGGATGGATGAATCAAAATCGCTGTTCCTCCTACATGACCGATTGCATCTTTTCTAATTACGTTGTAATTTAACGCTTTGAGGCGGCGGTGCGGTTTGGTCCTCGTGTCGTTGAGGGCAAAAATAGCCAAGTTGTCGGTTTTTATAGCATTTTCTATTAGTGGTCCCTTCTTGTTGGCAGATTCGCAGTTAACACTACCTATAAAAAACTTACCCATAATCGGCATTTTTACTTATAATTGCTGAAGATGGTTAAGTTTTATTTATTTATGCGCGGCACCGATTGACGCAGCGTAAGTTTCAAACAGATTGATGGGCCGACAGGTTACGTGGACCGAGCCTGATCCGGAATAAGTAAAAGACAGCCTGATCTGGAATGTTGCTGCTGCTAGTGAAGACAGTATTTGCTGCATACGAGCCCTTTGGTCCGGTACGGCATTCAGGATGGCAGCTGAAACAAACCGGAGCATCTTGTGTGTTTGATTTTCTTCTTCGGCTTCTGTGGCAGGCGGCAGACAACGGACTGGAGCAGTTGCTGCAATGCTTGGTGGATCTTCCTTCCGGTTTGGGCACTTCATGTGCGTAGCGGCGTGCTCTCCTTTGCAATTGGTACAGGTTGGGTTTTTGTCTTTGTTTGGGCATGATTTTTCGTTATGACTGCCTGAGCAGTGGCGGCACTTCATCTGGTTCCGACATTCTTGCCCTTCGTGGAACTGGAAACATCTGAAACATTGGATCGGTTGCGGCTTCGGAGGGTGGCTAGCTTCGACGCGGTGCCGGCTATGGAATAGTACGACTCCGTTGGACAGCATGGAGTCTAGCGAAGCTTGACACGATGTTACCACTCGAAACAACCTGGTTTCTTTACAAGTTTGACGCGAACGTATACGCCAAACATTTTTATAGTTTAAGCCGGCTTCTGTTAGTTGGTCGCGTACATCTTGATCGGTGACGTCAAGTTCGACTCCTGTAATGACGCAGGAGAACGAAAGATGGCGTTCGGGTATATTTCTTGGCCGTGATGCTTCTTGAATCACAGATATTTCGGCAGACAGCTTGGTTTTCAGAATGTAAGCTAGTTTGTTTCTTGCATCGCAGTCAAAAGTTTTGATAATAACAGCACCAGATCTAAGCGTGTACATGGTGTTGACTGGGACTTTGGCCATGGTGATGTAAGAATCCAAACTTTTTGGTGTCCGAGACTTTTCCGGTAGGTTGGAAATGGCAATGGAGTAGAGAGCAGGCATTGGATAACAATCGCGATAATCGGCTTGGCTAACTTGGCTGGTTTGACTAAGTACAGATGATGGTCTTGACATGATGTTACTGGTATCCGTAAGCGAAGTTTTCCTTTTTTTGGTTCGGCGGTTTTCAACTAGTTGAAACTCGAGGGATTCCATGTTTGAGCAGCTAGCTGTTGAATCTGTCATTACCACAGGCACTCACGAGTTATGACCCTAGTGGAGAAATACCACAAAAAAGTTTTGGCACCACAAAGTATACGAATAGTTTTTAAACACAATTTTAGTTTATACAATGGAAAAACCCACAACGCACAACGCCCAATCGGACAGCTGCCGCACGAGCGCAGGTGGCACGTAGAATACACTGTAGATAGCACAGAACACAAGACACAATCAAAAATAGGAAAATATCACAAAATTAGCTGATCACTGTAGAAATCACTTTAAACAATACGTAACCCTGTGCCGGGGTCACGCTAGTTCTTATTAACTAGCCCTTAGCCGTATTGAAAAGGTGATGTTAGAACGATGACGAGCAAACGTAAGATATTGATTCGAAAATTTTTGTTCTACTCGGTTATATACGATTAAGCATGCTTAAAAATTTTAACCAATCGGACAACGTTTCAATATACTAGAAAGAGTAAGAACTAACTGTTTCTGTTTCATTGACAGGGCACAGCTGTTTGTGTTTAGTATAGATACGTACATAAAACCAAGCGTTTTCAAGCTGAACTACTGATTCTGTTATTTCTCGTCTTCGTTCGTTCGTGTGTGTGAGAAGTATACTACGTTAATTTGTGCTTATCAATCAATATGCCGCCAAAGACCAGTGGAAAAGCAGCAAAGAAAGCTGGCAAAGCTCAGAAAAATATTTCCAAGGATGATAAGAAAAGGAAACGGCGCAGGAAGGAAAGTTACGCAATGTACATTTACAAAGTATTGAAACAAGTTCATCCTGACACTGGTATTTCTAGTAAAGCCATGAGCATCATGAACAGTTTTGTAAATGATATTTTTGAACGTATTGCTGCCGAAGCATCTCGTTTGGCCCACTATAATAAACGTTCAACAATTACCAGTCGGGAAATTCAAACTGCCGTTCGTCTATTATTGCCTGGTGAATTAGCTAAGCACGCTGTATCTGAAGGAACAAAGGCTGTTACTAAATACACTAGTTCTAAGTAAATTTATAACATCAAAAAAAAAAAAAAAAGACGGGAAAAGATTAATTCTTTTCTATATTAATATACAGGTTCTTTTCAGAACCACAAAATATATTTTTAAAAGAATAGTTTTTAATATATAATGCTTATATAAGTAAATGGATTAAAATTATTATTTACGTCAACGGCCATACCACATTGAAAATACCCGTTCTCGTCCGATCACGGCAGTCAAGCAATATTGGGCGCGGTTAGTACTTGGATGGGTGACCGCCTGGGAACACCGCGTGTCGTTGACATTATTTTTTAATTTTAATTAGAAAAAAAAAACTACAATTATATCTAAAAATTTGTTATATGTTGCTTGATAATGCACTTGAAATTGTTTAAAACAATCAGAAATTATTTATATGTGTGTATGTGTTAATAATAAATGTAAATATTTAGAACTATAATAAATAATTATGAGAAACCAAACCGCCCGTGAACCATATGAGTAATGTAAATGGACTGCATACAGGGTGATAATTTTTTTTTTTTTTCTTAAATGTATTGGCGCATTATTTAAACATATGTCATGTATTATTGTATATGTATGATTATTAAAATTGCATTTAATAAAATATAGTTGTTTATTTAAGTAAAAAATATATCAACATTTATATAAATTTTATATCTAATTAATACAAAACGATAAAATAAATATGAATATTGTAAGATTTTTGTATTAATTAAACGCTGCATTTTTATATGTGTAAAAAAATCTTTTTTTAGTGTAAATTTATGGCCCTAAAAAGGGCCTTGTTTTAACATTTAGTTCTTCTTCTAGATTTCTTGTTGGTTGTTTTTCCAGAAAAATTATATAGAAACAGCGCGTTTTATTTAACCACCAAAACCGTACAATGTGCGTCCTTGGCGTTTCAATGCATAAACGACATCCATAGCTGTTACGGTTTTACGTTTAGCATGCTCGGTGTATGTAACTGCATCTCTGATTACATTTTCAAGAAATACCTTCAATACACCACGTGTTTCTTCATAGATTAAACCAGAAATACGTTTTACACCACCGCGACGAGCTAAACGTCTAATAGCGGGCTTGGTAATACCTTGGATATTATCACGTAAAACTTTACGATGACGTTTAGCACCTCCTTTTCCCAACCCTTTGCCCCCTTTACCACGTCCAGTCATTATTTTATATTGTTATTTACTTGTTTTCACAAAATTTACAACAAACACAACACGTACACGGCGTGGAACTAAGCAAGCAACAATGAGTACGAAACCAGCAAGATCGACCGTCATATTTATAAAGTCTTCCGCACAATGTAGAGGGGATATGTGTTTCAACCAATCGTAAAAGTTTACAAATAACAGATTATAAATACTACCGCTTTTGTCGGCTTGATTTTGTCACTTGTATCTATAGTGTCGTTGCGTCATTATCTCCATTTATAATATATTATTGTGTTGTTTTTCTAAATTACAATTACAATAAAATAAAAACAACAAAATGGCACGTACCAAGCAAACGGCCCGTAAATCGACTGGTGGTAAAGCACCAAGAAAACAACTGGCTACGAAAGCTGCAAGAAAAAGTGCACCAGCAACTGGTGGAGTTAAAAAACCACATCGTTATCGGCCAGGTACTGTTGCACTTAGAGAAATTCGTCGTTATCAAAAAAGTACTGAATTATTAATCAGAAAATTACCTTTCCAACGTTTGGTTCGTGAAATTGCTCAAGATTTCAAAACCGATTTACGTTTCCAAAGTTCAGCCGTTATGGCATTGCAAGAAGCTAGCGAAGCATATCTTGTTGGTTTATTTGAAGATACAAACTTGTGTGCTATTCACGCAAAACGTGTTACCATTATGCCAAAAGATATTCAATTAGCCAGACGTATTCGTGGCGAACGTGCTTAATTTCTCTTCAGCATTTTCCCCATCTGCATAAAAAGAAGAAATTTTATACATATAAAATCAATCACCGGTTCTTTTGAGAACCATCATTTTTTTTTTCATATAAAAGAAATTTTTTACTACATAATATATAATATAATGCTTTTCCTTACATCTATATATACACACACACACACACACATAATATTTTCATAAAATTAATATTTAACTTTTTACTTGATATCATGATCACTTTTTTCATATCTTTTTCTTTCTTTTACTATCGCCTTTTATACATCATTTGACAGGAATATCACTAAATTTCAATACCAACTTCGTATTTATATATTATTATTATTATTATTATTTCATAAATATAGATTAAAAACAAAACAAAATTCTACATAACTAAAATTTTCATTAACACTCTAAAATTACTATTATTATTATTATTATTATTATTATTATTATTAAAAAGAATAAAAAAAAAACAAAAAAAAATTCTTGTCTTGGCGCGGATTCGAACTAGTAATCTTCAGGCTCCGAATCCAACATCTTACCACAGAGCTATAGAAGATCATACTATTGTATATATAATATATAATATAGTAAGAGGGGGCTTTTTTTTATAATAAAATAAAAACTAATATTATATAGTACCTACCTATTAATAATAAACAAACAGAAACAACAAGGTATTAGCTAACAAAATTTAACTCAACTAGATTATAAAATTTTACAAGTTATTCATTAAAGAAATCCAGATTTTTATTTAAATCAGTGCTTTCACACTTTATCTATTTAGCTAAATTCCTATTTCTTCCTTTATCAATATACTGTTAATAGGTATACTCTTTTATTTTAATATTGTTAGTTCGGAAAGATTTTTTTTTTTTACTATGTTACAAAAATTATTATTATATGTATGTTTCAAATATGACATTACATCATTTTTCTTTTACTTAGTTATATTATTAAATTAAAGTTTTATTTATATTTCTCAATATACACTATGATTACGTACATACCGTATAATAAGTATATCTCTAGATAAGAAATGACAGTTATATAACGTAATTTTTATTAATTTTTTTTCCTTTTTAAATATATTTATACTAATCATATTTTTATTATTTACATTAGATATTTTATCCTATTTTTATTTTAACATATTTCTATTAAACTTATTTTTTATTTAATTACGAAAATTTGATATAATTTAAAATATTCTCAGATTCTAGTATTACTCTAGCCAATTTGAAATTAGTTTTCTGCTCTATAATTATATTTAGCATTTGGTATTAATTTTTTTCGAAAACATACATCTATATTGAATGCATTTTCAAGTTTTTCAAAAACATTTTACACTCTATTGTTTTTATATTATTTAAAATGTAAAATATCAAAGCACATTACTATATTATTCGTTTCAAAAATTTCATTTTTCTATTCGGTTCGATTCGATATATACCTACACAACATGAAAAGTGGTCAAATTTGGATCTTTCGTTTATAGAAAGAATTATCATTTAACTACTACCTTAACTGGTTGTTAATAATTTCAATTCTTCTTCATTGAATTCATTCATTTTGAAAGATGGCAGACGTAACAGACGTAACAACTGCTACAGCAAATATTTCTTCGGAGAATCAACAAATTTCGAAGAAATCTTCGACAAAAAAAGAAAAAAAATCATCCGCATCAAAAGCTTCGCATCCAACTACAGCTGTTATGGTAAATAATGCCATCCAAAATCTAAAAGAACGTGGTGGTTCTTCATTACAAGCGATAAAGAAATATATTTCGGCTACTTACAAAGTCGATGGTGAAAAATTGGCACCATTTATTCGAAAATATATTAAAGCTAGTGTTGCATCTGGAATACTTGTTCAAACAAAAGGAAAAGGTGCATCTGGTTCATTCAAATTGGCTGCGAATGCTGTGACAAAGAAGAAATCTTCTGGTACTACTACCACCTCCACTTCTAATGCGAAAAAATCAGCAGCAACTGCAACAAAAACAAAAAAATCATCAGTAATCAAAAAAACTACTAAAGCTACTGCTGCTAAAAAATCAAAAGCAGCAGCCAGTACTTCAAATGAAAAATCTGAAGCAAAAAAATTATCTACTGCTAAAACATCATCAGTAAAAGCAGCTAAGAAAACAAAATCTGCTGCTGCTGCTGCTGCTGCTGCTGCTGCTGCTACTAAAACTAAATCTACAAAATCACCGTCAAAAGCTAAGAGAACAATTAAATCACCTGTTAAGAAACCAAAATCACCAAAACCGAAAACTACTAAACCAAAAACAATTAAGAAAAAAGTTTCTTCTCCAAAGAAGAAATAATTTCTCCAAATTATTATCATATACATACATACCTCTATCTATATGTATAGAGATAATAATAAAAACAACGGTTTCTTTAGAAACCACAAATTAAATTACATTAAAGAATTTTTTTCACATATTTTTCAAAATATCTAAATGCTTTTAATAATAAATAATATCTAAAATAAAATATACCTATATTCTCTCTTTTTAGTTATTTTATTTAATTTTTATTACATTATATTTCATTAATTATTATTTATATAATATTTCATAATTGTCCTATGTAAGTATATTATAGTAAAAAAAAAAAAAAAAGAATAATAAATAATAGTATATTATAGTAAAATTATTTGATAAGTTTTATATGAAAGTATGTTTTTCTAGAAAAAAATTTCAAAAAAAGAAAAAAATAATTAATAATAATTTTCAATTCAAGTATATATTTATTTTTCTACTAAATTATAAATAGTAAGAAAATTTATAAAATGGTTTCAGATACACAAAGGTTAATAAATATACAAATATATCATAATAATTTTTATATTTAAAAATAAATATGTATTAGAAAAATATATAGGTATATAGAAATTCTCTATATTGTACAAACTCGTCGTAACTCGTATACATATACAAATTGAAAGCCATTGTCAATGCAAATATTTATTTAGTGTATTTGCAGCTATTAAGTAAATTGAATATATTATTTGTTTTGTAAAAGCTTTAAAACTCTATGGTTATTTACAAGCGTACAAATTAGTAATAATTACATTGTCGTAAATTATTAAAAAAAAAAAAAAAAAATGTCAGATCATTTTTCTAAATTACTATATTTTGCTATTCATCTAAATTCGTATATAACATAATTGTTTTGTTAAAGTATAAACACATTAAAAATAGTTTTATATTAAATATAATTGTTTGGAGAAAATTAATTTCAAGATATTGGAAAGAGTTTGTCCCATATCTCCGTTTGGATACATGACATGATAGTGTTATGTAGTATAAAGTATTATAAATGTTATTATAGAAACTGTTGATGTAAAAATACTATTTGCTAATAATTACATTAGTCTTGGAAAGAGTTTGTGCCACACACCCGTTTGGGTACATGAGGTTAATGTGCATATAGTAAAAGTATTATAAATGTATAATATTATAAAAACTGTTAATGTAAAAATAATATTTGCTAATAGTTACATTAACCTTATTATCAAATTATGACATATTATACTTTTATGCGAAATAAAATTAATATGAATATGCTAAATATACTTATATTAGTATCACAATAATAATGATAATAATAAATATCTATATAAAATACTTACATATATTAAACACAAAATTAATATCACATCTTTTTGCTTCCCACAAAATATCACACAATATTTTTATCTTCAATAAAATGCACACTTTCATATTAACACTAAATTATTCATTTATATACCAATGAATTAATTTACTTTATTATTTTATAACAATATTAAATAAAACAAAAACACAACACGAATAATATATGTATATCTTAATAAAACTATAGCAGCTAAATCAGTTGTAACACCAAACAGCTGATTGAGACAAAAGCGTCGAGTAGATTCATCAAATATTGTATATAGTTTTAAAATAATGATAATAATTTAAAGCGAAAATATATTTAGAATAAAATATATAATTATTTTAATTTTAATTAAAATGTAATATAATTGAATTATTGAAAACTATAAATATGATTTAAATATTAAAAACAAAAAAAATATATATATGTTTTCCCTCCAAAATAAACTTCTATATGCGGTTTAACTTTTTCTCATTAGATGGCATTAGATGAATACAGTTTTTGCAAAAAATTTTAAAACTTATTTCTGACAATTGCAAATGACATTTGCCTGTATTATCAAAGTGTCAAATTACTCTAATTAAAACGGTTTTAATTATCTAATTTACAGGTAATAATTTTATATTAATTGTGATTATATTTTATTTAAGTTATTTGTGCTTATATACATATATAATTCATATAGAGATATATGATTTAATTTGGTGATTTTAATTAACCAATTTATTGTATTATACAGTAATGAAAGTAAATGCAAATATATTATTAGAATAACTATGTAAATTGTGATTATGTTTTACTTAAGTGATTTAAGTTTATAGAAATATATGTGATTTAATTTGACAGATTTTTATTTTTTCGTTTTTAGGTTAATAAAGCAAATAATGCAAGATATAAATGTATTACTTAAATATGTTCGATCATCAGAACTACATATATTAAATATTATAATATTGATGAAGATAAAAATAATATTATTCAACAAATTTACCAAGAATGGTTCCACAATATACGTTTAGTACATTTTAGTACGGTTACGATTGTATTATTGGAAATAATCTGGAATAAATATAATATATCTGCTGAGTAAGTAATTTAACTATAAATTTAGATTTAATTTTATGATAAATGCATGCACAAATTTATGTAGTAAATAAAATTCACTTTTACGTACATATGGCATAAATGGTTAGGTTAAATATATCTATATTTAACATTATAATGACAAATTAATAATTATAATGATTACTGAATGTGTAATGTATTTATCTGTTGATAGAGAACGTTTAAAGCAGGTAGATGAATTTATGTAGTTTATTATCTAACTAAAGATGATCATTTTTGATCGTGAAATTGAAAGAAGTGTTAATGCTGGTTTTGGGTGTTTTAGGTACTTTTGCTAGAAGTGTAAATGTTTCCAAAGAAGCCCATTTGAATATATACAATGCTGTTTTGGTGCAGTACGTTGTTGATATATGCTATATGGTATTAAAATGTTGGATTTATTTCGCTGTAAAAGCATAAAATGACTGCTGTAAATTGAGATTTTTTTACGTGGGATATGTGGTGTAATTAGGAGAAATCGGGTATGAAATATCTTAATATCTTACAATATTTAGTACTATAATAATTAATTATAATGCCAAACCAAAAGCATGCGCTCTGTTGTAAATGTAAATTTGTTTTTTTATTATAGCAATGACTACCGCCCGCAAACCACATGAGTAATGCAGGTGGATTGCATACCAGGTGATGATTTGAAAATTTATTATTCAATAGCACACCGTTTAAATGAAAATATATCAATAAATAGGTAATAATTTTTTTAATTTATTATATATATATACATACATACATACACAATCACGCCATATACCCAAAAGGGTGTGGCACAAACTCTTTTCATTATCCCGAAATCAGTCGCCTCCAAACACTCCTATCCAAACAAGCAACTTTCGCTTCATCCACATTCATAATTCCTCTCATACATGCTCTTCTATTCCTACTACTTGGAAACTTTCGCTCACGCAAAACACTCTCAATCATATCACTCCAACTACTCATTGGACGTCCACGCAAACGTAAACCATCAAAATCATTCAAATAAATCTTTTTAACCAAACGTTCATTAGACATTCGCTCAACATGTCCGAACCATCTTAACTGACTAACACCAACTTTTGCTACAACATTTTTTTCAATTTCACACTCATCATACACTAGTCTATTTCGTGCATTTTATTGCGCAAAAATTTCTTTTAAATATAAGTAAATTGTGGCCCCTAAAAGGGCCGGATTTTTTGTTTGTTTGTTGTTGTTGTTTGTTTATGTTGATTTTTCTGTCTTTTTAGGTAACAATACAGCTTGAATATTTGGCAATACACCACCTTGAGCGATAGTAACACCGGATAATAATTTATTCAATTCTTCATCATTACGAATAGCCAATTGTAAATGACGTGGAATTATTCTTGTCTTCTTATTATCACGAGCAGCGTTGCCTGCCAATTCCAAAACTTCAGCAGCAAGATATTCCATAACGGCTGCTAAATATACTGGTGCACCAGCACCTACTCGTTCAGCATAATTGCCTTTACGTAATAAACGATGAATACGACCAACTGGAAATTGTAATCCAGCACGATTGGAACGGCTCTTTGCCTTCCCCTTAACTTTTCCCCCCTTGCCTCGGCCAGACATGTTGGTAAATTAAATATATTTTATTTTAAAATAAAGAATTAATACGAACTTTACTTGACGAACGTATCGTATCGTAAGTAAAATAGAATCTGATTCGAAAATTCAATTCAATTCAAAAATGTTTATTTATTCTTATTTAGTACATACATGTTAATAGAAATTTAAACAAATTTAGGGTGCTGTTATAGGGCTAAAGCCCTCTGCAGCACATGATTCATACATACGTTTTTACAAAAAAAAAACAAAAAAGAAAAAAAAAATTCGTTATAATATTCGTAAATCCTTAATTAGTAAATAAAAAAAAAAAAAAAAAAAAAAAAACAAAATTATTTTAATTATTGCAAAACAACATTAATTGCTAGTAAAAAAAAAACAGAAAAAGTTTTAATATCACTATAGGACTATTCGTGTAACTAAAATTGTTTTTAATTAAACATCGGTTCACTTTGCACTATATTTTCCGAAGCACAATTGGGGTACACTCAAGCACAGATTGTAGATTGGCAGGCAGTGGGTCTTTATATGTTTGTAGTAATATTGTGGGGAGGTATGGGTATTTCTTCTTGGGCTTCCGGGTGAGTGATGTGGGCGGGTTGGCCTGTAGTATGTTGATCGAAACTGATTTTTGGTTCAGGCAGCGGCAAACAAACCGCTCCTGTAAATGGTGCAGTCGGTCTGGCAGTGGCACTATTGTGGCTAGCTCGTATACTTCTGTATTTGGAAAGTCGGGCGGTAGATTGTAGATAAAGCGTAAAAATTTCCTTTCCAAACGGAACAGTGGTTCGAGCGCTCGCAACGGAACACCGGCGAGTATTATCCCTCTGAAGTCGGCTAGCGGGCGTACAAACATTTTGTAGGTTAGTAGTTGAACCTGTAGGCTGCAGCCTCCAAATCGGCCTCTAAGAGATCGAATTAAGCTGGTACGCATCCTCATTTGGTTTACCATGCTTTGGATTTCCGGAAACCAATTCATGGTGTCTGTTATTATATGCCCCAAGTAGTTTGCTTTCCTGGTGATCGTGACTGTTTTGCCCCATATTTTCACTCCCGTTGATGGTTTTATGTTTGGCTGGAGATGACGATTTTTGAAGAGGACTATTTGGGTTTTGTCCGGATTAGGTCTGATTCGCCACTTCTTCATCCAAGTTTCCAGATTTTTCAGCTGTTTTTGCAGGGAAGTAAAAGCGGAAGTAGGTGATCTGCTTATGCTCCAGCAAGCAGTATCATCCGCGTATTGTTGAGCTTCTGGCAGGTCGTGGCAGTAGAATATAAACAATAACGGCGAAAGAACGCTGCCCTGGGGCACTCCGGCTTCAAGTCGGAAAGCTGCCGACGTTTCTTTCCCAACCCTGACTGCGGCGGAACGATATAGTAAAAAACTTGCTATGGCCCGAACTAACAGAACCGGAGCTTTGACGGCAATTAGTTTTGAAATAAGGCCCGCATGCCACACCCGATCGAACGCCCGCTCGAGATCCAGGAAAGCAGTTGCGCAGTATTTCCCCATGTTGATCGCGTTTGATATGTCCGTAACCAGTTTTAATACAGCGTCTTTCGTTGAATGATTTTTCCGGAAGCCGTATTGTCCATGTGGAAGAAGATTGTTTTCTGTAATAAATTGCAGAAGTTTGTTGTGGAGGATTTTCTCATATAGTTTGGATAGGCAGTTGAGTAAGGATATGGGACGGTAAGAAGAAGGATCGGAAAGAGGTTTTCTGGGTTTCGGAATCATAATTAAAACGGCTTTTTTCCACTTTGCGGGATGGTACCCGATAAGAAAGCAGGAGTGGAACAGGATTGCAAGGAATTGGATGGCGGAAGTTGGTAGTTGCTTGATTATTTGATAGTTAATTCCATCTTCTCCGGGTGCACTGCGGCCGCTTTTAATTGACGCTATGGCTTCACTGACGTCCTCTTCCGAAACGGTCGGTTGGTGTAGAAACGCACAGACTGGTTTAGACAGGTAGGATCTGACGTCTTCTTCGGTTTTTTGATAAAAATTTTTATCAAACAGCTGGTCCTGTGGTTTTTTGTACACATCAGTCATCACCTCTCCGAATACTTTTGCTTTGTCTGCTGGAGTGGTTGCTTGGTGATCATCGTGATGTAGGATTTGGTTGCTTCGGGTGTGTTGGCCCGTCAATATTTTGAATTTTTTCCAGAAAGGCCCACTCTTTGTCGGATCGAGTTCCGAACAAGATTTGCTCCATTGGAATTCCTTGAATTTTATTACCTCCCGCTTCACCATCGCATTTAGCCTGTTCCATGCTGTTTTTGTGGCCGGATTTTTGTATCGCACAAAATCACGGTAAACCTTTCGTTTTTCCCGGATAAGTTTGATGACATGAGGCGGAAGAAGTAGGCGATGCGCATAAACGTACTTTGTCGGTGTGGCCGCTTCTGCTGCATCTTTGATTGTCCTAGTAACCGTGTCTACAGCTTCGTCGATTTGAGCTCGGCTGAAGAATAATTGTGGTGCTTCAGGTAAATTGTCTTCAATATAATTTTGAAATTTTTCTAGATCACGATTTTTGTGGTCCTGAACTAGCCTAACATTTTTGTTAGGTGGCACTGGAAAAAATAGAGTTGTGGAAGCAAGTGTTGATTGATGGTCGGATGCGATGGAAGTTCCAATGCTTCCTTCCAAGTCGAAGTACGGCTGCAGATCATCGGAAATGATGATGTGGTCTATAATGCTTGAGCCATTATGTCCGATGTAAGTGGGTTGCCACTGGTTTATGCGAATGAGGGGAAGATTATCGAAACAATCTACCAAAGAACGTCCGTGAGCGTTGTGGTTGTGGTCTCCAAATGTTTCATGCCTAGCATTCAGGTCACCGGCCAAGATGGTTCGGCCCGAGGCGGCAGCAAACTCGGAGAGTGAGGTAGGGAATGGCTCCAATGGTCTGATGTATATGGATATAAAGTTGACCTTCCCTGCTCTGGTCCAAATTATAGCAGACACTGCATCAAGCTCCGCAAACTCATCCGGAAGCTTCTTTTCTTCGTACTGGATGGATGGATGAATCAAAATCGCTGTTCCTCCTACATGACCGATTGCATCTTTTCTAATTACGTTGTAATTTAACGCTTTGAGGCGGCGGTGCGGTTTGGTCCTCGTGTCGTTGAGGGCAAAAATAGCCAAGTTGTCGGTTTTTATAGCATTTTCTATTAGTGGTCCCTTCTTGTTGGCAGATTCGCAGTTAACACTACCTATAAAAAACTTACCCATAATCGGCATTTTTACTTATAATTGCTGAAGATGGTTAAGTTTTATTTATTTATGCGCGGCACCGATTGACGCAGCGTAAGTTTCAAACAGATTGATGGGCCGACAGGTTACGTGGACCGAGCCTGATCCGGAATAAGTAAAAGACAGCCTGATCTGGAATGTTGCTGCTGCTAGTGAAGACAGTATTTGCTGCATACGAGCCCTTTGGTCCGGTACGGCATTCAGGATGGCAGCTGAAACAAACCGGAGCATCTTGTGTGTTTGATTTTCTTCTTCGGCTTCTGTGGCAGGCGGCAGACAACGGACTGGAGCAGTTGCTGCAATGCTTGGTGGATCTTCCTTCCGGTTTGGGCACTTCATGTGCGTAGCGGCGTGCTCTCCTTTGCAATTGGTACAGGTTGGGTTTTTGTCTTTGTTTGGGCATGATTTTTCGTTATGACTGCCTGAGCAGTGGCGGCACTTCATCTGGTTCCGACATTCTTGCCCTTCGTGGAACTGGAAACATCTGAAACATTGGATCGGTTGCGGCTTCGGAGGGTGGCTAGCTTCGACGCGGTGCCGGCTATGGAATAGTACGACTCCGTTGGACAGCATGGAGTCTAGCGAAGCTTGACACGATGTTACCACTCGAAACAACCTGGTTTCTTTACAAGTTTGACGCGAACGTATACGCCAAACATTTTTATAGTTTAAGCCGGCTTCTGTTAGTTGGTCGCGTACATCTTGATCGGTGACGTCAAGTTCGACTCCTGTAATGACGCAGGAGAACGAAAGATGGCGTTCGGGTATATTTCTTGGCCGTGATGCTTCTTGAATCACAGATATTTCGGCAGACAGCTTGGTTTTCAGAATGTAAGCTAGTTTGTTTCTTGCATCGCAGTCAAAAGTTTTGATAATAACAGCACCAGATCTAAGCGTGTACATGGTGTTGACTGGGACTTTGGCCATGGTGATGTAAGAATCCAAACTTTTTGGTGTCCGAGACTTTTCCGGTAGGTTGGAAATGGCAATGGAGTAGAGAGCAGGCATTGGATAACAATCGCGATAATCGGCTTGGCTAACTTGGCTGGTTTGACTAAGTACAGATGATGGTCTTGACATGATGTTACTGGTATCCGTAAGCGAAGTTTTCCTTTTTTTGGTTCGGCGGTTTTCAACTAGTTGAAACTCGAGGGATTCCATGTTTGAGCAGCTAGCTGTTGAATCTGTCATTACCACAGGCACTCACGAGTTATGACCCTAGTGGAGAAATACCACAAAAAAGTTTTGGCACCACAAAGTATACGAATAGTTTTTAAACACAATTTTAGTTTATACAATGGAAAAACCCACAACGCACAACGCCCAATCGGACAGCTGCCGCACGAGCGCAGGTGGCACGTAGAATACACTGTAGATAGCACAGAACACAAGACACAATCAAAAATAGGAAAATATCACAAAATTAGCTGATCACTGTAGAAATCACTTTAAACAATACGTAACCCTGTGCCGGGGTCACGCTAGTTCTTATTAACTAGCCCTTAGCCGTATTGAAAAGGTGATGTTAGAACGATGACGAGCAAACGTAAGATATTGATTCGAAAATTTTTGTTCTACTCGGTTATATACGATTAAGCATGCTTAAAAATTTTAACCAATCGGACAACGTTTCAATATACTAGAAAGAGTAAGAACTAACTGTTTCTGTTTCATTGACAGGGCACAGCTGTTTGTGTTTAGTATAGATACGTACATAAAACCAAGCGTTTTCAAGCTGAACTACTGATTCTGTTATTTCTCGTCTTCGTTCGTTCGTGTGTGTGAGAAGTATACTACGTTAATTTGTGCTTATCAATCAATATGCCGCCAAAGACCAGTGGAAAAGCAGCAAAGAAAGCTGGCAAAGCTCAGAAAAATATTTCCAAGGATGATAAGAAAAGGAAACGGCGCAGGAAGGAAAGTTACGCAATGTACATTTACAAAGTATTGAAACAAGTTCATCCTGACACTGGTATTTCTAGTAAAGCCATGAGCATCATGAACAGTTTTGTAAATGATATTTTTGAACGTATTGCTGCCGAAGCATCTCGTTTGGCCCACTATAATAAACGTTCAACAATTACCAGTCGGGAAATTCAAACTGCCGTTCGTCTATTATTGCCTGGTGAATTAGCTAAGCACGCTGTATCTGAAGGAACAAAGGCTGTTACTAAATACACTAGTTCTAAGTAAATTTATAACATCAAAAAAAAAAAAAAAAGACGGGAAAAGATTAATTCTTTTCTATATTAATATACAGGTTCTTTTCAGAACCACAAAATATATTTTTAAAAGAATAGTTTTTAATATATAATGCTTATATAAGTAAATGGATTAAAATTATTATTTACGTCAACGGCCATACCACATTGAAAATACCCGTTCTCGTCCGATCACGGCAGTCAAGCAATATTGGGCGCGGTTAGTACTTGGATGGGTGACCGCCTGGGAACACCGCGTGTCGTTGACATTATTTTTTAATTTTAATTAGAAAAAAAAAACTACAATTATATCTAAAAATTTGTTATATGTTGCTTGATAATGCACTTGAAATTGTTTAAAACAATCAGAAATTATTTATATGTGTGTATGTGTTAATAATAAATGTAAATATTTAGAACTATAATAAATAATTATGAGAAACCAAACCGCCCGTGAACCATATGAGTAATGTAAATGGACTGCATACAGGGTGATAATTTTTTTTTTTTTTCTTAAATGTATTGGCGCATTATTTAAACATATGTCATGTATTATTGTATATGTATGATTATTAAAATTGCATTTAATAAAATATAGTTGTTTATTTAAGTAAAAAATATATCAACATTTATATAAATTTTATATCTAATTAATACAAAACGATAAAATAAATATGAATATTGTAAGATTTTTGTATTAATTAAACGCTGCATTTTTATATGTGTAAAAAAATCTTTTTTTAGTGTAAATTTATGGCCCTAAAAAGGGCCTTGTTTTAACATTTAGTTCTTCTTCTAGATTTCTTGTTGGTTGTTTTTCCAGAAAAATTATATAGAAACAGCGCGTTTTATTTAACCACCAAAACCGTACAATGTGCGTCCTTGGCGTTTCAATGCATAAACGACATCCATAGCTGTTACGGTTTTACGTTTAGCATGCTCGGTGTATGTAACTGCATCTCTGATTACATTTTCAAGAAATACCTTCAATACACCACGTGTTTCTTCATAGATTAAACCAGAAATACGTTTTACACCACCGCGACGAGCTAAACGTCTAATAGCGGGCTTGGTAATACCTTGGATATTATCACGTAAAACTTTACGATGACGTTTAGCACCTCCTTTTCCCAACCCTTTGCCCCCTTTACCACGTCCAGTCATTATTTTATATTGTTATTTACTTGTTTTCACAAAATTTACAACAAACACAACACGTACACGGCGTGGAACTAAGCAAGCAACAATGAGTACGAAACCAGCAAGATCGACCGTCATATTTATAAAGTCTTCCGCACAATGTAGAGGGGATATGTGTTTCAACCAATCGTAAAAGTTTACAAATAACAGATTATAAATACTACCGCTTTTGTCGGCTTGATTTTGTCACTTGTATCTATAGTGTCGTTGCGTCATTATCTCCATTTATAATATATTATTGTGTTGTTTTTCTAAATTACAATTACAATAAAATAAAAACAACAAAATGGCACGTACCAAGCAAACGGCCCGTAAATCGACTGGTGGTAAAGCACCAAGAAAACAACTGGCTACGAAAGCTGCAAGAAAAAGTGCACCAGCAACTGGTGGAGTTAAAAAACCACATCGTTATCGGCCAGGTACTGTTGCACTTAGAGAAATTCGTCGTTATCAAAAAAGTACTGAATTATTAATCAGAAAATTACCTTTCCAACGTTTGGTTCGTGAAATTGCTCAAGATTTCAAAACCGATTTACGTTTCCAAAGTTCAGCCGTTATGGCATTGCAAGAAGCTAGCGAAGCATATCTTGTTGGTTTATTTGAAGATACAAACTTGTGTGCTATTCACGCAAAACGTGTTACCATTATGCCAAAAGATATTCAATTAGCCAGACGTATTCGTGGCGAACGTGCTTAATTTCTCTTCAGCATTTTCCCCATCTGCATAAAAAGAAGAAATTTTATACATATAAAATCAATCACCGGTTCTTTTGAGAACCATCATTTTTTTTTTCATATAAAAGAAATTTTTTACTACATAATATATAATATAATGCTTTTCCTTACATCTATATATACACACACACACACACACATAATATTTTCATAAAATTAATATTTAACTTTTTACTTGATATCATGATCACTTTTTTCATATCTTTTTCTTTCTTTTACTATCGCCTTTTATACATCATTTGACAGGAATATCACTAAATTTCAATACCAACTTCGTATTTATATATTATTATTATTATTATTATTTCATAAATATAGATTAAAAACAAAACAAAATTCTACATAACTAAAATTTTCATTAACACTCTAAAATTACTATTATTATTATTATTATTATTATTATTATTATTAAAAAGAATAAAAAAAAAACAAAAAAAAATTCTTGTCTTGGCGCGGATTCGAACTAGTAATCTTCAGGCTCCGAATCCAACATCTTACCACAGAGCTATAGAAGATCATACTATTGTATATATAATATATAATATAGTAAGAGGGGGCTTTTTTTTATAATAAAATAAAAACTAATATTATATAGTACCTACCTATTAATAATAAACAAACAGAAACAACAAGGTATTAGCTAACAAAATTTAACTCAACTAGATTATAAAATTTTACAAGTTATTCATTAAAGAAATCCAGATTTTTATTTAAATCAGTGCTTTCACACTTTATCTATTTAGCTAAATTCCTATTTCTTCCTTTATCAATATACTGTTAATAGGTATACTCTTTTATTTTAATATTGTTAGTTCGGAAAGATTTTTTTTTTTTACTATGTTACAAAAATTATTATTATATGTATGTTTCAAATATGACATTACATCATTTTTCTTTTACTTAGTTATATTATTAAATTAAAGTTTTATTTATATTTCTCAATATACACTATGATTACGTACATACCGTATAATAAGTATATCTCTAGATAAGAAATGACAGTTATATAACGTAATTTTTATTAATTTTTTTTCCTTTTTAAATATATTTATACTAATCATATTTTTATTATTTACATTAGATATTTTATCCTATTTTTATTTTAACATATTTCTATTAAACTTATTTTTTATTTAATTACGAAAATTTGATATAATTTAAAATATTCTCAGATTCTAGTATTACTCTAGCCAATTTGAAATTAGTTTTCTGCTCTATAATTATATTTAGCATTTGGTATTAATTTTTTTCGAAAACATACATCTATATTGAATGCATTTTCAAGTTTTTCAAAAACATTTTACACTCTATTGTTTTTATATTATTTAAAATGTAAAATATCAAAGCACATTACTATATTATTCGTTTCAAAAATTTCATTTTTCTATTCGGTTCGATTCGATATATACCTACACAACATGAAAAGTGGTCAAATTTGGATCTTTCGTTTATAGAAAGAATTATCATTTAACTACTACCTTAACTGGTTGTTAATAATTTCAATTCTTCTTCATTGAATTCATTCATTTTGAAAGATGGCAGACGTAACAGACGTAACAACTGCTACAGCAAATATTTCTTCGGAGAATCAACAAATTTCGAAGAAATCTTCGACAAAAAAAGAAAAAAAATCATCCGCATCAAAAGCTTCGCATCCAACTACAGCTGTTATGGTAAATAATGCCATCCAAAATCTAAAAGAACGTGGTGGTTCTTCATTACAAGCGATAAAGAAATATATTTCGGCTACTTACAAAGTCGATGGTGAAAAATTGGCACCATTTATTCGAAAATATATTAAAGCTAGTGTTGCATCTGGAATACTTGTTCAAACAAAAGGAAAAGGTGCATCTGGTTCATTCAAATTGGCTGCGAATGCTGTGACAAAGAAGAAATCTTCTGGTACTACTACCACCTCCACTTCTAATGCGAAAAAATCAGCAGCAACTGCAACAAAAACAAAAAAATCATCAGTAATCAAAAAAACTACTAAAGCTACTGCTGCTAAAAAATCAAAAGCAGCAGCCAGTACTTCAAATGAAAAATCTGAAGCAAAAAAATTATCTACTGCTAAAACATCATCAGTAAAAGCAGCTAAGAAAACAAAATCTGCTGCTGCTGCTGCTGCTGCTGCTGCTGCTGCTACTAAAACTAAATCTACAAAATCACCGTCAAAAGCTAAGAGAACAATTAAATCACCTGTTAAGAAACCAAAATCACCAAAACCGAAAACTACTAAACCAAAAACAATTAAGATGGCAAAGTAACAATTATGGCGTTGTGCAATTATGCAATTATGCATAACAATTATGCAAAGTAACAATTACTTATGGCAAAGCTCATCGAAATTCGCGTAAAGCTAGACGAATTTACTGATTTTGGCGGCTTAAAGCACACTGTTCCTCTTAACCTATGGTCGACTTCTTGAAAAGTTGGATGAAATGGAATATGCCTCAAAGGATATATCTTGCTGGTAAATTCGACTAGTTTCACGCGAATTTCGATGAGCTTCGCTATAACATAAAAGCATATCGGCATACTCCGCACATGTAAATTGTACCATTGCAAAAATAGACTAACTTAAATAGCAATAAATAATTTCACCGTTGAACTTATTACAAAATGTTTATTGACATATATTGTTGTATTGTTTCCGCGATTTTTCATTTATCGCAGATAACGCGATATCGCATTTACAAGAGGTGAAAATGAAAATTTAAAAATTCTATATTTCAAAAACCAATGAGTATTGGACCTAAGTGTGTTAGAATTTTTTTTTGTTTTCATCTCTACTATCACCTACCAAAGTGTGTAAAGTTTTTTATTATATATATATATATATATATATATATATATATATATATATATATATATATATAGGGTGTCTACTTTTTTTTTGTTACATAGGGAATACAATGCTAAAATTTTCATTTGGTGATAAATTTTCCCCTAATTATTATAGAACAAAAGTACAAATACAAAAGTTGTTTAGAATTCAAAAATGCATCAAATGATGCCAAATTTATCAATATAGGATGTTCCGATCAAGAATTAGAAGCAAATTAAAATTTCCATTTTTGCGCTCTTTACATCAAAGTGCCATGGAAATTAAACAAATAATTTCATTTCTTCTGGAGTTTGAGTTTGACAGATCGTATTTATTTTATTGTTACGTTCTGTATTATTATCATTATTATTGAAAATAATGAATAAACTTAAGGTAAATGAAAAAGTTCAGTGCGTAAAATGGTATTTTACTGGAAATTCGATACGACGAGTAAGAGATTTATTCAGCGCTTTCTTTGAAAACCGTCCCATACCTTCCGCTATGACTATTCGTAGGATAATTAAACAATTCGAAGAAACTGGAAGTGTGTTAAAACGTTGTAAAAATTGTAGAAAAATCAACGCAGAAGATCAGGAGGAGAATTTAAATCAAAATGCAATTAAAGAAAATACATTGAATATACTTTTGTGTGTAACGGAAAACCCAAATGTTAGTGTGCGTCAACTTGGTGCTGAATTAAATTTGCATCCTTCAACAATACATAAGGTACTAAAAAATGAAAAATATCATTCTTATAAATATTCCACGCACCAAGAGATATTTGAAGCGGATAAAATGGCTAGAAGCGAATTTAGTAACATTATTATGGAAAAATCCAATTTAGACAGAAACTTCTTGAAATCTATTTGTTTTACTGACGAGTCTACGTTTACTTTACACGGCGAACCTAATACACAAAACTTTAGAATATGGAGCCAAACAAATCCTCATTTAATGGTAGCAACACGTACCCAATATCCAGAAAAAGTTAATGTATGGGCTGGAATTTTTGGCAGGTGTATAATTGGGCCATTTTTTATTGAAAATAATTTAAACAACGAAAAATATTTGGATATGTTGCAAAATCATATTGGTCCGCAGTTAGAAGAGTGTGCAACTCAAGATAATGTTGTCTGGTATCAACAAGACGGATGTCCGGCACATTACAGCTGCAACATTAAATTATATTTGGATCAATGTTTTCCAAATTCATGGATTGGTAGAGGTGGTCCAATTAATTGGCCAGCTAGATCGCCCGATTTAGCACCGTGCGATTTCTTTTTATGGCCATATTTGAAGGAGAAAATTTATAAACGACATATCAAAAATCTTGTTGATTTGAAAAATGCCATTGTTGAAGAGTGCAATAATATAACACAAACACAATTAAGCTCTGTACGTCACGAATTTTATAACAGATTAGGTTATTGTTTGGCAGTTAATGGCGATTTATTTGAACATTTAATTTAAATTGTTAGTTTCGTTTTTGTTCTCCTATATCTTGTATTCATGAATTT
Source organism: Clivina fossor (assembly GCA_963966155.1). Taxonomy (NCBI): domain Eukaryota; kingdom Metazoa; phylum Arthropoda; class Insecta; order Coleoptera; family Carabidae; genus Clivina; species Clivina fossor. Next base: position 15,700,238 of record OZ014558.1, read on the forward strand.
TTCTGTTTTATAGGTATATTGAATATTGTAATAAATAAAGAAAGTTTTACGGAGTTCAGCTATTTACTATTTATTAAACTCTTATCCGACGTTTCACTGCACAACTTACAGCATCCTCAGGGATAAGTTTAAATTATTATAATAAATATATTAGGCATAATGCCAGTCATCTAATTCAAATGTATTGTTTTTATAACTTGAAGTTAATAAATAAATTAAACAATTACTTAAAATTATAATGGAGACATTCACAATTTAAAACCACAGCTAGTACGTAGTGTACAGCCGAGTAAAATACCCTTTCATTGTAATAAATAATAAATACTTAATACTTTTTATACTTAATAGCTTTTCATTTACATTAAGTTTATTCATTATTTTCAATAATAATAATAATAATAATAATAATAATAATAATAATAATAATACAGAACGTAACAATAAAATAAATACGATCTGTCAAACTCAAACTCCAGAAGAAATGAAATTATTTGTTTAATTTCCGTGGCACTTTGATGTAAAGAGCGCAAAAATGGAAATTTTAATTTGCTTCTAATTCTTGATCAGAACATCCTATATTGATAAATTTGGCATCATTTGATGCATTTTTGAATTCTAAACAACTTTTGTATTTGTACTTTTGTTCTATAATAATTAGGGGAAAATTTATCACCAAATGAAAATTTTAGCATTTTATTCCCTATGTAACAAAAAAAAAGTAGACACGGTTTATAAATTATAACGAATTTCAAAAAACTGGTAAAAATGTAGGTATATTCGCATCAAGAAAGCTCAAATAATGAAAGTGACATCACGAAGAAAAGACTGATAGTTCATAAAAGTGATGACAATAATTAAACTTATAATTAACTTTTTAAGGATCTTTTTATTTTTTGTTCCTAATGTAAAATGAATTATATATGTACTTATATATTACCTATACATATATTGGTTATTTTATGAAGGCAGTATAATTTTTTATTTTTCAAGATGTCTTACTTTTGTTTTACGTAAATAAATGACTGACTAATACATATTTTGGTTTTATTTTCGTTTTACACAGTTTTACTAAGCAAAATTCAAGATTTGAATTTACACGGTTTTGTGCGGAACCTATCTTCAGTGTAAATCGAGGGATAGGTGTAATAGATGAGTGTAATTTTCTCTGAAATAGTCGCCTTGACGTCATTTATTTTAAGTAAAATTGCATTTCGATAAAGGGATTATTTTCTACGAGTATAGTCAAACCAAATATCTAATTTTTCATTTCTGGTAACCGTACAAATTACTGACACGTGCTGGTCTGCAATTCTTACCTGATTTCAAGTTGAAATCTTAATCCCTTAATCTCTTAAAACCCAACCACCGGGTGCAGTTAATATGTACCCATCCTGATCTATATTCCAGACACACATACACAATCACGCCATGTACCCAAAAGGGTGTGGTACAAACTCTTTTCATTAACCCGAAATCAATCTCCTCCAAACATTCCTATCCAAACAAGCAACTTTCGCTTCATCCACATTCATAATTCCTCTCATACATGCTCTTTTATTCCTACTGCTTGGAAACTTTCGCTCACGCAAAACACTCTCAATCATATCACTCCAACTACTCATCGGACGTCCACGCAAACGTATACCATCAAAATCATTCAAATAAATCTTTCTAACCAAAAGATCATTAGACATTCGCTCAACATGTCCAAACTATCTTAACTGACTAACACCAACTTTTGCTACAACATTTTTTTCAATTTCACACTCATCATACACTAATCTATTTCGTACCCGATCTCTCCTATTTACACCACATACCCCACGTAAAAATTTCTTTTTTACATCAGTCATTTTCCGCTTATGCTTTTGCAACCAAACCCAACATTCACTACCATACATCAACGTAGGCACCAAAAGTGTATTGTATATACTCAAACGGGCTTCTTCGGAAACATTTACATTCCTAGCAAAAGTTCCCAAAGCACCCAAAGTCTTACAACCAGCATTTACTCTTCTTTCAATTTCACGATCAAATTCTAGTTTTCATCATATATTCTAAAGTATTGTTTTTTTTTGCAAATCTATCCTAATTTGATTATTGACAAATATTTTCAACGCCATATAATCTTTTATTATAAAAAAACAACTGATGATATTTAGCTAATTTATTATTGATATCAAAAATACTCGACTAACCGGATACCACAGTATTTAAAAATGAAAACCGGTTAATCGGTTAGATGCAATTAACCAGTTAACCGCGATTAACCGGTAGTGAAACACAATAGTTAAGACTTACTAGTATTCGATTCACTAGCTAATATAAATTGTTGGTTAATTGGTTTTTATAATTGCTTTTTATTCAAAAACGAAACTTAATTGTTAGAATTTGTGATGTATATATTTTGTGGCATTAAATTATGGTCAAATAAATACAACATAGTAAACAATATATTTATTACTAGTAAAATGTTTATGTGTCAGTTGTCACATTTACGATAAAAAAATGTAAGATCAAAACTTATATATAATTGTGGAAACATGTTTTATTTTATATTTGAAATTTATTAACTACGAATAGAATATTAAGTACTACATATAATTATTTTTTTATATTTTTGTATTATATTTTTTTTAAATTTGCTTTGAATTATTATTTTAAGTTGTGAATATTAATTATATACATCTGTTGAATATACATATTTTATTTGCAAAATGTTTATTATTTTATAACTTTGTTGTATAAGTTCAACTCTATTTGATATTCTAATTTTTAATGCTATAGAAAACCAAAACATCATACTTAAATAAACTTTATAGTTTATTTTGGGTGTAGCGTTTTATGCGAGTTTTCTAAATACAGCCCAATATAAAAAATATCACTAAAAATAAAACGAAAACCATGAAATTAAAGAATAATACTTTTTCCGTATCAAAAGTTGCAACATATTTATTTGGATATCCAAAAAATATTTTACAATATAATTACAATACTACAGTACAAATTTAATTTACTTAAATGATTTTTAATTAAAGCAATATCAAAATTTAAAACAACATTAATATTGAATTTTATTAATTCATCGTTATTTTTGATCTATTGATCTATTTGATTATTGAAAATGTGTAAAGAAGTGCAAGAAATGCAATGTGCACTGCCAGATTTGTCCGACCAAAGAAATATGGTCAAATGTATTTAATTTGACATCTCCGACGGCCGTATTAAAAACTATTAATCAAGATAAGTTAATTGACAGTTACATTGTTTATTTTTCCTTGAATTTGAATTTGATTATTTAAAATATACACAGTCACATTGCTACAATTGTTATAAAGTTGTATCTTTATCAAACAAAGCAAATATATTTCTCGAAACTGTTATTAAAAATACAGTTAATATTTCTATAAATATTGTTATTGCTATAAATAGTTATCTACCATTTGAAAACAAAAAGTTATGTAGTTATTAAAAAAAATTTACTTATCAATTATTTTATCAACTTCATATTTAATTTGTTGAAGAAAACCCCAGTTATTTATTGTATGACTTTTTAGGTCTTGTTATATTTAAAATTTTCTTTTTTTGTTTTGTTCTATTTTTCTACTTTGCGCAATTGTTTTGTTGATAACATGAATAAATATATTTCATACTTTTGTAAAAGCTGATTAGTAAAATTTGTTTCTTTAATAGTTAAAAACAATTTATGGTTTAGCGTTCTGTATTTGGTTGACGTTTCCACACTATACACTAGTGTCTTTTTCAAAGAAAAAGGTGACATATAATAAACAAAAAATAAAAAAGTAACTATAAGGTAAACCTAACTATAATTAAAGTAAATAAAAAAACATTCAAACATTCATTTTGAACATAAGGGCCTATACGCACCAAACACAACGCTCAGGTCACGTCCCAGTCACGGTTCGGTAAAATATTCTTTTACGATTTTTAAATGCGAGTCTTCACATTATAGGTTTGGATCCAGTATTACTCCGCTCTCGGTTCGGTCACGGTAAATCCAAAAGATATCAAAATTGGAGTTTGACTAGACCGTTACTGGAGGGAAATCACAGGTGTGAATTGCACAGCGGTCTAACTTCGGGTAAGCAACGGACTTTAAATAAAAGAATTTTCATCGAAAATAAATTTGTTTCTATTTTTTTCCTTATGAAAACGCACGTTGAGTTCGTCGAAACGCCGATTTATTAATAAATATTAATACAGAACTAGAGCCTAAAGCCGTTTTATTTTTTATTCTGTTTTATTCTTTCTAATATTTTTTTATGTTGTTTTTACAATTTTTACATTTCAAATATCATATAAATGTTACTGTACCTATATCTGTAAATTTTAATCGTATAATGTATTCATAATTTTAACTCATTTTAATTCGGTTATTAAGATATGTCTATACTATTTTCCTGTTGAAGATTAATGCAATTTTTGTGCATCAATAAAATAGTATTGTTTTTAATGGATTCACTTGAAATTTCCACAATATTATCTAACACATTCTTATTAGCTTCTTTTACTAAGTAATCTACAACTTTATTATGAACTATCCCTGAATGAGCAAGAATCCAGTATTTCGAAAATAATGTAACAAAAAATACGAAATTGCATTATAAAATTATACTGAATACATATCATAAAAATATATCAAATTAAAAGTATATTAATAAAATGACATGTTTTTGCACAATCGTATTGTTATACGTACGTTATACGTACTTATCCATTATTGGTAGATCATGTAAATTTACTATACTGCGACAAGTTTCCATAGGAATCGATAAAATCACAGTTCTATTAGAAAATATAACCTAACTAGTGCTGTTTGAATGACAACAAACACTTTATATTTTTTTTATATCTTCCCTTAGACTTCACAAGTATGAACTAATTATAATCTATTTTGGAATGATTTTCCGATTCACAATTCATAATAAGAATTATTAAAAATTTTCTAGAAAGTATTACACAAATTTACTCGTTGTTCTGTCACCTTATAAACAAAGCAGTTGTTTATGTACTTTATTGTGAAAAATTACATTTCTATAGCAATTGCATGCGACTACACAGTATTTATTGTGATGTTTGACTGGCATTTACAAAAATAAGCTATAAATACAGATTCCTATTCTTTTATTGCATATTTCTAAATTGATTGTGCGAGACATAGTATGCGAGATACATGGTGGTTAAGTGCTAATAACAGTAAATCTTGCAAATTTTAATTCCGCTCTTTCAAACCTTTATTCAATTCTGTTATGTTACAATGCATTTACCAACCTTTTATCGTAATAAAAAAATATTTTGGTGTACCTATATTAATTAAAAATGTTTAAACTTAAATCTAAATTATATAATTTTTACCAATTACATATATTTTACATTTATTCCGTATTAACAGATCTTGGATTAATTAAGAATATCATAAAAGGAAACGCAGCTCGATAAATCTGCAAAATTTAAAAAATTTATTTTAATTCGCCATGACAGCATTTTGGTATTAACATCAATACGCCATATGTAATTCAGAATATAAAAATATACTAACATTGCTAGATTTATAGACACATCATGTGATGTACTTGACTAGATTAAATTCATGAGCTTATCATGACCAATTAAAAATATAGAAAATGCATTAACTTGTCGTTGTGATCTTGTGGTGCAGTTGGTTAGCGTAGTTGCTGCGAAAGCAAAAGGTTCTGGTTTCAAACTCCGGCAAGGTCAATGCATTTTTCTTTATTCAAAAATTAACTAATGATTTAATTAGTTTATCAAAATAAATTAATAGCGATTTAAGCAAAAAACAAAATACTATAATCTAATTAATAGGTCAGTTTTGCTTAGATCTAGGAACATTCTTTGCCCACAATTCTTTGTCTACATTCTTTGCCACCAAAATTTTTCGCCACATATATTTATTTAAAAAAATTAAAAAACTAACGATTTACCCAACCTATTAAACAATAAGCGCAACCAAAATCTTCAGGTGTACTAACTTAATAATAATTTGAAATAAGGGAGATGACGACACAAAGCAGCTTTATCAAACATTTTCCTTAACACAATTTGAAATTTTAAATTTTTTAATTTTGTATTATGTAATTATATGTCACATACGTTATTATATCAGCAATATATAAGGATATGTTGAATAACAAATGAACTGTCAGAACGTTTTTAGTATTAATCTTACAATTAGTCTTAAATCTAATATACATTGGCCGAGTAACTTGGCACAGATTACTAGGTTGAGTACTCGATCCAGCATTCGATCCAGCGTTCACTGAATCAGATATTTGCTCGAAACCATTAACTTAAAATTATCCCCCTCGAAACCATTAACTTAAAGTTAATGGTTTCGAGAGGGATATCTGATGCAGTGACCCTTGCCTCCCTCCCTCCTCCCAAAGAACTTGAATATCATACTTACAAGCAAACATATCGAGGTGTTAAACGCCGATTTAAATGAGCTTCAGGTATCAAGTAGAACACTAAAAACTAAGCGACACGTATTTTTTTATAGCGGCCCTAATTAAGGTTTATCACCCCCAAAATTTAGAGTAAAATTGGTTTTTATTTTTTTCTCAGAAACTATGCATCCTAGAACAAAAGTGTAAATGTACGAATACTTTATTTTTTTAAGAGCTATCCACCAGTGGTATTAGTTTTTTTCTATACGATTTGTAAGTTACTCTTTTGCACCCTTTACACATATTTTACCCCATATTTAATTGTTATTTATTTTTTTATCAAAATTTTATTTTATATTAGGATAGCCCAATTAAAAATAAAATTGACGTGTTTTTGTTTTTTAATTATTTATTGTTTTAAGGGGTCATCTGCCCCCTTATATAGACACTCGTATGTACTTATAAGTAAGTTTGATTATTTATAACTCGTTAATATTACATGATAGAAAAAAAGTATTGGAATTTTTTTATTTGTTTTACATAAGAAATTTTATAAGATATTTAAAAAAATATATTTATTAATTTTTATTTTTTTTATAAATCATCAGTTACTTATAATTTTACTTGAAATATTTTATTTTTATTTTGGGGGTGATTTTCACCCCCTAAACCTTAATTAGGGCCGCTAAAAAAAATACGTGTCGCTTAGTTTTTAGTGTTCTACTTGATACCTGAAGCTCATTTAAATCGGCGTTTAACACCTCGATATGTTTGCTTGTTAGTTACACCTTTTCTTTCAAATTGAAGACTGATAAACTGAGAAAAAAATGCTGTTTGCAGCGCCATCTATCAAAGATAAAAAAAAGTTTTAAAATAAAATTTACATACTTTTTAATGGTCTATCCGAATCTGCAATAAAAAATAGGGGGTTCTATTTAAGATTTCAAAGTTGCCCCCATTATCCACCCCCTGGGAGCTCGGGGGTTGAAAATTGTTATAGCATCGGACGTCCCCCTCGAAACAATTAAACTTTTATTTGGAAACTTTTTTTGTCAGATGTACTCATTTCGAGAAATTGCCCTGGAAACATTAAAATGGGACACCCAGTATACTGATATAATGAGAGAAGCAAAGAACAATGCGTATTAATATATTTCAGTATTATTAAATAAATATAATTGTACCAAGTATTGTGAGTATAATATTTTGTAGTAGTTATTATAAAGTGTTTAATTTTAATTGTATTTCATAGCTGGAAACGATAACTGAGTTGTCATATATTAAAGTCATATATTGAGTTGTCATAATATTAAAAATATATTAAACTAATTCTGAGTCCAGCTTTCTTGCTACACTTATAATACAATGCTCACGATTAAACTTATAACGTAAGCAGGGGTAAGAAATAGAAAAATCATGATAATTTTATAAGAATTTATTTTTCAATTGCAATTGAAATTATAAGTATAATCAAACTGATATAAAACATATTAATTTTATATTTAATTATATTTAAATTTCTCTTTTATACACCACAATCTTTTCCAACATTAGGTAATTGTTGATTCTGACACCTCCGAGTCCAGCCAGCCCAAGCTGAAAATCCTTGAACATTGTAAATATCATGTGCACATTTACTAGCCAAAGAAATGTCATCGGTTAAAAATTCTGAAATATTTCGGAAACACAGTATTATGTAACATTATACAATATGAGATAATTTTTTTTTGTAGTAATAAATAGTGATGGGCATAATCGAATGGTTTTAATAATCGAATGATATCATTCGAATGGCAGTAGGAATGAATATAATACAATTAGAACTAGGAAACCCGTGACCCTTAAAGGATCACGTTTAAAGTCGAAAATAGTAACAAACACAACACAAAGACACAGTATATAAATATAAAAAAATAGAGGGCGCGCGCACGCGCGCGCCCCGTAGAAAGTGTTACGTAAATATAATAATAATATATTAAAAATTTTTGATTTAAGCTCTTCTTTTTTATCCGACGAAAGATTCGAATATTCCATCTTCATTCTCTTGGCATTTTTATTGCCGTTTATATTAGATTTTGCTCATTTGGGCATCATTCAAAATTTTTATAATACAACAATATCAATGAAATGTACTTTTTACTCTTATTTTAATGAAAAAAATGTAAATATATGCACTGATATATGTAAAAAAAATGTACTTGCAATATATTGTGACAGCTGTTTATTTATTTATTTCATTCATTTTTTTCATAGCTATCTAAGTTTATTTTTGACATTTGCATTATAAACATAGTTTTTCAAATTTTTGAGAACCAAGATGAAATCGTAGAAAGATGAAACTTGCCTATTCTCAAATAGGGAATGAACCAATTTAAATGACACCACTCCCATCAAAATCGGTTCAGGGGCTTAGGAGGAGATGCAGCAGAAACATACATACAAACATACATACAAACATACAAAGATTTGTCAATTAGAGATATGAATGTCAATTAGAGATATGAATAAACGATTGTATCTATCTGTCAGTTATATTATATTAGAACCGTTAGATGGTATCAAAATCGCAAAATGATATCATTTTACATACGATTGCAATCCATATTACATTGTCCACCAGGATATCCGACAGAGCACCAGTACCGATTATTTATTTGGAAAAGACCGTAATCATAGCTTCCGTCACTGTTTGGACCTCCTACAGCCTGAGTATCACCACTGCTTTCTGAGACTACCAAGCAGACCCCTTGAATTGTTTTAAAAATTAATTTATTACAATAAATTATGCACTCATAGAACGTAGTTTAAAATTGTTAGGATCAATTGTATAAAACGTTGTTAATGGTTAAAATGAAATTCGATTGTCAATTAGTTTTTCAGTTAACAAATTTATTCTTTTCAGTTTGCATTTATTTTTAATCAATTAATAGAAATATAATTAGTATGATTAATTAATAATTTGCATAAGGGATAAGTATTTATCTAGTAACTGAAATAGTGTAATACAACACACACGAAGTGACACTCATTTCCCACTAGTGTGAAAGTTTGCAGCATAGTCTTGGTGAGTGCCGCAATTTATTTGAACAATCAGTGGTTATTAAAGTGTGGGTCGCGACCCACTGGTTGGTCGTAAGCTAATTTTGGATGGGTCGCATTAAAGGTACTGAGTAAATTAAAGTTAATTAATTAGTTATAATTATATAATTATAATTAATAAAATTTTAATTATTAAATTATAATTAATTAATTAAGTTAAAGTCAAGCAAGACTACAAAGCAGAAAATAATTATTTAAGTAAATAAAAAAATAATATACAGGGGAACCTCTGTATACGACCTTAATTCGCTCCTGGTATTTGGATTTATACCGAATAGGACGTATACCAAACCAATCTTTCCCATAAGAAGTAATGTAAAAATGATTAATCCGTTCTCACTTAAAACAAAAACTTCTCGGGTTGTAAAATATTTTTTTACTTTTCTGTTGTTTTTCATTTGCCTTTTTGCAATTCATGATTAATAAAAATAATAAATTTTTACTGAAAAATTAAAATCAGAAGAAATTTAACAAAATTATAGACCGAGGCACTGCGAAAGTCTATTCTGGTCTAGTACACCGAAAGAGCAGTGCATCATAGATTAACTATATCGCTTACATACACCAACCAACGACTCTCCTCACCAGAAATTACATAGTTTCAAACAAAATGAAGTCATTAAGCTGTATTCTTTTTATCAAAAATTTACAGCTCAGTTGGCAAGTGAAGTGAGGTGAACCGAAATGAAGTGAGTTGAGTTGCTTTATAAAAGAACAAGACATGCAAACTCTAGCAAGAGAACACGAATAACTGACAAAGATCGAAATACTTTGACACCTTTCTTGACGTTTAATATTCTAATCAACCATAAATTTGTGAATCAAGAAATATATCTTTGATAAATTTTAAATTAATTTTTAAATTTAAAGGTCCAATATTATTCAATCATTCAATTTCGTATGAAATTTTTAAAAACAGCAAGATTGACACAAACTTAACCTCTACTGCTAAACTCAGTATCATCTGAGTATCTCACTTCATTTTGAGATTATTTTGCTGGTGCAGCAGAGTCGGAAAGGGGGGAAGATGTCCAACTCAGTTTATCGTAGCTCAGTTAAAATAAAAAGAATAAAAATTATCTGATTTGAACTGAGTTTATCTGAAGTGAGGTGAGATCTCAGTAAATTTTAAGTAAAAAGAATACAGCTAATATAAATTCGTCAATAGTGTAGATATCATAGTGCTACTTGTTCATAGATGGCGCGTATAATTGAATTAAGTCGTATACCCAACAAAAGTCGTATACCAAGCAAAATTTGTTTCGCCCAAACAGGACGTATTCCGAATTGGACGTATCTAAAGCAGACGTATAATGAGGTACCACTGTACCACATTTTTAACACGAACTAAAAAGTTTAAAATAATTTCTCCTAGCCCCCCATACAGATTTATAACCCCATAGAGAAAAACGTGGGGCACATGCTATAGATAATAATAGTAAGGAGAGTGGCTGTCGTTGTCTCACGTTTTTCGGTATGGGGGTTACAAATCCGTATGGGGAGGAGAAATTATTTTAAAATTATTTAAAAATTATTTTATTATGTTAAAAACGTGGTATATAAATTTTTTTTATTTAAATAATTACGTTATTAATCAATCAAATAAAATAAGTTTTGTACTTACAATTATCTAACTGATCTCTAGAAAAACCATGATCTAATAACTGATGAGCTAGTTGACATTCATTGTAAACAATGCTTTGTACGTTTCCTACAAAAATAATGAAGAAAATGATACTTGTTAAAGCTTCCAACATTTTGAGCAAATTTTAAATAATAACTTTTTTAAAATTTTCACTTTTGTTTATATACACATACACCGATACTTATGTAAAATGCGGTAGTAATTGAAAAAAAAACTTATCTTTGAATATATTTTTAAATGTAGTTTAAATATTATATATCATTTTATATTTTTTGTCTAAAAAATATGCAGTATGGTTTGTTAAAGTTAATATATATTATTTAAAAAATATATTAGATAATTTATTCTCATATTTTAGTGAATAACTCTTTTCGAAATAATCTGATAATAATTTACAATATTTAATTTTTATCTGTTACATTTATTTTAAAAAATATATATTTAAATATAATTTAATTGCGCACTTTTATTAATTTAAAATAGCATGTTGGTAATTTAGGCTTTATTCATTGTCTTAACGTAGTCTATAGTACAAAAGATTTTTATTGAATTGTAATTTAATTTTAAACTATGTCATGCGAATGACTGCATCTTATTTATTTTAACACATTTATTACATTTATTTATTTATTATTTTAACTACTGACCTCAAAATTTTACATACAAATAACTAATTCAATACTATTTTATTTATTATTTAATTTTGCTTGTGTTCTTCATGTACTAATTTTACACTGGATTAAGATAAAGATAATCATTTAGATTTTATACCAATAGCATTTAATTTTCTAATCATACATGAATGTTGATTTTTCAGAAACAGTTTATATAAACATAATGATTGTTTTATACATAATTGTAAAAGAATTAAAATTTTCGTTTTTCCCTGAATAACCCATAAATGCTGGCGAATTATTGGACCTATTAAATTGATAAATATTTAAATGCTTGCATTTTTATAATTTAAATTATACAAAAAATGGTTATTAAAAGTAATTATTATAGTTAATAAAACTAAAGAATTTTTAATCTAAGCAATTTCTTGACATATTTTTTCTGTTGGTTTTTTAGCTAATATGTCTATGCTATGTTTATACGTAATAATTATTCTAACTCTTAGAGCTTTATTTGTTAATTAGTATAAAATATTTATATCAAAAATGTAAACAATGTAACTGTTTATGAAAGAAAAATACATACATTCACAATCACGTCATGTACTTAAAAGGGTGTGGCACTATCCCGAAATTAGTTCTCTCCAAACATCCCTATTCAGAAAGCAATTTTAGCTTCATCCACATTCATAATACGTCTCATATATACATGCTCTTCTATTCCTAATACTTGGAAACATTTGCTCAAGCAAGCCCCTCTCTCAATCATACCACTCCAACTAGTCATCGGAAACCCACTGACCAACGTATAACTTCGAAATCATTCATATAAATTATTTTAACCAAACTTTCATTAGACAATCGCTCAAAATGATTGAACCATCTTAACTGCAAAAAATAGTGTATTGAAAATTAATTTACTGATTATGCAATCAATAATGTACTCGTACCCAGAGGCGTAGCAACCGGGGGTGCAAGGAGTGCGGTGCACACGGGCCCATGAGCGAGAGGGGCCCACGAGCCAAAGTGCCCAATAGGGCCTTATTTTCATTAATACTTACCATTTTTTTTGTTTATTTTAATTTTTTTGTAATAAATAAAAAACAAAGAAAGGGAATAAAATACCATTCATAGGATTAAATATATTTATTATATAAATTAGTTTATTAAAGTAAGTTAAATACATTTTCATAAATTCTTTTAAGTTTACAAACACAAAAACATACAGTACAAATCAAAGAGAAAAGTTAAGTTTAGTTAAAGTTAACATAGTACATTAACTTTAACTAAACTTAATTTTTCTCGCTTTTATTGAAGCAAAGATGTGAATTATTTCATTTAAATTTAAATTACGTGCTCTTTCATTTTCTATGCTCAATATTGCCAAATTTTAATTTTGAAAATGTTCTTTCAGCGCTAGAAGTTGATACGGGGAATGTCAAAAACAAAATAAGAGCGGTAAAAAATTCCGAAAATGCCGAACTATGAATAAAATAATCTGTAAATATTAATTCTCCTAATTCAAATACCGAATTAATATTTTCCAGCTGTTTTTTAAAGGTTTTTCTAAAAGATAATATCTGTGACTTAAAATCTGCGGTTAAATCGTCAGTATATTTGTCCAGTAATGGTTGGCATAAATCAATTATTTCATCATCAGATAATTGTTTTAAATTGTCTGGGAAAATTACTCCAAATAATTTATTTATTTCCGTAAAACTTGAAAATCTATCTTTTAGTTGTGCAATTATAATATCTAACGTAGCGTTAAATACGTTTATCCTAAAATTATCTTCTGAACTGTTAAATCGAAAATCTTCACTAAATTCATCAAAATGTGTTTTTATTTTTCGAACGCGTCTATTTTCAAATATAGGCTCTATTTTCCATTTTTTTGCTAAAAACTCAGAATTAGTTTTGCAATTTAAAAAATTATTTCTGAGAGTAACCACATTGTCATATGCTGTATTTAAAATAACTAATGCTTTTTGCAAATCAAAATTTTTAGTTTGCAATAATTTAGAAGCAGCATTAATTGATGTTAATAGTTCGCTTTGCATGACAATGTGGAATACTGTTTCAAATCGTTCCATTTTCTTTTTTAAATTTATTGCATCATTCTTTTCACTTATGTTATTGCTAGTAAGTATTATTTCTGTTAGTGTTCGAATTATATCATAAAAATTAAATTTAAGAGCAAACAAAGCATCGTTTCTGGAAGACCAGCGAGTTGGATTTAATTTTTTCAGTGTAATTTTTTTACTTTCTGTCTTAGACGTTAATAAAGCCCACCTTTTAATACTATTACCAAAGAATGTGTAAACATTTTCTACAAAATCGAAAAAATTTCTAACTTCTATTACATTAGACACAGCATCATTAAGCACCAAATTTAAATTATGAGCGCAACAGTGAATATATAATGCATTTGGTGCAACATTAAGAATTCTTTTTTGAAGTCCATTATAAGGACCTTTCATATTTGCTGCACCATCGTAAGCTTGTCCCCGCAACTTTAAAATATCAAGTTCATTTTCCTCAAAAAAATTTAATAAAACATTTTGCAAAGTTTCAGCTTTTTGGTCTTCTATTTTTATAAATTCGATAAATGATTCGTGTATTTGGAATCCAGCATTTTCATTTATTTGAACATAGCGAAGTAGGACAGCTAACTGGTCAACTTTACTTATATCTTGAGTGCTATCGATTATGACAGAAAAAAATGGAGAATTTTTAATATCTTTAATAATATTTTTTTTTACTTCATTACCCAATAACTGAATAATTTCATTTTGTATTTGCGGGCTTAGGTAATTTATTTTGCGACTTTTATCACTAATTAAATTATTTAAAATTGGGTCATATTTTGCTAAAAGTTTAATAATATTTAAGAAATTTCCTGAACTGACTTCAGCGTTTAAAGAATCAAAGTGTCCTCTAAATGCTAAATTACTCGTTGCCAAAGTTAAAGTTACATTAATTATCCTATCTAAAATTTTTACCCACATACTTATTTCTTTCTGGGTGGTTTCTTCTAATTCTTTATCTATTAAATCATTTCGCTTCCATAAAACCATTGTTTGACACGATTGAAAATGAGCAGCTGAAGTTTCGTGTCTCACTATGCTTTGCGAAAGATGACGCCAATCGCTAAAGCCGGTAATCCATGACTCATTTTTGAAATTTTTATTAAATAACCAACACGGTTCACAATAACAAACATTTAATTTCATTGAATAACATAACCAATTTCTCGAAATGGTCATTCCCGTTTTAGTAATTTTTTTATAATAACAAATGTTAAAAGAACGACCTTCTTCATTTTTTTGAAAAGGACCCATTGGTTGACAGGGACCGTTTTCAATTATAAACAGCTTATTTTCATTTGTTAGTGGATCAAGAAAATTAAATTTGTCTGAACAATAGACATTACCTTGCATACTTATTGCACTATGATTTAGTAGATCAACATTTTCTACAAGTTGTTCTGATGATTTTGTTTCCACTTTGTCACCCTTTGGCACTTGTTCAGATTCTGTGTCATCTTCTGCTTCCAAATTTAATAATAAGCTAGTAGAAGGAACTGGAGGAGTCGTTTCTGCCGTCGATTGTTTAAAACAGCTATCTATCTTAGGCACTTGTTCAGATTCTGTGTCATCTTCTGCTTCCAAATTTAATAATAAGCTAGTAGAAGGAACTGGAGGAGTCGTTTCTGCCGTCGATTGTTTAAAAAAGCTATCTATCTTAGGCACTTGTTCAGATTCTGTGTCATCTTCTGCTTCCAAATTTAATAATAAGCTAGTAGAAGGAACTGGAGGAGTCGTTTCTGCCGTCGATTGTTTAAAAAAGCTATCTAGTTTAGGCAATTTATATATTTCCTTTTTCGCTTCTTCTTTTTTCTTTCTTTTCGCCGCCCCGCTTTGATGTTTCGGCATATTAATCCTTATAAGTATGTACTATATTAGACATGTATTAAACATAGAAAAATATCTTTTTACACTTACCTTATGAGAAATGAGTACAAATAAAAATTCTAACGTATTTTTAAGACAATTGCACTCAAGCTTCAGCTAAACTTTAAACTAAATATTAACAATAGAAATTATACAAATTGATAATATATATGTTAATAGGAACCATTCGCAATCAGGGTAAAAGTTGAAATAAATGAAACCAAGTAAAAGACTGTTGCCTACTAACGGACAATTCAGAAATGTTCAGACTTGTACGCGACAGTCGCGTATTGCATAGTTAAGCCGTTAAGCCCGTGGTGGTCACACTCCTATATTCCTTGTGCAGTCGCTAGTTGCGCCACCATCGCTTCCACCACCTCTACTCCCGCTACAATTTTAATAGAGCATGCGCGCAACTCAGAACAGCAAGAACCAGCTCGCGGCAAGTTGTTTCTTTAGGCATTTTACTTTAATTTATTAATTTTGATAATACAATTTGCATTTTAACAAAAAATAATTTTAATTAATTTTGATTATCATAAAAATAAAACAACTTTTATTTGAAAATTTTTTTCGAATAAGCCACAAACAAACATAAATTAAAAAAAATTAAAATGACATTTAGAATTTAAAATTAGCCAAAAAAAAACATTAAAATGTTAAACAATACAAGGAGTAAGGAGGGGCCCCTTAATCCCAGTGGCACACGGGCCCATAAAGGTCTTGCTACGCCCCTGCTCGTACCAATACTACGTCAACTGTAGTCAAATTTAAACAAATTAAATCCGACGTTATTATTTTTGATGACGCAAAATTCATTATATAAAAATCGAACTATATATGTTTCAATTTCAGTTCTACAAATTTTTCCTAAAATATGCTAAATTAAATTTATCAAATATTGATATATTTTATTAAAGAAAGTTTTCGTTGTTCCAAAGTTGCATACCTGATCTTTAAGTAATACAATAATTTACTTACAACTTTTTTATCTTTCAAATAAATTTAGCAGTTTTTTTTCCAAATCGCCTTTCCAATTTTTTAACCATAAATAAGTTTTTTTTTTTTGATAATATTTATATTCAAAATATTGCTGAAAATAAAAAACTGATTGATTGTTTTCGATAATTTTTCTTTAAGAAATGTCGCCGACAGTATTAACAATATTTTTTAAAAATTATATTTATTAATATAGATAAATACTTGTTGATATAGGAATGTCATAAATTAAATCGGGACTTTTCATATAAAATAAAAATGAAAAATACATTTAATTTTTATTTAACATAGTAAAAAATTTTTTAGAACTTATTATATAAGAATAAAACAGCATTAGATACTAGTTTTGTTAATAATTTATTAATAAATCAACATTTCGATCATCAACTGAACGTAGATAGTAGATAAACATAACATGGAAACAAGTTATTAGGTAACAAAATAAGTAATTAAATTATTAAATTTATAAATTTTTGATTAAAGGAAGCCAAATTTTATTTAAATCAGTTACTAGTCACACTGATTGATATTATCTTTAACATAACATCAATCTCTAAATTTATAAACAAATCTTTTATTTAAATTAATTATAATATTTAAAAGTCTGTAAATTAATTAAACAAACTTGAAAAATAAATATGTATATTTAAAATGTAGATTAATACTGTCATTATATACAACTTAAAAATTAATTTATATTAGAATTTTCAACATGGTCTAAATATTAAATAAAATATATAAAAAAAACTTTTTTAAAAACCACGCTTATATTTAAATGCACTAAAAAGAGGAAAATAAATGTTTTCCTGGTTATCCAAAATTTTTAGAAAGAAATAAAAGCGTGGAGCGCCAGGAAACTATATACAGTCGATTCCGCTTAATTGGGACACATCGGGACTAAGGCATTTTGTCCCAATTAAGCGGCTGTCCCAATTAACCGAATTTTACATAAAATTAAGCAATCCATATTTTTCTTTCAATAATTTTATTTTATAAATTCTTGGAAAAAACTATAAACTACATATAACCAAAAAAATATAAACTTAAGAAAAAATAATAATAAATTCCAAAATAAAATAAATAAATACATACATTTTTAATTCAATTCAAAAATGTGTCAAGTGTAGTCTGTCTTTTGTTTTTGAAACATTTCACTTCTACACTTATCCAGCAAAGCAATTTTACTATAAACTGTCATATCACTTCTTGGCATCTTGGCAAGAGTCAATTTTTTTTAAATAAAATCGACAAAATGTAAGTTTAACGAACCTTCCACGCGCGAGGTGTAGTGGTAACTGAATCATAACTGAATACGTAACGATTGAGACAGCAGGGTAGACTCTCACAGCTTTAATGACCGGTGCCGCGCCACGCCGACGCGAGGGTAAACATTAACCTTTGAGCGCGCGTGGGTCCGTACTACATACGTGAATGAATGTGTTGGGAAAAAAGTTCACAGCGCGCGATACTAATGTAATTAATTGATACATATTTGCTAGTTTTTTAAATATAATTTTCCATGTTGTGAATCAAAAAGATATGAAGCGTATCATATTAAATTTTTTGTAAATATTTTTTCTTGTGAATATTTGTAACATAATATATACTGTGATCTTAAATTTACTGTCCCAATTAAGCGGAATGTTGTCCCAATTAAACATGTAAATTTACTGTTGGTTCCTTGGTTTGGTTTCTGTTCTTTGAGATTTGGCCCAAATAAGCGGCTGTCCCAATTAAGCGGTGTCCCAATTAAGCGGAATCGACTGTATTTCGCAATGATGATTAAGCGCTCCACGCTTTTATTTCTTTCTAAAAATTTTGGATAACCAGGAAAACATTTATTTTCCTCTTTTTAGTGCATTTAAATATAAGCGTAGTTTTTAAAAAAGTTTTTTTTATATATTTTATTTTCTGCTTTTAGTCTTATTATCTGTCATTTTCATTATTCAATTGTTAATTGAACAAAAAAATAGTTCATGTGATAGATGTCATTAGTTGTATTAAAAAAATAAATATAAGCGTGTCATATCTTGTAATCGGTTTTTTTTTTATTGTTGTCTCCTGGAATGAAACTACATGCAAAATTTCAGTGAGATCAAATGATAGGAAGTGGTCTAAAAATTGGTTACAAAATTTGACCGTGACTGACCGTGACAACAACAGAGTGAGTTAATATAAGCGTGGTAATATTTCATGTTTGTCGAAAAAGTAAAAAAAAAAATAGGTTATATTTTTCGGTAGTTTCGTTGCCATTTTTAGCACTTTTTTAGTTTATCGGTTATATCTCTGGATGTATTGATCAGAAATGGCTGGTTTTTGGATATGTTGTGCCCAGAATAATGCCCTCTAATATGGTTACATGGAAAAGCTAACAAGATGATATGCTGAAAAGTTATTCTAACCTAAATATCAAAATTTTTCTGTTTTTTTTTGCAATTTTTTTTGCAATTTTTCGCTAATAAGGTGCCGACTGTGTTCTAAAACGAAGGTTTTTTTTAATATAAAAACATGCGAAACATTAAAAAAACTAACAAAATATTTTTTTTAAGTTTTTTTTTTTATCTAAAAATGCGATAAATTGCAAGAAAAAAATTAGATTTTTAGGTTAGAATAACTCTTCAGCACTCCATCTTGTTAGCTTTTCCATGTAACCATATTGTAGCGCATTGTTCTGGACATAACATATCAAAAACCAGCTATTTCTGACAAATACGTCCAGAGATATAGGCGATAAACTAAAAAAAGTGCTAAAAACGGCATTTTTGAGGGATCGGCGCGCAACTAAAAACATTTTTTTTAACTTTTTTTGATGTTCCGCATGTTTTTATATCAAAAACCTTCGTTTTAGTGCTAAGCCAGCAAAATCAATTTTTTTCGACCCACCCTATAATATATAAATATGTAGTTAAGTTAGTTTATTTTGTCATAAATGAAAAACAAGGTAGAGTGTTTATTATCTGACATGAGCATGATGTCATAAACTAAACGATTTTTCGTATGTAAGTAATTATTACTCGGTTTTTTCTTTCTAAAATTATTTATTTTGTTGACTATAGTTTCGCTATACAATATTCACCAAAATAAATAATTTTTTGAAACAAAAAACCTAGTAATTATTACTTACATACCAAAATAGATTTAAAGTTTCCACAAGTAAGAGCGGAAATCATAGAAAAAACTAATAATATAATCAATATAATACACAAAGTTTATATATTATACAAAGTTTACTACGCGAAAACTAAAATAATGAAATAAGATAACAATATAATAATAATTATGTTGTGCTTATGTCAAACATATGTAAAACAAAATAAAAGGGTAAACATTTTGTCTTTCAAACTTACTGTTTATATCTGAATATTGTTACGAAAAGTGCAACGCTGTATCCATTTGCATCATACAACAAAGATGGAATAGTCGTAGCAAATATGTTTCATAATTTTTGAGTAATAATATAACAAGAAAGAAAACCTTATTGATAATTTCTATTAGTGGAATCGAAATAAATGTAAACTTTTTATACATCTTTATTATTCTTACGAATGACAAAAGACAGAATTTTTAAAACGTATTGTAGATAGAAATATCGATAAGAAATATAATGAAAAAGAAAGAATACCTATTATTAGAATGATACTATACCATACTAGTGATAACAATTGATATTTGAAAAATATAATATTATTTTAGATAATTAATTTACATTATTATTTTTTTTAATATGAATAAACTAATTTTATTAAAATTTAACCAATGACGTATTAGGTAAACACAAATATAGCTAAATATAACCTCTATTTCGATTACATCAATAAAAATCGCTTAGTGTGATACACTATATTATATTTTTTTATTATTATTAAATATGTTTTGTTTAGAAATGCAAATTTGCATATACAGATTTTTTAAATTTTAGTTTAATTAATTAAAAGTCTGCTAACATTATTTTTCAAATTTATAAATTCTTGTAAAATATTAATTTTATTATGTTTACTTGAAATAGTAAATTTAATACTTTAATTTTGAATCATCTTGAATTATATTTGATTTTAATTAGTTATAAAATAATCCACTAGATAGCAACAGCAGCTGCTATACCAAATTTATTTATAATTTTTATTTATAGTATAAATCTGTTAACTTTGTTATCATCTAAGTTTATAGATTCTTATAGAAAAATAAATTTTTCATCTAGTTGTAGAAATATTTTTGGAATAAATTTTAAAACAATTACGTATTTGTAAATCGCGTTATTTTATTTCTCATAGTTATATTTTTAAGTACTGAATTACGATATATACTACAGCTGAAACCCCATTGAAATGTACTCGCTTCGGCGGTACATATACTAAAATTGGAACGATACAGAGAAGATTAGCATGGCCCCTGCGCAAGGATGACACGCAAAATCGTGAAGCGTTCCACATTTTTTATTTTTTATTAATATTTTTTAAATTTCTAGAAAACTACAAGGTATATTTTCGTGAAATATTATTCCCAGTATTTTTTAATTTTTATAGTCAATGAAGGTTGTCTTTTAGTATAACAGTAAAAATCTTGCTGAATTAAATATATTCTGTAGCAGAAAATGGTTTTTCTTAAATTATAAAAATAACTACGTATACGCTGTTATTTGTGCACCAAAAGTATTTTAACAAAAATAATATGTTATTGCCGCTATTTTATTCATTAAATATAGCTTACATATTTAAATTTAAAGAACTTTAAATAAAGAGTAAAACTTTAACTTAAATAAATTTATTGCCGCTATTCTGGTCATCACATTTAAATTTAAAGATCTTTAGCTTAAAGCAAACTTTAACTTAACGACTTAAAGAAATTTAAATAAAGCAATTCTGAACATGCATCTTTAAGCTTAGCAATTTAAAGAATTTTATTCCTAAGTTGGCAATGCTGTGCACATGCGCAGTATGTTATTTTTAAGTGGAAAACTGTCAAAACGTCAAACATGTCGAATGAAATTATGAATCCAAGCTCTTTAAGGTAAATAAAAATATTGTTATTATTATAATTACAATTAGTTTTATAAATTTATGATGTATGTTATATTGAGTTCATGTAAATATTGTTATGTATAGACGTGTACATTTATTTATTTATTTCAGTTTTAAAAAGAAACGAAGTAAAAATACTTCGTATGAACAATACGAACTGTATCTACAGTTCATAGAAAATGATTTTCATTTTAAAACGGGTAGTATGACTCCCAATATGCCAAAAGATTATATTGAAAGCAAATGGAATAATTTAGCACAAAAATTAAATGCTATGGATAGTGGGCCCCAGTTGGAAGTATCCACATGGAAAAAGGTTAGTTCTAGTAAATTATAAAAGTACAAATAAGATTGTAGGGACAACATTTTTAGAGATTACACAATTAATGTTTTATCAGTATTTAAATATTATAGCTATAAATATAAACAATTTTTTTTGTCTAACTAATTTCAAAAGTTTTCAGGTTTGTTTGAAAATTATGAGAAATCAAATCTATATATAATATCCTTTAAATATAGCAATAATATTCTACAAAAAATTTGTAATTTATATAATTTTGTTAATACATTTTTCTTGTATATTTTGTAGAGATTTACAAACTGGAAAGACAAGACAAGACAAAAATACAGGAAAATTGTATCTTCCAAAAATCAAACGGGTGGTGGACCCATGACGACGCAAAAATTGACACCACTAGAAGAACGGGCGATTGCTGCATGGGGCGCAATCGCTGTAACCGGATCAAAAACTATTCCTGAAATAGGAATACCTTCTGGGGTTGGGTACAGTCGAATGTGACGTAGAAGAAAGTTTTAGTGTAGAAATGGACGTGTTACAAAATAATATACATAATGCACAGATAATTGTTGTGGGCGATGATATAGTTTCCGAACCTGATGCCACTGTACAAGGTACGTCAGTAAACAAAAAAAAAAAGATTTACGGAAAATTAAAACGAAAAATAGAAGACCTCGCAATGTAAATATACTTGGCGAAGCGTTATTGAAACAGCTTGAAGAAAATACGACATTACAGATAGAAAGAACGAACGCAATTAAGTCAATTGCCGATACAAAAAAAGAAAAATTAAAATTTGAAATTGCTAAATTTCAATTTTTAAACCCGAATTTCAAGTATGAGTGATGTAAATTAGTTTTATAATTAAATTTATTTACTTACTTGCATTACTGCAAACTGATATTATATAACGACTGCTTTTTATTATGTAGAATTTAGTGTATATATATTTATACTTATATTACTAAGTTAACTTTTTCTAAGAATTTTATTTTAATTTTGTTTTTTTTTGTCTTTTTTGAGAATATTATTTTGGTTATTTTATTAGATTTTTCGTTTTCAGAAATAAAAATGACTGTTGTTTCAGACTGATATTATATAACGACTGCTTTTTATTATCTAGAATTTAGTTTATATATATTTATACTTATATTAGTAAGTTAACTTTTTTTGTTTATATATTAGAATAAGGAACAAAAAAAGACTGTTATTGTTTTTACATTTAATAAATTTATAGAATTAATATGACCTTTTATTTTTTCAAATAATTCCAACAAAATACGTATTATATTAAATTGTTTTGCACATAATTATTCCTAGCTTGACGTCCTCTATTTGTAATTTCTGTAATAAAAGTTATTATACTGACTATAAAAAGTATTTACATAATTATATAATAAAAATAATATATATATATATATATATATATATATATATATATATATATATATATATATATATATATATATATATATGTATATATATATATATGTACCATCATTTTCAACAGGTGCAGCATCATTTAACACCATTTGTTCTTTCCACTACATTTCTTGCTCGGCGATGTAAAATATTAAATCTATCTTCAGGAGTCCCTTCAACAGGATTATTATATGGTGTAAAAAGCCATGGCTCAACACCATAACCGCTATCCCCTTAAAAGAAACGATTAATTAATAAATTTTTCATTGACTTTCTAAATATACCGTACCTATTAAAAAAGAATGTATGTCGCCTTCTTCAAACTTTTGTTTTATATTCTGCCTTAAAGTAGAAGTGTGTCAGATAGCTGCATCATGTACTGAGCCGGGATATCTGGCATTCACTGATAAGATTTTACAATTTGAGTCGCAGACCTAGAAGAAATAATATAGTTATAGTTATATTTTATTTACTGCACTTTTAAATACTTACTAACATGACGTTTATACTAAATCTTCCTTTTCGATTTATATATAAATGTGGCTGGTGCTCCTCATCCGTTACAGGTGGTTGTATAATTTCCACATGTGTGCCATCAATAGCACCAATAATTCCTCGAAAACCCCATTTATCATAAAATATGCAAAATGTTTGATTGTTTATTTAGAAATATTTAAAATTTATATTAATGTATAATCGTATAAATATACAAACCCTTCTTTTACAAGAAGTCTTTCATCTCTTGTCAAAGGAAATTTTATTTCATTATTTGCCATATGATCAGTAATTAGTTTACTAACTAACTTTATGGCACGGCTAACTGTTGGTTGACTTACATTTGTCCAGGCAGAATTACCAATACAATTTTGATCAGATCCATTTGCATAATAGTAAATTGCTATTAACACTTTTAGGTGGAATGGTATGGACAGGGCCGTTCCTGGCGGGGGTGCAAAAGGTGCATCCGCACTAGGGCGGCCAGCCGAAAGGGCGGCCGTGGTCCACTTTTAGCCTCAAATTAATAGTAAAATAAATCATGTTAATTTTTAAGGGCGGCTATTTCTTTTTTGCACTTGGGCGGCTATCATTCCAGGAACGGTCCTGGGTATGGAATCGGATCGTGTAGATGCGGGTACATATGGCTTCAATTTATTAATAATGTTAATTACTACTAATTTATTCAAGCGAAAGTCAATTAAAAATTTGTTGTTAGTTATTTCGAATGGATTTAAATTGTCTCGTAATATTTTTCTTTCTATTCTTGTATTGTTCCTATAACAATAATTTTATTTTATAAAGCCTACATTTAACGAAACACATATATTATTTTAATTACTTACCTTTCAAAATCATCTAAATATAGGAAAACTGCAAACATTTCTATATTCATTTTTATGCAAATATTTTTCACACCAATATAAATTTCAACCTTTTCTGACAACTACTTAATAAGTAAATCTAACCTCAAATTTAACTGTTAATGCCGCTATTCTGGTCATCACATTTAAATTTAAAGATCTTTAGCTTAAAGCAAACTTTAACTTAACGACTTAAAGAAATTTAAATAAAGCAATTCTGGTCATGCATCTTTAAGCTTAGCAATTTAAAGAATCTTATTCCTAAGTTGGCAATGCTGTGCACATGCGCAGTATGTTATCTTTAAGTGGAAAACTGTCAAAACGTCAAAACGTGTCCATTTGCATAATAGTAAATTGCTATTAAGGGCCTACACTTACAATCATTTAGTTTCTGAGGGGTATATACGTGTGGTGGCTAGTAGTAAGTGGGCTGAACTTTAGAAACTCTATTGCATAATGTGATTGGCTCTTGAAACCCTACCACTATTTTACTAGGATACACTACAAAATTTTCACTAATATTTTTTTTAGAATTTTAAAAGTTTTTTGTCCCAAATGGTTTGGGTTAGCCAACAAAGAATGTGCAATCATAGACCCAGGGCCGCGCCAAGCGGGGATGCAAGGGGTGCACGGCACACTGGCGGCAATTGTTGGGGGCCGGCCCGCGGCATCACAAGTCAATTGTTACAATTGTCACAAGGCATTTGTTAAAAGGTTAATTTTGAAACAAACAAAACATATGATAGTATTTCTGGTATATAAAAAATGTTTTTTTTTCATAGCCTTGACTAGAACAATATCGACTGGTGTCGCACTTAGGCATAAATACATTTTTGCAGACAGTTCTGAAAATACAAAATTTTTACAATATCTGTTTTTTACATTACCAATAGAACTTTTACGGATTGCAAAATATTTTTTAAATTCAAGAAAAAAAAAAAAATGTCGAACATTCCTTGAAAATATGGTTTTGTGAAAGTTTATCTTTATAAAATAATAGCTTTTCAGAATTCATAATGTTAAATAAAAAAGCGTATTTAAAAATAGTAATTTACATACATAAACTTAAACCAAAAACAAAAAAACACAAAAATCTGTTATGGCCAGCACAGAACCGACCGTCATCTTATTAAATAAATTTATTATTATAATTTATTATTTAAAAGATATCATCATGTCATCGTAACTAAAAATAAAGCTGTTTTGACAATTATATATATATATATATATATATATATATATATATATATATATATATATATATATATATTATATATATATATTAGTTATTAGTTATTAGTTATTATTAGTTAAAAAATTTTCACCAACTTTTATTAAATAAATTTTTTCGAAACATATCTCTGTTGCGAAATCTTCGTAAAAAACATAAAAGTGACATCAGTAAATTACCACTTTTTAACTTGACTGAAAATTATTAAATTTAAATAACTTTTTTTGATAAAAAAATAATTAATTTTTGATAACATTTTAAATAAAAATTACATTGATAAAATAATTCATGTATATATAATTTAGGATATATATATTGCCTGTCAGCAGGGTATTTTAGCTCAGTTGGCAGAGCATTAGGCTAGCGACCTATATGTCCTGGGTTCGAGTCCCAGACGAGGCAGTTGACAATTTTTAATTTAATTTTCTAATTAAATTCGATGTGTAATTATTCAACTATTAAATATATATATATATATATATATATATATATATATATAAAGTATTTATTTTAAACATTAAATATCATCACTTCATATATTCTATAATAGATACAAAACTCTTGGTTTTTTTTTATATTTTGGTTGACCTTGAACATTTATACATCGTTATAATATAAACCATTTTTTTTGTAACAGTGTAGGTTATAGAGAAAATACAGCCACGCCTACAGTTTAGTGAATCTGACAATACGCCTGGTGTATACGCAATGTATTGAAAAAATAGATAATTTTTTGTATTTTTTCGGTGACAAATTACGGCAAATACAAAGAACCTGTAAATTTCAAATTTGGTATATATGTGTATCAAAACTGTATAAAGTGTGAAAATTCATTAAAATTAAAATATTGTTATTAAAATATTGTTATCAACTGTATTTTTTTTATGCAAAAATAGCCGTGTTTTTTCATGCTTCGTATTTTTAGTTTCGCAAAATTTATATTTTTCTTTTTGGGTTTCCACACTTTTTAAATTCTTCATATACATTATCCAAAAAAAATCATTTAAAAATATTTCGTCAATTTATAGTAATTTGCTCCAGAAAAATACTTAAAATTTGACATCAAAGTGTACCCTCTTAACACTTTTAGGTGGAATGGTATGGAATCGGATCGTTCAGATGCGGATATATATATGGCTTCAATTTATTAATAATGTTAATTACTACTAATTTTTTTAAGCAAAAATCAATTAAAAATTTGTTGTTAGTTATTTCGAATGTATTTAAATTGTCTCGTAATATTTTTCTTTCTATTCTTGTATTGTTCCTATAAAAATAATTTTATTTTATTAAGCCTACATTTAACGAAACATATATATTATTTAATTACTTTCTTTTCAAAATCATCTAGATATAGGAAAACTGCAAACATTTCTATATTCATTTTTATGCAAATATTTTTCACACCAATATAAATTTCAACCTTTTCTGACAACTACTTAAAGTAACCTCAAATTTAACTGTTAAAGCACCTTCCATATACATTTAAATTTAAAGGACTATAAGCTGAAGATTTAAAGCTAAAGTTGTGACCAGAATTGAAATTTACTTAAAGTTCTTTAAATTTAAAGATTTAAGCTAAATTTCATGACCAGAATAGGTGCACG
The DNA here is from genome assembly GCA_963966155.1 of Clivina fossor. NCBI lineage: Eukaryota > Metazoa > Arthropoda > Insecta > Coleoptera > Carabidae > Clivina > Clivina fossor. The sequence continues at coordinate 15,727,907 of OZ014558.1, forward strand.
GTCATCGGATGTGTTTTTATTGCTAAATTTAAGGTTGGTTAGACTCGTTAAATTACTAATGAGAATAATATAGAAATGTTTGCAATTTTTAATATTTAGATGATTTTGGAAAGTAAGAAATTAAATATATACATTGCCAAAATAATGTAAATGGTTTCACTTAAAGATTCAGAATTGCTTTATTTAAATTTCTTTAAGTTAAAGTTTCATTTAAGCTAAAGTTCGTTAAATTTAAATGTGATGACCTGAATAGCAGCATATGTTCCGGAAAGTAAAGAGCGATGTTTAGTGTGTTCATCCCAGATATAATGTTTGCTAATAAATCGAGCAAATATGTATGTATTTTAGTACTTTTAAATAAAAATTTGTTTTAAATAATCATAATAAAATACTTTCCTGTTTCCATTAACCGCAGATTTTTTAGAACTTTGAGTTTACAACGAAAAATTATGAGATAGTCAAATATCAAATGAGTCTGCGATGACTTGTAGCCGAACGAGGAATGATATGAGTGGGGCGTTATTCTGTTGTGTCGCGGGTTGGCCGTCGTCAGCTTCTGTTTGCGTTGCATCTGGATCTTGCTGAGTTTGTTGCGTTGCGGAGATGTTGACATCGTGATAGTGGGGCGATGATGCTGTCGCGTCTACGGATGATTGTGGAGGTGGCGTCGGTGTCGTGGCCGGTGTTGGTCTGGCAGACTGCGATTCATTAACCAGATGTTGGATCGTAGAGGTGTTTTGTGACACTGTGTTATTCGGTTCCTCCATTAGGAGGCTATGTAATGACATGACGGGTGGATCATTGCGGTGCGCGTTCAGATTCACACTCGGCAGCTTCATGTCGAAGGACGTGCTTGGGTCTTCAACTGGAGAGGAAATAGCTGTGATAGACGGAGCTGGCGGTGTTGAGTAGGTAGAGGTAGAATAAGAGTCCAAGGACAATGATGACAAGGCAAAAGGAATGTGGAAAGGGTTAATGGTAGAGCTATTATTATCGTTCTTGTCGACGGCATCGTCGTCGTTGTAGAATACATCACCGGCTGTGATGTCAGGTGGTGGTGTGTCTGTTAGTGGTGACGGAGTACAACTTGTCTCAAATGTAGTGCTGCTAGCTGTTGGAGTTGGCGATGGTAGTATGCCTATTTGTAGAGTGTTGAGTCCAGGTGGTCGAGTCAATGGACGTGGAAGCGGCACATGCGATTCAGCTCGGCGAGGCGCAATTCGATGTGCTTGTCGTTCGTGGTTGTTCAAGCCACGTCGGCTCGGGAACGACATTTCGCACTGTGTACAGGCGTGCGGGTGTTTTTGTGTGATCCTGTTCGCTGGCGGTGGGGCCCCAGCATCGGCTGCGGGAGCGTTTCTGCAGCGGTGCACTGACGGTCTTGGTCCGAGCGTTGCTCTGCAATATCTACATTTATTACTACTTTGACTGCAAGGAAAAGTAGTAAAGCGTTTGGTACGGTGTCTGTAACATTTTCAAAAAAAAAAAAAAATTGTATAGAAATCCTTCATATAGCCTGTAGATGACGAATCTGAACTTAGTTTATGAGGGTGTATGTGTGTGCGTCGTCAGCTCGCTCGCTCGCTCGCTCGCTCACTCGGTCGTCAGACAAAATTTTGTGATCGCAACTCCTCCTAGACGGTTCAACCGATTTTAATGAAATTTTCAGGATAAATTTGTCTAGTGCCCAAGATGGTCAAGTGGTTTTAGTTTTTTCCAGTGATGCCAACTTTCCGAGAAAAAAATTACTAAAGTTTTAAAAAATTCATATTGGCTACGTTATTTATCCGATTTTGATCAAATTTACAGAATAGATTTCCCTAATGCTCCCATTAGTTATATAATTTTATTAATATCCAGTGTTGCCAACTTCCCGAGAAAAAAATTACTAAAGTTTTAAAATTTTTATTATGGCCATGTTATTCAACCGATTTTACTCAAATTTTCACAAAAGATTCTCCTAGTATTCATATAATTTATGTAATTTTAACAAAATACAGTGTTGCCAACTTTCCGAGAAAAAAATTAGTAAAATTTTTAAAAATTTATTTTGACCATTTTATTTAACCGATTTTAATCAAATATTTATAAAAGTTTTTTCTAGTGCCTAAATAAATTATGCAATTTTAACAAAATACAGTGTTGCCAACTTATCGAGAAAAAAAAATCACAAAATTTTAAAAAAATTCATTGTGGCTACATTATTTATTCGATTTTGATCAAATTTTCAGAAAAGTATCTCCTATTGCCCACATAAATTATAATATTATTAAAATACAGTGTTGCCAACTTTCCGAAAAATGTCAAAGTAGTCTATATATGGGTTTACCCATATACTTCTAATCTTGTTGATGTAGTTTTTAGTAGATGGACTTCTTGGAGATGTCGCACCAGTGATTGCTTCGAACACGTCCACTTGGTGGAGTTGAAGCCAGCAGAACAATTTTGTTCAGTGCAGATGAATGTTGATGAGCAGGGATGCCACAGCGTAATAGAGTTTCCGTCTCGCGTCGCGTTTTGTTCACTCATTGTGTTTATGGTTCGGTACCGCGTCGTATTTTCACAAGCTTTTAATGTGAATAATAGTGTAATTATTATTATAAACATGCACAATGCACTGCGCATGTAACGAAAGTTGTTAATACGTATAATAAATGTTTGCATAGTATTAATAAGAAATAAAGAAAATTAAACAAAGAAAAAAGTCATATTTATTTTGAGTTGTTTTAAATTTAAGAGTAGTTTTAGTGATGGGGCCACTTGCGCGCGCAGTTTTGGAGGTTCGCGCACTTTGCCACGCATTACGATAGGCGCACTGCAGGTCACGTGATCGTACACCTTCCGGTTAGTTTACACTGCTTATTAAAGAGAAAACAACTAAATTTATGTATTATGTTTAGATTATTTAGGTTGTTTAATACTTTACGCGTGATTTTAGAGTAGAAAATTCTCACAAATCGCGCACTGTCGAAGACCGGACAACGCACCTTGCCTTTTGGAACGGGCCACGTGTTCACTAAAACACACTTTATTTTACACCTTCAAAATTACCTTGCACGAAAAGCTATTGTTTAGTGCTATGCAATAATTGTAATATAATAGACAGTAACCGCGGCGTAACACCTGTGAGTTTATGTTGAACAGTACCGGATCTGAAAGTTCGCTTATTTTCTTAAAAAAGACTGCAATTTGTGCTATCCACATGAAATTTGAGCACTGTAATAAGAACACTTTGACACTTTGACCTTAGCCATAAGGCCGAAAAGCGATGCCTTTTCAAAATTTTCTTGCATGCTTTATCAACCCTACTTCGATAAAATACACATAAGGATGATATCAGAAATCAAATGTTTATTAATCGTGTAGAAACTCTATACAACGACATATTGGTTGAGGCAGAAGACAGTAAAGCCAGTTTATTGAATGATATTGAAACTTATGGACAAAAAATTACAATTTTAAGTAAGGAACTGCATGTAAATGTTTCGATCGACAGTTATGAAAATGTACCACTGTGTGCAATCAAAACAGATCTTAGAAGTCGACTTGAAAGATATCAAAGATTATACAATGATCAGAAAGCAAAAATCGACAAACTGTTATCACAACAAAAAGCGTTATGTCTTGAATTGGATGAAAAATCTTTAATACTACATACATCGCCATTACTTGCCACAGACGAACTAAATAATTTCGAACAACATTTGGAAAAACTATCCGATATAAAATTCCAACGTGAAGAAGTTTTTCCAAAATTAAAAACGGAAATTATCAGTATTATGAATGAATTGCAAATTAAACCGAATTTAGATTTTCAACGGCAAGTTTTATCAAACGATGAATTAGTATTTAAAGTCTCTAAAAATAATATGATGCAGTTAGAAGAATGGCATGGATCGCTATTAAAACAACTTGAAGATATAAAAGCACGCGTAGCTGAATTTCGAGAAAAGATTAATGATCTGTGGGAACGTCTTGAAGAAAGCCAGCAAATTCATAAAGAGTTTTTGGTCGCTTATCCAGGTCACAGTGTTATTACTTTACGCGAATTACAAATTGAACTAAATAAATTAGAACGTAAAAAGGCAAATATTAATCTATTTATCGATAAATTACTAGAAGAACTGAAGGAATTGTGGGATAGATGTTATATTTCTGCTAAAGAAAAAACCGACATGGCTTATTTTTATTCGGATTGTTACACCGAAGACTTGCTAACTTTACATGAAATGCAAGTTGGAAAATTGAAATCGCATTATGAAAATAATATAGAAATTTTCGAATTGTACAAAAAACGAGAAGAATTATGGAAGAAGATGATCAATCTCGAAACTAAAGCGAATCAACTTGATAGAAACAAAAATCGCGGAGGGCAGTTGTTAAATGAAGAAAAAGAACGTAAATTTGTTATGGCTAAATTACCAAAAATCGAAGAGAAACTACGAAAATTACTGAACAGATATGAAATGAATAACGGGAAACCGTTTTTGGTTTATGGACAGAGATTGAACGAACTGTTAGATGAATCATGGCTGAAGCATAAAGAGAAAAAATAGTTGAAATTGTCTATGAAAAAGAAGTTGAGAGAAGAGATTTCAGCATCTACACGAACAGCAGATAGATGCACTCCCTCGATTTCAAAGTGTAGTATATATGATTTTTTTTTATAAAAAAATCATAGATCTTTGAAATCGAGGGAGTGCATCTATCTGCTTGTTCGTATAGGTGCTGAACTCCCTCTCTTACTACACTTTGATCTTAGCCATAAGGCCGAGAAGCGATGCCTTTCCAAAATTTTCTTGCATTCTTTATCAACACTACTTCGATAAAATACACATGAGAAATAAATAAAACCAATAGCGACATCTACCAGTACAAAATATAACAATGCGGGCGGATGGGGACACTTAAGGGGATAGTACACTCTGCAAGTTTCAAAAAATCGATTTTTTTTATTTTGGCTTGAAAAATTCTTTGGAGTGTCTACTTTATCGTAAACTTTACCCAAAGTTCATGAGACACTCCGTTCCAAAGTTACAGGCCGAAAAGCGAAGCCGTGTAGCACACTGAAGGTATGTAAACGAATTTGATGAAAAACTGGACTCAAAATTTCAATTGCGATTATCTCGAGACCATGTTTTCAAAGTTGGCGGACATCATAGCTCAGAAACGGTTCGTCCGATTTGAACGCGGTTTAAATTTTTGAATTTTACACAATTTTTTCTGTCATCGTACGTAGCCGTTTTTCTTTATCTTAAAAAATGGCTCTTCGGTGCAAGCTTTTATGTCTATTTTTGCGTCCGAAAACCTGATTTTTTTTTTAAAACGTTGTCAATTTTTCATTTTTCAACATAATCAAAAAATCCTACGTACGATGACAGGAAATTTATTGGAGATTTAGGGGAAAATATCGATTTTGTTCGAGCTCCAACGGTGCGGCCTCTATGATGTCCGCCGATCAGCAGGTTGCCATCGGAGGTGCCACGCTGCACCTGGTGTAGCGGCCGAAGGAGTTGCCCAATGTTGGCCAAAAAATTAATTTTTGTAGCCAAAGAACGGTAAAATAAACATATGTATTCCATTTTTGTCATAAATTTATAGTTATCTTTAAAAAAAAATCCCGAAAATCACCTTTTTTTCAGGCCGACAGAGTGTACTACCTCCTTAAAGTACATTTATCGGACATTTTGTGAACTTACGTATTTATGTTTCTTCTCTTCCTTTTCTTTATTTTATATTTTTTCTTTTATTGTCCTATTCATAAATATATTTGAGAAAACAAAACATTAAAAATTATCGTGCATTTTGCTTTTTAAAAACTAAATAGTTTGAACTTTTCATTGCCAAACTCTATCCATTTATTTAACCTCTCTCTCTTTCTCTCTTGTTTAATCCCTCTTTTTCTCTCTCAATCTCTCTCTCTCTCTCTCACACATACACACATACACTGTTTTGTTTGCTGTCTCTCTCATGCACTCCTTGTTTACTTTCTTTCACAGTTATTTTTTCTTTCTTCAGTTATTTCTAATAAATATTTTTTTAATAAACAACGTAGGTTACGTTGTATATTAAAAAACTATTTATTAGAAATACCTGAAGATAGAAAAAAATAAGATATAACTTTATTAAAACTTAGTTTTAATAATAAATTTAAAAAATATACACAAAATTAATTTAAATGATTCTAAATTCTAATATGAATGTAGCTATCAATCCATCAATTCGTATAATCGTGTTAATAATAAATTAAATGTATAATTTTTTTAATAAAAATCTAAAACTTTAAATAAATTATAATATATTGTACTATAAAGTAAAAAGATAGGTAACTTAAAATATAACAAATTATTATTATCGAATATAATAAGTATAATTTTATTACACAAATTTGAAAATGTCAAATGTAAACATTCAAACGAAATGACTTCTTCAAAACAACCAAGATGGGATCGTGAGAATTTTGCAACTAAAATCAAAGTAAAAATAAAAAAAAAAATAAATCAAATAAAGTGAATCAACTAAAGTACAAATCAGTATTTTATATATTAAAATTGTTTACTCACGTAGTTGGCATTCAAATTCTGGTGTTTGTGAAATGAATGCCGCAATGTTGTCAATAAATGAAAATATTGTCAAATATAATTTAAAAAAATGCAATTTAAAAGTCTATTAATAAAATATAATTTTAATTAAATCTTAACATATCTTATATACATAAAATATCACGTTTTCAAAAAAAAAAGTTTTATTCATACAATTTAATAAGCAGAATACAGTAAAATGCATATCATATTCGTTGTCTGTGACAAAATGGCAGTGGCGTAGCGAGGGGGGGGGCAAGGGGGTCTATCATGCCCCGGGCGCCACTCGCAGAGGGGCGCCAAATGGTCCCCAAGACAAAGAGGATTATCCGGAAAATTAAAATTTTAAAAAAAATATTTTTCTTGTCATAATAAAATTATTTTGAATCGTTATGTAAAAATATCGTAAAATTTAACATTATTTTGTTATTCTTCGAGCAAACTTAAAAATGCAAAGGCAATTTTTTATCTTTGTCGTCATTCATTCGGTTCCACAACCCCGCTGCAAGGAGGCCAGACGCCAGACCCTATTTACTAGCGGTCGGCTCTCGGCCGGCTAGCTAGGTATCTGCTATTGTACGTCGCCAATAAAAGTAACATCTGGAAACAATTTCCTCTGTTTTGCGAATTTTATGTATATCTTTAACAACTATAGTTATCTACTTTTAGGGATCTTTATAAAAATTCTGTTTTAAATAGTAGTTGCAATTGCAAACAGAAGACTGCGTCAGATTCAATTATAAATATTCAAAAATATGCGTTTTGTCACGTACTGATTATACAATATAGCAGATATTCAACATTTGCGACAACATAAAATATAGTTTCTTTAAAATTTTTTAGTCCAAAGTTTTATTGCTTTGGGAAATGTTTATTTATTTCCGCTTGTTCTCTAGTACTCTTTAAGTCTGGGCACCCCACCCACCCTCTATGGAAAACTGACCAATTAGATTATCTTGCTGTAGTAATAATTTTTTTCTATCCAAAGATGATAGATTTTAGAAATTCATCACTTATCAGTCATCCTCTTGTTCGCCAAGTTGAGTTGAAACTAATTTTCTTAGTAATCCTCGTTTGCAAGTTTTAAGTTTTTATTTAATTGTGAGTGATTTAGTTTTATTTAGCAGCCGACAAGTTCAAAAGCAGGTGAATCAAGTCAATCAGTGCGATAGGGATGTTGGCACAAAACATCTACTAGACAATTCTATTATTCAGTAAACTGTGTATGAGTGAAATTATAAACATTGTTCAATAAAATAATTGAAGAAATAGACAATATTCAAATTTTATTAGTATATTGTTTGCAATTTGCAATAAAGTAAGTTCTTTTTTTTATATTTTCAGGGTTACCACTGGTTACCAAAATCTATTTTTCTCGTATTTTTCCTGTGTTATTATCACTTTTTCCTGTTTTAAATTTAGAATTTTATTATGACTTATACTCTTGCATTGGTAATATTTATTTTTATTTTCATAATAATTTCAACTAAATGGCTCGTTATATGTTAATATTTTTTATTGAAATATATATTATAAAATCTAAATAAGATAAACTACATTTTTTGTTGATCACATTTGTAAATAATCACAGTTCATTAATGATTTTATTAGGTATAGGTTTTGAGTTATTTTTCCATCAGTTTTTGTCAGAACGTCTGAATAAATTAATATAAAATTATTTTTTGTTGATAAATACTTGAATCAGTTCCTGTGTTTATAAGATATTATTATCAATGTGTTATTAAAAATTGAATATTTTTTAATTAATATAATATTAAAATTATCCAAATTAATGTATTAATCTTATTTTGAAGTTTACTTAGAATTTCAATAAAAGTTTATACAATACATATAAAAGAGTTATTTTGTAAAAAAAAAAACGTATGTGATCAGATTTAAATAAATATGTATGCTTGAAAGAATTAAACAATTTAATTATTATGCAATGTTGCCAATTTTCCGTAAAAACTATTCAAAATTTATTTTAAGCATACTATTTGTAAGATTTAAAACAAATTTTTAAAATAGATTCTTTTTATGCAAAATAATTACAAAATTTAAACTTTGCAAAATGCTGGCTCTCTTGATGAAACAGTATAAATTGTTTATTCTCATTTCTTAGTATTTTTGTAATAATGTCAATGTATGGGTTTACCCATATGCTTCCTAGTCATGTTATTCTAATTTTTGAAATGCTTGAAGAAAAAATAGCATGTCACTCGGAGCAGAATACTGTTTTTATAGTAAACATTTTTTTCTTTTCTTTGTAACATGATAATCGTAGATACAAATAAACCTTTTTCCTATTTCATATAAAATTAAACTTAAATATTTTAAAAAAAATTTTATATATAAAATACATGTAAAATTATAAATTACTTTTTATTATTATTATGAAAAATTTGCTTTGAAAAATTATTTTAAGCGGTAAACCTTAGTTATATTCATCTATTGAATATATCCATTGTATTTTCTGACGTAGAATTTGTAATTAACTTAATTAAAAATAGTTATTTAAAGATGATTCTTATAATTAATAAATGTTGTATACATTGCTAGTCTGTAACTTTGAATAAATTCGGTAAACCATAGATATATTTTTATTTCGAAAAATGCTTGGGCACTTCGATTATTTTTGTTACTTTTTAGCCCGTTTTAAAAATGTACTATATTAAAAATATTTTTTTTTATTTAAATATTTTACTGCGTATTTTTAAAAAGCATATCAAATTATTCGTAACTGCCAAATTTCAAATTTTTATTTTTATTTTTGTATAAGAATCAATGAGTGTAGGTTTAATTTCCCCCGAAATAATTAGAAATGTTCAAAACGAGTTTCAATCCCGTTTAGGGAACTGTCAGATAGTGAATGGACAGCATTTTGACCATTTATTGAAATATGTAAACTATTAATGTGATAGATGTTTCTTATTATTTTCCAATTAAAATTAATTTTTTGTTTAATATTTTGTAAATGACAAGAAATAAAAATTTTAAATTTGGCAGTTACGAATAACTTGATATGTACTTTAAAAATACGCAATAAAAAACAAGGCTACATTTAAACAAATTAGTGATCACGTTGTATATCAAATTTGGGACACATTGAATACTACTTTTTTTTTATGAACAATGCCCTCAACTTAAAATACTAATCAACGTGTCCGAGCATTTTTTAAAATAAAAATAGATTTGTGATTTACTGAATTTATTCCAAGTTAGCACTGTGTGCATACATAAATTAATGCCGCCAATTCAGAATAATCGATAGCTCCAATACTACAAAAAAAAATTTAACGTGAAAATTTTTTTCTCTGTGTTTTGACTAAATATTTTCTACGATTCAAGTTCCCTGTATTTTTTCTGTTACCCTGAGTTTTCCAAAAAGTGGTCACCCTGATTTTATTTACAGTTGTTGTGTTGTTCAAAAGTAATATCTTAATTAATACAATAAAATTTTTTTTTTATTTAGACTATGTCAATGCCAGGAAAAAAACTTAGCGGTTCTCAGAATCGGAAAAGAAAACTAGAGCAAGAAAAAGAAGCTCAGAAATCCAGAACAATAATGGAATCATATTTAGTAAAAAAATCGAAAATGGAAAAACCAGAAGATAAGAAGGATGAAGAAGTAAAATCAAAGTCAGAATCATATTCAGGTTGTACTCCTACTGCTGCTAAACTTTTATGCGATAACACATCAAAACAAATACAAGAAAATGAAGATGATGAAGATGAGGGTCCAAGTACAGCAGAAGTTCTAAATCCATGTCCACATCTATTAAAAAGTACAGAAAATGCAACAGAAACCCTCACTGTAATTCCGGACGTTTTGGAGTTCAAAGATGTTGCTTATTTAAAATTTAGTAATAATCATCCAATAATATCGAACCAACTTCGCACAGAAATGATTATTCGTGGATTCCGCATATTTCAGAACAAATCCAGTCTAAATGCAGTAGCAACATCAGCTAATCGTCTAATGCCAAAATCTTGGTTTTCTCGACGGGTCGGTAATGAAGAAGAAGGAATAGAAATTACCCGATCTTGGTTATTATATTCACCAAAAAATAATGCAGCGTACTGCTTTTGTTGCTTACTGTTTATTACATCAGATTCCGATACACAATCATCTTTCGTAACAGCATCTGGTTTTAATAAATGGAAGAAAAAAGATAAATTGATTAGCCATGAAAAAAGTCCAAAACATCGGAAATCGTTTACAACGTGGAAAGAAACAGAAAGAAGATTAATTAATAAAACGGGAATCGATGCATCATTAGAAGCAAATATACAGTCCCAAAAAGAACGGTGGCGAAATATATTGCAACGAATATTAGCTTGTATGAAGTATCTGATTATACAAAATCTTCCTCTACGTGGTCATGTTGAAAATCTAGCGCTTCAAGATAGTACAAATATCGGAAACCTATTATCTTTACTTAAACTTGTAGCTCAGTTTGATCCTCTACTAGCAAATCATCTTAAAAATGCAATAGAAACGCCAAGAACTGTCTCATACCTGTCACCACAAATTCAAAATGAATTTATTCATCTTCTAGCTTCCACAGTTCGAAATCAACTAATAAATGATATCAAAATAAATAAATATTATGGACTTTTATTTGATTCGACTCCTGATATCGCTCATCGAGAACAAATGTCACAAGTTTTTAGGTATGTAGATATTGATTTTAAAAACAGAAAAGTTTCTATCAAAGAATCTTTTTTGGGATTTATAGAAATGCATGCTAAAGATGCAGCCTCAATTGAAAGTACAATTTTAAAAAAATTAAATTCCGATCAGATTTTATTAACAAACTGTAGATCACAATGTTATGATAATGCTGCCGTGATGTCAGGTCACATATCTGGCGTTCAACAAAGAATTATGACAAAAAATAATAAAGCATTATTTGTAAATTGTGATAACCATTCATTAAATTTAGTAGGAGTTACTGTAGCTAAGCAAGATCCAGTCGTTGTAACATGTTTTGGCATAGTTGAAAACATATATCTCTTTTTCTCACGGTCAACATTGCGATGGGAATTATTAAAAAATGCTTTAAAAAGAACTGTTAAACGTGAATCTGAAACACGATGGAGCGCCAGAGCACAAGCGGTTAGCGTTATTGTCGATGGGCTGGATGAATTAGTAGAACTGTTAGAAAAATTAGCAGAGGACAGTACTACCACAAGTGACACCAGAAGTGAAGCTACAATTTTGTTGCAAAATATATTGAATTTTAATTTTATAACTTTAATTCATTTCTGGCATGAAATCTTGAGGAGAATTGTTCGTGTGCAGCTCAGATTACAAGATCCTAAAATGAATTTTAGAGAAGCGTTCCATGATCTTCAATCATTAGCGACTGAACTTGCAGAAATTCGAGACAAAATCTGTGAAGGAGCAATAGAAAATGCTAAGTCTTTTTGTGACAAATGGGGTATTGATAAAACAATCCGTATTAGAAAACGCCGAAAAATGCCCGGAGAATTGGCTAGAGATGTTGGCCTTTCCGCAGAAAGTGAAATTTCTCGCATTATGAAAAGCGTTCTTGATCGTCTGCAGCAAGAAATAAGTACAAGATTTTCACGACTGAGTGATCTTAATTCCAAATTTGGATTTTTACTAGACGTTGAAAATTTGTTAAACAACAATAATGTTGATAACGATCTTGAAAAGAATTGTAAAAATCTGGGTGAATTTTACAATACAGATTTTAATGGATCAGAACTCTATATCGAAATATGTGACTGCAAGATGTTACTCCGCAGTAGAAAAGAAACTAAACCTAAAACTCCGTTAGAGTTTCTTACTTTTATAATCTCGTATGGAGAAGATGTTTTTCCAAACTTAAGAGTCGCACTTCAAATACTCCTGACTATTTCAGTGTCAATTGCTAGCTGTGAACGTTCGTTCAGCAAATTAAAATTAATTTTGACATATCTACGATCGACTATGGGACAAGATCGCTTAAGTGACCTAGCATTTTTAAGTGTGGAAAGAGAAAAATTTGAAATGATTGACTTTGATGAAGTAATTGATAAATTTGCTGCATCGAAGGCAAGAAAAATGTATACCTAATAATTAATTGTATTATATTATATTATTATTATTAATAATAAATACATCTACTTATATATAATATACATTAACTTTTTTCATTGTTTAAAAATAAAATGCATAATATGTACTGAAATCCTGTTGAAAGCGTTAACGAAATTAAAATAAAATAGTTTTTTCTTCCTGCTGAAAAGTTTTGCAAAAATAAGTTGTCATGTTGCTTTTTAGACGATGATATTCTAAATATTATATTACTATATGTTATTCGGGGGTGGGGGGGGGGGGGCGAAAAAGGTATCGTGCCCCGGGCGCAAGTTATGCTCGCTACGCCACTGCAAAATGGTAAAACTTTACTTTACCGTTACATAATCGATTTCTTCAAACTTTACATACCGTTAATTTTGCACATTTTGTAAATATAAATCGCAAAATTTTATTGCAGAAATGAGATATTTATAATATTAAAACTGATTCAGGAAATTCGTTTTCAACATGTTATTTGTTGAAAACCTGCTGCCATATTTTGTCCATGTTTACATTAACTACTAGCAGATACTGTTATTTTTAATTTTTTACGTTTAAAACAACTAAAAATTCTTCACGTTGCTTTAATTAAACATTAACAAATTAAACTCTTTACCTAACCTATACTTACATGTTAAAAACGAGTTTTCAAAATAAGTTTTAAGATTGTAAATATCATTTTCGCACTAAAATTTTTCGATTTATATTCATAAAATGTGCAATATGCAAAGTTTGCAGAAAATCGATTATATAACCGTAAAGTAAGATATCCGACAAAATGAATCGTCATCATTGCGTTAAAGGAGCAAAAGCTAAACGATGATGCGACGTCGTACTAGAACTGGAACACATCCACATTTATTATTATCAAAATATAATCCGGTTGAACATTCGCCCAAAGATCGGCATCAACAATTGCATATATCTGGATCCCATAATTTAGTTTCATTAATTTTTTTCGCATTTCTTCCTTTCATTCAAATTGGCAAATTGGCATTCGTCTTTCTTATATTCTTAAAAACAATCCTAAAATATTCAAAGTTGTTACATAATTATAATGAAAGTTTCGGAATAAACAATTTATTATTAAATTTGAAATATATCTACGACAAAATTGTGAACTTATATGTAACCAGTGATGTAAAAGGGATAAATAGCCAGTGGTTCTGGTTAGGTAAATATAATTTAATTATAATTTATTTTTGCAAACTTTTCATAACTCTCTACATAATATATTTTTTTTTTTACACACAAATGGACTCGGTAGCGAAGACCATCAATCCAATAGAAGCTTTCTTTTGATAAAGTGTATTTTGGACGATACAAAGACATTACAAACATCCATGCCCCAAGGGGGATTCGAACCCGGGCCCGCACAGGTACATAATATTTAAATATTTAAACAATAACACCATATAATATATCTGTTTTGTTTGCAAAGACGTTGAGTAATAATTAAATTATTGCAGTGTAATTATAATATTTACGTATGTGTTTGTTACTACAGCATCTAATGCAAAATGATTAAATTTTTTTATTGAAATTGGATAAACAAGTTATAATGTTTATCCGATTTCAATAAAATTTTAAGGGCAGATTTTTTTAGTATCTATAATTACATTAATTATACAATTTTATTTTGCAGTGACGCCAACTTTTATAGAGAGAATTTTTTTATTTTAGTTATACTGTTTATGACTATCAAATTTTCAGGATAATAAAAATTTGCCGGACAATATTTTACTAAATAGGACTAAATAAATACATTTTATATAATTGTTAAACTTTATATTAATGTAATGTAAAATAAAACTTAAACCTAAAGCCGTTTTATTTTATATGAGTTCTGAAAGATTTTTTTAATATGTTAATGTAATGGTACTTTATATAATTTTCTTTAATTTAATAATAAACTTTCTGTATTTAAAATCAAAATATAAATTGTGTTTAACTGCAGAAAGTATTCAAAAAGTTACCAAAAATACTTTTGTAAAGATATAAAAAAAATTAAGCGTTATTCTAGTGTTAAGAGTAGGTTATTACAAATAACACAAGGTCTGTAAGTGTACTTATCTATTTAGTTGTAATTCAAACAATAGAATAAAGAGATACAAATCTATGAGCATATTTAGTTAATAAATACGATTTAACTGGGCAACTGCAAATTTACATTAATCTTATTAGATTAATCATTAATCTTATTATTTATTATTATAAATAATAATTTTAATAAAATTTGCACAATAGATTAACAGCGGTTGTTTAATATGTAGTGTTTAGTATAACAAGCTTACATATCGTCAGCTTGGGGCAGAACTATGCTATTTCCATTTTTTGTCATATTTAAATATTTATGAGAAAAGTTATCATAACAAAACTAGCTCTATCTTTTATCACTAATTCCAACTAATGCCAGTTTATGTGAATATAAATATTAACAAAAAGAAAACTTTAAACCACTCGAAACTCAAAAAATAAAGATAGGCTAGTTCTGCTCCAAGCTGACGATAAATTTGTTAGCTGTCATAATATAGTTAATCTAATTATAATTATATCTCATTAATTATAGCTCCAATAAAATTATAATATTAATAATACTTTATTTCTCATGTCGTACATGTATAAAAGTAATATAAGCCTTAAATTTACTAAACTTTATTTTGTATATTTGAAATTACTAGCGCTTCTAGCCGATAATATGCATAAATACAAGACTACGTATATATATTTCATTGTTCAGCAACAAAACAAAGCATTTTAATATGTCGAAAATTTCAAAGTTGTATTTAATAATTTAAAACAAATAATTACTGACGATTCTCAAAAAAAAAATATTTCAAAAAACCCTGACACTTTGTTTAATACTATGTTCTAATTAACTTCATCGACCTACCAAACAATCTGTATATAAATTTACAATTTAAATAATCAATACATCAAAAGACTTCCCTGTATTCAATTGAACTAATTTACCTTTCCATTAATAACTAGTCCACTTATGAGGATGATCATAGGAGTCTTACTGTTATAGTGTAACATGCACTCGTATCATTTTCTTTTCGATTCAAATTTCATATTTCTATCTTCATCATCACTTTTGCATATGATTCTTTCGATTGATTTATTAACTCCGGGTTCCGATTCTACAAACACAAAATGGATTTAATTCATAAATATTTAACGTTGTAAAATAAATGCCCAGTAACAGAAAATTAAAATTTCTAATACAGTAAAACTTGTGCAAAGTTCAATTATCGGAAATGTCATTAATTTGCGGTAAAATACAGCATTTTAACATGTCTATGAATTCAAAGTTGTTGTTGTTGTTGTTATAAGTATATATTTAAAAATAAAATTGTTTTTCTTTATAACTTAATGATGAACTTTCTGTACTTATAATCAAAATAGGAATTGTTTTCTCCTGCAAGGAGTATTTAAGTTACCAAAATTACTTTTTTAAAAAACAACAATGTTAGAGTAATTAGGTAATTACATTGACAATTTGAAAAAAATTATCAAAAAATTTATTCTAAAAAACGTAACAATTTATATAATGCTATGCTTGGTTAAATATACTCTAATTACTTCGTTTATAACACCTCACATCAATCCACAAAACAATCACTAAATAAGTTGACAAGTAAGGATCATATATACAGTGTGGAAATTAAGTAAGGAATAAATTCAGTAAATCCGTTGATATTAATTTTTTAGAAAAAAATCTCGAAGGGGTATAGCGATTTTGACTGCAGCGATTATTTTCTGCCTATTTTCAGTTTCGTATGTCATTTGTTTTTCATATTATGACGTCATCGACTTTTTTTTTAAATGACAACCTATATTTTTTATTATTAATCAATAATTCTTATTTCATTTCCAACCATATAAAATTTTTAATATTTAATTAATTTTTAATATTTGAACTTTAAGACTATTTTTCTCAATTTTTTTCAAATGTAATATATTGAAAATTTTATACAGGGTGTATAACGAAAAGTTGAAATAAATTTCCCGTATAATTCCCGCTTTTTCCCGTTTATTTAAAAAAAATCCCTATGTAAATATACAAGTTTAACGATAAAGAAAGTTATAAAAGTGTTAAATCGAAGTTATTTATTGCATATATTATATTTATTTATCAAAATTTCAGCGTGAAACATAAACTATCGCAATCATCAAATTATAATTGCATCTTCTTTTTCTTTATTTCTTCTGAAATTGTATGAAGATCTTCCATTATCGATCGCTTCTTTCGTTTTAAATCCTTAAATATTACAAATTTTTTTAAAATTCATGCAAAACGAAAAATTTCCTATCATAATTCCCGTTTTTTTCTCGCGTAACAAAATTCCCGTATAATTCCCGCTTTTCCCGTTTTTCACGCCCGTTATACACCCTGTTATATGGTTGGAAATGGAATAAAAAGTACTACGAAAATCAATAATAAATATAGGTTGTCAATTAAAAAACAAGTCGATGACGTCATAACATGAAAAACAAATGACATAAGAAACTGAAAATAGGCTGAAAATATTCGCTCTAGTTAAAATCGCTATACCCCTTCGAGATTTTTTCCAAAAAAATAATATCAATGGAATTACTGAATTTATTTCATGCTTAATTTCCACACTGTATGTGTAAGTTTATCGAAGTTTCACTATATTTCATTGATTAAAATGTTTAACCTTTCCAATTTAATAGCAATGCTACTTGAAGCTGATCATAGAATTTATATTGTTATTGAACTTCTAGGATATGCTGTGTCATTTTCTTTTCGATCCAAATTTGATATTTCTATATTTGGATTAACTCGTCTTTAATTTCGATTCTTTCGGTTGCTTTGTTAATCCAATGTTCAAATTCTGAAAACATATAATAGATTTCATTTATAAATGTTTAACGTCCTAAAATAAATTTAAATATGAATATATGAAAACATTAAAATTTTGTATAAAGCCCAATTTGTGCAGAGCCCGTTGTTGCTAAAGCGTAAAGGTCGAAAACTATAAATAAATTGTGCTTTTAAGACCGCACCTACCATTAACACCAATTTGCATTGACAGCACAAAGATAAATAAATTTTAAAGAGGTGCAAGTGCAAACGTATTTTATTTCCTATTGAAATTAATCGAGAATTAATAATAACGATACGTCTAGTCAAAAATTGATACAGTATGTGGCACTATAAATTGAGTTTTAAAGCGTTTTAATTCATTTGTTTAGTATTTGTTTTAAGACAACAGTAGAATTGTTTTAAAACCGAGGTTGTAGTACCACCCACTGCCATTAAATCAATAATAAATTTTGTTTAATTATATGTAGCAAAGAAATTCAACTAATAAATACAACTAGTGGAAGCGAAAAAACTTAGGTCGTTAATTATGATTAGAAAAAACAAAAAAATAAAATTATAAGCATAGAAATGAAACCACTTTGATGTTAAACGGATAAGTATTTATTTTAAACATATTTTTTGTATAAAATAGAATCAACAGACGTTGCATTAACCTTAATAACACTTCTATATAAAAACAATACAATGTACAACACACAATATAAGAATACTTACATTTAAAAACTGACATGAATCGGTAAAAAAAAATCAATTTGACAAAAATGTACACCTAGAATCAACCTGCAATTGGCTGGCCGTAGCTGCCGTACTAAAAAGTTAAAATTTTTCAACTTTGGTACGGTTTAACTACGGCTAGCTACGGCCAGCTACGTCAACTACGTTTGCTGCGTCAAACTATGAATAAACACATTTGATTGTACAGGTTTAACTTAGGTACGGTACGGTACGCTCGACTATAAATGTACCTTTTTCTCACGAAGCACGAAATATATATATATATATATATATATATATATATATATATATATATATAAATTGTTTTTAATTAGTAATATTTACAATGCCAGAAGTAGTTATAATTATTTTAAACTAATTAACTACATTATTGTTTTCATCATACTTGTAAGTTTATACATTATTTTAAATTGTGTTAATGATTGTTATTTGGCTTTATATATTTTTCTATGTGTCATTGTTTATTTTTCCAGTATTTCCCTGATGAAGCCTACAAATGTTAGGCGAAAATTTGGAATTTTAATAATAAATTGATGTTTACATTAATGTTATTATAACTTAATTAAACCTTTGCCGATATCCTTTATTAAATCTTAAATATTCACACGGCAGTTACTCTACTCAATATATATATATATATATATATTTATATATATATATATATATATATATATATATATATATATATATATATATATATACATACGCTATTTAATACGAAGGTTCGTTGTATAGTATGTATTTTTATTTGTTTTCAATTTAGTTTCGTTTTGAACGCCTGCAGATAAAATAGCATTGTCACTCGGAGCATGATATCAGCCCCGTTCAATTAGCAGTCTTGCGTTTGTCAATTTTGTTTTATTGACCTTACTATAATACCTATTCTAAAATTGATTACTATGTTTGAATTCGAATTAGGACCGGGACAGCGCGTACGCAGTCCCGACTACCAAAAATTACGCGCCCGAGTTATCCGCATTAGGGATAATCGCAGGGGTCAGCCCAACCGTAGTGCAATGGGAGAGCCTCACCCTGGGGGAACCGCCTTATTGATCACGGTAACCCCTACGCCAGGTAAGTATGCTTTCCACTCTACATCGCGGCGATTATAAACTTTCTTTCTTACCAAATACACACGAGAAGTAAATACAATTTTAATTTTTATGATTCTAATTCAAACATTTATTTCTTGCGTAAATATTTAAAATATACTTTATTCTATTTGGAAAAACATTGTAGAAGAATAAAATAATTATGCTAAAAATATGGAAAGCATTCTTCACAATGTAGAAAATAAATAAGAGAAATAATTTTTACTGTTGTCAGTGCCATCTATGAAACGTAAATGTATTTAAAATTTTATATTTTTTTTTTAATATTTTTGCAATGACCGTGGAATTTCCTTTTTTATAAGTAATTTTTAAAATTCTAATAATATTTAATAGTAATAAATTATTATATTTAATAGTAATAATAATAATATATATATATATATATATATATATATATATATATATATATATATATATATATTTAATTGTATTTTAGTATTTCAAGAAAATATTATTTTAAAATGTGTATTGGGAATGCTAATAATATAATGTCTTGTGCTATTGAAAGAAATGCTAATAAAATATGGATTTTGCAAAATTATTTAATCAAAATTGCTACTGATACATTGTTAAAAATTTTTTGTAATGTTAATCAAAAAAAGGTAGATACATTTTTAAAATTAAGGCACAAATTATATAAATCTATAAAAAAAATTGCTATTAAAATAAAAAAGTTTTAGGTTCTGTAAATATTTTCTTTAATAATCGACGTTTAGATATATTCTAGGTATATTTTTTCAACTAGTTACTTTGTCACCTAAAATAAAATAAAATGGCCCTATTTAATATTTATTAGTAATTGTCCATTCGCCAAACTCAACGTTAACTTGTTTCTATGTGTTTTAATGTATTTTTTAAAAGTCTGTTACTAAATAATTGTTAATAATATTATATTATTTTATTTTTAAAAGTATTTATTGTTCGTATCAGCAACTTTCACTTATATAAGCAATATAATTTTGTATACTAGGCAACATTTTCAAGACAATTAAATTTAACTTTATGAAATTAATATTTTTACAATAAAGTTTTGATAATGTATAGAATTTATTTTTTAATTATTCATAAATCGACGATATATTGTTACTATTACACTGTCCAAAGTTTTAGGGCTTTTCATAATAAAAATATTTAGTTAATTATAAAATATTGTATTGTAAATTTATGATTTTACAAAAATATAATATTGCATTTTCAAATAATATTATATTGTACAATTACGGTATTACAATATCTTATAATATAATTTACAATAAGTATGTTACATTTCATAATAAATAGGTTTAAATATAACAATTTTGTATCTGTAACAAATCAGTTTTATTTAGAGTTCAAAACATGTTATATGATGTAAAAATATTTATAGTAAATTTAGAAATAAAAATTTGAACACCTGCTTTAATATTGTTTCATATTTTTTTTACATAAACATATATTTATTGTACATCAACAAAGCGATAAAAAGTAGATAATGTTTAATTTTTTCAAAATTTTTTTTTTACAGTTTTGAAAAAAATACATACGTACATAATCGCAATGACGCCAGCAAAAATAAGTTTCTGCCAAACATTCCTCTGTAAACAAGCAACATTCGCTTCATCCCCCATTTATGATGCCTCTCATACATGCTCTTTTATTCTTACCACTCGGAAACATTTACCCACGCAAAATATTCTCAATACTACTACACTTATTCATCGGACGTCCACGTAGACGTATACCTTCACACAAATTACATAACTTGCGAATCAGACAAACTAACTGGAAAAAATATTTGTTTAATTTGATAGATATAAATTTCATTTAAAATAATATTATATAACAAATTGTTTTGACTATGTTTGTTTTAAATTTATGTGAGCCGATCCCGGCGGTACTGCAATACCGGGCCAACTCGTGACGGAGGTGGAGCAAGCCCCTAACACTCCATCTAGTTCCAAAAATCAGTTTAATATACTGGTCCCGCTGTGCGAGACATATCAGATATTAAGCTGATAAGAACAGATACTACACTTTGATCTTAGCCATAAGGCCGAGAAGCGATGCCTTTCCAAAATCTTCTTGCATGCTTTATCAACCCTACTTCGATAAAATACACATGAGAAATAAATAAAACTAATAGCGACATCTACCCGTACAAAATATAACATTTATCGGACATTTTTTGAACTTACATATTTCTGTTTCTTCTCTTTCGTTTCTATATTTTTTATTATTACTTTTATTCTCCTATTCTTAAATATATTAGAAGAAACAAAACATTAAAAATTGTCGTGCATTTTGCTATTATTTGCTATTTAAAAACCAAATATGTTTAAACTTTTTTGTCAAACTCTATCCATTTATTTAACCTCTCTCTCTCTCACACATACACACACATATTCTCTTTTGTTTAATCTCTTTTTCTCTCTCACTCACACACACTGTTTTGTTTGCTGTCTCTCTCATGCACTCCTTGTTTACTTTCTTTCACACTTATTTTTTCTTTCTTCAGTTATTTCTAAATAATAAATTTTGGCTGAAGTTCAGAATAGCCTCTCGTTTCACAAATTTTAAAAAAGTCAGATTTGCGCATGCGTGAGCATCGGAACGCCCATATTTGGTGTATAAAAACCAGTGAACCTCAAAGTGTTTCATTAGTAATTTTCCTTTTGTTATGTTATGTTAAGAAGTCCGGTAGGTTAGGGTAGGTTTGGTAGGTAGGTTTCAGGTAGGAGTTTGTTTTTTAAAGACCGTTAAGAAGTCCGGTAGGTTAGGGTAGGTTTGGTAGGTAGGTTTCAGGTAGGAGTTTGTTTTTTAAAGACCGTTAAGAAGTCCGGTAGGTTAGGGTAGGTTTGGTAGGTAGGTTTCAGGTAGGAGTTTGTTTTTTAAAGACCGTTAAGACACATTTAAAATCATATTTTGTCATGTCGAATAGTTTGACAGTCACTGGTTTTTCAACTCGCGTGCCTACCGCAAAAACGGGAGGCTGTTCTATAACTATACCTAAATTTTAAAAATAAACACAAAATTAATTTAAATTCTAATATGATTAATATGAATGTAGCTATTAGTCCATCAATTCATATAATTGTGTTAATAATAAATTCAATTTGTATAAGTTTTTTATTAAAACTCTTTAAATAAATTATAATAATATATTGTACTAAAAAAAAACAAACCTAAACCAACCTACTAACCTAAACTACTCTGAATAGCCAATTACGTAAAAATACTGTATGTATAAATAGCCACTTTCTTTAAAAAATGCAACTTAAAAGACTATTAATAAAATATAATTTTAATTATAGCTCGTGTCATGTAGAAAGCGTCGTGTCAATCATTGTAATCCAGTACAACCATTTGTAAAGCGCAAAATAGTTTATCAATGCGGTCGACAATGTTTTATATGTAATACAATATACCGCCTTGTTCGTTCTGTGCGTCATACTTTTCTTGCCCCGCCCTGCAAGTCCGCCAGTTCAGTTTTGGTGATTATGCCTAGTTAGTGAAGAGTTCAAAATTGATATGGTAAAGTGTAAGTGGGAAGGAAAAATAAATTCAACAAAAGATGAACAGTGGCGTACCATTATTTTAATAAGGAATTAGGTTTTCTTTTAAATAATAACGTCATTTACATTCGAATTACAATGTATTTATTTCAAATTTCGTTCCAAATATATACAAATGTAAGTTAAATGCAAGTTTTTATTAAAAACAAATATGAAATTCAACATTATGACGAAATATGTACAAAAACTACAAATACAACCAAAAATATATTGAAAAAAATATATAATTATTATAAAACACTAAATAGAAGCAGCTTATCACAAACATGTCGATACCTTAGAACACAAAGGTACTACTTATGTCCATTTTATTAAATTAAATTTAATGCTGCTTTAAAAATACATCAAATTACTACCGTAATTCATTCCTTACAATTGATGAGAGATTACTAAATGATTATCATAACAAAATGACCTCCAATTCTTAAGTACTGCAACAAGCAACACTTCTTTTTGCATTTATAAAAATTTGCGCACCGAGGACATAGTACCTTTGTGTTCTAAGCTTCTAAGGTATCGATATAAAATATTAATTTTTATTAATTATTATTTTATTAATAAATAACTTAAACTCCCAAATCATCATCGTCATTATCATCATCACTAGCATAATCACAATCGTCTTCATCGCTGGAATCTGAATTTTCTGTGACGTTTATAATTAAGTCGTCCACGTGACTATCAAAAAAATCTCCGTTTCAAGAAATTCCAATTCTGTTTGAATGACTTTGTCGCATGCCTTCTTTGCCACTTCCCCACAATTTTCAGCAAATTTTAATTCTACTAATTTTCTAACGACTTCCAATTTGAATGTGGTGTTCTTAGCAGATACCCAGTTCTTCACGTAGGCCCACATATTTTCTATGGGATTTAGTTCGGGATGATAGGGTGGTAATCGAAGAACTGTGTGCCCGTGCTGCGCTAACAAAACATCTGCTACAAATTTTTTTGTTTTTTCTTTGTTTAGCTTTACGAGATTATAAAGATCCAACTTTTTCATCCCGAGTTCAAAATGGATATTCCTCTCATTCAACCATTGCTGCATTTCCAATTTTTTTGTTGCAAACGTGATATTTTTTTCAACAGTAATATTGTGATATGCGGCATTATCTACTACGATGACCGAATTTGGTTGAAGATTAGGAATTAACTTTTCTTCTAACCACTTCAAATAATTTGTGCCATTCATAGAATCGTGGTAGTCACCAGATTTGTTCCCTGATTTAAAAATTAGTAATGCCCTAGGTATGAAACCGGATTCATTTACTCCATTAATAATTATTAAGCGTGGTCCTTTTCCAATGGGAGCATGTAGTCCTTTAGATGAACCATCTGACCATGCATGTGATTTGGTATGATTTGCATTTATGTACGTTTCATCAACATAAACAATTGGGCGTTTCTCTTGTCGGTACGTAGAGATTTGTTTCAAATATGACGACCTTTTATTTCGGATTTCAAGCTTTTCTACAAGAAACTGTCGATTATCGGAAGATTTTCGCCATCTAAAAACAAAACAGAGTGATGTTTTCATTGAAATCATATTTTAATTAATAAAATTTGTTATGAGACTGATAAACATTTAAGTGAGAAATGCTACTGCTGATAATATTTGCTAAATAACCAAGCAGCGAGCCGAAATGAGATATGAATAATTCGCGCGGTCTACAGGCGTAGACCACACATATTTAAAATGTTGTAATTCGAGCCTTTTTTTTTATAGTGTTATTTAACCTTCGACAAGCCGACATCAAATGGCACCGCGCGATACCGACGTGGGCATATTATACCCATTAAAAATAGCTTTAAAAAAATCTAAAACTTGGTAAAAAAAAAATTGTTTTATTGTTATAAATATAAGGGTAAAATTTTATTATCTAAAATTGCAAAATAAGGCCAAAAATACATCTTATATGTTTCCATGAATAGTAACACACAGTCTCGCTGTTTGAGTTCTACTAAACACTGGCTAGAGAATAGTTTACCCAGTGACGCGCGCGCAGTCGTACATACCAGTGTTATCAGTTGTCGTGCATACCAGTGCCGTAGGCACAATTCTATAAAAATGTGTGATGATGATGAATATTATGATTCGGATTTTGAATTTGAGAATGAAGATGATGTTTCCAGTTGTGAGGATCAAGTATCAATATCAAGCTACGATTCCGACAGTTATTCAATAAATAGTGAATCAGAAGACGAAAGTGACTCCGACAAAGTTTTTATTTCCAAATCAAATTTTATCTGGAGTAAAAATATACCTTCTGTACAAACTATAAATACCAATTATCAAAATTTACAAGCCAGAAATTCGAAAGTCACTAATATTCGAGAATGTTTTGAATTGTTTATTACCGACGATATACTGACCGAAGTTATTGAACAAACAAATAATTATATTCAAAAAAATCAGAAAAATATGAAATTCATAACAAAAAGCGAAATGGAAGCAGTAATAGGTGTTTTATTAGTCTCGGGTAGAAATCGAGGTAGAAAATTATCCTTCAATGAAATTAATTATTTATTATTTTTTATTTATTATTATTATATTTATTTTTTTATTTATTATTTTTGAATATTTTCTAAATATTTTTTATTTGAAAAAAATAATCAGTGACGCCTATGGCAAACCACGTGATTTACCTGCATTTCATTTGTACAGTGGGAGACAAATAAATACGTATGTATTTTTATTCATTATATTATTAAATTTAACGATTATTTGACATTGGAAATTATTTCTAGGATTGATATTAGTGTATATTTACTATAAACGAGTTGTTATATACAATAATTCAATATTTGAACTGGGCATATTATACCCATGTCGGATACGGGAAGGTTAATCAAGCACGTTTCTGAATAGCTGTCGAATATACTATAAGTTCAATTTTTTAAATGTGACGAATAGGCATACATCCGATGAACAGGAATACCGGCATATGTAGAGGACCTATATACTTATGCACGCTCAACGTGTCAAGTACTGTTCACCGGGTGTATGCTCACTCGTCACATTTAAAAAATTGAGATATATCAACTACAATTTTAGTGTGCTAAACGTTTTCTGGGAGGGTGCAGATTTGATTTAATATGTCATTTGTTTATGACTGCTACTATTTTGAGATGAGAATACAGAAACTATATTGTGCCTTTTTTTAAATAAATTGGCATTTAAAATTTTTTTAATTAGGTACAATACTGCCCTGCTAAGTAAGAAGCAAATATCTCCATAAACATAGTTTCGAGTTATTGAGGTTTTTACATTAGTCATTGCATGTACTTCTGTAGTAAACGCTGATCTAATTAATTTGTGCTCGTAAATATTGACGTACTACTTCGAAAATAATAAATATAATATAAATAAAAGACAAAACTTAAAAGAAACAAAATTTTAGACTCATTAATTTTTTTTTTAAAATCAATTTGGACAAAATTTAAATGGTCTACACATGTAGACCGTGCGACTAAACACGTCACGTAGGGTTAAATAAATTTAAAAATATTGGCCCGTATTCTCACCTCATATGAAAAAGTGCTTTTTCAAAAAAGTGAAATATAGTAGCAATTTTAGAAGCGATCTAATTCTCACCTCCATTTTTTACTGAAAAATTCACTTTTTCCTATTCAGATAAAAGTGAATTTAAAAAGTGGGAATACCACTTTTTATTTTGCTACTAAAAAATGAAACAATTGAATCAGTGTTATTGTCAAAAATTAAAATTATGCACGTCACTAACAATAAAATGGCGCAGAAATGTAACTGACAGCTAAAATTATCAATTTGCAACGTTGCCACATGCATTAAATACAAAAAATTACTTTTTAAAAAATTAATAAAAAAGTTAGGTGAGCATTAGAAGCAATGAAAAAGTACTTTTTAGTAAAAAATTACTTTTATAAAAATTGACAATAAAAGTGCTTTTTCCTATGAGGTGAGAATACGGGCCATTGTTTCTTTCAATTGTATAAATTCAACACAGTTTAATAAAGAGTTTAAGTTTATATCTCATTTATTATGTAAAATTAATTATACATACATACCTAAATTGCATTTTTCGTAACAGTCTTGCAAGGGAGCTTAAGCTTCCTTTAAACGGTAGCCCATCTTCTTTCAACGAAATCATAAGACGATTCAACGTTGGATGCGCGTTGTGTCGTTTGTGATAATTGTGAATATGACGCCGATAAAAGTCTACAAAATTATTATCAACTTCAGTTATAGGGCATCTTCTTTTCCGTTTTTTATTTGGCGTCGAAAACTTTTCTTGATTCCCGTTCTCAATTTCTGCGCCTTCTTTTTTAATTTGAGCAATGGTACTTTTATTTAATCCTGTAGCCTTGCACACACGTTGCACGACGTTAGACAATGGGATTGACACACCATTAATAGCTTCGTCTTCCATAAACTTAACTAAGTTGAACACTAGTTCCCTACACTTACTACTCAAAACCATGATTGATTTTAATATTACAAAAGTACAGAAATTAAAACAAATATCAAATAATAAAAGTAATAAAATAATAAAGTAAAAAAAAAAAATAATAAAAGTAATAAAATAATAAAGTAAAAAAATAATAAAATAATAAAATAATAAAATACCTAATAAAATATTAAAATAATAAAATAAGAGAATAAGAAAATAATAAAACAATTAAATTAATCAAAACAAATAAAACCGATCAGAACAATAATACAAACGAGAGCAAATATAAGAAACTGGTGAACAGCTTAAAAGTTGAAACACGAGTGGCATTATCAGTACATTTTTTTACTTTACCGAACGCCGCTGGTTGTGATTCACGCCAAGCACACTTCTCTGATTGGTTTCCGACAAAAATGAGTAATTCGCGCAAGCCGTTTACTAAATGACGACTACTATAAATCTTAATATGTCTTATACATAAAATATCACGATTTCAAACAAATATAATATATTTTATTCATACAATTTAATAAATAAAATACAGTAAAATGCATATCATATTTGTTGTCACTGTGACAAAATGCTAAAACTTTACTTTACCGTTACATAATCGATTTTCTTCAAACTTTACATACCAGTAATTTTGCACATTTTTTGAATATAAATCGTAAAATTTTATTGCAGAAATGAGATATTTATAACATTAAAACTGATTCGGAAGATTGGTTTTCAACATGTTAAATGTTGAAAAACTGCTATCATATTTTGTCCATGTTTACGTAACTACTAGCAGATACTGTTATTTTTAATCTTCTACGTTTAAAACAACTAAAAATTCTTCACGTTGCTTTAATTAAAAAATTAACAAATTAACCTCTTTTCCTAACCTATCCTAACTATATATTGTGAATATCATTTTCGCACTAAAATTTTTCGATTTATATTTATAAAATGTGCAATATATCAAGTTCGAAGAAAATCGATTATATAACCGTAAAGTAAAATTTAGTCGACAAAATTATTCGTCATCATTGCGTTTTTTCGATTGAGTTAAAGGAGCAAAAGCTAAACGACGACGCAACGTCGTACTGGAACTGGAACACATTCACATTTATTATCAAAATATAATCCGGTTGAACATCCGTCCAAAGATCGGCATCGACATTTGCATTTATCTGGATCCCATTATTTAGTTTCATTCATTATTTTCGCATTTCTTTCTTTTATCCAAATTGGCACAAACGCATTGGTATTCGTCTTTCTTATATTCTTGAAAACAATCCTAAAATATTCAAAGTTGTTATATATTTATAATGAAAGGTTTGGCATAAACAATTTATTATTAAATTTGAAATATATCAACGACAAAATTGTAAAATTATATGTAACCAGTGATGTAAAAGGGATAAATAGCCAGTGGTTAGGTAAATATAATTTGGTTATAATTTTATTTTTGCAAACTTTTCGCAACTTTCTACATAATAATTAAATATTTAAACAGTAACTCCCTATAATACATCTGTTTTGTTTGCCAAGACGTTGAGTAATAATTAAATTATTGCAGTGTAATTATAATATTTACGTGTGTATTTGTTTCTACAGCATCTACTTCAAAGTGGTTACAAAAAGTTTTTTGTTATACTGTTTATCCGATTTCAATAAAATTTTCGGGACTGCTTTTATTTTGCAGTGTCGCCAACTTTTATAAAGAGAGAGAATTTTATTTTATTTTAGTTGTACTGTTTATCACAATCAATTTTTCAGGATAGATTCTTTTATGATGAAAATTTTATTTTTTTACTTACATATGCGTTTTTAAATAAACGATTTTTTAAAATTAGTATATTTGTTGCAATTGCATGGAAGTTACATATAATTTATAACTTAAACAATATTTCACTAAATAGGACTAAATAAATACATATCAAGTGGATTTTATATAATTGTCAAATTTGATATTAATGTAATGAAAAATAAAACTTAATCCTAAAGCAGTTTTATTTTATATAATGAGTTCTGAAAGATTTTGTACTATGTTAATGTAATGTACTTTATATAATTTTCTTTAATTTAATAATAAACTTTCTATATTTATAATCAAAATATAAATTGTATGTATTCAAAAAATTACCAAAAATACTTTTGTAAAGATATGAAAAAAAAATTAAGCGTTATGCTAGTGTTAAGAGTAAGCTAGTACAAATAACATTGAGTCTGTACTGTACTCATCTATTTAGTTATAATTTAAACAATAAAGACATATAAATCTATGGGCATATTTAGTTCATAAAGACGATTTAACTGGGAAACTGCAAATTTACATTAATCTAATAATAAATGATAATTTTAATAAAATTTGCATGATAGATTTAAAAGCGGTTGTTTACTATGTAGTGTTTAGTATAACAACACGGTAAGCTTACATATCGTTAGCTTGGAGTAGAACTATGCTATTTCCATTTTTTGTCATATTTAAATATTTATGAAAAAAAGTTATCATAACAAAACTAGCTCTATCTTTTATCACTAATTTCGACTTATGCCAATTTATGGGAATAAATTACCATATAAATATTAACAAAAAGAAAACAAAACTCAAAAATAGAGATTCTTCTGATAGTTCTGCTCCAAGCTGACGATATTTATTTGAAAACAATTTGTTAGCTGTCATAATATAGTTAACCTAATTCATTTAATTATGATAAATTAAAGTGACGTGTATTGTTAATTATAGCTATAATAAAATTATAATATTAATAATACTTTATTTCTCATGTCGTATATGCATGAAGGTAATATAAGCATTTAGTTAGCGCTTCTAGCGGATAAAATGCATAAATACACGGCTTTATAAATTGCATTGTTTAGCAACAAAAAAAGCATTTTACCATGTCTAAGATTTCTAAGTTCTATTTAATTATTTAAAACAAATAATTACTGACTATTCACAAAAACAATATTTCAAAAAACCCTGACACTTTGTTTAATACTATGTTCTAATTAACTTCATCGACCTACCAAACAACCTGTATATAAATTTACAAGTATGAATTATACTAAAATATGAATGTAATTTAACAAACAATCAATACATCGAAATGCCTCCCTGTATTCATTTGAACTAATTTACCTTTCCATTAATAACTAGTCCACTTATGAGGATGATCATAGGATTCTATCTGTTACAGTGTAACATTAAAACTCGTATCATTTTCTTTTAGATTCAAATTTCATATTTCTATCTTCATCATCACTTGCATTTGATTCTTTCGATTGATTTATTAACTCCGGGTTCCGATTCTAAAAACACAAAATGAATTTAATTCATAAATGTTTAACGTTGTAAAATAAATGTCCAGTAACAGAAAATTAAAATTTCTAATACAGTAAAACTTGTGCAAAGTTCAATTATCGGAAATGTCATTACTTTGTGGTAAAAATTCAGCATTTTAAAATGTCTAACATTTCAAAGTTGTACAATTATTTTCTATAAGTATATATTTAAAAATAAAATTGCTTTTCTTTATAATTTAATGATGAACTTTCTGTACTTATAATCAAAAAACGACTTGTATTCAACTGCAGAGAGTATTTAAGTTACCAAAAGTACTGTTTTAAACAACAACAATGTCAAAGTAATTAGGTAATTACATTGACATTTGCAAAAAATTATATCTCAAAAAGCGTAACACTTTGTATAACGCTATGTTTGGTTAATATACCCTAATTATTTCGTTTATAACATCTCACATTAATTTCAGATCACTTTAGATCACTTAAAGTGTAGTTGAACATAACCTTTAAAGTTGGTTGTTGCAACCGTGTTGGTCAATTGTAAACATTATATAAAAAATGAATTTGCAACTGTGCGATGGCGAAACAGTGGAAGAGATGTCTTGCTGTTATATTAATGTAATTAAAAATTAACTTGTCGTAGGTTCTACAAGTATTTAAATATAATTATTTTTTTCGCCATTTCTATTCGTTAGGGGTATTCGAAACTAATAATTTTTATATAACAAAAATAATAATAATAACAAGAATATAACAACAATAAATTAATAATTAGAAATTATTAACGAGAATAGACGTTTTTTTTGAAAACAGCTCAGTTCATTTACAAATCAGATCAGATCAGATCAGTTTAAGTGTAGTTCAGATAAGAACATTGTTGAAAGAAACACGACTAATGTCAAAGTAATTAGATAATTACATTGACATTTGCAAAAAATTATATCTCAAAAAGCGTAACACTTCGTATAACGCTATGTTTGGTTAATATACCCTAATTATTTCGTTTATAACATCTCACATTAATTTACAAAACAATCTCTAAAGAAGTTGACAAGTATGGATCGAAGATTCACTATATTTAATTAATTGTAATAATTTACCTTGCTATTTTAATAACAATTCTACTTGAAGCTGATCACGCAATTTGTACTGTTATTGAACTTCTAGCATATACTGGTGTCATTTTCTTTTCAATTCAAATTTCATATTTCTATCTTCGGATAAACTCGTCTTTAATTTTTATTCTTTGGGTTGCTTTGTTAGTCCAATGTTCGAATAAATTTAAAACTAGGCAAAAATTAAAAAAAAACATATTTTTTGTATAAAATAGAATCAACAGACGTTGCATTACCCTTAATAACACTTTTATATAAAAACAATATAATATACACCACACAACCAAAGAATACTTACAGCTTAAAACTGAAATTCATCGATAACAAAAACAATTTGACAAATAATGTACATAAACTGCACCTATGGCAAGTAGCTGCATTCCCGCACTCTATGCGTAAAATAGTTGAACTATTTCGAGCAGTGCAGGCGTCTAATATTTTTTCTTATGTGCAATAAAAATTAAATTTAATTGAGCATTATTTCGACTATGCATATTATTTAAAAAAAAAGCAATGTTATGGATGGTTCAAATCCTGGTGATATGAGTTTTTAGTTTAGTATTAAAATATTTATCACATGAATTAATATAAAAATCTACAATGTAGCTGAAGCCAAGAAAACACGTTAAATTAATAATCATGTTACTAAAAAAATTTAATATTTATATCATTTTTATACTTATATTTATAAATTTTTGATGTAATCAGTTAGTAAATATATTGAATTAGATGAATAAATTTAATATTAAATTCAGTTTTTTATATATTTGCGCTACGTGTCTGAATATAGCAATTAAATCTGCTCTTCTAACATTATTTTCTAATATACATATATGACCTAGCAGCCTTTCAAAAATTAAGTTTGTTAAATATATAAACTTTTGTAATTGTAATATTATAATATAAATATTTATAATAATAAACAATAAGTTTAATATAAAATATACTCCTATAATAAAGTATATCATCAAATTTAATACAAACGCATGAGCAGTTTGACTCTTTCGTTACTATAAAAAACCAAATATAAATAACCAAATGTCTTCACATAATTCTGATCTGGTTGACATGACGTCACATTAACTAAAATAATAAACAAATTTTGTGAAGGCGGCTTATATAACTTTTAATTATATTAACATGCGACAGATTTAGGGCAGCTAATAAGTTAACAAGAAAAAAAACTTATTTGTTATTGAAATAGTCGTATACAATTTTGCTTGCTACTACAAACATTTATCGTGTAAATTTTTAGTGAAATACAATATTGCTAAAATTTGGCGGAAACGTTACATTTTATCTTGAAAACTAGTTTTAATAAAATTACGAATAAAGTTTGAAATTTTAAAATTTTATATTTAATAGTGCTTTAAATTGCTTAAAATTTTAAAATATGCAAAAAAAAAACACCTGTTATTTTACAGGTATTTTATTAAAACATAATATGGATATTTTGATACGTTTGAAAACAAAACATTTATTTTTAAAAAAAAAAAGTAATTTTGTTACGCCACTGGTGGGTTAGTTCAGAAGTTTTTGGGTAGAGTGCAAAAATGTAGTAGTTTGCGAAGTAACCGTTTTCTATAGCTATCCGCTTGTTTGCAGTTCCGCTTGCATTTTATAATGCAACTTAAAAAGTACATTTGAGATGCATTTGAGTGAAAATATTTATTAAAATGGTGAATTAAAAATTTAAACTGTAAGTATTCTTTTGTTTTAATGTATAATATAATGTTTCTATATGGAGTGTAATAAATTATTGTAGTTAATACACAAATTTATAAACATGTGCTCTCAAGGACAATTATTGCATATGTAATTGTTATGTTTTTTTTAACCTTTTCGTTGTCAAATGAAATATTTTGTAAAATATTATAATTATATTTTATTTATTTTAAAAAAAAATACGAATAATATTTTCCAAAGTTTTACGTGTTATATTTTACAATTATAAATTGATAATAATATTTTCAATAATTGTACTACTGAGATTTCTATGCTACTGAGTGAGATACGTTACTGATCACTAACGACGTTGATATTGCAATTGAATACAAAATAAATATAGATACTTGTTCAATATTAAAGTGGTTTCATCCATATGCTTTTAATTTTATTCGACTTTTCTAATCGTAATTAATAAATTAAGTTTTTTTGTTTGCTTCCAATTCATATACTATTTTTGAAAAATTGTTGCTCAGCCTATAGAAATCGCGGATAATGTTATCATTTAGATTTGGTTATCACTTTCGTGAAGAATGGGCTAGATGTATATGAGACTACATGGAAAAAATATCGTTCATAGCAATCATGAATTTTTCTTTGTTTTTTTTCGTATGTGAATATTTAGATTTATTTTAGTACGTTAAACATTTATCAATTAAATCTATTTTGTGTTTTTAGAATCGGAACACGAAGTTTACATATCATTCTAACGAATCAGTGTATGTTGGGGATGAGTTGAGGTTATCTGGCGACACAAGATATTCAAGTGATGATGATGGAGATAAAAATTTGAAATGAAAAGAAAGTGACACGAGGATGGATATGCTGGGAGCCCAGCAAAAATTCGAATTTTGTGATTACCTTTCAGTGGATCCATTATTAATAGAAAGGTAATTTATTTAAAATCTTAATTTTAATATAGTAAAACTTCCATGTATCGATTAGTCATTGAATCATATTTTTGTTAAAATAAAACAATTTGAAATATTTAAATTGAATTAAGTGGATTGTACAAAGTGTTTGCCTGCTTGCCTAATTATTTTAGACAAAAAAAACTTCAAATGTAAGTTTTAGAGCACAAAATTTTGCTTTGTAACGGTAGAAATTAGATATAAAAATATCGAAAATTGCTTCAAAAATAAATCTAGCCGTGAAAGTAATACAGAAAATGAATAAATGTTTATCATTTTATCTGTCAAAATAAACAAATTTGTATATAGTAATGTATTATTGTCGTTATTATTAAGTAAGTTATATAAATAATAAAAAAATTATTTTGTAAAAATATTTGCGGTCTTGAATAGGAATAATAATAATACAAAATGAGTAATATATAATTGTATGACAAGATTGATATTTTAAACAAGTATAGCACCAAAAACTGGTATTTCAAAAGAAAAAATTGTAAATTTCACGAAAAAATTAGTATATTGAACAACAAATATAGTATATTAACACATTGTTTGCGGGTAGTTTTTATCGCGGTAACTGGTGGCGCGGGCCATTTTTGCTACATTTTTTTTCCAGTAAAATTACGATAACTTTAGTTTCACATATTTTTGTTCCATGAAACTTTTTGTGATTTACTATAAATAATGTATACTGAATTATTTTTCTTAAATTTTAAACAAACAAATACTGTAAAACTCACTGGAAATTGATATAAAATAATAAAATATGTAAAAATTACGATTTATTGAAAATATTTTGAAAAATGTACAATATGCGAAAAAATAATGTAAAAAAAGAAACAATGAAATTTTAGCAGTGTTTTTTTTTTTGTGTGTGTGATAATCGTAATTCGTATATCTGCATGTTAGCATCCCTTTCTTTAGAGCAATAAAAAAGTATAAAAATAAACGTATTTATACGTTACCCGCATTCTACCGCTACACTATAAAAAACGTATTAATATGTGTTCCACGCTCTACGACCAGTCAACGTAAAACGTGTAAACAGGTTTCCCACATACAATGTGTTAAAAGACAAATTAATAAACTACTATTTTTTTAATTAATTAGAGAAATGTCGAAAATACGACGAACTGAAATTAATTATTTGATTTTCTTTGATATTTTTCAGATATTTTGATATAAAATATGAAATACTTTTCATTCATATTTAAATGTTGTGCATATATGTAATCAAATAACTTCAACAAAGTTTATAAGCTTTAAACTGAAATATGTAAACACTGAAATTTGGTATATTTTATAACTTTCATCTTATCATCTATTTCTATATTATATCATTTTCTATATTCATATTTAGTCCGTTAGTCATAACGATAATTCGTGTAAGTTGGGGCATAAGACATCACAGTATGTTGTAAAAAATGAACAACTATAAAATTTTGTAACTTCAAGCACTAACTTAAATGAAAAATATAAAAAAGAGTCTTTTATGTTTAACTTCATTTCAACATATAAACAGATACTAAATTACCGTTAATTAAATCGTAGTGAATTTATAAATCATGTTTGTCAAATACTTGTGGTTCACCTAGTTATAATTTTTGTTTTAATTATAATCGATAATAATTTGATAATTAACGTTCATTTCTTTCATTTTACTTAGTTTATGAATATTAATTATATAGGAATAGGTAATTTTTTGTTTACAGTAAATATATGTTTATAAATAAACTCTTTTTGTTTACTTTCGCTTATATAAATTTTTAGATAAAAAATAATAATTTAAAATTATTAAAAATTTCAAATTAATATATTTGAAATAATTTTACAATAAATTTAAGAGAATTTCCTTACATATGTGATGTTGATAGTATTTATAATGAGAAATATATAATGGCACGATAAAATTAGTATATCGAGCGACAAGTATTGTACGACACCAATAAGAAAGTTCACGACAAAATTAGGTAATTGAACGACAAATATAGCATAATAAAAATGGAAAAATTCATGGCAATATTACTATACAACACGAAATAATAGTCAATATGTCTGAATATTTTTTGTATGACTCATATCAACATAGGTCATGTAAAAATATTAATTTTCTATTTGTTTATAGACAGTTAGTATACTTGACGATTTTAGTGTGACTTATTCCAATATAGGTTGGGTAAATAGGTTAATTTTGTTTATTTGTAAAGCTCGTTTCATTTTTTATTGCTTTGAGTTTGAGCTTATTTTTGAAAGTTTGTACGTACGACTAACTAGTCTATTTGTTGATTGATTAATATTTCTTCACAATATTTCTTGAGTTTTGTGATGAATCGTTCCGTTATCGCTTACGATTGACTTTGAGAATCTATGGCATATGAAAATATCGCTTGCGGGAAGAATGAATATAATATATATGACTACACAAAAAAAAGCATTTTTTGTACTATAGTAATCATAATTTTTCTTTATGTTGTCAATTTTTCCTTAGGATTTTTTTCGTCTACTAACAATAATTTAGTTCGCATATATTTTTTTTGATTGTATTTAATGTCAATATTTAAAATTTAGTGTTTGAGTTGAATATTTATGAATGAAATCTATTTCTATTCGTTAGGGGTATTCGAAACTAATAATTTTTATATAACAAAAATAATAATAATAACAAGAATATAACAATAAATTAATAATTAGAAATTATTAACGAGAATAGACGTTTTTTTTGAAAACAGCTCAGTTCATTTACAAATCAGATCAGATCAGATCAGTTTAAGTGTAGTTCAGATAAGAACATTGTTGAAAGAAACACGACTAATGTCAAAGTAATTAGATAATTACATTGACATTTGCAAAAAATTATATCTCAAAAAGCGTAACACTTCGTATAACGCTATGTTTGGTTAATATACCCTAATTATTTCGTTTATAACATCTCACATTAATTTACAAAACAATCTCTAAAGAAGTTGACAAGTATGGATCGAAGATTCACTATATTTAATTAATTGTAATAATTTACCTTGCTATTTTAATAACAATTCTACTTGAAGCTGATCACGCAATTTGTACTGTTATTGAACTTCTAGCATATACTGGTGTCATTTTCTTTTCAATTCAAATTTCATATTTCTATCTTCGGATAAACTCGTCTTTAATTTTTATTCTTTGGGTTGCTTTGTTAGTCCAATGTTCGAATAAATTTAAAACTAGGCAAAAATTAAAAAAAAACATATTTTTTGTATAAAATAGAATCAACAGACGTTGCATTACCCTTAATAACACTTTTATATAAAAACAATATAATATACACCACACAACCAAAGAATACTTACAGCTTAAAACTGAAATTCATCGATAACAAAAACAATTTGACAAATAATGTACATAAACTGCACCTATGGCAAGTAGCTGCATTCCCGCACTCTATGC
The DNA here is from genome assembly GCA_963966155.1 of Clivina fossor. Taxonomy (NCBI): domain Eukaryota; kingdom Metazoa; phylum Arthropoda; class Insecta; order Coleoptera; family Carabidae; genus Clivina; species Clivina fossor. The sequence continues at coordinate 15,765,727 of OZ014558.1, forward strand.
GTAAAATAGTTGAACTATTTCGAGCAGTGCAGGCGTCTAATATTTTTTCTTATGTGCAATAAAAATTAAATTTAATTGAGCATTATTTCGACTATGCATATTATTTAAAAAAAAAGCAATGTTATGGATGGTTCAAATCCTGGTGATATGAGTTTTTAGTTTAGTATTAAAATATTTATCACATGAATTAATATAAAAATCTACAATGTAGCTGAAGCCAAGAAAACACGTTAAATTAATAATCATGTTACTAAAAAAATTTAATATTTATATCATTTTTATACTTATATTTATAAATTTTTGATGTAATCAGTTAGTAAATATATTGAATTAGATGAATAAATTTAATATTAAATTCAGTTTTTTATATATTTGCGCTACGTGTCTGAATATAGCAATTAAATCTGCTCTTCTAACATTATTTTCTAATATACATATATGACCTAGCAGCCTTTCAAAAATTAAGTTTGTTAAATATATAAACTTTTGTAATTGTAATATTATAATATAAATATTTATAATAATAAACAATAAGTTTAATATAAAATATACTCCTATAATAAAGTATATCATCAAATTTAATACAAACGCATGAGCAGTTTGACTCTTTCGTTACTATAAAAAACCAAATATAAATAACCAAATGTCTTCACATAATTCTGATCTGGTTGACATGACGTCACATTAACTAAAATAATAAACAAATTTTGTGAAGGCGGCTTATATAACTTTTAATTATATTAACATGCGACAGATTTAGGGCAGCTAATAAGTTAACAAGAAAAAAAACTTATTTGTTATTGAAATAGTCGTATACAATTTTGCTTGCTACTACAAACATTTATCGTGTAAATTTTTAGTGAAATACAATATTGCTAAAATTTGGCGGAAACGTTACATTTTATCTTGAAAACTAGTTTTAATAAAATTACGAATAAAGTTTGAAATTTTAAAATTTTATATTTAATAGTGCTTTAAATTGCTTAAAATTTTAAAATATGCAAAAAAAAAACACCTGTTATTTTACAGGTATTTTATTAAAACATAATATGGATATTTTGATACGTTTGAAAACAAAACATTTATTTTAAAAAAAAAAAAGTAATTTTGTTACGCCACTGGTGGGTTAGTTCAGAAGTTTTTGGGTAGAGTGCAAAAATGTAGTAGTTTGCGAAGTAACCGTTTTCTATAGCTATCCGCTTGTTTGCAGTTCCGCTTGCATTTTATAATGCAACTTAAAAAGTACATTTGAGATGCATTTGAGTGAAAATATTTATTAAAATGGTGAATTAAAAATTTAAACTGTAAGTATTCTTTTGTTTTAATGTATAATATAATGTTTCTATATGGAGTGTAATAAATTATTGTAGTTAATACACAAATTTATAAACATGTGCTCTCAAGGACAATTATTGCATATGTAATTGTTATGTTTTTTTTAACCTTTTCGTTGTCAAATGAAATATTTTGTAAAATATTATAATTATATTTTATTTATTTTAAAAAAAAATACGAATAATATTTTCCAAAGTTTTACGTGTTATATTTTACAATTATAAATTGATAATAATATTTTCAATAATTGTACTACTGAGATTTCTATGCTACTGAGTGAGATACGTTACTGATCACTAACGACGTTGATATTGCAATTGAATACAAAATAAATATAGATACTTGTTCAATATTAAAGTGGTTTCATCCATATGCTTTTAATTTTATTCGACTTTTCTAATCGTAATTAATAAATTAAGTTTTTTTGTTTGCTTCCAATTCATATACTATTTTTGAAAAATTGTTGCTCAGCCTATAGAAATCGCGGATAATGTTATCATTTAGATTTGGTTATCACTTTCGTGAAGAATGGGCTAGATGTATATGAGACTACATGGAAAAAATATCGTTCATAGCAATCATGAATTTTTCTTTGTTTTTTTTCGTATGTGAATATTTAGATTTATTTTAGTACGTTAAACATTTATCAATTAAATCTATTTTGTGTTTTTAGAATCGGAACACGAAGTTTACATATCATTCTAACGAATCAGTGTATGTTGGGGATGAGTTGAGGTTATCTGGCGACACAAGATATTCAAGTGATGATGATGGAGATAAAAATTTGAAATGAAAAGAAAGTGACACGAGGATGGATATGCTGGGAGCCCAGCAAAAATTCGAATTTTGTGATTACCTTTCAGTGGATCCATTATTAATAGAAAGGTAATTTATTTAAAATCTTAATTTTAATATAGTAAAACTTCCATGTATCGATTAGTCATTGAATCATATTTTTGTTAAAATAAAACAATTTGAAATATTTAAATTGAATTAAGTGGATTGTACAAAGTGTTTGCCTGCTTGCCTAATTATTTTAGACAAAAAAAACTTCAAATGTAAGTTTTAGAGCACAAAATTTTGCTTTGTAACGGTAGAAATTAGATATGAAAATATCGAAAATTGCTTCAAAAATAAATCTAGCCGTGAAAGTAATACAGAAAATGAATAAATGTTTATCATTTTATCTGTCAAAATAAACAAATTTGTATATAGTAATGTATTATTGTCGTTATTATTAAGTAAGTTATATAAATAATAAAAAAATTATTTTGTAAAAATATTTGCGGTCTTGAATAGGAATAATAATAATACAAAATGAGTAATATATAATTGTATGACAAGATTGATATTTTAAACAAGTATAGCACCAAAAACTGGTATTTCAAAAGAAAAAATTGTAAATTTCACGAAAAAATTAGTATATTGAACAACAAATATAGTATATTAACACATTGTTTGCGGGTAGTTTTTATCGCGGTAACTGGTGGCGCGGGCCATTTTTGCTACATTTTTTTTCCAGTAAAATTACGATAACTTTAGTTTCACATATTTTTGTTCCATGAAACTTTTTGTGATTTACTATAAATAATGTATACTGAATTATTTTTCTTAAATTTTAAACAAACAAATACTGTAAAACTCACTGGAAATTGATATAAAATAATAAAATATGTAAAAATTCCGAATTATTGAAAAAATTTTGAAAAATGTACAATATGTGAAAAAAGAAAGAATGAAATTTTAGCATTGTTTTTTTGTGTGATAATCGTAATTCGTATATCTGCATGTTAGCATCCCTTTCTTTAGAGCAATAAAAAAGTATAAAAATAAACGTATTTATGCGTTACCCGCATTCTACCGCTACACTATAAAAAACGTATTAATATGTGTTCCACGCTCTACGACCAGTCAACGTAAAACGTGTAAACAGGTTTCCCACATACAATGTGTTAAAAGACACATTAATAAACTACTATTTTTTTAATTAATTAGAGAAATGTCGAAAATACGACGAACTGAAATTAATTATTTGATTTTCTTTGATATTTTTCAGATATTTTGATATAAAATATGAAATACTTTTCATTCATATTTAAATGTTGTGCATATATGTAATCAAATAACTTCAACAAAGTTTATAAGCTTTAAACTGAAATATGTAAACACTGAAATTTGGTATATTTTATAACTTTCATCTTATCATCTATTTCTATATTATATCATTTTCTATATTCATATTTAGTCCGTTAGTCATAACGATAATTCGTGTAAGTTGGGGCATAAGACATCACAGTATGTTGTAAAAAATGAACAACTATAAAATTTTGTAACTTCAAGCACTAACTTAAATGAAAAATATAAAAAAGAGTCTTTTATGTTTAACTTCATTTCAACATATAAACAGATACTAAATTACCGTTAATTAAATCGTAGTGAATTTATAAATCATGTTTGTCAAATACTTGTGGTTTACCTAGTTATAATTTTTGTTTTAATTATAATCGCTAATAATTTCATAATTAACGTTTATTTCTTTCATTTACTTAGTTTATGAATATTAATTATATAGTTATAGGTATTAGTTTTGTTTACAGTAAATATATATTTATAAATAAACTTTATTTGTTTACTTTTGCTTATATAAATTTTTAGATAAAAAATAATAATTTAAAGTTATTAAAAATTTCAAATTATTATATTTGAAATAATTTTGCAATAAATTTAAGAGAATTTCCTTACATATATGATGTTGATAGTATTTATAATGAGAAATATATAATGGCACGATAAAATTAGTATATCGAGCGACAAGTATGGTACGACACGAATAAGAAAGTTCACGACAAAATTAGGTAATTGAACGACAAATATAGCATGATAAAAATGGAAAAATTCTCGACAATATTACTATACAACACGAAATAATAGTCAATATGTCTGAAGATTTTTTGTATGACTCATATCAACATAGGTCATGAAAAAATATTAATTTTTTATTTGTTTATAGACAGTTAGTATACTTGACGATTTTAGTGTGACTTATTCCAATATAGGTTGGGTAAATAGGTTAATTTTGTTTATTTGTAAAGCTCGTTTCATTTTTTATTGCTTTGAGTTTGAGCTTATTTTTGAAAGTTTGTACGTACGACTAACTAGTCTATTTGTTGATTGATTAATATTTCTTCACAATATTTCTTGAGTTTTGTGATGAATCGTTCCGTTATCGCTTACGATTGACTTTGAGAATCTATGGCATGTGAAAATATCGCTTGCGGGAAGAATGAATATAATATATATATGACTACACAAAAAAAAGCATTTTTTGTACTATAGTAATCATAATTTTTCTTTATGTTGTCAATTTTTCCTTAGGATTTTTTCCGTCTACTAACAATAATTTAGTTCGCATATATTTTTTTTGATTGTATTTAATGTCAATATTTAAAATTTAGTTTTTGAGTTGAATATTTATGAATGAAATCTATTTTCAGAATTGGAAAATGAGTTTAACAAATCAATCGGAGGAGTCAAATTGAACTGGCGACACCAGATGCAAGTGATGTTGAAGATAGAAATAGGAAATTTGAATTGAAAAGAATATGACACGAGCATAGAGAGCTGAGAGCTCAATTCCGTGATCAGCTTTATTAATAGAAAGGTAAATTATTTCAATACATAACAATAGTGAAACCTCGATGTATTGACCATTTGTTGAATTACGTTTTTGTTTTAATAAAATAAAAATCTAGAATATTTGGAAAATTGTTGAACGGAGAATTATATAAATTTGTTTATACTGGGTGATTTGACTTCAAATATCCGGATGATATTTTATAAATTAATAACATTAGGAAAAAAGTTCTAATTAAAATTATTTAGTATTATGTGTTCTATATTATAGTTTACATACATACACAATTACGCTATTTATTCGAAAGGGTGTGGCACAAACTCGTCCATTTTCCCAAAACTAGTTTTCTCCAAACATTCCTATCCAGACAACTAACTTTTGCTTTAAAATGTATATTTTTGTTAAAGTACTTTTAGTGCATAAATTTTTTCTATTTAAATAGTAACAATTATTTTTACAATTTCCAAAAGACAATAATTTTCTGAGTTCGTTGAGGTATAATTTTGATATTTTGACATGGCACTTATTGAAATAAATATTTTGTTATAAGAATATCATACAATTTTTATAGACTTCTATGTTAACCCTCGGAGTACGGAAAAAATTTGACAAACATTGTTTCCGAAAACGGGTCAACAGTGACCCTACAGTCTAGATTAATTTTTTTACATATTTTTTTGCTTTTGTGGTTAATTTGAATAAATTAATAGCATGAATTATTTAATTTTTATTAATTTTTTTTTATTTATGGTAATACAAATAAGAAAAAAGCAAACAAATTTTTTTCACAATACCTATATCTGTAATACAAACATATTTTTACAAAACAAAATAAAATAATTGTTTTGTGCAAATAGATCTGTAATCTTTCGAATAGCGCGATACAAGTATTGTACAGCTCGACAAATAAACAACATGTATTTGATAGTTACCATAATTCCGAAAACGTGTCTGACGTGGCATTTTATAAAATATCAGAAGAATTTAAATTTATATTCATACAAATGACATCAAAAATAATAGAAGATATAATAGGAGAACTTGAGAAAAAACAAGAACGTAAAAAAATAATTGTAAGATATACAGTAAATAATGCACATTTTGGGTCACGATTGACCCACTTTTAGTACTCCGAGGGTTAATTAAATTAAGTTTTTGTTTTATATCTTGTAATAAAATATTTTTTATTTCATGATAAAATATGAAAATTACATATTGTTGAATTCAGAAAAATACTGTCTTTTCGGAACTATAAAAATAATTATATGTTGTTCCAATGTAACTATGTATTTGAAAAACAATACAAAAATGTATATTAAGTGCCTTAAAATCTTTATTTTGTATATTATAGTTAGAATACGTAAATAGCTTTTATTTGAATTTTTTTTAAAAATAGTTTTAGTTTATGAAATATAATACGATTAAACTTTTATAAAGCTTAAAACCGTGTAGCTTTTTGTGCTCCAACTTACGAAGATGAATTGAATGGTCTTATTTTTAAAAAAATATAAATAGCTTGCTTTTTATTGTACGTTAAAATTTTTATTTATAAAAATAGGGGGAAAAGTAATTTGGATATGTTTTAGATATTTTAAAGAAGAATTTAATGATTAGTTACATTACTTCTAGTTTTAGAGGTATAACACAAACTTATGTTTATGTTTATGTTAAATGGAACGTTAAAAAATCTATCTACTACAGATTTTACTAAGGCCGAAATTTTTAACTGAATGTCACTCCAGTTTACACACACTATGAAATAACTGCGCAATTTAGGCCTGTGCACCTAAATTCTGCGTGTAGGGGGCGAGAGGGCTTAGCATTAAAGAAATTATTGCAAAAATATATACTTAAATATCAAAAGTATAATATATTATGATAAGGAATTGCTATCAAAATACATCTATTTTTAAAAAGTAATAATTTTTTAAAATATATTTATCAAATCAAGTTGGAAAGTACTAAGTTATAGAAAAATATAAAATTATAAAGATTATGTGAATTAAATTATGCAACAATAAATGAAGGTTAATATTTTTAATGTACATGTTTTTTTTTTTTATATACATAATTAACAATAATATAATAAAGTTATGATAAAGAATTGCTATCAAAATACATCTACTTTTGAAAATAGAATTAATTTTTAAAAATATATGTAGCAGTTCAAGTTAAAAAATATCAAGTTATAGATAAATATATAATTATAAAGATTATGTAAATTAAATTATACAACATTATAGATGATGATTAATATATTTTTTTAAATATAATGTGATAAATAAGTGTGTATAATAACATTTTTATACGATTTTGAAGGTGTTTTGATTGAAATTTTGTTGGCATTAGTATATTTTTTGCAATAACTGTATCACTCTATATAATAAAGTCAACGAATTGTATATTTTTGAAAAGCCTGTAAATTTTTCTTTATATTAAAATGAAACAGCTTTAAGTTATAGTTCTGATTAATATTTACCGTATTTGCCCGAATATAACGCGACACCAAAATTTTTCATAAAGATATTTAGAAAAAAGTAATCTGAATTTAACGCGATCCATTCATTTTTCATAAAAGAATTCAAAGAAAATAAAATTCATGAATTTTTACATTTCATTACCTAGACCACAGATTTAACGTGAGTTAATTTTTAGCAGGAAATAGTTAGGCAAAAAATATCACTTATATTCGGTTATATTCGGTCAAATACGGTATTTATATTCGATGTTTCAACGAATTCAACGTACGTCTTCATCTGGAATAAATGATACAAATGTCATTTACAGTAAATATTATTTGTGTTATTTGTATTGTTGAGTTCGTCAAAACGTCCATTATTAATAAATATTAATACAGAACTATAACTATAACTTTCTTATATTGGCCATTTCTGTTAAAATAGTAAAATTGCAATAACTTCTACAAATTTACTTGTAGGGTGCCAAATTTTTGTACACACAGAGACAAATATATTATAAACAATGTGCAATAATCAAATATAAGTGATATAATTTGTGGGGGCGACAATATGCCATAAACATATAAATACTTATAAAATAGGCTGATTGATTTACTAAAATATGTTTAAACAATAGTAAACTAAATTATCGGTTCCTGAATTTTGATACACACAATATAAATAAATTGTGAAATTTTTGAGAAAATGTCTCAACTTTAGAATATTATTATTATATTAATTTCACCAAGTGACATTCATGAACAATTTTGTTGGATGTTGTTTATTTATATTGATGCTTACTGCATTATTGTATAGATGGCGTTAGAAGTATTTATTATTTCTCTTGCTTATCTGTTGTATTACTTGGTTTAAATAAGCCAGCCAGAATTAACATCGGTATCAAGTTGCCTTTCAGCAACTGATCAAAGCACCATACTGACGAGGTCCTAAAGACCGAAACACGTGTCTATGGTTAATCTGGCCAGTCATTGATGCATAGCTTAACAGCCGATTCAATGACTGAGTAACTTGTGAAATTTTTGAGAAAATGTCTCAACTTTAGAATATTATTATTATATTAATTTCACCAAGTGACATTCATGAACAATTTTGTTGGATGTTGTTTATATAAATAAATATATTATAAACAAATTGTTATAACCAAAAAAATAGCAAAATGGAATAAGCCGTAAATTTATAAATTCTTGGAAAAATTAGCTGATTGATTTACTAAAATATGTTTAAACAATAGTAAACCAATTTGTCAGTTCCCAAATTTTGATACACACATAAACAAAAATATATTATAAACAAATTTTAATAATCAAAAAAATGGTTCCAAACTTTGTGGGGGCGGCAATACGCTTTAAATTAACATAGACTTGTAAAATTCGTTGATTAGTTCATTTTTTCAAATTTGCAATGCATTTTTAAAAATTAAGTATTTTATTGAAATAGTAACCTTCAGACTTTCACGGCTGGTATTTATTGAATTTACAGAATTTTCTGGGCTGGTATGCCGTAATCGATCTGTTCTCGTCGCAGAAGTTTCGCTATGGCAAAACGTCTGTGACGAGGATAGATCGAAAACGGCATACCAGCTCAGAAAATTCTATAAATTCAATATTTAATTGAAGTATAATAATTTTTTATTTTGTAAGTTTCATAATTTTTTCACATTTTTTTTTGTTATAAAAACGATTTTTTACAAATTTAAATCGAAGCTGTAGCGGAGCCGGCACAGTTGCATAAATTTCCGAGCGGAGTAGTTAAAACTATTTTAATTAAAATGATAATATAAAATGATTAAAATAAAGAAGTTTGATTATAGTGAACAGCTTGATTGCGAATAATAGAGTTTTGTAAATAGTGTGTGACTTTTTCAAATGTTATATCATGTTTAGGATATATGCAGATTTTGTTAGGTTTTCGAAATGCGTATATAGAAAGTCAGTAAAGCTGAAGATTTTTATACCACTTAGTTCAACTTAGGTTGGCTAAAAGTTAATAGTGATTTGTATATAGATTATATATAGTGTCCGCCAAAAACTGCGTCTTATGGGAAATTATGTCTATCTATTTTATGGTTATGTAAATATGAAAAATGCATTAACCAGAAGTACTGATATCACTTCTTGTATAGCTCAAATAGACCATTTGCAAAACAATTGAGAAACATTGCCGCCAATTATTTTTTCTGGGCAACAATTAGATTTCATTATATAGATTTCTATGCTTCTCTTATGGAACAACTTATAGTCATTATGGAATGGTCAAAATATCGGCTTTTTCGTATTATATCTGATTTTAAATTGATTACATAGATATTATTTTAATGATATCATAATTTAATACTTGAGTATTAACATATTTAAATAAAACGGTTAGAATTTAATGCGACAGTGGTTGATAAAGCTCATTTTGATCGATTAATTTATTTGCAAAAAATTTGAAAAGAGTTTCGAGATAACACTTTAGGCTTTATACAATTTTTTTTTATAGCCAACTTGAATAAACTTAAAAAAATACATGCAGTATAATACTAAAAATTTCATTAAAGTTTGAATACATATGTATTATTTCGGGGGGAAACCATTTGTACAATCTAGCGTACAAAGTAATTAAAATCTTTTTTAATTTCTTTAAAATTTTGGTAAAATTTTTCAATTCATGGTAAAATCATTTAATGATTTACTTAAAATCCTAGTACATTCATATTTTAATACAAAAAATGTCTCACAATATTATTTTTAGAGATCCGCATTAGAAAATTGAGTAACACTGTTCTAGATTATTCAACCGTTTTCGATGATATTTTAAAGAATAGGTTTATTCAGTGCCTAGATGGTCACTTTCAGAAAAAAAAATTGTTAAAATTTAATTTTGATCACAATATTTATCAGATTTTAACCAAATTTTCTGAAAAGATTCTCCCTAATGATGCTTAAATTACATAATTTTACTAATGTCTTTAATACACTTTGGCGACAAAAATGATTAATTTATAAAAATATTTATTCCGGCTACACCATTTATCGGATTTCTATGAAATTTTGAGGATAGATTCTTTTGGTTTCGGCAACAATTATATAATTAAAATTTGACACAATAGGTATTGTCGTTTAAAAAAATAACATTTTATTTGATTTAAATCAAATTTTATCAAACAGATTATTTTACTGTCACAACATTTACAAGATTTTATTTTTGTTTAGTATTATTATGAAGATCAGTATTCGAAGAAAAAAATACATATTACATTTTTTTCAAATTTATGCTAATAATCATATGCTTTCCATTTTGTTCTAATCCAAAAAAAAAATCTATATTTGAGTGCCAGCAGGCATCTTGTAAATATGAGGTCAGGACAACACATAGTTATTGCTACTACAAGCTCTGTTTTTGGGTATACTAAGAGAGCTGTTTTAGGCAGTACTATAAATTCGTTTCAAAATTCTTGGCGGCTCATCTGCACGAAAGACTTAAATGGGAGATAGAACATTACGTACAAACAAAATTAACTTGCGTACAATATAATATACATGCACAATCACACTATGTATCCAAAATGATGTGGCACAAACATTTCTATCTAGACAAGTATATATATATATATATATATATATATATATATATATATATATATATATATATATATACAGTCGATTCCGCTTAATTGGGACACATCGGGACTAGGGCATTTTGGCCCAATTAAGCGGCTGTCCCAATTAACCGAATTTTACAAAAAATTAAGCAATCCATATTTTTCTTTCAATAATTTTCATTTATAAATTCTTGGAAAAAACTATAAACTACATATAACCAAAAAAATATAAACTTTTAAGAAAAAATAATAATAAATTCCAAAATAAAATAATAAATAAATACATACATTTTTAATTCAATTCAAAAATGTGTCAAGTGTAGTCTGTCTTTTGTTTTTGAAACATTTCACTTCTACACTTATCCAGCAAAGCAATTTTACTAGAAACTGTCATATCACTTCTTGGCATCTTGGCAAGAGTCAATTTTTTTTAAATAAAATCGACAAAATGTAAGTTTAACGAACCTTCCACGCGCGAGGTGTAGTGGTAACTGAATCATAACTGAATACGTAACGATTGAGACAGCAGGGTAGACTCTCACAGCTTTAATGACCTGTGCCGCGCCGACGCGAGGGTAAACATTAACCTTTGAGCGCGCGTGGGTCCGTACTTCATACGTGAATGAATGTGTTGGGAAAAAAGTTCACAGCGCGCGATACTAATGTAATTAATTGATACATATTTGCTAGTTTTTTAAATATAATTTTCCATGTTGTGAATCAAAAAGATATGAAGCGTATTATATTAAATTTTTTGTAAATATTTTTTCTTGTGAATACATATTTGTAACATAATATATACTGTGATCTTAAATTTACTGTCCCAATTAAGCGGAATGTTGTCCCAATTAAACATGTAAATTTACTGTTGGTTCCTTGGTTTGGTTTCTGTTCTTTGAGATTTGACCCAAATAAGCGGCTGTCCCAATTAAGCGGTGTCCCAATTAAGCGGAATCGACTGTATATATATATACAGGGTGCTTCAAAAAAATGTATACACACTTTGAACTTCCATAGAAAATTTATTTACCGTTCTACAAAGTTAAATTTCAGGAAAATAGAAAGCTGAAAGTCCAATGTAAATGAAACATAAATAACAAATGTTAATACTGTTCAAATTGGTGACCTGCAGCATCAATACAATTCTGAGTACGAGTCACCACAGATTCTGTACATCGTATCAAAACGTCCAATGAGATTTCTCTACACACTGCTTGAATCTCATTCCAAAGAATGTCTAGGTTACGTCACTTGTAGCTGTTCGAGGCCGACCTGAATGACCTTTATGCACATCACACACTGTTCCATGAACTTCGAATTTGTCTCGTATGCGTGTAATTGTTAATCTTGAAGGTGGTTCTGTATCATACTCCCTTCTCCACTGTCTTTGAACTTCATTTACATTCTCAAACTTCCAGTACCACTTAATAACTTGCTTACGTTCTTCAAAACTCAAACGTACGTCCCCCATGTTGATATTACAAATTCCAACTGATAATATAACATAGAGGGACGATTATTCTGGCACCTGGCGAAGAAATATAACATTAGCCTTGTAGAGCGGGAAAACTACAATAGTTTAAAGTGTGTATACATTTTTTTGAAGCACCCTGTATATATATACACGCATTTAATTATTTGAATATTTATGTGTTTCTGCTTTAATTACTGTGTTTGTAAAGTATCAAAATTTTAATGTAATAGAAAATAATGTTCTAAAAAAATAATATATATAGACAAGTTAATTTATTTTGAAAGTCCTATCTTTCACGTAAGTCTCTCGCGCATCTGAACCGTCAAGAATTTCGGTAAGAATTTTTAGGATTGCCTAAAACAGCTCTCTTAGTGTACACAAAAACAGAGCTTGTAGTACCAACCATTATGTTTACGACAATGATAACCTACTATCACCTGGTAAACATCTACCCAAAAATGCTTATCGCTTCTGAGACGCCTTTATGTACTATAGCAGACACATTCAAATTTGACCTTGAAATTAAGAATTTTTTTAATAAATTAATATGTATTATTTAAAAATTAGAAAGTAATTTACTAGTATAATTGAATTTTTCAGTTATTTTGAATTTGTTCAATAAATTATTTTAAACAATATTTCTGAATATTTTTAACAAATAACCAAAAAAATACATTATAAGTTTTGATATTCGTTTTAAAATAAATAGACAACAGTTGCAACAGTTGCTAGCATTTTTTATTTTCTGAATTTTTAAATTTTTATTTGTTTATACTTTTGAAGAACTAATTAGAGAGGAAATTTAAATATCTAGTTATATTCTTTTGTAACCAATGTATAAGAAGACATCACTGTGTTACATACAAAATATTTTTTACAAGTAGCATTAAATTTCATATTTTTAAATATACTTGTAAATGCATGTATATAAAAAAGACGGTATAGACAAGCCTTTTTTAAAAACAATTTAATAAGTTTTTAATAACATCATGTAACTGTTTCATAAATTTTAAGCAATAATACGCGTTCAAATAATAATTAAGTTATAATACACAATAATTTGTTAATGGTATATAATTAAGAAAAAACATAGTACTATTATAATATTGTAAAATTTATGTATTTAACATCATCACTGGTGCGACAGCCCTAGGCGAGCCTTGACCTAAATTACCGAAATACTTGTTTCGTGATCTATCATTTGAACACTTTTTCGAAACTGCAAGTCCTGTGTTCGCGTACATCAGCGAAGAGTTTTGAATATTAATCTAAATTACTGACTTTTTAAGACAAACAGTTGATATAGCTGTTATGTTCGATTCTGTTTAATTAATAAGAATTGGCATTGTGTGGCATTTTTTTGTTTTATTTCAGATTCAAACCACCGAATTTAGTATTATATCCGGTAATAATAGACGATTAAACACGCTCGGCTACCGCGCTGACAATTTATGTTTTACTGAATTATAAATTACAATTATTATAATCTACAGAGAGCCATAGCGTAACGGATTCCAAATGTCTATTTTGCTCCAGCGCATACACTAGAATTAACATAAAAAAATATTCCTGTAATAGTATAGAAACTTTATATCATTGAATTGATATCGACTTTTGATTAATTTGAAGCGTAACCATGGCAACCATAAATAAAACATTGAGAAATCTTTTAGATCTCATAATAAATAACTAAAACAACTTTCGGTTTAACGTTCAGCCTAGATTATGTTTGTCCAACGTTTCGACACTCTACACTGGTGTCTTCATCAGTATAGTGTCGAAATTTTAGCTAAATATAAACTAGACGGAACCTTAAACAAAAAGTTGTTTTCATCGAAATAATAAAATGGCACACGCTATGTATAAAATATTATAGTGTACCCATGGTAACCATAACACCACATATAGACTTTTTGTTTTTTATGACCAAAAAGTAGTACTAAAATATTGAAATTTGATTTTTATAATAAAATTATTTCTGTTTAATGTTATATATCGAGGATTCACTTTAAAATTGAATTGTCTGATTAAGGTGTTTAATACTGGTTTTATTGTTTGCAGGTAAAGAATGAAGATGTACAAATAATTATTAATATATGTATTAACATCTGGAATAAATGGAAAACATTTTCAATACTTTTGTTATTTATTATGCTTTTTATTAATCTTTTGTCAGCTAATAATAAACATGTTCAAAATAAATAAATTTCTTAGAAATTTAAGGACCACAAACATAAGTATTTGTGAAACATTGTATATTTTATTGTCAAATGTTTGTATGTATGTATGTTTCTCCAGCATCTCCTCCTAAACCCCTGAACCGATTTTGATAGGAGTGGTGTCATTTTAATTGGTTCATTCCCTATTTGAGAATAGGCAAGTTTCGTCTTTCTACGATTTCATCTTGGTTCTCAAAAATTTGAAAAATTATGTTTATAATGCATTTCTGCAAACGATTTATGCTTGGTTGCGCAGCAACGCACGACGGGAAAGCTGCAGTTGGGCAGTAACGCGCGACGAGAAAGTTGTCTTTCAAATACTGAATTTTTGCGAGTTTTGTAGCAATGCGCGACGGGAAAGCTATTGTATATTTATTTTATGATTTCCATGTCATATTTCCATTTTTGAGTGCCGACATTATTACCTGAAAGTATCTTATCTTCCACACTTAGATTGGTGTATTGATAATTGAATAATTTTTTGTGGCCTTTAGAGTTTTAAATGCGTTTAGTTCAGCGGTTCTCAAACTTTTTGAGCGGCGGAGCCCTCCAAAGGCATACAAATTTCCACGGAACCCCACTGGTTCAATAAGCATATGTATGTGCATATATATATATATATATATATATATATATATATATATATATATATATATATATATATATACAGTGGTGCCTCACACAACGAACTTAATTCGTTCCAGGAGCAAGTTCGTTATGCGAAAAGTTCGTTATGTGAAACGCGTTTTCCCATAACAATACATGTTAAAAAAAATAATTCGTTCTGTAGCATAAAATATGGTAAGATGACATAAAAAAAAGATAAATTTTTTGTTATTATTTTTATTTAGATACATCTAAAAACATAATGAAAAAAACACACATTTTTTAATTTTAAGAAATAATCGAATCTTGCACATCTTCATCCATTTTCCGCTTTTTGGCCGATGGTGCAGTGAAAAACCTGTCCAAAGTCGTTTGTTTCTCTCTTTTCTTCAACATCTGCCGGAAATAACGGACAAGAGTATCGGAGTACAGGTCGTTGATCCTGTTTGCTTCAGCGGAATCCGGATAGTGGGCATTGGTAAACTCCTGAACTGCTTTCCATTTGACCAGGATGTTCTTGATGTCAGCAGTTGGAATTGGTTGATTGTTTGATTGTTGCTCCTCGTTATCAGATGACGCTTCCCTTTGAGCATTGTCCTGTTGTTGGGCCAGAAGTGTTTGGAGCTCTTCAGTTGTCAGCTCTTCTTTGTGTTCCTCAATAAGCTCCTCTACATCCTCTTCCTCTACCTCTAATTCCAAAAAATTCCAAAAAAATGTTGAGTTTATCTTAAAAGGACGACTGCCGTGATACGTGTGCGATTTAATTCGTAATGAAGAACGATTGCTGCGATACGTGCGTAAGTTAAGCGTACTACGCAGTGACTAACGAGTCTAACGACTGCCTGCGCGGGAGGATGCAATTAATCGGCAGTGATCGTAGAAGATCGGGCGACTTCGTTGTAATGATGAACGATTGCTGCGACACGTGCGTAAGTTAAGCGTACTGCTCAGTGACTAACGACTGCCTGCGCGGAAGGATGCAATAAATCGGCAGTGATCGTGTGAAGTGGGCGACTTCGTTGTGTGAAGCGAAGTTCGTTGTGTGAAGCGAAGTTCGTTGTATGAATCGTGAAATGAACGAAAAGGAAGTTCGTTGTGTGCAGCGTTCGCTGTGCGAGGCGTTCGTTATGCGAGGCACCACTGTATATATATATATATATATATATATATATATATATATATATTTATTTATTTATATGTATATATATATATATATATATATATATATATATATATGTATATAAATATATTTTATTTTTAGTATTTTAGTTTATATAAATAAATATAAACAAAAAGAAAGAATGAAATTATTTGTACTTCAATAAAATCATTTATTTATCAACAAATAATTGCAAAATATTATAAAAACAAACTTCATTGTTAGTGGGACGCATGGACTTGTTTCCTATTTTTACATAGTTCTTTTATGTCTGGCTTTATAGAGGACAGTTGAATCCTCATATCAGCTTCTGCATCGAGTCTGTTGCGGTATTTGGTTTTTGTTGCAGCATATGAAGAAAAGCCAGATTCGCACAGATAAGTCGTAGCGAAAGGAAGAAGTATTTTAACAGCTTTCATTGATAAATCTGCAAATTCTTCTCTCAAAGTGCACCAAAATTCTGGCAAAGATAGCTTTTCAAATATGGCTTGTAGTGAGGAATCTGTAATCATGTCAACGAACATTTCGTACTCCTTAGCTGTGAATGTGTCTGGCCTTTTCTGAACTATGAATGGGTTTCTAATCCATGTATAATTTTTAAGCTTTTCATTCTCTTCATCTGGAAAATATTGTTTGACCGAGTTTAGAATATCTTCCAAATGTTGACAAATTTCATCACACAACATAGTAAGGTCATTTGCATCAATGTCTCCATTAATTTCATCGCAGAAATCTTTAAGTATTGGGAAGCTATCTAGCTCACGAGAGCGAATGTAAGTGATCCAAAATTCCAATTTCTTTTTGAAAGCTTGAATTTTATCATTGGCTGTGAACACTGTTACTTGTTTTCCTTGAAGTGACATATTCACATTGTTTATCTTTGAAAAAATGTCGGCGAGGTATCCAAGTCGAAACAACCATAGTTTATCTGTCAACCTTTCTTGTAAATCCATATTGTTTTTCATGAAAAAGGTGCCCAATTCGGAACGCAGCTCGAATAGTCGAACAAGTACTTTCCCTCGAGACAGCCATCGTACTTCGGTATGGAGCAGTAAAGCTTTATGAACGCTGCCCATATCTTCGCATAGAATTTTGAAAAGCCGTGTTTGTAATGGTCGCGATTTTATGAAATTTATTATCTTTACAGACTCGTCAAGGACCTTTTTAAGTGACAATGGCATTTTTTTTACTGCAAGTGCTTGGCGGTGAAGTATGCAGTGGCTATTTGTGCAGTTTGGTGCCATGTTCTTGATTTTTGCGACAGCGCCAGCAGTTTTTCCTACCATTGCCTTTGCACCATCAGTGCAGATATCAACACATTTTTTCCAATCTAAACCATGAGCATTAAAAAAGTTATCCACGATATTAAATATTTCGGCACCAGTTGTATTGGTTGGCAATGGTTCACACAAAAGTAGATCCTCTTCAAGCAAATTTAGATGCTGATATCGGACAAATACAAGCAAGACTGCAAGTCCAGCTACGTCTGTGCTTTCGTCCATTTGTAGAGAAAAATTACAACATTGCAGACGAGATATCAATTCAGCCTTTACGTTGGCTGCTAAATCCTTAATTCGGCGAGCTACCGTGTCATTGGATAGTGGCACATAAGTTATTTCTTTTGCCAACCTTTCATCAAGCATACATTTAGCGATATCGACTGCACAAGGCTTGATCAATGTCTCAGCTATTGTATGAGCTTCGCCTGCCAGTGCAATACGATAACTGACAATGTATGATGCTTCAGTGGCCTTCTCATTGTCAGTTTTAAAAGTTGAAACAATTAGGTTTTGTCGCTTTAAGAGTTCATCACGCCTACGCATAAAATAATCAACTTTCTTATGTTTAAACTCTGGATGTACGGTTTCCAAATGGCGACGCATTTTAGCGGGTACCATAGAACTATTTGGAAAAAGCTTGCTGCATAATACACATTGAGGCACATTATTAGCATCTACAAAACCAAGAGACAGGTAGCTTTCATCATATTTCCTTTTCTTAGTGGCGGGTTCACGTAATATGCTCGTAGTGGCAGCAGATATCTCTTTTTCTGGATTTATGCAAGTATCCACTGTTGTTTCAGTTTCAGTGTTTTTGGATGTAGACGGTCCAGCTGATTGTTGAGATCCTGCAACTTTTGCTGTTCCTTTGATAAGCCAACGATCCATCCTTAATAACTTGCAGATTTAAAAAATAATTAAAAATTCGCTTTATAATGTATATACACGGTAACTTTCTTAAAGGCGAACGCAAGAACGAACGAAGACAACAGTGTAGGGAGACAACCCAATACACGTCAAATAGTCACGCGATATGCGACAGCGCGGAGCGAGCAAACGGATGCAAACTAAACCTAAGAAAAAGCTGTTTGCAAACGGCCACGCGGCAGACCGCATTATTGTCTTCCAACCATTTACCCACATGTGCGGCATGCTCGCATTTAAGAAACTAACCGTGTATAAGTAATGTATAGAAATAAATAAAATAAAATACCTCAATATTCTTCCACTTCACTTTATAAAAATTTCACTTAATTTCAGTTTGTAAGACCACTCTTGGCGCAATCTGCGGACGGTGGAGACAATGGTCTGCACGGGCCGACTTTTAACTATTTGTATCCGGCCCGGCCCGATACGTCTCCAGCCCGAGTCGTCCAAGTTGTTTTTCGCTTTCGGGCGTACGAACAAAATTAGGGTGACTCAAGGCCACTCAAGTTAGCAACGCGCACACACACACACGCTTCACACTTTAGGACAGTGTTTCTCAACCGCTAAAAATCTAAAAAAATTCTATAATCTAAATTTTTTAGTTCATTTTTTATTAATATATATTAATTTTTAGCGGATTTCAATTTATAATTCACGGAGCCCTTTGGGGTAGCTCGCGGAACCCTAGGGCTCCGCGGAGCACACTTTGAGAAACGCTGGTCTAGTTTAATTCGTAGTATGGTGTAAAGATACTGTTCTGCTGGATATTTACCGTTTTGTATCGGAGTTGTGTATCTCGCATTTTTTCTTTTATCGAGCCCGTTTCAGATTTTCTGGTAATCTATTTGTTGATAGGTTAACTGAGGTAATATATTTTTCATAAATTTCTTTTCGTTTTCTGTCATAACGTTCTTTTTGTTTTCGTTGTTCAGTTGTAATTCTGTCAGCAACTTCTTCTCGTGTACGTTGTAAATCAGGTAAATGTGGTCGTTGTTCTTGTATGTAATTAGTTAGTTGTGCGTCTCCCTGTGCCCGTGGTCGGTAGCCAAACAACAGTTCACTTGGTGTCTTGTCAGTCGTTTTTGATATAGTGTTATTCATAGCAAACTGTATATTTGCTGTCTCATTGTCCCAATGTAAACGTCCATTGCAGTCGCGGCTAAAGCCGATAGCCCCCGTACTGTTGTAACGTTCTACTTGTCCGTTCGCACGGGGCGTAGCCACAGCATTCAGTATATGTCGTATTCCATTTGTCGTACAAAAGTCTTTGAAATTTTTCGATGTAAAACTGGTTCCGCGATCGCTGATAAGTCGAGTCGGTACGCCGAATGTATTAAATATAGTCTTTAATTTAGAAATAAGGTGCTGGGTTTGAGTATTTCTAACGGGTTGCAGGAATGTATATTTGGTGAAAGCGTCAACAATAACAAGTAGATGAGTATTTCCTCTCTTGCTTTTATTAAATGGGCCAAGATGATCTAAGTGGAGTGTATGAAAAGGAATTGGAATTTTCTTAATAGGATGTAACAGTCCTTCTTTTCGTCCAGTCGGTCGTTTGTTATAGATACAATTAATGCAACAACTAATATATTTGTCTACGTACTTGCGCATTTTCGGAAACCAGTAACACTCGTATAGTTTCTGTAATGTTTTGTCGGTACCAAAGTGTCCAAAATTATCGTGTGCCTCGCGCACAATCTGATTGCGCATACCACGCGGCACAAGCCATTGCAGTCCAGTCGGTGCAATTTTATAAACTTTATTGTCTTTTAATTTAAATTGTTTATGAGTATTTCGCTCATAGTCCGTTGTCGGTGTTTTTAATAAAACGTCACGTATTAATTTTATTTTATCATTGGTCATTTGTCCAGCCAACACCCAGTCTTCTATGTCAATGTGAAATATTTGTAAAAAGTCGGCTCCCTGTGGTTCGTCATTGTCCGGATTTCTACTTAGTGCGTCTACATGTAACATTCTAGTACCGGGTCGGTATTCGATTGTGAATGAGAATTCTTGTAACTGCAACCACCAACGCGCTACACGTGGTAATAAATCTCGTTTCGTACTAGCAGTCTTTAGTGCGTTGCAGTCAGTCACTAACTTAAATTTAATACTAAGTAAATAAACACGAAACTTTTTTAATGTTTCTACTACAGCTAAAGTTTCTAATTCGTATGAATGATAGATCGATTCCTGTTTTGATGTCTGTCTACTGTAATAAGAAACCGGTTTTAATCGTCCATCTGTTTGTCTTTGTAGTAAAATGCCACCGAGTCCGAGTTTACTTGCGTCTGTGTGTACTTCGGTCGCCGCGTTAGGGTTGTAAATTGCTAACAACGGTTCACTAGTCATTTCCCTTTTCATATAGTCAAATGCGGTCTGTTGCTCGTTATTCCATACCCATGGTTGATCTTTTTTTGTTAGAATTGTCAATGGTTTTACAACAGTAGCGTAATTTTTAACAAAATGTCTGAAAAACCCTGCAAGTCCAATGAACTGTCTTATATTGTGTACATTAGTCGGGGTAGGGAAATGTTTTATTGCTTTAACGTTTTCTCTACCTGGCTTTACTCCATCCGAATTTATTTCGAAACCAAGAAACGTAATGGTAGATTGAAAGAAAAAGCATTTCTTTAAGTTTAACATAAGTTTATTTAGTCGCATCGTTTGTAAAAGAGTTTCTAGTTTTTGTAGTCCGTTATCAAACGTGGTCGCCGGTGATACAATGTCATCGAGGTACGCGGTCGCAATATCGTCTTTTAATGGTCCTAATACTTTATTTATCATTTGTTGAAATACCGCTGGCGCGTTAGTCAAACCAAAACCCATTCGATTGAATTCATACTGTCCGTCTGGGGTAACAAAAGCTGTTTTGTGTCGCGATTCTTCAGCTACCGGTATTTGATAGTAACCGGAAGTAAGGTCAAGTATTTAGCGCCCTGTAGCTGGTCTAATTGGTCGTCAATGCGCGGTAACGGGTGTCTGTCGGGTACAGTTTGGTTATTTAATTTACTATAGTCAATACAAAGTCGTTCTTCGCCATTTTTCTTTTTAACTAATAATATAGGTGATGCAAACGATGAATTTGATGATATGATACCAGCATCAAGTAGTTCACCTACAATGTCTTTAACTTTTCGTCTCGCGTCCGGTGACATACGGTACGGTCTATACGTCACGGGTTTGTCATCTGTTAATTTAATTTGCATTTCAGCCGCTGTTGTACAGCCTATTTCTTTTACGTCTGACGCAAAACAGTCCGAAAAGTCTTTAATTAATCGTAATATCTGTTGTCGTTGTTCTATAGTTACATCTGGTCCAATGTTTACGTTATCGTCACTTATTATTGTGTTTACAGAAAGCACAATCTCATTGTCAGTCTGGGGTTTGCAGGCAGTGCCTCGTACTAAAGTTTTATTAGGTTTTAGGTACAGGTCATAGTTGGAAAGATTTATGACGGGTATACAAATTTCAGCTCTACGGTTAATGTGACCGATGCTTTGTGGAATACAATATTCTTGGCCGGGTTTATATTTCATGCTGCGTTCGATGAATACATCGCCCGTTTGGTCGGCTGTGCATTTAACATAATCGGTATAGCCAGGAGGGATTATTTTTGGTTCGTTTGTAACAATTATAATTTTTATTTTATTAATGGGATCGATATTAGGTAGGACTTGTTGTTTTTCAAGAATTTTCAATGTATTTTCGTCTTTAAAAATTTCGATGTGCGATTGTTCCGTAAAGTTTTGTCCGATTATCATTGGTACTTGTTGTACACAGTTGGGTACTACATGTATATCTATTATGGCCGAAACACTGTCAATTGTCAGATTTTGTTTTACTAAGCAGCCTATTGTTCCAGTACGTCCATCCGTAAAACTGCGTATTACTCGTTGAATTGTAGTGTCAGGTATCAGTCGTAAATCATGAGCGTTAGTTTTACGTATAGTGCTACAGGTAGCACCTAAGTCAATAAATGCTAATATGTCACATGCGTTTAATTTTACGTGTTTAAAGTATTTACTGTCAATCGTACTATTATTTGTAAAACAAATGTAGTCACTTTTGTCCGCGGTCGTATTGTGATTGGGTGCTGGCAATGTTTTTGGTCGGCATTCGAAACTGCGATGTCCGTATCGGTTACACTTATAGCATAATATACCTCTCGAGCGGTCGGCTACGGGACGGCTGTTGTTCCCCGGGCGGTTGTGATGGTGCTGTCGGCTGTAGGGGTGCGGGCGGCTAGGTCCGGGTTGCTTGTGGCTATGTGTGGCTAAGTCCTTCAAATACATCAACAGCTGTTCTGGTGTTTTGTATTGGCACGCTCGAGCCGACGATTGCGTCACGACATCGCTAATGCCGCCAATGATACAGTCAACTGCATCTTCTCCGGTAATATTTAAAGCTTGCAGCATTGACAGCTTTTTAAAATAATATCGGAGTTATGTTTCCTGATGCTGTTTGGTTCTGTTAATCATGTCGCGCAGCAGATCATGATAATTAACACGAGTTGGAAATGTGTTAATTAGCATCATTTTCCACGTCGCCCAGTCGTGGTTTTTATGTGGTAGCGACTGGTACCATGACAGCGCCAATCCGCTTAGCTTTGCTGTTGCGTTTATTATTATGTCGCGCTCGCTCCAACCACATAAATGCGCCCATTCTTCGACTGATTGCAGCCATCGCTCCATGGTAAGGTTTTTGTTCTCGGGATTGAAAGTGGGCAGATTGCCTTGCCCGATGTTACCACTAGCAGCTGGTCGTTGCGTATTTTCAACGATTGCTGTACGAATTGCAGCATCAAATTTGACAACTGCTGCAAGTTGTCGTTTACGTTTGTAGTGGAGTTACTCCTGCCATCAGTCGGCACGTTATCGCTGACTGACGGGGTAGCGTTCGTTGATGGGTGGTCTTGAACCACTAACACCGCTTCAAATCCGCGAAACTCTGGTGACAACGGGGTAGCTTCTCTTTCATTTATACGGTTTGCCATGTCGCGTAGTTCAAATCCCACTTCTGAAGTTGTTAGAGGGGGTGGTAGTATAGAGGTGGGAAGTGGTGGTGTGTGAATAGTAAAGAGTTTTAATTTGGATAATAAGTGGATTCATAAGTGAAAAGGAAAGTAGGCGTGTTGGAATAGATATTGTTCTGTGCTAGGGTACGGCGTAGGGTTGGTGACCGTGAGGGGTGAGGAGAGTTATGTATAGGCTATATTTTGGGTGCGAATGAGACGGAAACAGGTACTAGAAAAAAGGTCGTTTACTATGGCGCTGCGGGGGATAGGCAGAAAGGTTTGGTGTTATGATTTGCCTGGACGATCTGTATAATAAATAAATAAAAGATATCTCAATTCACCAATAAGTATTTAATAATAATTAACAGAGCATGCAAATGAATTAATAATAATTACATAGTATATTGAATATATATAAGAGAAAACAAAAGTAAATATTAAAAGCTATTATAGTAAATCGTGTGATGCAGGATGTTCGTGGTCCAGGCAGTCGCGCCACTGTTTAGCTGCGGGGTTGATTAGCACCTATAACAATCGTTAAAACCCATACATGAATACTTTTTGTATTCGTGAGCGGTTATAACTAAAGTAATTCGCTACTATTACTCAATCCTCATTTACACACATGCGCCATGCACCTAGTGACTAGGCCAGCCAGTCACATACGAATGTTGTTTCCCGCGGTGGGGCTAGGGTAACCGCACAGAGCCGCTTCCCCTCGTTGGCCCCGAAAATCGTGACCAGGGTACCGGGTTAATACACGCTCGGTCCCGACATCCCACGCTGGATCAGGGTCCCGCCACAGATCTCATAATTCTTTTAACAGTACATAAGCGTCCACGGCGTACCACAGCATAACCGTGCGACGCAAATGCACCAACAAACATCTCAACCTCTCAATCTCTCAATAACTCTATCAATCTGCCAATTAAAATATATCATAACAACTCACCGAAATATATCCAATAATCCAATAATGCAACACAAACAATATATAGTACAAACACAAATAATATATAAAATAATATCTATTTAAACAAACACAAGATCTAGACACAACTGTACTTAATGAAAACTAAACAAAGAATGCTTATAGCTAGAAGCACGAAGGGCCCTTTCGCGCCAAAAGCCACGCATCCTATTTTCTACATATCATATTACAGCAACACATGTTTAGTTTTAGATAACTGAGAAATTTTTTTACGTATTTTATAATCAATTTCATTATCTAATAAATCATCATTTTGATCATTAACATTACAATATTTAGTTTTAGCTGTATAATATGCAGCAAAATGAGCTAAACATTTATTTTGTAACTTTTTTGGACGTTTACAATATTTTTCAATAGTACTATCATAAAATATATATGTGGAATTACTGTTAATATTATTTAATAAATTATTTGCTTTGAGCTACATGTTCGAAAGATGGAGCTGTTGGAATATATATTTCGCCTCTACTGCAATTGCTTAATGGTAAACAGAACATTATAAGCAGCTTCTTGTGCCGAAACTTCTGAAGCATTTACGAATTTTTTTGCTACAACTTGTAATTTTTTTCGAATAGATATATTACCTTTACGTAATTCTTCAATCGTATCGCTCATTAATTTTGACATTCCACGATTTGATTTATTAATATAATTTATTATACAGGGTACCCATTATGTATGGAATATAGTATATTCTATTAGTTCGGGTAATATACAGTTTATATAAAAATTTTCTAACGGGTTTTGCATTTTTTTCGTACCAAAAATTATTATCTTTCTCTATTATTTATATTTTTAATGGTTCATCATGTCTTACTCATACAGCTAGTACACAGAATTTTCTATTTGTTATTTTTAATTGCCC
Organism: Clivina fossor; assembly: GCA_963966155.1. NCBI lineage: Eukaryota > Metazoa > Arthropoda > Insecta > Coleoptera > Carabidae > Clivina > Clivina fossor. The sequence continues at coordinate 15,791,300 of OZ014558.1, forward strand.
TTGTATTTGGCAAAACCAAGCATGATGTTTATTTATTATTAGCTTTATTTTGTCTTTATCAAACTTCCAAAATGTATATTTTTTGTTAGAAGCTGTCAACAATTTTCTTCTTTCTTCTAACCATAGTCCACTTCCAGATTGCATTCTAGTATTTTTTTAAAATTCATTTCGCTCAATGTTGGTTTTCTTTAAATTTTTTAAAAATAGTTTTTTTTCCTTTTTCAAATACAGCTAAATCCATATCTGGTTGTTGACAAAACGTTCCATAATTTTGATCTGCATTTTTAAAAGATTTTTTTTATTCAGATATTTATTATTATTTTTTTTGTACTGTAATGTTCGAAAAACTTTTCTTTGTCTTTTTAATTCAAAATTAGATTTTATTATACCAGGTATATTATTTACTGTGGAGGTATAAAATTCATAATTTAATCTACTTTTTGAGTTAAAAGAAATTACTGCTGCTAAACAACGGGTTTTATAAGAATTACTTTTGCAGTAATTTATTCGTTTACCTCCAGTATATATTTTGCAATTACAGAATTGAACTGTTCAACTATATTGCTGTCTACATCATAGAGTAAACTTTGAGCATGTTTTATAACACAATCAAAAATAAATTTTAGTTTGTTATACAATTCTGCACAGTTTTTAATATGTGCATAATAATTTTCTTCTTCTTTTTTTTACAAAAATAAGATGCACATGAAATGTGTTCACCTAAAACATGTTTCAAACAATTTTCAATGTCTAATTTTAATAAATGAATTTTGTCATTATCACTGTCTTCACTTTTTTTTATTAAATTTTATTGCACAATTTATTTCACGTCTGAACTGCAATACACGCGAATTTATTATTTTTCTAAATTTTAATGGAAATTTTGTATCGCTTACAAACTTCCAGCTTATTGCAAACATTACGAAGAATATGATTGCGGCATTCAATTTTTTCAACTGTTGTGTTTTTGCTAGGTTTTGCCTAATTCTAAACAATGTTTTGCTACATTTGAATCTAGTTTTCCCAGCCAAAGAGACCTATAATGTCTAACAATTGCAAAAAATAACGGTTATAGTATAAATATAAATTAAAAACTATAATAGTTAATAATAAAATAATAAATAAAAATGTCCTAAACCAATTCGGTATACAAAATTGAATGCAGTGGTCAGGAAAATACAAATGAGTATAAATATATTTATCTTATAGTATTTCGGTTTAGCTTGGAGGGCTTGAAGTTGTATTTGAAATTTTATGAGTTCATTGTGTACGGAATGGTTTACCACCAACAGGCAAACATTTCACTTTAAAATACATAGGTTTCTTTTTTGACTGTACTAGGTGGAGCTACAAAGATGATACCATGTTGGACCGCTAGGTGCTCTAGCTAACAGTTGCAATTTATGTGATTTTTTTCCAAAATATATTCTTCGTAAAACTTGTTTTATTTAAAAAATAATAAAACAAATATAATAAATTTTACATAAGTCGATAGACAAAACTTCAATCTTTGCTTTACTCGGATAAATTTTTTCTATGATGATTAGGGTGGAAATCTTCAAAAGAGACCTGGACTGTAACCCGCACCGACCAGGTACTGCCAAATTCTTACTGGCTAAAACCACCCTCCCTTTGCTCCTAGAGGAAGCCCAGTACCGCTTGTGCATTTCATCGGAACTTCCACCTTGTCTTTTACATATTTCATATCTCTTCTCTTCTTTCTTCCTCCTCTTTGCCCCTCATAACATCAAATAATATACCTACTGGAATTTGACTCTCTCCAGGCGCCAAAGCATTTTTTTCGACTTCGTGGTCTTTGTCGACTAAGGTTTCGGCACCATCTGGATTGATTGGTTCTTCATGATCTCTTTCTTCAAGTACATCTTCTAAATTTAAATCCTGAATTAAATTATTTACATCTTCAGGATCAACTACAAATTCTTGATTAACAGGTCTATTATACAACCAAGCCTCATTTATAATAATACCTTCCGCAACATATAAAGGCAAATTGATTAAATATCTGCAACCTTCATATACTGCGTGAGGCCTAATTGTTTCCAACATATAATGTCTGTCAAACGATAGCTTTCTTTTTAATTTGACTAGTATCGTTAAACTTTCATTAAATTGACGTGGTGAAACTGAAATTGTTGAATCAATTGTTGAAGGTACATTAACTACATTTCCTTCTAAATCACATTGTCTTTCACATCCTAAACTTCAAATATGCATGAATGGTATTCTAGATGCACATAATCTTTCTTCTAAAGTAGTTAAATTTTGCAGACAATTAGGTATAACAGGAAAGTCTAAAACTATTTGACAAATATATTTTTGGAATTTTTCCACACAAGATATTTCTACTACATGTTATGCAAAAATTATATTATCATTATAACATAAATTTAAATAAAAAACTTTTTCTATAAAATCATTACTAAATCCTGTAGATAAAATTTTACTTTTAGATAATTTTCTAATAGAATTTTCAAACCATAAACCTCCACACGAACAACAAATTTCTGTTCGGTCTAGGACAACTCGCCCCGGCCACCTCGCAAAGGCCACCTCGCCACGGCCACCTCGCCCCCAAAAAAATTTGATTACGGTGGGTAGCTACTTTTACCTATTGTAAATTGTTTATCATGCAAACAAGTTTTGTTAAATGTATATTTTGCATCACAAAATAGATGATATTTTCAAATTTTGTATCAGCGGTTCTCAAAATATAGGGCAAAATGTATATTTTTAAAATGGAACCATACATTTTTTATTATCGTTCTCAAAAAAATTGTTTTTTTTTTCAATATTGTAAGTTGTTTATGTGCATTTTTGTTTAAATAAACGAGTTATTTATTGTCTAATAAAAAAAATGTGCATTGTTTTTAATTTTCAAGTAAGTAATAACAATAGATTAATTTCTTTTAAGAACTAATCTTGTTTATGTGTTGATTTGTGAAATAATTGTGGCTAACAACCTTACAAAATAATGAAGATTGTAACAAGAAGTTTTTATTGAAATTTATCAATATACAGTTTCTTGAAGTTTACAATACACATAGATATATATATATATATATATATATATATATATATATATATATATATAAAATAGTTTGTAAAAGTTTATTTAAAATAGTTTATATGAACTCGGGGCACTACACTCACGTAATCACTACACTCGACTTGCAGCACGTGTATCGCGAAAACTAGACGGGAGTGTAGTTCAAACCCTTTGAACGTACACTACACTGTACTCGACTCACAGCACTGTATCGCAGAACCTTGGCGGGGTGTAGTTCAAACCTTTTGAACGTACACGACGCTAAACTCGGTATTGTCGCGACTCCTTAGGTCTCAGTCCAACTAGTCAAGCAGTCCAAACCCTTTGAACGTTACAAGAGCTAGTTGGTTGAGAGCGTAAGGAACTCTGTCTTTCGATGGCCAGGGCCAGCCCTTATAAGGGGCTCACAGTGGGTAGCTTGGGTGGGAGATGGCCTCGTGGTGGGGGTGTAGTTGCTGTCCGATGGGGTGAGTAATGCTAGCGGGGGTGGGTAGCGCTAGTGGCGCTAACGGAGAGGGTAGTACGGCGCGCGGTCTAACTAAGGGTTGCGCGACGGACCAGAGCTGCGCTACACTCCCCCTCAGAACCCTAAGATTGTCCCGATGTGGGTTCTGGATCGTTGTTGTTGGTCTTCCTAGGTCGTCCTCGCTGACGGATGAGTTGTACCGTCTCTGGATGAGGGTTTTTCCTGGGTCGTCCTCGCTGACGGATGGGTCGCACTGGCTCGGATTGTTGTTCTTCGCGCTGATGGGCTGGTGCAAGAGCGGATACGTGGTATACTCCGAGTGGTGTGGTGGGGTTGCCGATGGCAGCAATCTCATAGCTGTTGACCCCTTTCCGGCATAGGATGGTATAGGGTCCATCTCTTTTGGGGGCGAACTTGGAAGTTTGACCTTTCTTGGCGTCGCTTATTGGGTGTGTAGTTACCCAAACCTGATCTCCAGGGCTATATTCCTGACTTGGCTGAAATCGGCGGTCGGCGGCTGCCTTGTGTTCATCTTGCGTTTTCTCGTTGATCTCTCTAGCCATGGCAAGGATGTCTGCCAACCGTTGTAATTGGGGTGTTGCTTCGGCCAAAAAGGTGTCAGACTCCAATATCTGACGTACGTCGTAGGCAACTTCGGCTGGGGCTCGTAACTCTCTCCCGAACATTAGGTAAGCTGCCGTGTATCCGGTTGCTTGACAGCGTGTGCTATTCATGGCGAAACGGATACCTGGTAATTTCTCGGGCCAATCCTGATGGTTTCTGCCCAAAGCTATGGCCAGTTGGGTCTTCAGGTCCCGATTCTTACGTTCCACCGGGTTCGCTTGAGGATGGTATACCGGAGTGCAAGTATGTTGGATGTCCAGCGCGTATGTGATTTGTTGCATAACCGCGCCGACAAATTGGCTTCCGTTGTCGCTATGTATGCGCCGAGGCAGGCCGTAGCGTAGAAACACTTCGTTTACAAGTGTCCAGGCGCAAGCCGCAGCGGTAGCTTTGACGAGTGCAAAGAGCTCAACCCAGCGGGTGCAGGTATCTTCGACGATAAAAATCCATGTTTCTCCCTTGGTTCCTTTCGGTAATGGGCCGAACAGGTCCATGGAGAGAACCTCAAAACGTCGTTGGAGCACCGGTGTTTGGACTAACCCGATAGGCTTCGAGTTAGCGGCCTTGTACCTTTGGCAGGCCTCACAGGATTTGATGTATTCGGCTATGGCTCTCCGCAGTCCAGGCCAGAAGAATTTTCGGGTAATCTTGTAGATGGTGCGTTCAATGCCGTAATGCCCTGCCGTGGGGTCATCATGGTAAGCCTTAAGGATTTTTGGCCTCAGTTTGTGAGGTACCAGTAATTGTGGGTCCTCGTTGTCGTCGTCTTGGGTGTAGCGATACAACAGGCCTCGTGTCATCATGTACCCACGGGAGGTCCACTGGAATGTATCTTCAGCTTTTTCCTCTTCTAGACACATCATGATTTTCTTTAGGTCGGGATCTTCCAATTGTTCCTCCCTGAGTATAGCGGGTTTAATTGCTGGTAGATCAACGGTGACCAGACATACCGAACACTCTTCCGTATGCGGGTCTGGGCAAGGCGGTCTAGAGAGCGAGTCCGCTAGCGTATTCGCCTTTCCTGGAGTGTAGTGGACGACCAAATTGTAAGGTTGGAGTTGCAATGCCCATCGAGCGAGGCGGCCACTGGGTGCCTTCAGAGGATTCTTCCAAATATCCTCTGAATTTCCGTACAGCCCAAACAACCGCAAGGGCTTCCCGCTCGGTTGTCGAGTAGTTCCTTTCTGCCGGACTCAGTAATCGGCTGGCATATTCGACTGGGCGTTCATCTGTGCCCTCCCCCTGGAGTAGTGCAGCACCAAGAGCGTAAGCACTGGCGTCCGTGCGTAGAGTGTAGGGTTTGTCGTATTCGGCTTGTCGTAGGATTGGGGCAGTGGTTAGAGCCTGCTTGAGGTCGTCGAAAGCTTCCTGTTCGATTTGCCCCCAATTCCATGGTGCATCCTTTCTTGTAAGTTGGCTTAGCGGGCGAGCAACTTTGGAAAAGTTACTAATGAAGCGCCTGTACCAACTGCAGGTTTGTAGAAACGACTGAACCTGGCGTAGATTTTTTTGGCGCTGGCTGGTTTCGAATGACGGCCGTCTTGTTTGGATCGGTTTGGATTCCTTCGGGTGTGAGAATGTGCCCTAGGAATTTTACTTTGGAGCAGCCGAAACAGCATTTTCGCCTTTGCATTCTCAACTGAAATTCTCTCATTCTCTGGAAGATCTTCCTCAAGTCAGCGAGATGTTGCTCAAACGTGGCGGACAGCAGGATCAAGTCATCCAGGTAAGCCAGTAGCCTAACTTCCAGTCCTAGTCGAAAGCGGTCGATGAGGCGCTGAAACGTGGCTGGAGCGTTGCGCAAGCCGAATGGGAGTCTGAGAAATCTATACACGCCTTGAGCGGTAATGAAACCTGTTTTGTCGACGTCGTCGGGATGGATGCGTATTTGATGATACCCGGCCTGAAGATCCATGGTGCTCATATACGTGGTTTGACCGGTGGGCATGGGGTATGTGTCTGGTGTCGTGACAGCGTTGAGTTGCCGATAATCGATACACATGCGAGTTCCTCCCCCTGGCTTTGGCACGAGTACAACGGGTGCGGCCCAGGCACTTTCGCATTCCTCAATTATCCCGGTTTTCAAGAGGGTGTCTATCTCGTTGTTTAGTAGCTTCTGGCGGTTGGGTGTCTGTCGGTAGGGGGCTGTGGCAATTGGAGTATGCGACCCTGTCTCGATACGGTGAACAGCATGGGGCGTTGGTGGCCCATGTGATTCAAAGCGATCTTGAAATTCATTCAGTAGTTGTGCCAGCTGTTTTCTCTGCTGATCGTCCAAAGTCTGGGCCTCGTCGTTTAGACGTAAGTCCAGAGGTTCCGTGTTCATGGCTGCTATGTGGGTGCTGGTGAACAAAGAATTTTCTTCGTCCGTTAGACTGCGTTCCCAATCCATGTCAACCGCCATCTTGGCGTCGAGCCACATGTAAGTTGAGCGGGATTCACACGGCTGGGCAATCGGTGGTTTGTCTGGAAGATCGACTAGGTCGTAACTGGGACCGTATCCTGCTGCGAGGTTGGAGTCGTGGTCCATCTTCATGGTAACTTCTGGCGAAACCCATGGAGATACCGGTTTAGGCATCTTAGCTGCGAGCAGTGCTGCTTCGACCTCAGCGTCCGAGGGGCTCGTGTGGAGGTCTCCTTTTTCTACAGCGAATCCGTGCGCCTTATGCCGGTTGTCACCGTAATACCACCAGCAGTTGTACATATTTTATTATTTATTGTAATCAAGTAATCTTTGATAGATTTTAATTTGTCAACGATTAAAACAAATGATAATAAAATGCATTATTTTTCACAAAGTGCAAATGCAACAAAATTAAATCATGATGAATGAATATGGTGCAAGTTGCTCGAAAGATTTTAATTCGTCAACGATTATAACAAATAATAATAAAATGCATTATTTTTCACCAAGTGCTAATGTAACAAAATTAAATCATGATGAATATGGTGCGGGTTGCTCGAAAGATTTGAATACGTCAACGATTGATGCTGATCTTGCAGATTCTGACGAAAGTGATGATATGTTTGATCCTGAAAAGATACTCGTTGGTCAAGAAAATAATAAAAAACGTAAACTTAAACGCAAACGTAAACATAAGCATAAACGTAAACGCAAACGTACAGGACTGGAAAATTCTGATGAAAGTGATGATATGTCTGATCCTGAAAAGACACTTGTTGGTCAAGAAAATAATGAAAAACGTAAACTTAAACGCAAACGTAAACATAAGCATAAACGTAAACGCAAACGTACAGGACTGGAAAATTCTGATGAAAGTGATGATATGTCTGATCCTGAAAAGACACTCGTTGGTGAAAATAATGAAAAACGTAAATTTAAACGTAAACGTAAACATAAACGCAAACGTAAACATAAACGTGAACGTAAACGTAAGCGTAAACGTAAACAAGATGCGGATGATTCCGCAAAAAATAAAAAATTTAAAGCTTGCAACGAATTACCACAGGTATCAAGCAAAACGAAGGAAAGTCCAGTTTCAAATTTAGAAACCGATTCCGATTCAGAATTTGATTTTGAGCATATCCTCTTTGGTAGTGATGATGATTCATCATCAGATGTCAAAGAGTTAAGAACAAACATGGATAATTTTCTAGCAGTGCGAAAACAATGGCGCACGTTATCAGTGCCACATCCGCATGTTGATCAAGCACCAGTCCTCCGGATATGATAAAATCGATTCCAAGTAGCGTCTTAGCGTGAGGAGCATCCGGTACCGTCATAAATGTTGTGGTGATGCTCCTGCCTTCAAGCGTTACTGGGACCGAGACCAGCTTCACCGATTGTTGCCTGGTTTTCCCATCTGCCAGCGTAATTAGCCTAGTTTCAGTTCGTACTGGAGTTCCCTTTTCCTTGATGGCCAAAAAAAGTTCTGGACTAGCCAGGCTAGTACGTGCACCTGTGTCCAAGTAGGCCGCCTCCTGTTTCCCGCAGACTTGAATGTTCAGTACGGGGCGCGCTGGAATACGAGCGTCTATGAAATACATCGGTGTGGCACTGGTGGTGGCTTTGCTTTGACATGTCGGGCAGTTTCGTTTAAACACCCCCGGTTTGCCACAACCGTAGCACGCGATGTCGTTCTTCTTTTCGCTGCTTTCATCTTTTGCCTTTTTCCGACATTCTTCCGCCGTGTGACCTAATTTCTTACAGTAACCGCATCGGGCTCGCGTTTTTTCTTGAGTTACGGGCTTGGAGTCGTTGTAGTCTTTCTTCGCCTGTCTGGACTCTTCTCTGCTTGCCTCGATCGGCCTTGCTGCTTTGATTAGGTCTTTAAAAGTTCTTACTGCATCCCTCGCAATCCTGTCACGGATAGACTTGTGTAGTAGCCCGTACACGAAATCTAGCTGGCGAGCTTCCGTGTCCAGCGGGCTTACTCTGGATAAGAGAGCACGCTTCTCGGTGATGAAAGCTCCAGTTGGTGTATTTATGTTTTGAACGGTTCTAAACACCTCCATGTAAATTTCATGTGCCGGTGGAGTGGGTGAAAACTCTTCGCGGATCATGGTCTTTGCTTCCTCCCATGTGGTTGCTTCGTTTTTCACGCCCAGCCACCAAGTATTGGCGTTGCCGATGAGCAACATCTGCAAACCTTTGACGGCATTTGCGTCGGAGATGCCCTCATCAGATTTATAGCAGTCCGCGCTGGTAAGGAAGTCCTCTACTGCCTCGTAGCTCCGAGTCCCGTCAAAGCGAGCGCTGCACTGCGTGAAATGTTTTGGTGTTGGTGCTGTTTGAAGCCGTTGCAGAAGCTGTTCTAATAGTTCTGCTGGGATAGCCATGGCGCGAGTTTGACTGCGTGTTCGCGGTATGATGCAGAGTGATAAGACAGTCTCTGAGTGTTTTTAGTTCGGCCTCTAGTTTGGGCGCCAATGTAACAAGAAGTTTTTATTGAAATTTATCAATATACAGTTTCTTGAAGTTTACAATACACATAGATATATATATATTATGACGTTTTTCTGAGTATTATTTTATTTATTATTTATTTTATTTTTGGCTCCTACCTGAATCCGCCATACGGCTCCGGCTACAGTTGGTTTGGTAGGCAATAGGGGTGGGTTTCAGAGGCGCCACTGAGATATAAAAAATTTACAAGTATCGCAGAAACTCGAAGGCCAAAGGTTTGGACAATTACACAAGGAAACACAAATTTATTGGATAATGGTTTCAGTTTTGTTTATGGAATTATTTATTATGTATTTATTTATTTTTTTTTTTTTTGAAATGAAACTCAATTTGATGCAGCAGAATTTAATTTAAATAAATTTTATTTAGTTGAGTAATGTTTCTCACAGAGTTTTAAATTATTATATTGACTACAAATTGTTTAATTGATTTTTTGGGGCAACAAAAATATGATTGATAGATCTTACGCTTGTGAAAGTTACCGAGCAAGGTCCTAGCTAAGTCCTCTTCTTGTTGGAGTAGAAGGCTGAAGGCATCCAGCCAGGACTGTGAGTTGGTACAGCTCGTGGACGACAAAGATAAGCTCAAGTGGACGACAAATATAAGCTCAAGTGGTCGGGCTGATTTTCGTGACACGAGCGATTTAAATCCTCAGTGATCCAGTCAACTAATATTTGGAACTGGAAGATTTTCCTGAGCCGTGTTTCAGATAGATCGATTTTTATTAGCGTACTTTGTCTTAACGGACTGAGGCTGGTTCCACTTGGAGACGACGACCAAACGACACAGCCCTAAACTGAATCCTCCAGCAACAACTACACCAACCCTGAAAAATCATATACAAACAACAGTATCCTTGCTACGACTGACAAAATTTTACACAAGATATAAATTAAGTTGCCCAATAAAATCACTGCTCGTGAGCTTACAATGTTTTCTAACTTGAACAGAATAATAATGTAACTAAGCGAGAATGTCATACACAAACTAGTTAAAATATTTAGCAAAAATCTTAGTACAATTCAAATACAAAAAAATTACAATAATTGAAACAATAGTAAATCGCAAATAAAACAAATTGAGCGGAATAATTAATACAATTTAAATACCAAAAGGTTAATAATTTCATCAATATCAAACAATAAATAATTACCAAATATAATTTAACATTAGGGCAGATATCAAATAAATACAAAAATCGTTACTAAAAACCAATGCTACTTACATTTGCTCTTATTGTGTGAAAATGCTACTACGGAATGCTCCAACTCGAACTTCGCAGAATCTTATTAATTTTTTTAGATTGAAGCCAACAGCAAAAAATCGACAACAAGAAAGCTGGCTTCAACAATCTAAATACTCGAACATCAACTACAATAAATACAAATTAATAAGAAATGACGAGATCTCAGCTAATGCTGCGCCAATAGCGAAGTTCGAAAAACTAGAATCTTTCACACAAAAAGGAATGATGTCACACACAACACAGAATTCTCAAACAACAAAAAAATTATACAAAAAAATAGGAATTTTAACAGGAAGCAAAGACGGAAGGAAAAAGACTCGAGTCACAAAAATAGGATCACAAACACTACATGATTATGGCCCGGACTCCGGCTGTGCTAAAAACGATAGCAGAAAAAGCACGTTTTTTCATCATCAAAATTAACATACACAAAATTACGAAATTAACTCAAATAAAACGAAAATATTAATCTCGATCACTAACACGAACATTATTAAATCATATTTTATCAATAAAAACCGAAATTAATAACGGATGATGAAAATAAAACAAGATATTAAATTCCAACTTACATATCCGATGTCAACACAGCCACAGCCCGTACCACAATGACCTGTTCATGCATAGTTTCCGGCAAGCTAGCGAACGCTCTCGGCCTGACGTCACAGCCAAAAAAGTTGTTTTGCGCGTAATTTAAACTTGCAATTATTTAACCAAAAATTTGGCAATTGTAACAATAAAAAATTGTTACACTCCCCTTTTTCCTCATAAAAACAAAAAATTCGTAAGCGTCGTAGTACAACATATCGTCACCGTACGATACATAGAGTCTTTCATCTTGAATTACACGTACGGAAACAATCAACAAACTAACCGAAGAATCAAAATAAAATTCGTACGCGTTCCAATACAACTATCGTCGCACGCGAGACATGGCACATAGCCCTGAGATTTACACGCGCTTGCAACAATCAAAAAAAACTAACCGAAGAATCAACAACTATCGTCGCCCGCGAGACATGGCACATAGCCCCGAGATTTATACGCGGTACAACAATCAAAAAAAATACGAAGAGTGGCTCTCAAAAAGCCCGAATACTAGAACGCCGGTACGAAGAGAACGATAATTTTCGCCATCACTGCAACAACAAGCCGAGGGCTACTACGCAGAGCGAAAACTCGTTCAAACAATACGCGAAGAACACGCTAACTCTCACCAAAAAATAAACCGAACCGTGAGAGAGCGCTAAACGAAAATACGGTAATTTTCGCCAACAAAATTAACTTACGACGAGAGAGGAACGAGAGAGATTTTGCACAAAACGGTTACTCGCGCTACTATGACAAAAAAATACAACACGAGAGAACTAAACGATAAATGCAATAATTCACGCCCGAATAATATCAATACGATAATAGAGAGTTGCGAGAACGGAAACAAAGAGCGATAGCAAGAGAGGGTGAGAGGAGTGATGAGAAAAATGATGAGAGGAATGCTGAGAGTGAAAGAGAGTCAGTTAAGTTCAAAAATTAAAATCTCTAAATTCTCTTGACAAAATTATACTGAATATGACGCACGCGATAGCTTTAAAATTATAACGAATGAAAAGCGTCGCTAAACCGTCAGAGGGAGGTTGGATAAAGCAAAAGTGTGTATCATACCCAAAAGATCATGCAACTTAGATTTACAGCACCGTGCATCCAATTCAGCAGGCAAACATAAAGCGGTTTGAACAAGCGAGGCACCCTCCAACTCCAACTGCAATAACCCCGTCAAGACTGTCCTCAAATCTGCGATCGTACCAGTGTTATCAGCATTCCGGATAGACAATTCATATATAATTTCCTCATCGGAAAGATGCTCAAGACAGAACGGTAAATTGGCCATAATAACAGAAAAATATAATATTAATACAAGAAAATATACGGTGTGTAGCAATGGTTTTACAACAGAATATAACAATAATTTTCTTATACACTAAAATCGAATAATAAATAACAACTATACTGAATAATTAGTAGCACTGATTTTTATAAGCAATACAACTCAAAACAAAACCATTAACCAATCTAAGGAAGGAATGATAGGATTTTTACCACACCTAATGAATAATTGTATGTCACGATTAAGTATAACCAAAATAAAATATCAAATATCAATTACAAAAGACGCTAATCAAAAAATCAACAAAAGCTCCAAGTTGGGAGGCGCCAAAATATGTATGACGTTTTTCTGAGTATTATTTTATTTATTATTTATTTTATTTTTGGCTCCTACCTGAATCCGCCATACGGCTCCGGCTACAGTTGGTTTGGTAGGCAATAGGGGTGGGTTTCAGAGGCGCCACTGAGATATAAAAAATTTACAAGTATCGCAGAAACTCGAAGGCCAAAGGTTTGGACAATTACACAAGGAAACACAAATTTATTGGATAATGGTTTCAGTTTTGTTTATGGAATTATTTATTATGTATTTATTTATTTTTTTTTTTTTTGAAATGAAACTCAATTTGATGCAGCAGAATTTAATTTAAATAAATTTTATTTAGTTGAGTAATGTTTCTCACAGAGTTTTAAATTATTATATTGACTACAAATTGTTTAATTGATTTTTTGGGGCAACAAAAATATGATTGATAGATCTTACGCTTGTGAAAGTTACCGAGCAAGGTCCTAGCTAAGTCCTCTTCTTGTTGGAGTAGAAGGCTGAAGGCATCCAGCCAGGACTGTGAGTTGGTACAGCTCGTGGACGACAAAGATAAGCTCAAGTGGACGACAAATATAAGCTCAAGTGGTCGGGCTGATTTTCGTGACACGAGCGATTTAAATCCTCAGTGATCCAGTCAACTAATATTTGGAACTGGAAGATTTTCCTGAGCCGTGTTTCAGATAGATCGATTTTTATTAGCGTACTTTGTCTTAACGGACTGAGGCTGGTTCCTCTTGGAGACGACGACCAAACGACACAGCCCTAAACTGAATCCTCCAGCAACAACTACACCAACCCTGAAAAATCATATACAAACAACAGTATCCTTGCTACGACTGACAAAATTTTACACAAGATATAAATTAAGTTGCCCAATAAAATCACTGCTCGTGAGCTTACAATGTTTTCTAACTTGAACAGAATAATAATGTAACTAAGCGAGAATGTCATACACAAACTAGTTAAAATATTTAGCAAAAATCTTAGTACAATTCAAATACAAAAAAATTACAATAATTGAAACAATAGTAAATCGCAAATAAAACAAATTGAGCGGAATAATTAATACAATTTAAATACCAAAAGGTTAATAATTTCATCAATATCAAACAATAAATAATTACCAAATATAATTTAACATTAGGGCAGATATCAAATAAATACAAAAATCGTTACTAAAAACCAATGCTACTTACATTTGCTCTTATTGTGTGAAAATGCTACTACGGAATGCTCCAACTCGAACTTCGCAGAATCTTATTAATTTTTTTAGATTGAAGCCAACAGCAAAAAATCGACAACAAGAAAGCTGGCTTCAACAATCTAAATACTCGAACATCAACTACAATAAATACAAATTAATAAGAAATGACGAGATCTCAGCTAATGCTGCGCCAATAGCGAAGTTCGAAAAACTAGAATCTTTCACACAAAAAGGAATGATGTCACACACAACACAGAATTCTCAAACAACAAAAAAATTATACAAAAAAATAGGAATTTTAACAGGAAGCAAAGACGGAAGGAAAAAGACTCGAGTCACAAAAATAGGATCACAAACACTACATGATTATGGCCCGGACTCCGGCTGTGCTAAAAACGATAGCAGAAAAAGCACGTTTTTTCATCATCAAAATTAACATACTCAAAATTACGAAATTAACTCAAATAAAACGAAAATATTAATCTCGATCACTAACACGAACATTATTAAATCATATTTTATCAATAAAAACCGAAATTAATAACGGATGATGAAAATAAAACAAGATATTAAATTCCAACTTACATATCCGATGTCAACACAGCCACAGCCCGTACCACAATGACCTGTTCATGCATAGTTTCCGGCAAGCTAGCGAACGCTCTCGGCCTGACGTCACAGCCAAAAAAGTTGTTTTGCGCGTAATTTAAACTTGCAATTATTTAACCAAAAATTTGGCAATTGTAACAATAAAAAATTGTTACAATATATATATATATATATATATATATATATATATATATATATATATATTATGACGTTTTTCTGAGTATTATTTTTTTTTATTTATTTACTATTTATTTTGGATCCTACCTGAATCCGCCATACAGCTCCGGCTACAGTTGGTTTGGTAGGCACTAGGGGTGGGTTTCAGAGGCGCCACTGAGATATAAAAAACTTACAAGTATCTCAGAAACTCGAAGGCCAAAGGTTTGGACAGACACAAGGAAACGTAAATTTATTGGATAATGGTTTCAGTTTTGTTTATGGAATTATTTGTTATGTATTTATTATTTTTTTTTTTTTTTTTATATAGAAATGAAACTCAATTTGATGCAGCAGAATTGAATTTAAATAAATTTTATTTAGTTCAGTAATTTTCTCACAGAGGTTTTTTAAATTATTATATTGACTACAAATTGTTTAATTGATTTTTGGGCAACAAAAATATGATTGATAGATCTTACGCTTATGGAAGTTACCGAGCAAGGTCCTAGCTAAGTCCTCTTCTTGTTGGAGTAGAAGGCTGAAGGCTTCCAGCCAGGACTGTGAGTTGGTACAGCTCGTGGACGACAAATATACGCTCAAGTGGTAAGGCTGATTTTTCGTAAAACGAGCGATTTAAATCCTCAGTGATCTAGTCACCTAATATTGGAACCGGAACGATTTTCCTGAGCCGTGTTTCGGATAGATCGATTTTTATCAGCGTACTTTGGCTTAACTGACTGAGGCTGGTTCCACCTGGAGACGACGACCAAACGACACAGCCCTAAACTGAATCCTCCAGCTACAACTACCACCAACCCTGAAAAATCATATACAAACAACAGTATCCTTGCTACGACTGACAAAATTTTACACAAGATATAAATTAAGTTGCCCAATAAAATCACTGCTCATGAGCTTACAATGTTTTCTAAATTGAAAAAGTTATATTTCAAATTTTTTTAAAATATAATTTTTTTCAAAATTTGCTCCAAAAATCTGAAAAAAATCAGTAAAATAGAGAAAAAAATTAGCTACATAATAGCTAAGTAACTTTTTTTCTCTAATTCATACTGATTCAGCAGGAAAAAATTTTGAAAATTCTCAAAAACATTTAAAAAAAAATTCTAGCGCCTAAACGGCACATGCTAGCAAATTAAAACTAAAACCAAATTATAAAACTTTTTATACCCTATCGAAAAGTATTCTAAGTATTTCTCCGAATTTTACTTCAAAAAGTAGTATTCTGCATATTATCGAAATCCCATGTTATTGCCCTATATCAACCAAGCGAACGAACATCCTGTGTATATATATATATATATATATATATATATATATATATATATATATATATATATACATATGTTATTTTACAATAGTGTAAAAAAATTTTTTTAACGGTGATAAACAAACAACTAAAGTTTCGTGTGATTATTTATTTTATGAAAATATATATCAATCAATGATTTAATTTTATCATTAACAAGAATTTAATAAATCCAAATTAAAATCAAAATTTAAAATCATATTCCAATGAGTAATATTTTAGGAATTAATATCAAGACGCAAATGGAAAAAATAGGAGATATAGCAAAGAAATAATCGAAAAATTTAATATGGAAAGTACAGAAACAATTTCCACTTTTACAGAATCAAATTCAAAAGTGACAAATGGTCCTGAATAATGAGTATGCAAAACGATAATAAATATAAATCTGTTGAAAAAGACAAACAATCAAACGTTCAAATTCTCCCGCAATTTTAATAAACATAATATTGTCAAGTGTGCTTTAGTTATTTTGTTATTATTATATGTGTCGTTGTTTTTTGTAAAGCTGCCATACGTTGAAAATGTTTTTGAACACTGAATACATTTCATACATACATATGTATGAGTTGTTTGTTTTATTTACTTGGCGTGGTCTTGCTTATACGCTAAATTCTGCACATAATCACAGGTTATGTGCCCAGTTTAATATTTTATCAATCTGGTGTTGTTAAAAGTCCAAAGAAAAAGTGAAGCTATGGCTGAGGAAACACGTTACAAGATTCCTCTTTTTGACGGGTTAAATTATGATAATTGGAAATTTCGTGTTGAGACATATCTCGACGAGCTTGATTTATTGGATCTCATCGAAACGCCTTTTGACGAGCTTCTGGAAAAAGTGAGTGCACAGGAGCTGTCGACCGTGCGGAAGCGTGATAAGAAATGTAAGTCTGCAATTATTCAGCCAATAGCAGATAATCAACTAGAATATATTTAAGACTGTACAACGTCATTTGATATTTTGAAAACACTTAGAGATACTTTTGCTAGGAAAGGAATAGCGAGCCAATTGCTTATCAGAAAAAAATTATTAACAATGAAATTCAATCCAAGTGGTACCCTTGAAGCCCATTTTTTGATTTTCGACAAGTTAGTTCGGGATCTCAAGTCTACAGGAGCTACACGGAAAACAATGTTGTCTGTCATCTTCTTCTCACGATGGGACGTGTAATAATTGTCGGTCGTTACACAATATCCCATATCTAGTAGAGAATCTGCTAACGACAATACGATCTGTGAAGTCATAGGCATGTCTTTATATTTTTGGGATATTATAGTTCCTTTTCCAGTATAAATAATAAACGAATACAAATACCCTGTTTTAGATTCGCAGAGCATGTAGATTTTTATCCCAAAACGAGATCGTTTTAGAGGGATGTACTGGATCCAACCCAACCGTCCTTTGCACAATAACAAACTTTCATCTACACTTATGTCTCGTTCAGATATATAAAATGTACTAAATTTTCTATTTAGAGCTTCATAAATAGGCCAAATTTTGTTTAGTTTAGGATTCGGATGAGTATGAGAGTCATATGATTTATTGTCAGAAAAATGTAAATTTTTTTTTTTGTATAAATATCGACGTAAAGACATTAGTTTTGGAAATATTGGAGTAGCAAAAATGTCTTTAGTTGTCCAGTACATTCTTTCTTCTGGCTTTTTTAGTATTCCTTGAATTATATTTATACATAAAAATATTTGCATTTCCTCTGTTTTTCTAGGCAATAAAACATCAGACGATCTTTGTGGTTGTTCTGCATAGCGATTAGATTCGGTGACCAATAAGTTTATCAATTCATTATCAAAAAATAATTGGAAATAATCCAAGACTGCAAAATTATCTGCATTGAATGTACAACCTGGGACACCAATAAACTGGAAACGTGGTGGTGCTGAATCCAAGATATTTGTATTTATTTGTTGCCAGATATCATTTGATTGGTCATCATCCTCGCTTTCCTCCGAATCCGATTCTACATCGCTATCGTCACTTCCGCTTTCTGATAAATTGGCATACTCAAATTCAGAATCTTCTTGGTCAGACATTTGGCTGAACAAATTTTTCTAAATAAATTTCTAAATATTCAACCATAAAAAAAAATCTTACCTGAGATAAAATATATTATATTGTTATACTAGCGTAAAACTTATTCTAGCAAAATGTCTTGGATTTTCAAATATCACTGCATATACTACACGTCCGCACATGAAAAAGTTAACTTTTAGAATGATAATGTGAGTCATAAATATCTGGCTCTAGTCTTAGCATAAGCAAACGCAAATTCCGAGAATGGCAATAAACTACCATCCAACGTGACAGATACGGACCTAAAATATTTGGAAAATTATATTTCTATATTAACTGTGACCCATACGGAGCTGTAATATTTTGAGACATATAAAATTACAGTGACCGTGACGTTCACGGAGCTGCACAATTCTGCCGGTAAACGTTGCTCGTGTATGTCACAGAGGTGTGCATTAAGCGGTTAAAAATATAACATAAACAGTATAATAATATACGAAAATAACGTAGTGAACTATTTATAATAATGGATTGCTTACATATTAAAAATGACATAAACAGTATAATAATATATAATATACGAAAATAACGTAAAATATAAATAACATAAACAGTGTATATTATTTTAGTTTACAATTTATCAATTAATTTCTGCATTACATTTTCGAATATTTCAACAGTGTTCCTTTGGGCTGATAAAATTTCCTCATGTCTTTTTTGTTTCATTTGTTCTCTTTTCGTTTCCTTCTGTTCTAACCATTGTATCATTGAAGGTATATTTTTTGAATTTTTTTGTTTGTTACTGAAAATATCATCCTCTTCCAATTTTCTTTTTTTAGAGAGGTTAGGTTCAGCTTGAAGTAATTCTTGATTAAGATTTAACTCCGATCCTCTACTAGAGGACGCTACTGCAACAGGAATTATGTTCGGCTTCTTGCTATATATATCATCCATTTCATTAAAATATTTAAAAGAAAATGGTTCTGCACCACTATTTTTTGGTCCCACATTATCTTTTTCTTTTACGTATAATTTACTTAAATGCTTCCATTAATTTATTACTTGAACACGACTAAAATTATGTCCATTATCGTTTAAAGATTTGCAAATGTCTTGCCACACATTATCGTTTTTTATTTTTGAATTTTGAAATTGTTTTTCATTTATTTTATATAAATGAATCAGTAATCTAGTAGCATTATCAGACCATAATTTTATATGGTCCGATCCGGTGTGAAATTTTTCAGGGTTTTTTATATTGAATGCTTCAATTACTTCATCGTTTAAAGGAATTTGGAGAAGTTCTTTAGTTTCTAAAAATATAAATATATTTAGTCTAATTCATATTTCATAACCTATACGTTAAAATACCTTTATTTTGCAGTATAATTTCATTTTCATCTTTTAAAATATACAGTGTAGGAGGCTTGCAATAACTAATCGTACAAGTATCGATGTTACTAAATTCTTTATTTTAGTACTTTAAGTAATACATTTGCATGAATAAACTATTGTATAATAATCGGGAATTTACTTCTTGTCAACGTAAGGACCACTACGGGTGCCAAAGCAAAGACACAAAGACAAAACCTGATAATCTACTTGATCTCGATCGCTAGCTGAAGTAAGGACCAACTCAAGGGTGCCAAAGCAAAAGCTAGAGAGGAGAGCTTGTAGAACTCTGACTTGTGGTGGCTGGTCCATCCCTTATATGGCGGCAAATTGGGGTGGGGGTGGCTTGTCCTAGGGTAGTTTAGAGGGGGTACGCTCGAGTGGTGGTGGTGGTGGTTGGTCGCTGGTGTGGGTGCTCGATGGTGGCGCTACCGGACAGGGTATTACGGAGCGCGTTTGAACTAGGGGTGCGTTACATTCTCCCCCTCAAAACTCAATGGTCGCCTCGACTTGTGTTCTGCTGGAAGTTTCCTTGGTCTTCCTCTCTTTCGAATGGGGATCATCGGTTTGGGTGAAGTGTCCTCCGGACTGCAGGCTGGCGTGATAGCGGAAACATGGTACACCCCCAAAGGTGTGGCTGGATCGTCGGGGTTGGAAATTTCGTAACTGTTGGCTCCCTTCCTGGCCAAGATGATATAGGGTCCGTCACGCTTGGGTGCGAATTTAGATGTGTGGCCCTGTGAGGCGCGGCTAATAGGATGCGTAGTAATCCAGACTCGATCGCCTGGTTGGTACTCTTTGCTAGGTCGGAGTCGGCGGTCAGCTTGAGTTTTTCGCTGATCCTGGGATTTTTCATGGTTCTCGCGGGCTTGTGTCAGGGCACTAGCAAGTGTTCGTAATTGTGGTGTTGCCTCAGCTATGAAGGTGTCGGATTCTAATACTTGTCGAACATCATGAGCAATGTCGGCAGGTGCTCGTAGTTCACGACCAAATGTCAGATATGCGGCGGTGTATCCGGTAATCTGGCAGTGGGTGCTGTTCATGGCAAAACGGATAGCTGGTAACTTCTCAGGCCAGTCTCGGTGGTTTGGCCCGAGTGCGATGGCGAGCTGTGTCTTCATGTCGCGGTTTTTCCTTTCAACTGGGTTTGCCTGTGGATGGTACACCGGCGTGCACGTGTGTTTTATGTTGAGCGCGTACATCACCTGCTGCATTACGGCACTAATGAATTGCGTGCCATTGTCGCTGTGAATGCGTCGAGGTATGCCGTAGCGTAGAAATACCTCATTAACTAACGTCCAGGCGCAGTTGGCAGCTGTAGCTTGTTGAAGTGGGAATAGTTCAACCCAGCGGGAACAAGTGTCCTCAATGATATAGATCCATGTCTCGCCATTCGGTCCCTTTGGCAATGGTCCGAATAAATCGATGGCGATAACTTCAAAACGACGCTGGAGAACGGGTGTCTGCAAGAGTCCTGGAGGTTTGAGGTTGCTTGCCTTATATTTCTGACAGGACTCACAACGTTTTACATATTCGGTCACAGTTTTACGCAGTCCAGGCCAAAAGTATCGTCTTGTTATCTTGTTTACTGTGCGATCAACACCATAGTGTCCAGCAGTAGGGTCAACGTGGTACGCTTTTAGGATCAGATTCCGCTTGTCTTTGGGTACCAAAAGCTGGGGTTCTTCGTTATCATCGTCTGGAGTGTATCGGTACAAGAGGCCTTGCGTCATCATGTATCCTCGTCCTGTCCATTGGGCCATATTCTCTGGGGTCCCTTGCTCAAGACACACTATAATCTTTTTTAGGTCGGTGTCTTGTAGCTGTTCTTGACGCAATATCACAGGATTTTTTGATGGTAAATCTACCGTGATGAGGCACACTGGGCAATCGTTCGTGTGTGGTTTTTGACATGGTGGCCTTGAGAGTGAATCGGCCAGTAGATTGGCTTTACCAGGTGCATATCGAATGACCAAATGGTAGGGCTGAAGTTGCAGTGCCCAACGTGCTAGTCGGCCACTGGGTGCTTTTAAAGTCATCAGCCATTTGAGGGGTTGGTGATCAGTGATGATGAGTATCGAAGTTTCTTCAAAATAGCCGCGAAACTTTTGCACCGCCCATACTACCGCAAGAGCTTCTCGCTCGGTGGTCGAGTAATTACGTTCAGGTGCACTTAGTAGGCGACTAGCGTATTCGACTGGGCGTTCGTCAACTCCCTCCCCCTGGAGCAAAGCAGCACCTAAAGCATAGGCACTGGCGTCTGTGCGCAGCGTATATGGCTCATTGTAGTCAGCCTGGCGGAGTATTGGAGCCGTGGTAAGTGCTGTCTTGAGCGATTGGAAAGATTCTTGCTGAAGTTTTCCCCACTCCCAGGAGGCGTTTTTCTTGGTGAGTTGACTGAGTGGACTGGCAAGTTTTGAAAAATTTGGAATGAAACGCCGGTACCATCTACATGTCTGTAGGAAACTCTGCACATGCCTCACGTTTTTAGGTATTGGTAGTTCGCTGATAGCAGTTACTTTAGCTGGATCTGTGTGTATGCCATCCGGGGTGATGATATGCCCCAGGAACCGTACTTGTGAACATCCAAAGTGACACTTGCGCCTCTGCATCCTCAGCTTGAATTCGCGCATACGATTGAAGACCTTTTGCAAATCATTCATGTGTTGCTCAAAATCGGATGAGAGCAAAATTAGGTCGTCCAGGTACGCAAGCAGCCTAACCTCTAGACCTAATCGGAACCGATCTATTAGTCTCTGGAACGTGGCTGGCGCATTTCGTAATCCGAATGGTAATCGCAAATAGCGAAAAATCCCGAAAGACGTTATAAAACTTGTCTTGTCTATATCATCTGGGTGGACGCGGATTTGGTGGTATCCTGCTTGCAGGTCCATGGTGCTTATATAAGCAGTTTGTCCCGTTGAGTGTAGAAGGTCGTCAATACGTGGCAGCGGATAGACGTCGGCTTTTGTAATGGCGTTTAGCTGGCGGAAGTCAATGCACATCCGTGCGCCTCCCCCTCGTTTGGGGACAAGAACTACTGGGGCAGCCCACGCGCTTTCGCATTCTTCTATTATGTTGGCTTCTAGTAGCGCGTCTATCTCATCCCGTAGTATTTTATGCCGAACAGGTGTTTGTCGATAGGGGGCAGTGGAAATCGGCGCGTGATTTCCAGTATCGATCCGATGCATGGCATGTGGTGTGGGTGGTCCATGCGGGGCGAACAAATCGGCATTTTCTTTTAGTAACTGGTTCATTTTCTTTCTTTGTCCTTCATTCAAGACTTGTGCTTCATCTTCTTGCCGTAAGTGAATTTCTTGAACATCCATGGTGGCGAATGTTGACTCCGGAAATAGGGCGGCTTCCGCTGCGGTAAGGCCACGTTCCCATTCCATGTCAATGGCGAGCCGTGCATTATGCAATATGTAAGCGGTCCTGGAGTTCGGATTTACTGAAGTCCTAACGGGTTTTGAAGTACCCATTGGCATAAATACTGGACCATAACCGTCAGTTAGGCCTGATAGGTTGTCCATCTCCATTGATACTTCCGGATCTTGAATTGGTGATAGACAAGTCGGATGTTGCGCTTCCAATAACGCAGCCGTTAGTTCATCATCGGTTGGCGATGAGACCACAGGTGTGTGATCCGACTGTGGTTCCTTGAGAGCAAACTCATAAGCTTTGTTTCGATTTGACCCGAAATACCAGTTTTGATGCGCGAAGTCTAATACCATTCCAGCTGCATGTATGAAATCGATGCCAAGGAGAGTTTGTGCCTGAGGCATGTTCGGAATTACCATGAAAGTGGTTGAAATGGCTTTTCCTTTTAGCATTACGGGTACAATAGCTAGTTTGACCGTCTGCAGATGGCTTCTTCCGTCCGCTAAAGTTATTAATCGCTTTTCTGTTTTGAATTGCGTGCGATTTTGTTTCAGGAGTTCGTGAAGTTGTGGACTAGCTAGACTGGTTCGGGCTCCAGTATCTAAATAAGCCGTTCCGCAAATGCCATGTACGCAAATGTCTAAGGGTACAAACATAGTGGAGCTGCGAGCAACGCGAAAAGCCACGATACTAGCGACGGAGCACATAAATTTCACACCGCAACGATTGACCTGTGTACAATTTCGAGGGGCAGTGTGCAATTTATGTGCTCCGTCGCTAGTATCGTGGCTTTTCGCGTTGCACGAAGCTCCACTATGTTTGTACCCTTACGCAGGACGTACGGGAAGGCGCGCATCGATGTAGCAGAAACTGGTAGTGGGAGGTTTGCTGCGATTGTTACACGTCGTACAGTCGCGCTTGAAGACGCCTGGTGTACCGCAACCATAGCATTTAACTTCCGGTCTGATAGTCGGTGCTGGAGTAGTTTCGTCTTTTTCTTTTTTCCGGCACTCGTTGACTTCATGACCAAAATTCCGGCAGTAGGTACATTTTGTTCTCTGTTTTTGTCGTACCTTCGTTTCCTTGTTGGATGTGGAGTGGTTTCTTCGTGCTTCCTCCATGCTAGCTTCAACAGGTCGCGCTGCTTTAAGTAAAGCGGAGAAAGTCAAAACAGAGTCTCGTGGTATTCGGTCCCGTAGTCCCTTGTTCAGGAGACCATAGACGAAGTCCAGCTGCCGTGCTTCGGTGTCGGGTGGGTTTACTTGTGCCAGCAGAGCTCGTTTTTGAGCAACGAATGCTCCAATTGGAGTGTGGGAGTCTTGTGTGGATCCGAAAACTTCTCGATACACTTGGTATGCTGGTGGGGTGGGAGCAAATTCTTCTTTTATCATGGCTTTGGCTTCCTCCCAAGTACGTACTAGGCTTTTGACGCCTAGCCACCAGGTATTAGCGTCACCGTGTAGCAATATCTGTAGCCCCTTCACCGCATTCTCGTCGGTGATTCCCTCGCTAGTTTTATAGAAGTCGGCGCTAGTTAGGAAATCTTCTACGACATTGCGATCTCTAGTTCCCTCGAATCGGGCCGGGCACTGGGTAAAATGCTTGGCCGGTGTTGGTATTCGAATTCGCTCGATAAGGGCTTCCAATGCTTCCGCGGAAAGGGCCATGGCTCGGGTGTGGCTGCGTGTTCGCGGTATCGTGATAGTTGACCAAGAGCGACGATGTGTTTCACGACGTCAAAATTTTCGAGCGTCGGGACGTCAAAGTTTTTCAGCGTCGGGACGGGACACTTTTCGGGCGTCGCGACGTCAAAGTATTCGAGCGTCTGGACGAATTTCTTGTTGCGACGTCAAAATTTTCGAGCGTCGGGACGTCAAAGTTTTTCGAGCGTCGGGACGTCAAAGTTTCTTTTCGAGCGTCGGTACGGGTTTCGTAGTTCGGGCCTCGAGTTGGGCGTCACTCTAGGAGGCTTGCAATAACTAATCGTACAAGTATCGATTTTACTAAATTCTTTATTTTAGTACTTTAAGTAATACATTTGCATGAATAAACTATTGTATAATAATCGGGAATTTACTTCTTGTCAACGTAAGGACCACTACGGGTGCCAAAGCAAAGACACAAAGACAAAACCTGATAATCTACTTGATCTCGATCGCTAGCTGAAGTAAGGACCAACTCAAGGGTGCCAAAGCAAAAGCTAGAGAGGAGAGCTTGTAGAACTCTGACTTGTGGTAGCTGGTCCATCCCTTATATGGCGGCAAATTGGGGTGGGGGTGGCTTGTCCTAGGGTAGTTTAGAGGGGGTACGCTCGAGTGGTGGTGGTGGTGGTTGGTCGCTGGTGTGGGTGCTCGATGGTGGCGCTACCGGACAGGGTATTACGGAGCGCGTTTGAACTAGGGGTGCGTTACAACAGTAAATTAAAATCATTTACATTTATTTCCGTCATTAATGTGTCCATTTTTATAAGTTTTATTATGAAGTTATAACTAGTTCTTAGTACAATTATTATTCACTTCACTCATACAGTCATAACAAAAGTAGTTAGGTTAGAAATATAAAATTTGGCGCTGGAGTATTATCATACCCTGCTATTTTAAAAGGTACGAAGAGTATGCTCCTAGAGTTTACTTTCAGAATATTGGAACGAATTAGAGTTTACGCTGGAGTACTACTCAAAATATTTGGAACGAGTTAGAGTATACTCTGTACTCTAGAGTCTAGAGTATGGTTTTGGAACGCACCCCTGATGGTTCTGCTTCAGCCGCTGGTGCCGCGGGGCACTGTCGAGTGCCATCAGCTATCGAATAAAGACACTGTTCTTTCAAACAAAGTTTAATCTGACATTTCCAGGTTTCCCACTGATCATCGCTTGCTAATTTTCGAATGCTTGCTACAATGCGACTGCTGTCGTCGGTATACTGTTGCACTGAATCGGCTATTTTTAGAAGCTCTGATTTCAGAATACACGAATTCGTTTACTGCACGAAATTACCGCAAGTCAAACGCGTACACGCAATGGAGTTGTGGCATTGCCCATAACCTGTGATGGTAAATGGGTTTTGGAAATAAAACTTGGACGGAACTACGAGTTTCACAAAAGATCAAAGCACATAGAAGTTCGCTACTACTTTGTTCGGGAACTTTATCAAAAAGGTGAGGTTGATGTGGAATTCGTCTGTTCTGAAGATCAATTAGGAGATATGTTTACAAAGCCACTAAATTCCGTTAAATTTAAAAACATGTGTTCTAAGATTGGTCTTTGTAACTAATGTCTGTATTTGGTTAATTTAAATAATCATATTTGTTCAGTTTACGGGGAAGTGTTGAAATTATATAAACTGTACAATATCTAATCTAGCTAAATTGTGTCAGGTCTCGCCATCTGGCTCTACTATTGTAACTTGGTTCTATCTACAGCCGGTATGTTAGACAACCTGGCTGTCACTCTGTTTTTATGCTGTCAATAAAATATCTTCTTGTTTTATGTCGATCATCTAAATAAACATAGTTTTTCAATAGTTCCGTCCAAGTTTTATTTCCAAAACCCATTTATCATCACATTTTCCAATTCTTTTTCTTCATTTCTCCACGGAACGAATAACATTAATTTTTCTCTATAAAAATTTACTGAATTTTGTTCAAAATTATAACGTCTGTAGCGAATAATTTTGGCTTTTTTACGTATTTTAAAATCAATTTCATTATCTAATAAATCATCATTTTGATCATTAACATTACAATATTTACTTTTAGCTGTATAATATGCAGCAAAATGAGCTAAACATTCATTTTGTAACTTTTTTGGACGTTTACAATATTTTTTCAATAACACTATCATAAAATATATAAGTGGAATTACTGTTAATATTATTTAATAAATTATTTGCTTTGAGCAACTTAACATGTTCGAAAGATGGAGCTGTTGGAATATATATTTCGTCTTTACTGCAATTGCTTAATGGTAAACATAGAACATTATAAACAGCTTCTTGTGCCGAAACTTCTGAAGCATTTACGAATTTTTTTGCTACAACTTGTAATTTTTTTCGAATAGATATATTACCTTTACGTAATTCTTCAATCGTATCGCTCATTAATTTTGATGGGCCCCCTGTATAATTCATTATACAGGGTGCCCATTATGTATGGAATATAGTGTATATTCCGTTAACTATCGACTTTATTAAAAAAAATTGTATATAAAAGTTGTTTAACATTTTATTTTCCATAATAAGACAACATTCAATTTTTTGTATTTCAGAAAACAAATGAGTAACCAATAACACTTTATTTTTTTTTATAGCAATGTACCCTTTCATTAGGCTGATTTGATAGAGATTTTTTTCTCTTTTCGATGACATAAAATCTTAGTACAATAATACCAGAAAACTTTTGAAAAAAATGTAAAAACTGTTATAAAGTTAATTTCACCAATAACATGAATGGTCAAGTATCTCATGCACAAATTCTGCACAAATTCCCACCCATACGTTTAATTTTTGTGGTGTTTGGGTATGATTTTGGATCATCCAGTGGGGATTTTCAGCGGCCCAATATCGACAATTATGCCTATTTACATTTCTATTTAAACAAAACGTAGCCTCGTCAGAAAAAACAATATTATTGAGAAAATTTTGATTGATGCTGATTTGCTCCATCATAAATTCACAAAACTCAACACATCGATCGCAGTCATCTTCGAATAATTCTTGCAATAAAGTCGGTTTGTACGGATTTAATTTTTCTGAATGTAATATTTTGTGTATTGAACCTTTACCTACGACATGGTTTAAACATAACTAACGAGTTGAAGTGTTTGGATCTTCTTCGATTTCTAGTAAAACATCGAGCTTTTTATCTCCATTTGTCGCAGATCTCTGTGGACCAGTTTTTGGCAGATCTTTAACATTACCAGTTTCCCTAAACCGTTTCAAAGTTTTGCTAACTACGGGCTGGGTAATTGGTTCTCGATTTAGATAACGCTCATTAAAAATTTCACATATTTCGAATTGTGTTCGTTTGCGAACTCCATAACCGACAATAATTAAAATTTCTATGCGATCAGTTTATGTTAAGAGGAATCTCCCTTTGATGAGAAAATTCTCTGGCCGTGCAGGGGCAGGGGCTAGGTACCTCGAAGGTTGGACTAAAAATGTGACGTAGTACGCTATGTACAGTCTATGTAGAAATGCAAAAGTGTAAACATAACGGTACACATAATTCACTCAAAAATTTGTAAACAGGCCTGAACCCAAATGTTGACACAACCGACAAATATACCCTATCCTTTCTTATAGGCTCTATTTCAACAGTACAAAATTCGTACCATTACACAATGTGATTTTTAGTATAATTATTTTTTAACTGCAAAGCTTGTTGTGTTGCATTATATTTATGAAATATTTTTTATAAATAAAAAGATAATTAAAAAACTAAATTTCTTAAAAGTTTATGTTTGTTTTTTTTTTTCACTCAGTTTGGTTTCTGACAATCAACTAACCATCATCATAGTGAAAAAAATTATGTAGTAAATTAAATTAAAAATAAATTTCAAAGAAAAAGTAAAGAATTGAATAAACAAAATTAATTTTTTTAAAATGTAATGTTAAAAACAATAAATATTAATTGGCTTTACGCTTCCGAGCATTATCAATTTCTCTTGTAATATATTCCGGATCTCTAATTTTCATACTTCTCGTATAAAGTGGATCTATTAGTTCGGGTAATATACAGTTTATATAAAAATTTTCTAACGGGTTTTGCATTTTTTCGTACCAAAAATTATTATCTTTCTCTATTTTTAATGGTTCATCATGTCTTACCCATACAGCTAGTACACAGAATTTTCTATTTGTTATTTTTAATTGCCCTTGTAAAGTATTTTATTTGTATTACATTACATTTATTTGGATGCTTGTGGTTGTACTAAACTTCACTTTTATTTTGAATACTAATATTTAATACTTAATACTAATGATACAAAACGATACAATATTATATGTACTGGCAAACACACTTTCATCATAGCAGTAATGGCTGACCTGACGCTGGTCTCCCCTCGTTGCGCTATTACCCTTACTGCGCATGTCTTAAAATGAGTGTTGCCAACGGTATGAAAACAAAATTTTACAGACTGACAACTGAACATATGAAATATAATGTTTAACAAACACAAATTAATATAAAAAATATAATAATTTATGAACAGTGTGGGTGTTTGCTGTAGTGATTGAAATAAAGGAACGTGATTGCAGATATTAATATTTATTTGAAATAAAAACTTTACTATATATAAAAACAATACAATTGTGACGAGTTACAATTCGTACAATATAAAACATTACAATTGCGACAAGTTACAATTCGTACAATTCGTCGTATAGCGAGCGCGCACTGGTGATGTAGGCACGCACTATTACCACTCACTGTACTCACTTTACTCACTGTGATGAACTGTGATAAACTGTTGTCTGTTGTTGTGTCGGATTTCGCGGTGCTGGTGTTGTTGTATCGGAATCTCTGACTGACTTCTGACTGATTTCTGACTCGGTTTCTGACTCTGGTTTCTGACTCGGTTTCTGACTCGGTTTCTGACTCTGGTTTCTGACTGTTGACTGCTGACAGTTGACTGACTTCTCGTCCACCGAACTGCCTTTTTATATACTCAAAATCTCCCCACTCTCGCGTTCACCCTAACGGCTACTTCTTGTTGAAGGTCGATTTCTCGTGGGAAGAATCTTCGTGGGGAAATTCCAGGGAAAATCCGACGGTCACGTATAAGCTCTTCGTAGCCTCGTCATAAAACCAATTGCCCTGGTAGGTTTTGTCGGCGCTGGTTTTATTAAACTTTAGCGGCGCCGGATTTTATTAAATGTTGGCGGCATTCGGATCCAGCCGCGGCGAGAGCTATAATAGCCATAATAGCTAGCCTAACGCCCGGGCGGCGACAACTTTTACGATAGCCTAACGCCCGGCCGGCGACAACTATTACGATAGCCTAACGCCCGGCCGGCGACAGCTATTACGATAGCCTAACGCCAGATTTGTCACGTACTTGTAAACTCAAATAGTCTTGGTGACGCTATGGTAGTACCTTGTGTAAAAGGTCCCTACAAACAGTTTATAAAAATAAAGAGAGACCAATCTGCAGGGCGTAGGCACGACCGCACTCTAAACATACGCGCGACTCACTGCTTGCCTACCGCTTCGCCCGGGCCTTTTAAGCCCCAGCCACGGCCAGAACCATGCGGGCTCTAACGGCTGTTTCGGCGCCAGCAACTTCGTTCGTTAATAGGGAATCGCGTGGCGCCGTCGCGACGTGGTGAATAATCCGGCCTGTAACGGCAGCCTCGGCGCCAGCATTCTCGATGTCGTCCAGCCGACGCCACACCCTTGCATTTGGTAAAACCAAGCATGATGTTTATTTATTATTAGTTTTATTTTGTCTTTATCAAACTTCCAAAATGTATTTTTTTTTTGTTTTTAACAAATCATCTATTGATCGATTATCTGGATTGTATGGACATTTAATTTCTATAAGAGTGTCATTTCCTATTAATCCATCTGGACTGGCTCCTAGAAATGGTATAGTATATCCTTATCTATAAACATACCGCATAAATAATTTTTTTTATTTAATTGTATTTCCAATTGTTCCCTAGCTATTGGTTCATACGTTTTTCCAAGATTTAGTAATGGAACATTTAAAATTTGTTCACTATATATTATAGTTTTAACCAAATTAGCGCAGCTTGTTGTTGAGCGCCTAGTGCATACTTTTAAAAAATTAGAAGTTTTCAACAATTTTCTTCTTTCTTCTAACCATAGTCCACTTCCAGATTGCATTCTAGTATTTTTTTCAAATTCATTTCGCTCAATGTTGGTTTTCTTTAAATTTTTTAAAAATAGTTTTTTTTCCTTTTTCAAATACAGCTAGATCCATATCTGGTTGTTGACAAAACGTTCCATAATCTTGATCTGCATTTTTAAAAGATTTTTTTATTCAGATATTTTTTATTTTTTTTTTTGTGCTGTAATGTTCGAAAAACTTTTCTTTGTCTTTTTAATTCAAAATTAGATTTTATTATACTAGGTATATTATTTACTGTGGAGGTATAAAATTCATAATTTAATATACTTTTTGAGTTAAAAGAAATTACTGTTGCTAAACAACGGGTTTTATAAGAATTACTTTTGCAATAATTTATTCGTTTACTTCCAGTATATTTTGCAATTACAGAATTGAACTGATCAACATCATAGAATAAACTTCGAGCATGTTTTATAACACAATCAAATATAAATTTTATGCTGTAATTCTAAGCAAAACCGTAAGACTCGTAAGCTGCTATCGTAACGCTTATAAGCACTTACGGTAGAAAATGCAATTCTATGTATATGTCGAGTTTACGATTTATCGTAAATCACTTACAGATTATCGTAAATTTTAAGGTTAGACAAAAGCTGCCTGTAAAGATACGATTTATAATATCATAACTATAAAATTGAATATTATGCAACATATTGCTCTTTTAATTGAAGAAGATTATAACAGGTAAAGTAAAATTAATGTTTTTAAATCCATTACTACAGTAATAAGTAATATTTTACAAATTACATGCGTATTGTACGAAAAAATATAAGAGATTTTACAAATCCTATTCATATTCCAATACCACATTTTAAATAAATGTTCAGACTAGATCAGCAATGTACCATTAATTTAATTCGTAAAATTGAACCTCACTATTATCCATCTAATTCACGAATTCCATTACATTTGAAAGTAAGTATTAAAAAATAATATATTATAACAATTTACTAAAACAATGAATAATTGTTAGGTTTTAGCTATGTTAAACTTCATGGCAACAGGTTCTTTTCAAAATCCAATTGGTGCCAATTTTACTTTATCTTTGAGTCAAAGTTCTATTAGTAGAATTATAAATGAAATGTGCAGTTTGATTGCTTGGCATATTGTCACGTTTACGACGTGTACAAAACTATCTAACGCTAGAATCGAATGTTGTTCTGCCCTCAAGCAGGGTATATCTTCACTCAAGGGTTGACAAATAAAGTTACATACATGGTTTAAGTTTAATAAGCAAAAGTTTATTCTTAGTTAATAGCATTTCAAATAATAACAATATAAGTTTACATTTAAAAATAATAATAGTCTAACTTACAATTCCAAATGTCGTACTGACGCCATCTTAGATAGAGAGTAGTGGTCACTGATAACACTCACAATGTTTAGTCGAAACCTCAATGGATATTCAACTGACTATTCAGTTCTAATGTCCAGCTTATATATGATTTGACTCGATACTTCCTAACCACACCGTAGGGGTGAGGGTTAGGTGTGACTAAACCTTTTCGGGAAAACAATGACTACCCGTGGGACGTCATACAACTATTTATTATTAATTTTGACAGTCGTGGTTAGACCAAAGTGCATAGGAGTGTGTCACACCCCGCGGCGCATCTTTGTTGTGTTAAGATAACAGTATGCTTATGCAAGATGTTCATACAATTTATAAAAAGGTTCGTCAGACGCCTAATCATATATTTCGTAAGACCCGGGTGTGTAGGGATGTATATCATATACAGATTACCATATATGTAATTGTTCCGATGATGCATTCCTACGCACGACGATTTCTCGCTTATAGCTATTACAAAAGAACTTATTATAATTTATCATATTTTTGTGGTTTCAATGACCCTTCGAGTTCATACACGTGACAATATATTTCCTCAAATAATTAGGTTTCCTACAACACATGATGAACAGAATACCGTAAAACAAGGGTATTATATGAAATATATAATTGTTGTATAATTCTTCCGGAGTTAGTTTTGGTCCACCACCAATGGCATTTAAGTTATTTGTCAGTTCGTCCCATTTGTTTTTTAGATAATTTTCACCCAATGTGGGATTTACAGTTCCACTTCGAAACGCGTAATCAGATTCAGTTACTGACAAATACATTTCGTATTGTTCTTTTGTCGTGTTTAGAGTTCGTTCTCTTTTTCTACTAGTTTGTATACTGCTTGTATTATTACTGAAAATATATTTTTATGTTAATGTGCGAATACCGGCAAATACATTTCGAAATAAATAAAAAATGACATTTATTTATTGAATTAAATATTTAATCAATATAAATGATAAAATTACATACCTCATTTTTTTTCAGAAAAAATATAAATATTTTATTTGATGTCGTTGATTTCAATCAGAATCAGAGGTACTAACTAACTGTCATTTTCAAAAATTCAAAGCGTGATAGAAGTGAAGTCAGGAACACGTCGTAAAAATAAATCCATAACTAGGGTCGATACAGATGTGTGCATAGAATTGCAGTTATCGTAAATCTGTATCTCGACAATTTACGATTATATCGTAAACTACGTTTTTACGATTTTACGATTTTTTTATGAAATTGCTTAGAATTGCAGCATTAGTTTGTTATACAATTCTGTACAGTTTTTAATATGTACATAATTATTTTCTTTTTCTTTTTTTCACAAAAATAAGATGCACATGAAATGTGTTCACCTAAAACACGTTTCAAACAATTTTCAATGTCTAATTTTAATAAATGAATTTTGTCATTATAACTATCTTCACTTTTTTTATTAAATTTTATTGCACAATTTATTCCACGTCTGAACCGCGATACACGGGAATTTATTATTTTTCTAAATTTTAATGAAAATTTTGTATCGCTTAGAACTACTTTCAGCTTATTGCAAAAATTACGAAGAATATGATTGCGGCATTCAATTTTTTCAACTGTTGTGTTTTTGTAAGGTTTTGCCTAATTCTAAACAATGTTTTGCTACATTTGAATCTATTTTTCCCAGCCAAAGAGACCTATAATGTCTAGCAATTGCAAAAAATAACGGTTATAGTATAAATATAGTATAAATATAAATTAAAAACTATAATAGTTAATAATAAAATAATAAATAAAATAAAAAAATGTCCTAAACCAATCCGGTATACAAAATTGAATGCAGTGATTGCTTGGCCGTTCATACAGGTCAGGAAAATACAAATATGAGTATAAATATACAAGAAAATGATGACATTAATATTAAGTACATGAGTGGAAATTAACGTTTTACCGTAAAAATAATCATTTTTTAAATATGGTGTCGGTAAGGTGGCGTCCTTGATTTTGCACACATTGTCGGAGTCTGAGATAAAATCCGGCCATGACGTTCCGTAGCATCTGCAACGGAATGTTGTTTATTTCCTGCCGAATGCGCTCCTTCAGATCTTCTTTTGTTCTTGGCGGATTTTTCTGGAAAACTTTGCATTTAAGATGGCCCCAAAGAAAGAAGTCTGGAGCTGTCAAATCTGGTGAACGGGCAGGCCAAGGGATATCACCATTCCTGCTGATAAGACGTCCTGGAAATGCGAGTTTAAGCAAATTCATTGAAACATTACCAGTATGGCTTGTTGCACCATCTTGCTGGAAGAGTGTTTTTTCATCTGGATCATACTGATCGATTTTAGGCAGTCCAAAAGTTACCAACATGTCAGCATAACGTTCAGAGTTTACCGTCACCGTGTTACCATGATCATTTTCAAAAAAATAGGGTCCCACGATTCCACGAGATGACATTGCACACCAAACTGTTACTTTTTCAGAGTGAAGGGGTTTTTCATGAAGATCATGTGGGTTATTTTTGGACCAATATCGGAAGTTCTGCTTGTTGGCGTAACCACTAAGGTGAAAGTGGGCTTCATCACTCATCCATAAGTTATGCAGTGTTTCTTCATTTCTTTCAATAACATTGAGCATCGCTTGGCACTATCTGTATTTTGTTTGGATGATATTGTATACATCGGCCAGCGAGAGAAGTCTATTTGCACGTGATAGCTGCGTGTAGATGGCTGTTGCTTATTGCTCGAGTACGTTTACATGATATAATCCCGAAAGTCTTTTTCGTTGTATATACCTATATTCTTATTTACCAAAACTTTTAATGCATATCTTACTTAATGCGCTTGTTTTTCAAATAACATTTGTAATATAAATAAATTTCTAGTAAGTTATTTTATATTGATAATGCTTTTCCCGGTATAAATACTTTCTTATTTCGAAACGAAAAGTCCACTATAACAACAGGTAAATAAATATACTTAGGCATATTTCTTCAAATTTAATTATTAGCACAAACAGATAATTGCAGGCTTATTTCAGAAAAATAAAACTATCGAATTACAGTTATATTTCATTAATATGCATAAATTAATTTGTCAAAATGTTGAAAATAATAAAAGTATCATTTATTTCTATAGACACAAAGTACAAATGTATAGAGAAAAGTCATAAATATATAAAAATTACGTATTCAAATATTTATACAATGCATAAAATTATTAAAATAATTTAATAAATTATATTTAATTGTGTTTCTGTTTCTTCGTCACTGTCACTACTAGTTTCACTTTCACTGCTGTCTATATTCAAATTAATAATAAATTTATCTGACAAATTGTCAATTATTGGATCTAAAGAACATATTTTTTCTTCTTCTCTAATAACATGATTAACGCAGTTTTCCCAATTTTTCTCCGTAACATTACTAACTGCGTCGAAAAACAGCTTTTTAACGTCTTCCAACTTGAATGTGGAATTTTTTGCTGCCACTTCGTTTTTTATTTGCGCCCATATCAGTTCAATTGGGTTCAATTCGCAATGATATGGAGGCAGACGAAGAACAATTTTATTTTGATTTTTCGGCATTTCATTAACAACATAAAAATTATATTTTTGTTTATGTTGTTGCACAATATGCAACAGTTCCGCTTTGACCATATCAGTCTCGAAAAATATATTTTTTTCTTGCAACCACTTAATAATTTGTTTTTTTCTCCAATTTGTTGTGGGTACTTTTTCTAATTTTCGAGAATGATATGGTGCATTATCTAACACAATAACGGAATCATTGTCTAATTTTTGTAAAATATCGGCAAACCATGATTCGAAAACTTGGGAGTTTATTTCGCCATGATAATCTCCTTCTACTTTTTTTGCAAAAATATCAATAAGCCGTCATTGACAAAACCGTCTTCACTGCCTATATGGGTAATGATAAGTCGCTGATCTTTTCCAGACGAAGATTTCAAACCAGTAGACAACCCGTCTAAAAAGGCCTGGTTTGCTGACTTTATTGATGTATCACACCAGACTTTACTTCGAGTATGACCTGTAACAATATCAAAATTAAAATAGGTGAATATTATAGAAATCTAATAAAGTTATCAATATGTAAATTACAATTAAATTACAAATAAATTTAAATATATGTAAATACAGTCGAACTTCCGTAACTCGAATCTCCATAGTTCACGAAAAAAAATTCGAGTTATAGAAAATTCGAGTTATAGAAATAAAAAAAAATTATTTTTTTTATTGTTATTATATATTTATCTGTTTTGGAAATAATTAACGTGGTACAAAATAAAAACATATATTTTTCAAATGAATTTATTCAGGCTATATTGCACATAACATATTAATCTAACAAAGAAAAAACTACAAAACATATACATATGTACATTTGTATTTATATCTATAGTTATTATACATTTTACATTTATTTTATAAAAAAGTCCGTAATTTTTTTTTGCTTTACAGCAAGATAATAATCGTTGTCAATGTAATTTTCTAATGTTTGTAATGCACGATACACTTGCTCGGGAACAGTTTCTTTTGCACACAAATAGTCACTGCACTTACTAATAATTTGGCGCATTTCTTTATTTGTTGGTGGAGTTGGATCATCTATTGGCGTATTGTCGGTATCAGTGTCGGATGGTACATCATTGCATTCGTCTTGGTTTTTTTGAAATTTTTCTAAAATGTCTATGTCTGTTGGGTATTCTGCTGTAATTGCATCGTCATCTACAGATAAATATTCATCTACCGTTATCGCGTTGCCTTGTGTTTTTATCTGGTAATCATCAAATAGGGTCTTTAACTC
This sequence comes from Clivina fossor, assembly GCA_963966155.1. Classification (NCBI taxonomy): domain Eukaryota; kingdom Metazoa; phylum Arthropoda; class Insecta; order Coleoptera; family Carabidae; genus Clivina; species Clivina fossor. The sequence continues at coordinate 15,827,947 of OZ014558.1, forward strand.
CGATAGTGGTAGATCGTCCTCTTCCTCCCATTCCATATTATTTTGTATTAGAAAACCAGCTTTTCTAAAACAATTTTTGATTGTTACATGTGTAACATCGAGATTCCATGCCTTCGATAAATTTGTAATGGAATCCCAGAGAGTAATTTGACTGTCAGATTTATCTTCTAATGCAAGTAACGTTTTTTGTAAAATTCGCCTTCTATAATGCTGTTTTACATTTTTAATAATACCCTGGTCCATAGGCTGCAACTTCGAAGTTAAATTTGGCGGAAAAAAAGCAACTCGAATTGATTTTAATTGTTTTGTTATTTTCGGATGCGATGGACAATTGTCGACGAATAATAAAATTTTTCGTTTTTCGGCAGTAATTTTTTTATCTAAATTTGAAAGCCATTCTTCGTATAGTTCACTTGTCATCCAAGCTTTTTTGTTATTTCTGTAGATTATTGGTAAAAAATGTTTCCCTTTGAAACAACGCGGATTTTTTGATTTACCAATAACCAGAGGCTTCAATTTTTCTGTACCACACATATTGGCTCCTAGCATAATGGTAATTCTTTCCTTACTGTGTTTTCCACCTGTACACTTTTCATTTTTAAAAGTTAGTGTTTTATTTGGTAAACATTTGAAGAACAAGCTTGTCTCGTCTGCGTTGAAAATGTCTTTTTCGTCATATTGCTCTAAAAGTACCGGTAAAATATCGGTTTGCCACTTATCACATTCACTTATATCAATATCTGCACTTTCTCCACATATAGATTTTTGAACAATATTATGTCTTTTTTTAAATTTATCTAGCCAACCCACACTTGCTACAAAGTCTGTATGGTCCAAAGATTTGGCAAAATATAGAGCTTTTTCTCTAATAAGAGGACCAGAAATCGGAATATTTTGTTCACGTATGATTTTAAACCACTCAAACATAGCTTCATCGACATCTTTATAAACACAAGATTTAAATCGCTTCCGGTCAGCTATGACACCATTTTCGGCTTCTTTTAAAATATTTTCTTTATTTTTAAAAATCGTAGACAGTGTACTTGGAGGAATTCCAAAGTCCACGGCAATTTCCTTCTTCTTCTTCACACCTTTATCGATTTCACTGATTAATTTAACTTTGTCTGACAATGATAGCGTTTTTTGTTTTCTTTTTCGGTCACCCATGTTCACAACTGCGTTAAAGAAGAAAGACTAATTTTACAAATAAACATTTCTGATATTTATAGTTTTCTTTACTTATTTTTAACTTAAAAGCTTGTTGAGAAAGTATTGTCTCTTAATTTTACTAAGAAAGAGATTATCAGTATTATGACGGGCTATTGCCAAGAATTTACCTACGCTGTATACAGTATACTGGGATTATCGCCGGTAATAAAGGTATAGTTATTACCTGCGATAATCCCTTAATATGCTTTTAATATGCTCGTTAAATGGAAAGGCCACAAATGACCACAAATTACGTTATTATAAGAAAAATAAATTGTAAATTTCTTCGATTTATGGAAGTTGGGAACATAAAATTCGACTTAAAGAAATTCGAGATAGAGAAGTAATTTTGTATATGTAATATACTCCTAACGCATAGTTTTTTTTATAAATTCGAGATATAGAAAACTTCGACTTACAGAAGTTCGAGTTACGGAAGTTCGACTGTATATATATATATATATATATATATATATATATATATATATATATATATATATATATATATGTAGCCGAATGGAATGCTTAGGACTACTAACTACTAAGCATTTCGATGCAGTTTCATTTTTCGAGCTGATGGACATAGGAGTGGGGGATGTTTTCGACCGGGTGGTTTTTCGGCCGCGTGGGCAGACAGTGATTTTCGGTGGCGTGGCATTCGACGTTATAAACAGGCAGTGGTGGGGATGGATTTCGGACACATGGCTTTCTGATGGCAAAACCTTTCGGTCTGACGAAATTCGGGCGGGTGAATTTCGGCCGCGTGGTACGCACTCCACCACGAACTGCCACTGCAGGCCAGGGGAGGTGTTTGGTGTTGGGGTAAGGGGATATTTAGTTCCGCCACCATCCACGGCACAAGTGAGGGCGCTGTATTTAAAAGAGAGATAGATATAGTATATAGATATGCTTTTTCACATATTTTACATTTATGTCGCCGTCTGGAATCTTTATGTGATTTAAGGTGTACAACAAAATCTAAGCTATCAATAAATATATCGCTGCATATTTCACAGATATAATTCGTAGTCTCTTCTGGTATCAAATATTCTTCAGTTTTAATCCTGTCTGTATTTATTTCGAACGTCTCTTGAAAATTCTCAACAATAGTTTGATCATTCTCTGCTTCAATAAATTCCTTTTTTAACTGAAGATATATGTATATATATATATATATGTACGTTTTTTTCCTGAAAATGGAAACTTTTAAAAATAAAAATACAATTTTATATAAACAAATTTATTTACATATGTATACTTATAAAAAATATCAGAAATAATAAAATTATATAAAAATATACTAATTTAAACTAAAAAATATAATTGTAAAGTAATAATATAAAATTCCATTTACAATCCAATTGGTACGAGAAGGTGGTTGGGAATGAATTATACGAGTTTGTCCAGGCTTCTCCACAAATTCCATACTACGTAAAATTACTTTTGCTTCATTCCAGAACTCTAAATGTCGGGAACTTTCTGACAGTGGACGTCGAAGTTCGCGACTGAATTCGTCCGGATTACGAGAACCATTTACACTATCGAAAAGTTTATCCAAGAAATGTATCAATTTCGCAGTGTCCGCAAATGTTGTCGAATTCACAAGTACTCTGTCTACAATTTCTGGTTTCGCCTCTTGCAGAAAATTTGTCATTGACACGTAGAGACCACGACTAAAAACTTGTGCACAATGCATCACGCTCATTTTTCTAATTTTATACGGTAAAACATGTTGGTCTGTTAGAGCTGGACATCGAACTAGAGTAGTTCGGTCATATAGGTAAAAACGTACAATGTCCGTCCATTGGTGCATATTTTTCAAAAGTCATTTCATTTAACATTCAATTTAAAAAATTTAAATAATTACTGAACATTTATATTTTAAATAAAAATAGAGGAATTTATATAAAACAATATTTTACTGACGCCTAAGGGCATCTTATTCTGTAGTCAAAATGTCGAGCACATGTAATCGGATCTTTACGAATTAATCTTGCTTTTTACCATAACCATTACCTTTTTTTTTTTCGTTTTCCCTATATGCTGGAGAACGAGAACTTCTTATACCCTTTAACATTTTATAGCCATCGTTAAATTGTACTAAATTTAAAACATAATTAGTATCTAAAGCTTGAGCAGCAGTTATGCAGGACCTCCTCGTTTTTTCCTTAAACATATGCCAATAGCACCAACAATTTTACTAATTTCTTGCTTTTTATAAGAATATAACAATTTATCAACACGAACTGCTCTACGGTCACACCGTCTGGTCTCGGATTTTGCAATATTATTATAAGTTAAATTTACTGTAATATTACGAGATACACCGCAATAAATACTGGGGAACGAAAGTTCTTCAGCATATTTATCAAATAATATACCTACTGGAATTTGACTCTCTCCAGGCGCCAAAGCATTTTTTTCGACTTCGTCGTCGTTGTCGACTAAGGTTTCGGCACCATCTGGATTGATTGGTTCTTCAAGATCTCTTTCTTCAAGTAAATCTTCTAAATTTAAATCCTGAATTAAATTATTTACATCTTCAGGATCAACTACAAATTCTTGATTAACAGGTCTATTATACAACCAAACCTTATTTATAATAATACCTTCCGCAACATATAAAGGCGAATTGATTAAATATCTGCAACCTTCATATACTGCGTGAGGCCTAATTGTTTCCAACATATAATGTCTGTCAAACGATAGCTTTCTTTTTAATTTGACTAGTATCGTTAAACTTTCATTAAATTGACGTGGTAAAACTGAAATTGTTGAATCAATTGTTGAAGGTACATTAACTACATTTCCTTTTAAACCACATTGTCTTTCACATCCTAAACTTCTAATATGCATGAATGGTATTCTAGATGCTCATAATCTTTTTTCTAAAGGAGTTAAATTTTGCAGACAATTAGGTATAACAGGAAAGTCTAAACCATTTGACAAATATATTTTTGGAATTTTTCCACACAACATATTTCTACTACATGTTATGCAAAAATTATATTATCATTATAACATAAATTTAAATAAAAAACTTTTTCTATAAAATCATTACTAAATCCTGTAGATAAAATTTTACTTTTAGATAATTTTCTAATAGAATTTTCAAACCATAAACCTCCACACGAACAACAAATTTCTGTTCGGTCTAGGACAACTCGTCCCGGCCACCTCGCCGCGGCCACCTCGCCGCGGCCATCTCACCACGGCCACCTCGCCGCCGGGCCACCTCGCCGCCAAAACAATTTGATTACGGTGGGTAGCTACTTTTACCTATTGTAAATTGTTTATCATGCAAACAAGTTTTTTTAAATGCATATTTTGCATCAGAAAATAGATGATATTTTCAAATTTTGTATCAGCGGTTCTCAAAATATAGGGCAAAATGTATATTTTTAAAATGGAACCATACATTTTTTATTATCGTTCTCGAAAAAATTGTTTTTTTTTGTCAATATTGTAAGTTGTTTATGTGCATTTTTGTTTAAATAAACGAGTTATTTATTGTCTAATAAAAAAAATCTGCATTGTTTTTAATTTTCAAGTAAGTAATAACAATAGATTAGTTTCTTTTAAGAACTAATCTTGTTGTTTATGTGTTGATTTGTGAAATAATTGTGGCTAACAACCTTACAAAATAATGAAGATAGATTTATTTTAAAATAAAATAAGTATATTTATTAATTTACGAATCAGTTATATACGTATATATTTATACGAATATACACAGAACTTACAAAAACACGAAAATATACAAATGTCTATAAAAATAATAATATATTTACTTTTTTATAATCAATAAATATTTTTGTCAATTATAAAAATATACACATAATATAAATTATTTTAACTTTAATTGTTGAATTATAAAAAAAACTTTTATTATTTTTTATTACAACAATATATTGGTTATAATTATAAGTGAATAAATTCTTTCTAATCTTGATAGTTCAAGAGCTAACCAAAGACTGACTTATTGTTTACTGTTACATGATTTTATACAATATTTTAAGATGACTAATTTCTAGAACATATTCCTTTACAGAATAACATGTTTTTATGAGTAATACATTTATATTAAATTATGATTAATTGATACGTGTTATATGTGTTATTGAGTGTCACATAACTTATATAAATAAGTAAATAAATAAATAAATAAATAAAATTATTTATTTTTTTTTCAATGTTTTTCACGATAACTATGAGCTTTTTTCATAATAATATCCGTATTTCTTGATTTTTCTATATAAGTACCTTTCAAATATTTGTTAATATTTTTACACCAATTTAAAATTTAAAAAATTAAACTATAATTTAGAATATTTTTTTAAAATTTTTTCTATGTTCATTGCACTGAATCCAATTAAATAATTGTAATTTAATTTTGTTATATAGTTTTCTGTTTCGTGACAAATACTAGGAATTATTTTGTGAAACTCGTATTTAATGGCCGAAAATGTCGAGATCATACCCACACTTGGGTGTTTCAATGAATTTTTTTTATACTCTCTTTCATCTATTAATTTATTACTTATATTTAAATCAATAAAAAAATTTATTCACTATCCAACCAGCTACATAGTCAACAACTTCATGTTGCAACTGTGTACATGAGCTACTTGTAGTTGTAGCAAAAGTTGCAGTAGAAGTTAAAGCTAAGTTATCAGTATCAAAAGTCGTAGTAGCTGGCACCAACTCATCATCAAAAACATACTTTACCACGTCGAGTAAGGTGTGGTAATCATCTTTTTGACAATTCGCTCCCACAGAATGGGAAGATAATAAATTTGTTACAATCAAGCTCTTGAAACTTGTTTCAAATAAAATACAGTTTTAAGAATTATACGAACAGCAAGCATAAGCGTCTACTATAAATTGTATATCCATATTAGCTTTCTGTAAACTAAACATTATAGGCTGGTAAGAATTAATCAATTACGTCTTCCGCTGATTGTTTTAAAAAAATTTTTAGTTCTCTTTAATGTAAATAATAATAATATAAATAGCTAGTATTCAATTTATTTAAAAATTCATTACGTGTCATTTTTATTTTCTGAATCAGACAAAAATACTTTCAAATCTTTGAGGCCCAAATTATATTTGTTGGTGTAAAAAATCATAAATTGAAAAATTCTTTTTAAAAATACTCCCTGAGTATAATTACATTGATTGTTGGTCCTTTAGCAGTTTTAGTCCTTGCAGGACTAGTGATGCCATATGACATCATTGGGCTATGACTAAGGTTTTATGATGTAATATATACAAGAAATTTGAAAATACTTTAACACGTTTATTAAGTGTGGAAAGATTTGAAACAGTTTCTGTTTTTAGTTAGACATAATGAAACATCACTCTTTTCACATTTCATTTATACAAAGTTTGCAACGTTGCTTTTGCTCATTACCTTCCAAATGTCTGGGCCAATGAGCATATTTATCAATTCTAATGCTATCGCTGGGTTTGGATCATTTGTATTTTTTCCGTATTGCTTTTCCCGACGATGAAGTGAGCACAGGAGAATTCGACGCAGATGACGACAGTTTTCATCTTTTCCGAATTATCGTATCTTTCCTAAACTTGATGAGCCTGTCCGCTATTTCTGCTCGGAACTCTACAAGCGGCTTTACTTTTTTTTCGTGTTTTTTTTTTTTTTTGAGTCTAAAGTCGTTTATAGAGCAACCACGCGTTGACCACACACATGACGACTATATTGAAAAAAACCTGAGGTAATATCGTTTGATAGTGAAGCTATTGAAGCTATTGAAATGCGAATATTAATTCATTACCTTGTGAAAAAGGTGTGATTTTCCATAAAAGAATATTTCTCACATAATTTTTACCTGGCGGCCTAATGATTCCAAATGGAATCAATTGAATTTGATGGTTGATCATTGTATTTTACATATAATTTTTCCAAATCAAGTTTGTTACTACATAATATGCAGTCTAAATAATTACCTGATAATTTTTGTTACATTCAAAATCACAAAATTTCGATTGTATGGTGTGTTCTAGAACGACTACCACAAGTGAGGTTAATTTAGAACAATATAGCCGCCAAAATCATCAGCAGATATAAATACAGATTGCCTTTCCATTATTTCTCAGCTGTAAACATGGTGCCACCATCTAGGAACCCACAGTTGCATTTTGGGATATATAGTAGCCATCTATTGAGTAGATAGTAGAATATGTGAATCATGATGCCAAATGGCATCACTGGGCTGGAAAGGGTTAAAATTATTTTAAATTTAATATGATTTGCTACATTTATTAAAGAGGAAAGTATTTGTGTCTGATTCATTGTAGGTAATGGTATATTAAATGTACAGATTTCTGAATTATTATTTTTTCAAGTTTTGATATGCTTATGTGTCTGAAGAGAAATTATATCTTGAATATTTATATTTTTCAACAGAATTTTTATTTAAATTAGGAGCGTTATTAAGCCATAATAATCCGTGTACATTGTGGTGAACCGCGATGCTGAAATTCTATTTTATTATAGTAATCTTTTACTGTATATTTTTCAAAAGGACCATTTTTAAAATTCCATAATTCTAATACGCATCTTATTCTCTATTTGAAATATCGAGTACATGTAACGGGATCTTTACGAATTAATCTTGCTATTTCGTTAGAATTTGAAAGTATAGCTTTTTCTTCAGACACATTTTTTTCCATCAACAACTTTATATAATATTACCAACAATTCTTTCCATTTTGTTTCAGCGGCTGATAAAGTGAAACTAAATGTTAGTATATCTAGCTGTCGAATCATAGCCATTGCCTTTTTCATGTCGCCTGTAAATCCATGGTTTTACCCACCATCTTCGGTTTTTATGTTGTTTTTTCTTAAGTTTACGTAGCAACAGTAAACCAGCCCCAACAATTAATGTTACTGTTATTACTTTTTTGGCGATGGTATTCATGCTAAAAATTGTTAAATAATTATAATCATAATACTAAAAATTTCAATATTGTTATACTTACATTTTAAACAGATAATTTTTATTAATTCTTTTTGCCAAACTGGCGAAACGCGTAACAATCTTTACTCGTAACAAGTACAGTTATTCAATTAAGGACAATAAGTAAGTGTTAAATTTTTTTTTGATATGACAATTGTATATACACGTTAGCATAGCACACATAAAGAAATAGGTTAAATTGATATGAAAAAGTTGGTTAATTTGGTACCTTCCGTGTCTATGGTTGGTACTAACACTAACAAAAACTGTCATAACTTGTTCTTGCATATTGCTCAATATAAAACAGAAAATTTGTTATTGCATCTTGATCTTGCATCCTGCACTTGCAGATGCAATCTTGCTTAATGTAAAACGGGCGTTAGAATTATTCAGTTACAGCAAAATTATTCGTTGTTTATTATAATCGTAATTAATGCGATTACATATGACATTGTTAGTAATACAAATTTTATAATTTACAATAATTATATTCAAAAGGTAAGAAAGCAGTTCTTGTATAACATTAAACTCATTAATACTTTGTACAATTTACCGGATACTTTTTTCAGTTGGCTTTGTTAATACAAAAAATTGTTTTGTTAAAAGAATAGCAGTTAGTAGCAGCTGGTTTTTTGCCCAATATATTCGTAAGGACATTATCTTCAAGGGACTCAAAAGCATTTGACCGAACACGACAGAACAAACAATTTTTTTTATGCATAAATGTCTTAAAAAATTTTTTTTTGTTAATTTGCGGCAACAAAGATTGTTCAATATGGTATTAACCAATTATTTTTTCAACTTCTACTTAGGACACTATTATTCTACTTACGTTCAGGAGCTGAATCCATTTTACGGCGACAAATTCCGTTGAGACCACGTTATAATGTACATTGTACATTAAAGTTAAGCACGTATAAAAATTGGTTGGCGTTCGGGTTGCCTGCGCACCGCTCAAAGGTCACTTTTCAAATGGGCCCTAAGCCTAAATACACGTCATAAACCAAATCTGTCATCGGGATTGGATGGACAAAATACTAATTTATAGAACTAGTAACTTAAAAATCCCTAGATAGTAACTTTGTTTTTTGACTTTTGGGCAGCTTTTCGGCGTTTCGTCCCACTGTGCACCGTCCAGAGCTTCGCTCCATGCCATTTTCACGTCACACTTTTGCAAAATAATACTGTCATATTTTCTTTTTGCCTGTGACCAATGGCATTGTAATGGCAATGATATGGGGGCAACCTTAGCGCAGTGTGCCCAAAAGAATGAATAATGTTATCCACAATATATTGTTTTTAATGTTTACAGCTTTTGCTTTAAGCAATAGTTCTTTATGAAACATAACTTCTGTAAAATAAACATTGTGTCTCATTAAAAAGTTTTTTAACTCTTGTTTGTACCAACTTTGGTTTGGAATTCTTTGTTTCAAACGCGAGGGATACGAGGCATTGTCAAAAACAATCAGCGACGGTTCTTCTAATTTCGGAAGAAATTGTTCCTGAAGCCAGTTTTCAAAAATGGTCGCATTCATTTCGCCGTGGTAATCACCCTCATTTGATTTCGATGCCATTATTAACACGTTCACTGCCCAACACGTGATTACTCGTGGTGAGTAAATTGCTCGTGGGCGTCCACCACGAGTTATCTCGATTTTACAGTTTAACTTATCGGTGCCCAACACGACTTTTATCGTTGGAAATATTACTGTATAATAATAATATAAAAAAGAGAAATACAAAATATTCAAAATGAAAAAAAATCATTGTAAACAAGCAAATTGTAATTATGATATTCCTTAAAACAATGTTCAACGCATAGTGGAGGGTTTTCTGGACATAATGCGCAAAAATATCGTGTTTCTAGACGTTTTTTATGTGTTGTACAAACACGGACATATTCGTGGTCGGGCGTTATGTTACATTCTGTTCGGAGGCGCAACACTACGAGATAATTCGAATGCATTTTTTTTTTTCATCAAAACCCTTGAAATTTAAGTCATAATATGAAAAACAATATTTCTTTGTCTATTTCTATACAATAAAGTGAAAAAAAAAGTTGGCGCCTGGGAGCGGTCTAGTCAAAAGAGCCGTGGCAGTGAACGTGTTAAGTGCGCATCCTTCACGAAGCCTTTTTCTCCACCAGCACTTAATATAATATATCGTCTCCCTTCGTCAGATGTTTTTTAACGCTTTCTGGTGATTCATCTTGCCATGAATACCTTGCTGAACCTTTAGAAAAAATCCAGGTTTCATCAAGGAAAATTACGGGTAACTTGCTAGTTTCCATATTTTCAAGATATGATCGACAAAACTTTATACGTTTTGTTACGATATGTTCCATTTCGCAAAGAGCTCTTCTATTGTTGTCTTTTGCGTATAAAAATCTCAAATCGTGCAAAACTTTCCTTAATGTTGAGAAATGGATTTAACAAATTTCTTTTTCCTTTAATTTTTCATTTAATATATTTAAAGTGATATGTTCTTTGTCATGATACATTTCATAAATTGTTCTTCTTATACATTCTTTTCGAAAAACTGTTGACTCATGAGTTTCACCGTTGCGTTTGCTCCTGGATGGTGCTGTGATGAATGGTCGTGCAACCAATGTGGAGACGTCGCAATTATAATTCGATGTTTGTGTCGGGCAATTTTATTGTTTTGAATTGCAGTGTTGTATTCTTTTGTCTTAGTGACTGGAGTTCTAGATTAGGTTTTTGTGAGGCAGGTAGTTTTTCGTAATCAATCGAAGATTCTAGCTCTTCTATCCGAGATAATGCGTCAGCGACTACGTTGTCGACTCCAGATATGTGGCGGATGTCTGTAATGAATTGACCAATGTTGTCTAGGTATCTGAATTGCCTTAAGGTTATCGGGCCATGTCTTTTTACGGAATTCGTAAGTGACTGGTTTATGGTTTTGTGTAGATTTTGAAGTGTCCGGCTTCCATCATGTATCGGAAGTGCTTAAGTGCATTAAATGTGTCTTTTATGTGCAGTATATGTCTCACAAAACAGCGTATTCAGTTAATATACAATGTGTCTCACAAATCAGCGTATTCAGTTAATATACAATGTGTCTCAAAATTTTATATACAAATTTTATATTTACTTACTCTCCTACTTCTCTTCATCAATATGTATTAAAACCTTATCCATATCGCAATTTAGATCATGACAGTCAAATATTTAATTACAAATTATCTAGAGCCAAGCGCATTGTTGAAAATGCCTTTGGAATTTTAGTAAATCGTTTTCGAATATTACTGAATTCAATGAATCTATCAGTAAATAAAGTCGAATTAATTACGCTTACTTGTGTTATATTACATAATTATTTAGCAACAGAAAATGGTACTGGTTATACAGATATGTCGGATGATACACCATCGAATTTAACAAGAATTGGACAGCAAGCTGGAAATTATTCAAATAAATATAAATATATAAATATACGAGATACATTTAAACGTTTTTTAATTCACCTGAAGGAAGAGTAGAGTGGCAGGAAAGAGCTATAAGAAAACACAATATGTAAACATGAATTATTTATTATATATACGGAAAGTACAAAAATATAATTACTTTTTAAAATTTATGTATTCTTAAACAAGGTATATAAAATAAAATCTATGTATAAAATTATAATAACGAAAAACCTTCTATGTTGAAAAAAGATATTTATTTTTTTTTTACATTTTTTAATACTGTCATGCAGAATTTTTGTTATCTCTAACTTTACATCCAGTCTTATTTCTTCGTCTGTAATGTTTTTTAATTTGGATGCGACTAGCGCCCCAAATATTTCGCAAGGATTTTCTTTTTCTGTCCTTGGATTCGAACAAACGGTTTGAATTGCATTTTTTTTATTTCGCTTATTGCATCCGTTGCGGTATCTAAAATTGTATTTTCTTCACTTTTATTTTTCGCTTGAATTTGCTTTGTTTAGGAATTTGGCTAGATGTGCTAGGTGTAGGGGTGTGACTATATACGCTTGATGTTTGGCTGTCATTTTCAAAGGATATATAATCTATTTCTTCGTTCTATAAATTTAAAATAATATTTTAATAAAAAATATATTATAAAATTAAAGCCTTACTCATACATTTGAAAAACATAATATTTCTTCATTTGACTACATTTATGCCGTCACCAGTTGTCTCATATTCTTCCGTAACAAACATTGTAGAATCGAATGAATTTCTTGGCTCGTTTTGATCCAATACAAACATTAGTAATTGGTAATACCATAATGTAGGCTTATATATCTAGAAACAAATAAAATATGAAAATACAATTCATGCTTATGTTAATGTGAAAAAAAAAAAACTAACCACATTGCACCGCTCTTAATTGATGCTTTCTATTTTCTGTATTCGGCCATAAAATTTGTTTGTAAAGAATGGAATTTATTTTTGATTTCATTTATGGTGGTCTTGTCTGACTTTTTTTTATTTCTGTCAAAATTTCTTGTAACGTGATCATTCTTCCAAATTTATTTTTATAATCTTTTGTGTTTGTTTTATATAAACATTCATGTTTTTTGTACTCTTCTATCAAAATACAAACTTAGTCACGTGTCCACGACATATTTGATTTAATTAAAATCACAAGTAAACGAATCAAAAAAACTGAAAATAAATAACAAGTTTTATCATGAACTGTCATGCACACACATGCACATCAAACACTAACAGCTGACGACATACCACTGCGCATTCGTACGGCGCCGATTTTACATAAAATAATTCACCAAGCTAGAGCAAGCTCTAAATTTTTATATGCATTTTCTTGCGTATGTTTTAATGCATTTTAATGTATGCTTTTTCTGTATGACACAATTCGTTTTTTTATGAATTAAAATGCAGCCTGAAAATGCGCATTTTAATGCATATAAAATTCATCGTGTCAAACGGGTTTAACAGAAAATTTAATTTTTCTTCTTCATTATCTAGCATTTTGTTAATCCATTTCTTCTTCTTCGTCACATATAACTGTAACTTCATCAGAAGTTGACGATAATTTATTAAATATTAAATATTAAATGATTAATATAAAATATTAAATTATTAATTTATTAGATATATCTTCATCGCCATCATCTTCTAATATAATATCCGGAGCCCTGGGTATGTCCGGTGTATTAATATTATCAATAAAATCGTATATATATATATATATATATATATATATATATATATATATATATATATGTACTTCAAACTTCAAATTGACGCTACGCCGTCAATTTTTGTTCAAATGACTTGAATTTTAGTCTGCTTGAAAGCCTTTTTAATGAGCTTTTTGGCAAGTATCTTGAAATATTTTTAGCTTGAACGTATAAAAAGTTATACACAAAAGTATCGAAAATGTCATTTTCCCTATTTAAACTACATGTAAATTTTGACCCCTCTACAGGCACGTGTTTACGTCATTTTTCGGACCTGCGATGACGGCTCAATTTTTTTTTATTTATTTTGAATAGTTTGAGAGGGAGAGAGCAACAAATTTTCGACTTCGCCAAATTAACGACCAACCTAATATATATATAGGATAATATTGGGAACTGAAGTCTTACAGAATGGTGAAAACACTAACTCAATTCATTGTAGACAAGCTTTCGGAGATTGTTTTTCTCCTTCTTCAGGCCCTGGTTTATTACAAATATTTGTTAATTACATAGATAGTATGTTCGTTTATAAACACTTACAATGGCAGAGTATTCTGTATAGGAAACAAAGAAATTGATGTTTAAATTGTCCACACGTATATGGTACATAGATAGTCAACGATAAAATTTGTTATAAATATTTGAAAATATAAGAAAAATATATTTGAAAATATATTTCTTATATTTTCAAATATTTATAACAAATAAAATGGTGAGTTTTAAATTTCTAAAATAAGTTTTTAAACTTATAAACTAATGTTTCACTAAATAGTTATTATTCTAATAGTGTAATATTTATGAGAATTAAATTAAAACGCGTATTTGTTGTCAAGCCACGTGTTTTGCCAACATGAGCAGCGACAGCCGTTGCTCATGCTTGCCTATTACATTTGCTAATACTATTTATTATTTATTACTATTAATATTTTAATTAAAATATTTGACTATATTTGGTTAATATGAGAATTGTGTTCATTTTTTATGTGTTATTGGAAGTTATATGTGTTTTGCCAACATGAGAGGCGGCAGCCGTCGATTATATTGCCTGTTTCATTTACATCGACATAATCTTCTTGTAAATATTCTTCATCCTCGTATTCAGATTGTGGCTGATTATTCTCTGTTTCTGAAGAAGGTGGTGAAGTAATCTGACTAGTGATGTTCCACACTCTCTTGACAAATTTTCGTAACTGGCATTTACCATCAATTTTTGTATATCATATTTAAGCGTCAACTGAATGTCCGGTGATTTGCTTAACAGACGAAGTTCATTGCCTACATACTCGGCGAATGCCGCAAATTTATCCTTTGGTTTAACTTCCGATAAAATTGTCATACAACGATTTGATGCAGCCTGCTCTTGCAATTCGATACTGCTTCCAGAAATTTTTCGTTTTCTTGAAGTAGGTCGGCGCATTGATGTGGTTAAATCTGTATTTGATATTGATTCATTTGAAAGTTGTTCCGTTATTGGAAGTAATAGCTGTTTTTCTGATTGACGTTTTTGTTCGGTTGCAGGTTGTTGTTGTGAGAATTGTTCAGTGAGTAACTGGTCATCATTATTAGCTTCTGAATTGTCTTCCCCACTTTTAATACTAATAGTTTCATTGATCTAAAAAATTAAAGAAATATACATTTACATTTATTCAAGAATAATTAGTTTCGAGATATAAATATGTTAATTTTGACAATAATAAATTAACATTTTCTATGTGTAAATTACAGATTTCACCTACAGTAGAAGAATGGGTAAAAGTGTCAAATGAATTTGCTGAAAAATGGAATTTCCTTAATTGTATAGGCGCCGTAGACGGTAAACATTTCGCCATAAAAGCACCAGCAATTAGTGGGGGCCTATATTTTAATTACAAACACATGGTGGCGTTTATTTTAATTGTTCGCTGTCACAAGCACTTGCAAACAATACTATGCACATCCCACAAGCAACCATGTTGCTTGGCCGATGAACTCCTGTACCTTATGTCATTGTTGGAGATGATACATTTCTTTTAAAATCATATTTGATGAAACCATTTGCAAACAAGAATCTAAGTGTTTCTGAACATATTTTTAATTACCGTTTGTCTCGTGCCAGACGAATAATAGATAATGTTTTTGGAATTGTCTCTGCACGCTTTCGATTACTTAGAAGAACTGTTGAACTTTCTCCACTAAAAGTTAAAAAAATTATCTGTGCTGGGTGTGTATTACAATATTTTTTAATGTCCCGAACACGTTCAGTAGCACTATATACTCCAAGAGGCACTTTTGATGTAGAAAATGAAGATGGGACAATTACTTATGGTAGTTGGCGCAACGAAGTTACTTCTTTGAATCCTCAGGAAAGAAATGTGCGTAGAAATTTAACCACGGTAGCCAGAAATGTTAGAGAAGAGTTTAAAGAATATTTTTGTGCACAAGGAGAAGTTCCTTGACAACATAATTATATTTAGGGATGGTTTTGTAGAATTACTTAATATCCTGATAATAATTTTTTTTGTAAATTAAATTATGACAAAATATAAAAGATAAAATAAAATTTAACTAATAATTATAATAATGTTTACAAAAAGAATTTTAACATTTTAATTACATTTGTAGCGTGATAATTATTTGATTAATCACACAAATAATTTTTCCGTAGGTTAGCCGAACTAATCACTCACACTTTGACTTTATCCCAACTGAAACACAAACAATTTTACGAACAAAACTTTAACTTTTAAAACTGTAACAGCGAAACTTGTCTGAACTACTCAACAGAGGAATCTTAACTAACTTAAAACCTAAAACTTGGCTGGCAAGGGAAGCGACCCTGGAGCTCGGAGGGGGGAAGGGAATGTACGCATAAATAATAATAATATTTTATTTATTCTGTTGACCAAGATACATAGGTATAGAACAAGTCACAAATGTTTACATAATTAAATAATTACAAATTTACAAATTTAAACATTCATTTACAGAATAAAAGCAATTTGCTATTAGAAATTGCTTTAACTTTATTTTGAATAATTTTATAGAATTAATATCCGTAAAGTTTGAGGCAGCTTAAAATAAAAGATAATACAATTATATCTGGCCATATGGCATTCACTCATCCGGTCCAGTTACAAGGATGATGCAACATGCTACACTCCCCCTTCTGGGGTGAAATTAACGCCCTCGTAGACACCCCAGAATTATTTGGCCGTCTTCTTCGGCGGGCGTCCTCTACGCAGGGTCGGATGGATGGACCGTTGCGTCTCCACGTTTGACGCGACGAACGGGGTTAATGCTGATGCATGGTAGCGTCCGATTATGATCGCAGGCGCTTCGGTGGCTGCGACATTGTACACAGTCCCTAGTCTTCGGACAACGGAATACGGTCTATCTCGACGTGGCACGAACTTTGATGTTACGCCCTTTTCCGCGTTGCTCAGCACGTGCGTTTCCACCAGCACCAGGTCTCCAGGTTCAAGCTGGGGCCCGTCCCGCCGTTTTAGGTCCGCGTACGACTTCCGAACGTCCTGCGCTCGCTCGTGAGCGTCTCTAGCGTCGCGTCAGCAATGGCAAGCAAATGAGGCGTCACCTGAGATACATAATTCTCAGTCAGCACCACGTCACGAAAGTCGCGTCCGGCATCTGCGGGTAACTTCAGTCTACGTCCAAACGTCCAATAATCCGGCGACGCATTTGTAGACTGGCACACGGCTGTATTCATGGCAAAGCGAATCGCCGGCAGCTTGTCGTCCCAGCTGGCGTGGTCGGTTTGCACCAAGATTCCCAACTGTGATTTCAGATCCCGGTGCCGCCGTTCAATTGGATTAGCCTCCGGATGGAAGAAAGGTGTCAAAGTTTGCTCAACGCCAAGACAATGGAACCCGTGCTGCATGACTGCGCTTACAAATTGGACGCCGTTATCGCTGACCACGCGGCGAGCAACTTCGTAATGTAGAAAAACTTCATCTATCAGCAGCTCTGCGCAAGCCTCCGCGATCGCCTGCGCTAACGGAAACAATTCCACCCACCTGGTGGAAACATCTTCGATGGTAAATATCCAGCGAGCCCCGCTGGACGTAATTGGTAGCGGTCCGAAGAGGTCGACGGCTACGACTTCAAATCTCTGGCCGGCTACGGGCGTGCGTAACAAACCGGACGGCTTTGCGTTTGCGGGCTTGAAGTTTTGGCATTCGGCACACTTTTTAACATAGTCGGTGATGTGTCGTTTCAAACCGGGCCAAAAATACCTGGCCGCTAACCGCTGGTACGTTTTATCGACACCATAGTGACCCGCTGTCGGCGCATCGTGATGTTCCCGCAACACGGTTTGTCGTTCGTCGTGCGGAACTACAAGCTGTGCCTCTTCCGACTCCTGTTCCGGCACAAAACGATGCAGCACTCCATCCAGCATGACGTAGTGTCTGCCAAGCCAGTTAGGCATGTCCGGGTGGTCGCCTTCTTCGAAGCTCTCTATGATTTTTCATATCTCCGGGTCATTTAATTGCGCTGCGCGCGTTTCACTAGCACCTTTGTGAGGTAGTTCGATTGCGAACGCGCTAGCTTCCGTCGAACTATTTACCTCACTATCACCAGGTGGTCGGGACAGCGTATCTGCTACCAGATTACGTCGTCCAGGTGTGTAGCGGATCTGGATGTCATATTCTTGCAGCGTATAGTTACGTTCGGCTGCGATCATCAAACGACCAGCATACACCACCGGCCGTTCGTCGGTTTCCGCCCCCTGCAGGAAAACAGCGCCGAGTGCATAACTACTAGCATCGGTCCGAATTAAATACGGTAGCGTCATGTCAGGTTGTCGTAATATTGGAGCGGTAACCAGCGCGGTTTTTAATTGTTCATACGCGGACTGATCACTCTGTGACCATTTCCACTCTGCATTTTTCTTAAGTAGATCGCTAAGTGGTATAGCTACGCGCGAAATCACGAACAAACCTCCTGTACCACGAACACGTTTGCATGAATGTTCGTATTTCTTTCGCGTTACGAGGTGGAGTCATGTCGGAGATTGCAGAAACTTTATCCGGATCTGTCGTTATTCCGTTTTGCGTAATCAAGTGCCCTAAATATTTTACAGTGGGGCACGGAAACTGGCACTTACTACGATTCGCGCAAAGTTTAAACAGACAGTCGCTCGAACACAGCCTTCAAGTCCGATAAATGTTCGTCAAATGTATTCGACAACACGATGACGTCGTCGAGGTACACGAGCACGCTACCGTCACGCAAGCCTCGTCGAAACCGCTCCATTAGACGCGAGAACGTGGCATCAGAGTTTTTCAGCCCCATCGGCATTCGTTTAAATCTGAATGTGCCGAAGGGGGTCACAAACGCGGTCCTATCGCGATCTTCAGCGCGCACTGATACTTGATGGTAACCGGCTTTCAAGTCTAGCAGTGACATGTACTTTGTCTGCTTCGCGGAATGCAATAAATCGTCTATTCGCGGCAACGGATACTTATCACTAACGGTCACAGCGTTCAAACGTCTGTAATCGATGCACGCACGCACACTTTTGTCTTTCTTCGGTACTTATACTACCGGCGCCGCCCACGCAGCCTCACATTCCTCGATGGTGTCGTCTGCAGAACGTCTTTCTTTGGCGCCGACATCTTGCATGGTGGCAACGCGATCGGAGCGCTGTCTCCGATATCAATCCGATGCTCCGCGTATGGTGCATTATCTAATAACAACATAAACAGCAATATTCATGCTTATATATTGTATTATTATAATTTTTATGGCGGCCACCTATGTTGATCATTGAATACTAACCAAAAAAAGATTTATACCTTACAGTGTTCATAATAATCGTAACATTACCTTTGTCTGAGTTAGTAACAATTATTTCATCATGCTCTGCTAAGAACCTTTTTGTTCTCTGATATAACGCTTTAATATACATTAGTTTGTTATATTTATGTAAAAAGTTAGTAATTAGACCATATCAAGACCATTTTCTGATTCAGTGACCCTTGCCCCCCCCCCCTCTTTCCAAAAAACTGAAAAGAACTTAAATATCGTACTTAGTTATACCTTTTTTTTCAAATTGAAAACTGATAAACTGAGAAAAAAAAAATGCTGTTTGCAGCGCCATCTATCAAAGATAAACAAAAAGTCTTAAAACAAAATTTACATACTTTTTAATGGCCTATCAGAATCTACAATAAAAAATAGGGTGTTCCATTTAAGATTTCAAAGTTGACCCCCTTTCCCGCCCCCCAGGGGGTAAAGAGGGGGCAAGGGTCTCTGCATCAGATGTCCCCCTCGAAACCATTTACTTTTTATCCGAAACATTTTTTTGTCCGATGCACGATTTTAAAGTTATTGCAGGTGGCGGATTAAAATGGGACACCCAGTATATATTTCAGCTAATATGGAGATAGCGGTGAACCCATAGGAAGCCCTGAATTCATTCTATAAAATTTATTTGTCATATTTAAAATAGTTTTGTCAATTAAATTGTATGTGATGTATTGTTGAGTTAATTTTTATGACAAAAGTAAAGGGATTAATTGAGTTTGACCATTTAAGCCTACTTGAAGCCTATAATGACAAAATTGTAAAATACTGACTCTTGTTCTATGTTCATTATTTAAAGACATACAGTTGAGGCTCCATCCTGGTTGACCATGGGGAAAGAGTATTGGAAATGTCATTGGGTCACAACATATAAATAACATCGAACAAAATTGTTCATGAATGTCACTTGGTGAAATTAATATAATAATATTCTAAAGTTGAGACATTTTCTCAAAATTTCACAAGTTACTCAGACATTGAATCGGCTGTTAAGCTATGCATCAATGACTGGCCAGATTAACCATAGATACGTGTTTCGGTCTTTAGGACCTCGTCAGTATGGTGCTTTGATCAGTTGCTGAAAGGCAACTGATACTACATCAATAAACAACATATTAGTCAGAAACACCTTGCTTCTCTTTGAGTCAAGCTTTAGAAATGTAACGTAATTCTAAACAAGTTACTTATAAATTAGTAATATGTATAATAGTATATTCAAAATTCTAATATAAAAATATATGACATGTAGGTAATTATAAACAATGCAAAATGCAAACTGTGTAATATCTTTTAATTTTTGAATGTTTTTATCTAATTAATCCTTTATTTTATATTACAAAAATTAAATCAATAAATTATTTCCTTTTAATGCTCATAATACTAAACATTGTTACAGATACCATTCAATTGTGATTCAGGCCGTTGTTGATCACAAAAATAGGGCTTTGAACATTTCTTGTGGCTTTTCAGGCAGCCTGCATGATGCTAAACTTTTGCGAAAGTCGAATCTGTTTGACAAAATTGAACAAGGCCCTTTAGACAAGTATTTCCCATTTTTATCAAAATTATTGGGTGATTCGGCGTATCCTAACTTGCCTTGGATTTTAACTCCACATAAAGATAATGGATTTTTGACTGATGAACAAATTCAATTTAATTACAAACATTTTTCCACTAGAATGGTTGCAGAAATGTTTTTCGGAATATTGAAAAAAAGATTTAGAAGGATCACATATTTAGAAATAATAATTATTAAAAAAATTTCTAATATTATAATATCTTGTTGTGTTATGCACAATATTATTATAAATGATGGTAATGATGGGGATTATTTAGTAGAATAATAAAAAAAAAATAGCAAAATAAAATTCATGTATTATTCTTTTCTGCTTCTTTTATATAAAATGAAATATAAAAATAATATAAACTTTATATTTATGTTTTGGAATAAAATGTAAAAACTACTCCTAATTATGTTTTCAATTTTTTTTGTTATATTTATATAAAATAATAAACATAAAACTAAATTCATAAAAAAACACAATTTACATATCAAAAAAAGAAAAGATCAAAACTTAAAACTAAATTATGCATATTTAAAAAAAAAACACAGATTATATAATAAAAAAGGAATAAAATTTAAACTAAAAACTATATTTTCTATACAGAAAAAACAAACTTAAAACTAAAATACCCATAAAAAAAACAACACAGATTATATAATAAAAAAAAGAACAAAATTTTCTTATAATTGTGATCAAGCAGTAGATATTATAAATTTCAACGAACGCGATTGTGAAAAAATGTAAATTTAATAAATTCAGTGCACATAAACAGAAAATATAACCACTAAAACTGCCGAAAAAAAGGTGAAAGTTTGGAAGCATAACGAAAAAAATAATTTAGTTCATCCATTTCGGAGGAAGAAAGTTTGACCAAATATTATAGCAATATTGCAAAAAACAATTTAGAATGTACTATTATACAAGAACAAAACAAAATTAAAAGTTTATGAAGAACATTATAATAAAATAATTGATGATAATTGATGAAATTTTGATATTTTTCATATATGGATGAATATTCTATAGAAATAAAAATATAAATTCAACAGACGTTGTAGAAACTACCATAGAAAGATCTCCAACAACAAAAAAAAAATTGAACTAAAGAAACCAAAATAAAAATCAGATTATATAACATACTATCATCAAAATTTAAAAAAAACTAATTTCTTTTTTCTAATAGTTGTCTCATTAGTTGTATCTTTTCCTTTTCTATTTCCATTTTTGCTTTGTGTCTTTGCTTCTTTTCTCTTTCTTTTTCTTCCGTAATTTGCTCCCATCGTTCAAACATTTCTTTTCTTGTCAGTTTGTCCAGTTTTCTCTTTTTCGATCTGGCTGAAAGTGTTTCTGATTCATGTGGTTCTACTTCTACTGATTCGGATTCATTAGTAATTAAATGCAATGATGATGATGTAGATCAGTGGTTCCCAAAGTTGACTGGACTTCGACCCATCTAACAAAAATTTTCAATCTTGGGACCCACCTCTTAGCTGTCTTAGAGAAAAGAGGGCATAAATATTGGTAATACTCAGATTCCCTAGTGGCGAGTCGTGGAACTACTTAATTCTGTCTTATTTGTTCTAATTGAAATAAAAAAAAAATTTTTTTTATAAGTGTTACCAATATGAATGAAAGACTGTTGAAATAAGCAACACAACTTAAATAAATTTTTTTATTTCTTGAATAGCTACACCTGCTAGGTGATTTTACAAAGTTATTTCAATGGGAAGGATGTATTTGTTTCCTATTTATCTTCATTACAGTTTTAGCATCAACTTCAACTTTAGTTACTTTTAATCGCAGTGATTTGATATATTCAATTTCTTTCGGTATTTAGTTTTAATGTTAACCATAGCCGAAAATCCGACATCACAGATATGAGGTAGTAAAGAGGAGGAGGACTTTCATAGTTTCATCGAACAGGCAAGGATAATTATCAGCAACTGAGAGCCAGAATTTCGTTAACTGTTTGCGATTGAAACTATTTTTCAGTGACGTATCTTCTGATAAATCAATAAGTTCTTCACTTGCTTTTGTTGACATACTAGTTGGTAAGTCGTCTTGAAATGGGTTCCAAATCCAACTCAACGTATCAAACTTTCTCATCTCTTCCCCAAAATAGTCGTCAAAGTTATTTATTAACAGTGATAAATGACGTTCATCTTAGGCTGCACTTGGTTTTCAATAATAAAAGTTTCAAGTGTTTCAAAACAATCATACATGCCATTCTCAATACAACTTTTCCACAACATAAGCTTTTTCATGAACGCTCGAATTTTATCGTGAACTGCAAAAATGTCTGATCCGTTTGATCCTTGCTAATACAAATTAAGTTCGTTTAATTTCGAAAAAATATCCGCCAAATAAGTGAGCTTGAGAATGAATTCTTCGTCCAGTAGATGTTTAATATATTCAATTTTTCCTTCCAAGTAAATTGTACCTTCATTACGCAATTCCACTAATCGTGTAAGTACTTTTCCCCTGGATAACCAGCGAACTTTTGTATGCAGAAGAAGAGATGTATGGCGACTACCCATGTCTTCACAAAGGTTTTGAAATAAGCGGGCTTGTAAGGGTTTTGTTTTAATATAATTTACAATTTTCACAGCTGTATCAAGTACAGGGCCTCGATTTTATAAGTTAAATTCTACAAGATTTTCAAATCTATAAGAATTCAATTTTTCCCCACTCTTGTCGAGGCGTGGATTTTGAATTCTACTGCTCAGAAGCAGTAGAATTCGTGACCTTGAATTTCTATATTTCTAGTTTGACGTTTTATATATTCGTTTAACTTAAAAAGTGTGGTTAGAACATTTTCTATTATAAATAATTAAATAGCTATGCAATTTATTTTTAGATGTATATTATTTGCTTTTTTAATTAAATTATTGATATTTATTTAAAAATTTTATGGTATGGTATTGTGGTTTTTAAATAATTGGCGCAATTGAAAAAGAAGTCCGGATTGTATAAAATTTTGATATAAAATTTCATCTGTCGTATGTTTTCTTGTATTTTACTACGTGCATAAATAAAAGTAACATAATTAAATCAATTTAGACCTATAAATATAGATGAATAATATAGATTCGAATTCAATTTTACGCATTTTCTCCTAATAATCTTCCAGATTTTTAAGAAACGTATTCTCTATTTATATAAGTTAGCGACAAGTATATCATTAACCAAACTCTGTTTAAGTATAAAATAAAATATAATATACTTTTTTCTTCATTTTATAACTTCGATATATAGTATTTATAATAAATTAAATA
Organism: Clivina fossor; assembly: GCA_963966155.1. Taxonomy (NCBI): domain Eukaryota; kingdom Metazoa; phylum Arthropoda; class Insecta; order Coleoptera; family Carabidae; genus Clivina; species Clivina fossor. The sequence goes on from OZ014558.1 coordinate 15,851,947, forward strand.
ATATTTATTTTTTCCATTTTATTATGTCAAGGACTCCAACACAATACTCAAAATAAATAAACTGCAATACACAATTACGCAAAAACAAACAGTACACCGATGGGTTTTAACATTTTCGCGCATGAAATTTGAAATTTCTTATAGAATTTACAAAATCGCTTTAGTAAACAAAATTCCCCATGACATCTAAAGAAATGGAGGGGGAAAACTAAATTCTTGTAGATTTTGAAACCTTGTAGAAATTATAGTTATAAAATCGAGGCCCTGTTTTGAAATCATCGGGCAATTCTTTGGAAACCAGTGCTTCTCTATGAATGCTACAGTGTGTCCACAAAGCACAGGGACTTTGTTCAAGAACTCTCATAACCACACTACTATTTTTCCCGCACATAACCCGCGCACCGTCAGTGCATATACCGACTCAGTTCTTCAACTGTAAATCTTTTTCTTTTATATGGGAATCAATTGTATGGAAAATTACCTCAGGTTTTCTACGACTTATTGGCTTGCAGAATAAGATATCTTCATGCACGTCGTTCTTCCATATATAACGCACAAAAACAAGCAGTTGAGATAGGCCTTGCACGTCGGTAGACTCATCTAGTTGTAGAGTTTAATATTTACCGCCAACTACTCTCCGGATTAATTTATCTTCCGCCCATTCAGCCATTTCGTCAATTCGTCGCTCAACAGTATTATTGGATAGTGGTATGCGCTCGATTTCCTTAACTTCTTTTTTTCCAAACATTGTTCCAACAGCATCTTTAATCGATGGTAATACTAAATCTTCGCCAATGGTATGAGGCTTTCCTGATCTGGCGATCCTCAAGCTAATTAGATACGAGGCATATACAGCATTTTCATTAATATTAACGAAATGGGAAACAATATTTGTTGAAGATTTCATATTCAACAATTTACGTTGAAAAAAGTCTATTGGGTTGTTTTTACTGTGGGAATGCTTTGTTTCTATATGACGCGTCAACTTACTTGGGCGCATACTTTCGTTCGCTAATATATCGTAGCGAATCACGTATTGAGGACGCGGATCTATCGTATCATGATTCTAAGTGAATCTTAGTTTTAGATATGCAGGGTCATATTTTCTCACAACTTTCCGTCGTTTGGTTTCATGCGAACTCGTTGAGGGAGTTTGGAAGTCAGACTCCTTGCCACTTTTGTCACATAAAAGATCTTCTATATTTTCATCACTTTGTTCACAATTAACTGGTGTCGGCGACGTGGTTTTCGCCACCCGTTTCAACCACTTTTCCATTATTATCTTCAAGGGTTAATAATTATTTTTGTATAGATTACAATGACGTTCGCGTACGCTGTCCAACACAACACAATGCGAAATGAACTTTGCAAAAACGCTAGGGACGTTTCGCTAGGGACGGGCTCACGACATGTGTTTCGTTCGCCGCGGTGTCGCCGACTGAGCTGTCAGTATAGCCACCCCAAAGCGTCTGGAGACAGGGCCAGCGCCCCACACTCCGCTTATCTTATATATTGAAGTTTTGTATTTTTTCAAATTATTATTATATTATCACAATATTTTCCGTAACTTAAGTTTATTTAAATGTTTAGGAATTATAAATAGCTTAATGAAATATCAAATTTATCACTTCCTATTTTTTTAAATTCATGTATACATATACATGATACATTGTACTGTATACATTGTATCGTATACATTGTATACAGTGGCGAGGGCCCACTCAATATTCGCTCGCGACCCACTGGTGGGTCGCGACCCATAGTTTGGGAAATACTGATGTAGATGGCCCTGGTTGGTAAACTATTCTTGATGTTGCAGATGATGCAGTAGATGATGTGGGTTGATAACTTATTGCTGATGATTCTATGGATTCAATGTTGGTTTCTTCAGTTTTTTTATAATTGTGAAAATGAAAAGGAAAAAGAAAAGGATTTTAAAAGGTGTTTGAGGATAGGATAGCGTAATGCTGCCACCAGGTATTTAATACATACCAAAGGATAATGTAGCGATGGAAACACAAGCAGGGCTTATAATAAAATACAAATATAGTTTAATATAACAATTTCAATATATTATCGAAAAAATTAATTTAAGTTATGCAGACAATAATAATTAGCACAATAATACAATTATAATATAAAAACAATGAATTTTTAACATACATAGAGCAATGAAAACAAATTCGAAAACAACTTTACTTTTATATATTGATGTGTCAGACTACAGTAAAAATAACAATTAATAAAAGATATATTTCTAAAAACTTACAGAACTTTCATGGTTAGCTTACGGTCGGTCAGTGTGACGTATCGTATTTACTTCGGTGTGGATTTGAAGTCTAGCCCTGAGTTGCACTGTACTTGAACTGACCTGAACTTGACTATTCGAAACTGTCTCGGAACTGTCTCTGCTTTATTTGGAAATTTCTCTGAACTGTCTCGGAACTGTTTCTGCTTTATTCGGAACTGTCTCTCTTTTCAATTGAAATTTGGGGTTTATATACAAATCTATCTTGTTTACAATTAACAATATATAGCCGCGGGCGCAGCACGCCGCTAATGAACAAGTTTTTAAAATTTTCCTAATCATAACATCCGTAATCACTTAGTGATGATGTAATTACTATCATAATAATCTATATATACCAAATGTTATAGAAAAATGTGTATACTAAGTGTCAGGCGATTTATGTCAACTGTTATATAATACTGTTGGACTTCTCACACACATTTAATTCTTCAGCACTTTTACTGCTTCAGTCGCATTATCTGTAGTTTTTTTAGGCAAATTAATTTTTTCCGAAAAAAAATTTTTTTCAACCTGAGAGTTCGCTTCATCTATATTTATATCATCGTAAATATTGGTAAGCAGCTTTTATTAACAATATAATTGACAAATTGTACATCGCTTTTTTTAACATTATTAACTAAAATTAGAAACAAAATTAATAATAAACTTGTAATTTTTGGATTTATTAAAATACATACTAGAATACGGTTCTTCAGAAATTGAAATTGGATTCCGTACAGCACTTGTCGTGTCATTATTCTCTTTAGCAAGTTTTAGAATAAGTTTTATACGAGAATTTTCCATTGCCATTCTTAAAAACTAAAAATAGGAATGAATAATAAAACAAGGTGCAAATGAACAACTTATAATAGTATTAATGTTGTAAAATATCATCATATTTAATAAACATGCATTATAAGTAAGTTAGGTTAAATGTAATAAAATATCTTCCTTCCACTTGCCCGTAATACACAAAACGAAATAATGCACTATATTATAATAAATATCGACACTATTCGAAATAATGTAATGCAGGTGAAACAAGTATTGTAAGAATACCGGCACAACTCCAAAAATGATGCTGTTTCAGCAAAACGTTCACCGGTTTACTTCAACAGACAGGAAACAAGTGAAAAAGTGCCAGTGTTCTTCATAAAATATACTCAAATCTCACAAATGGATTATAGATACTTCTGCCATCTGTAGGGTAAATAATGAACTTATAATAAATGTCGTTATTTTAGATAACAAAATACACTTTCTAGAGCAAATTTCCGCAAAAATCCCAAAATCGACATTTTTTGAGTCATCCCAGTATCAACGCAAAGGGGCGATATATTCCAGTGAGATAGAGGTTTAGGCATATTTGGCACCAATAGAAAAGCATTTACTAAAGTACTTGGTCAAGTATTACTGTTTTTCTTTTTTTTGTGGAATAGGCACCTCTGCTTCTGACCCACTTATATGACGTTCCTGGTGCTGGGAATAACACTCGGCGCTGAACTGGATGTGGTGCTGACTTGATTCCGAATGGTACTCTTATATTTAAAACATCCAGTTGGAGTTATGAATGTCATGTATTTTCTCGACTGCTCGGTGAGCTCTACTTGCCAGAATCTTGAGGATACGTCTAATTTGGTAAAGAATTTTGACTTTTTAAGTTGTAATGCTACCATCAGTATGGTAGCAGTATTTTTTCTCGGACAACAAATTTGTTCAGTTCCGTGAAATCTGCACAAATTCTTACTTGCCCCGATTGCTTCAGGACTACTACCATCGGCGCGCACTACTCTGACGGTTCGTCCACCGGTTCTATCACATCTTCGGCTACCATTCTTTTCAGTTCCTCTTTAACCTTCTCCATCAGGGGAATTGGAACTCTTCTTGGTGTTTTGATTGAAAATGGAGATGCTTCATTTATTATTTTTACGTCGTAATTTTTATTTTTAATTTTTCCTATCATTTTTGCTGTATAATCATCCTCTTTACTTACTCCATGAATCCACTTAATTAATTTTAATTAATAATTGCTGGTCTTCCCAGTAGACTATGTTCTGTCTCTGCTACATACATTTTACCGGGATATCTGCAATTCCGTAAATCTGGAGAGGCTGATTACCTACTGTGTGCAATTTGTCTTTTGTACTATGTAGTTTCGGTTTTGTTTTCATTGTCTGCTATTGTTTTCGGGACAGCAGCGTTTCATCGGTCCCTGTATCTATTTTGAATGATATTTTCTGATTGTCGATATCGAATTTTATATTCCACGGTTTAGCTTTGCCGCCTGTTATCTGTCCTACTCGTTTGATATCTCCGAATTCATAATCGGAGTTGTTTTCGAACTCGGATTCACTTTGTGTATCGTCATCCGATTCATGCAATACTCTCCGTATTTTCTTCGTACGACATCTACTTGTAAAATGGCCTTTGAGTTTACACCGTTTGTAGCTAACTTTTCTTGCAGGACATTTGTTCAGGTCATGACTTGGTTTAGCTCCGTATCTGTTGCATTCTGGATATTCTTTTCTTGTTGCCCTGTTGTTTGTATTTCCCTCATTTCCACTTGTTTGTTTTTCCGAATCATGTTTGTTCTTTGTCCAGGAATTATATTGTTTCCGTCGGACTCTGTTTATTTCGCAACTGTTTTTAGTTTGTGTTGCGCGTTGTTTTATGTTGTTAGTTTGACGTTTGATTGTGTGATTTTGTCAATAGCCTTGTTGAGAGTCAGATTTTCGTCCATTTGTAGAACTTCGGATAGCTTTTGATCTTGTATGCCAACAACGAGTCTGTCTTTGATTAGGTCGTCGTTTAGGGCTCCATAGTTGCACGTTTTGGCTGGCTGGATCACCTCGGTGATTAATTTTTTTTGCCGTTTCTCCTTCTCTTTGATAACGCATATTAAACTTGGCTCTTTCATACATTACGTTGACCTTTCTGATATAGTGATTAGGAAATATCTCAACTGCCTCTTTTTATATGATGTAATTTTTTCTGCTTTCTTGCCCAGTGATCGGAAAGTGCGCTATAAAAACCTTCGTTATACTTAGAGTGAAACGATTCGCAAGCATTGGTCGTGCAACTAGTGCTTGCTGATGCACTTGCCCCGAATGTGTGGGGGAAACACTGAGTCTTCTGCGATGTAAGTTTCAATTAAATTGTCATGAAATTGGACTATTTGAGAATCATTGAATGAGGCCGACATCTCGAAGGCAAAATAATCCCCAACTTTCTCCGGATTGAGGAATTGTAACCCGAAATTATTTTTCAAATGCTATTCTTTTTCCGTGCCTTGCATGTTGTTTTGGGAGAGCCCTAAACTTTTAATTTTCCTGTACCAGGATTGGCACAAATGGAATCTACATCCGATGATTTCTATGTCTTCCTACATTGTTGAAACTGTATTGTGTATTGCCAATTCAAAATCAATAATGACTGTTGCCAGATTAAATGTTAGATTTATTTCTTGACGTTTAAGACTTATTTTCACTAATAATTTAAAATATGTCATTGTTGATTTCGACGGCAATAAACAAAAAAACTAAAGGCGCGTAATTTCCATTTTTGAGTCCATGGATTGCAAAAAACTGGGTGATGAATTTTGTGCAAAATTGAAATGTTCCATCCATGTATATCGATTCCATTGAGCACAAAAACTTTAACCCTGCGTTAGTCGCAATACGTTAAATAACCTTATGAGTCGCAATGTATCCCATAGATACATAAGTTAAAAATCAGGTTTACAAAAAAATTAATATTGATTTTGAGGAATAGGGTCAAGATTAAATTATTCTATATTTTAAAGTAATTTATTCAAAAGTTTTGAAAAACTGTTCACAGATATAATTATTTTTCCAATAAAGTAACAAGACATACAAAAATCAGATTATAATAAGTTTAATATGGTAATATTTATTTTTATTAGTCTTCTATTAATTTTTATTAGAAAAACATTCCTCACATAAAATTTTTGCATGCTCTAAGCAAAGATGTTTTTCACATTGGCCACATTGGTACCTCGTCAACCTTGTTCTCTTATCTGAGGTCCGATATGACTTGCAGCGCATTCTTTTACTAGTTGTTTTTCCATGAATTGTTAAATTTTCAGTGGAGGTACGTGGCTTGAATTTTTCCAATCTGACTTGAAGATCCTTCGGCATTCCTAAAGTGTTTCTGCTGCGTCTGATTAGATGTTCTTCGATTAATTCATTCGCTAATATGCGTAGAAATTTGCGCCTGCTCTTAGCTTCAAAATTGTTTCCAATGTCCAATATTCTCGAATTTATACCACAAACGTTTAAAATGCTGAAGAAAATTACCATAGGCCATCTTTTTACATTACGAGCAACATTATAAGTGGCACACATTTGGTCTACAACATCTACACCACCTTTTGTCATATTATAGAAAGTGACAATTGCTGGTTTTTGTTTAGGACCTGAATCAATATCTATCTCATCATCATAATGTATACTAGATATCAACAGAACATTCCTATTTTTTTTTTTTGGAACGTAGGAAACAAGAGTTCCTTCTTTCTTAAAAGCAAACAAACTGGATCCTTCAGGTCTCCTTTTCGTTTGGACCAGTTCTAGTGGTATTTGCGTTTTATTTTTTTTAAGGTACCGACGAAAGACAGATTCTTATCTCGCAAATAGAGCATTAAATCTATGCTGCTGAACCAATTATCGGCTGTAACATTCCGACTTGTGTTATACAGAGGTTCCAATAAACGTTTGACAACATCTGGCGGATTTTATCTAGACGTTGTACTAGTCTCAGATTACAACGCGTTCCGTCGAAAATGTTATCTGGTATACAACCCGATACTAGCCAATCAAACACACTATTTTGTATAATCAACCCCTTTTGTTGAGTACGGATCTGACCGTTACGTAACAATTCATAAAATATCTGCGCGCCTAACAAAATATCTATATTTTTGTTTTATAAAATTCTGGATCTGCTAATTGCAAATTCTTTGGCAATTGTAACAATTTAAATTTACTGTTGGCGTGAGCCTGCTATTTTATCAAGAATATAAAACTCTCATTCGACACTATAATTACTAATGTTAGATATTAAATTCGTTTGAACTACCGCTGTAGCCTGGCTATTCTTTGCGTTTATGTCTACGATTGGCAATTGTAATTGTCGATCTTAAATTTAATGAACTGAAGACTTTTTTTGTTATAAAGTTTACTTGTGAACCTGAATCTAACAATGTAAGTGCGTCATAATATGTGTTGTTATTTCCCTTTATTTTAATTAAACAAGTGGACAGCAATACTTGCGTAGGTTTTATTTGACAATTAGATGAAAGTGAGGTAGCCGCCGAGCTAGCCGCATCATCTTTACCGCTTGCGTAATTGTTCGTTGTTCCGGCCGTTATATACAATACCGTATTGTGTTTTTTTTTACAATTTTTACAATGCGTGGCTTGACATTCATGTGCTACGTGCCCTTCTTTTAAACAATTTAAACATGATTTATTGTTTCTAACATATTTGATTCTCTCGTTTATATTTAATTTTAAAAATTCAAAATATTTGTTTGTGTAATGTTTATCATTTTTACTTTAATAACAAAAACTATCTTCCGTTGTTAAATTACATTGTGCACGCGTATCTACCGTTTAATATTTAACGTATTTCGTTTCTTGTTTATCGTTTGTTTTATGATTTAAAACCTCTAACGTATGACATTTGTGAGTTAAAAACACCTTTAATACTATGAATTTGGGCATTTCCTTATTTGAAATTCTAGTTTCCCATTCGCGTCGTGTAATAAACGTAATTTATTAACAATCAAATGTATTAACAAATCGTCCCAACATTCTACCGGCCTATTCAATGATAGCAACGCCCTAGTGTGTTTTGATATCGTGTCTAAAAGTTTTCTAATACCGTGATAATTTTCTTTTAGTACCGGCTCTATTTCGAATAAAGCGCGTATATAAATATTTTCTATTAAGGGGGGAGTACACTTTGATTTTTCAAAAAAATGCATTTTTTTTTTGCTTAAAATGTTCCTTGGGATGTATACTTTAATTTAGAAAAGACTCCAAGTCCGCCAGAATATTCCTTACCGCTTTACAAAGCAATTTCCTAAAAGATGTATGGAGCCGGCATCGCCGATTGAAGGTAAATACTTTTCCACGAGAAAAATAAACGCCGTTTATCTCGAAACGGGGTTTTTCAAACTGGCGTGGGAAATAACTCTAACCAGTTATCATCAAATTTGGATATCGCCTAGGTTTTCTTGTTCAGAATTAAATTCTGCTTAGAAATACGTATCCACATTTTCGATTTTGTCAAAAATGGATTTTTAATCCACGATTTTGTTCGCATTTTTAGGGTGAAAAAATGGACTTTTTTTTCCTAAGGCCACAACTTTTGAAAAAATCAATTTAAAAAAAATCGGAAAACGTATTTCTAACCCAAATTTCATTACTAATCAGGATTTTGTTCGATTTATGTACCAGGATCACATGGGAAGGAGTATTTTCCCACGCCGTTTTTCGACTTCCGCGCGAGGACGCCCGCGCGACCTTGTGCACCGGCCACGGGGGGCCGCCGATCGATTTCAAAAAAATACAAATTGTAGTTCGAAGAATGAGTAATAAATGGGTTATAACATATTTGCCCTCCCTTAGTGTTTTATTGCTTAAAAAAATTAACGAAAATGCTTTACTTTTTGGACGTTCAAAGTGTACTACCCCCTTAATCTAGTATGCTCAAATTTTTTTTTACGTTGCTCGATTGCTTGGTTATAATTTTCATTTGTGATTTCTAAACCCGCAATTACATCTGCAGCGTCGCCTGACTGTTGAAAGAGTTATATTTTTAAAGGATATTTAATGATCAAATTTACCGTCAAATGCTGGCAAATTTATAGTTTTGTTATGAGATTGGCACCCCCTCCCGGAACCGTTGCAACGGGCGGCCCTGTGCTATAATTTGAATTATATTTCGCTTGAATTTCACTTACTTTAACTTTTAAATTTGCGATTAGCTCATCTATATCTTCATTTTCATCAAAAATATCATTAAACTCATCTGCTACTTCTGCGTCGTATATGTCTTTAAAATACGTTCCATAATCGTTAAGTAAATTTTCGCATAGATTAAATTGCTTATGTGATTTATTTTCTGAATCTAAAGTTTCATTAGTTTTGTCAATGTATTTTTGTGCTAATTGTAAATTTCTCATTAAAAACGATCTTTTATTTATCAATAATTTTAATTGTTCGTTAATGTTCTGTGCCATCGTGTTAACTCAATATAATATAAGATAACAAAATAATTATAAAATAATACGACCTGTCCCGAACGCTACAAGATGCCTTTGTGCTAAACACCGCTCGATTGTTGCCTCTGTTGGCCTCCACTGCACCGCCGCCGCTTGCAGATCCGCCGCTAGTACTGTGCCCGTGGCCACGATTAAAGACCAAGGAATTTCATTAATAGAAGTATCAAAACTAAGATTTTTTGTAATGTTTTTAACTTTTCGTTCTGTGAACATGACGGTATTTGTATATTTTCTGCAGAATTTTTTCGCAGGCGTACTTTTAAACGGAGATGAAGTTTGAGATTGTTTTGGGCTATTTAAAAAATCTGAAAATGTGTTAACATTCGAAATACCTTTTAATAGTGTTTCTTTTTGCTCCAAAATACTTCTGCAATGATTGCATCAGAATTATTGGTGTTTGTTGATATATTTGAAGTGTCAGTTTTTTTTGTAACGTTTAAATAAATTGTATGATCCAAAATATGACCTTTTAACAAACTTTCCATTTTTCGGACAAAACGGGAAATTCAGATTTGACGTTTTGCATTAAAAGAATCTTTTTTAACAATTTTAAACCAGTTCTCAACAATAGCATTACAATCTTTTCCAGATATTAAATTTTTTTAAAATGATTCCAGATAATATTGGATAAAAGGGAAAGAAATTGCGTAACATGTATTTTATTAATGTAGGACAATAGTAAACGTTAGGTATACCATTATCACTTGTTAATGTAATGGTTTCTTCATAAACAGTAGCAAAATAAATATAGAAATGAGAAGTTGCTTTTAATGAAAATTTTTGAAAGATTGCTATTGATGTGGGCAGATTGTTTTTAGATTTTTGTTAAATATTTTTACTGCACATGATTAATGCCAAGGAATTATCAAAATCGGCGCATTTATATGACAAAGGAAAAATTTTTAAACATGTATCCAAAATATTTTTGCAGTGTAGAGATCATTACTGTGGATAAAAGCTGCAAAAAAAATTTTTGATAAAGATTTCAATAAATAATTTTTTGAAAATGAATTTATTTTGCTAGATGCAGCATGAAATAAATGGGTAGAACAAACATGTAATATTGTTAGATGGTCAATGCAATATGATATATTGGTAACATGGAACCACATTTCCTTTAAATATACTGACAAATCCATTTTATTGAAACTCAGTGAGACAGACTGAAGTAAAGCCATACTAAAATCTGTTTCAATTTTAGAAATAACAGCCTTCTGCGAAGAGAACATTTTATTTAGATCACGAAAAAAGAAGAAAGAAAATATTGAATTGTGGGAATACTGTGGTCAGAAGATATAAATTCAGCAATAGGAATGGGCGATTTTTTGGTTCCAGGAAGTACGAGCGCGTAATAATAAATTTGTTTTGTGATCCATGGCGGTTTAGCACAGATTGTACCAGTAGAATCTAAATATAAAAATATTGATTTTTTTAAATTTTTACGAATATTTAACAAATATTTTATCTGATGTTCACTTTGCAATCGTACAAAAAATAGAGAGTACCAAAGATCTTTAATATAACCTGATAATATTTTTCTGTTTTCCTCTCTGTTCCTACCGCTCCTTTTATTACTACCCGTCCTAGGAGACACCCGAACTTCTCCCAGCATTGCGGCGATTGTTCCACTACGCGTGCTGTCATGTTTTCTGCACTCGATATGCAGTTTGCTTGATACTTCCGTCCGTGCTGGAATCACTAGTCGCGCATAACATTGCAGCAACCGGAGGCACGTCACATTAATTCGCAGGGATACCTTGGACTTAAACGTATCCTTCGCCCGAGTGACACATGCCTTTGTAACGGCGCAATACAACCTATTACACATTCGTCCAACAAGTCTTTGCACACACTAACTTGAACTGGGACAGTTAATGTAGCCAGTGACACTTTTACTTCACAAGTTCCAAATACATTTAATATATCAGTATTCGCTTGCGCGACTTGTCCCGTTGCCGATTCTAACCGCGGCGCGCCGATTTTTCTCCATAGTGATTCTTTTATAAAGCATCGTGATACCCCAGTGTCCACAAGAATTAAAATATCTACATCATTCACGCGACTCTGCACTCGTACCACAGCTGAGTCATCGAGTCATGCACAGAGTTCTTAATTAAGTTCCGATTTGTTTTCTTGTGCCGCAGCGGGACTCTGAGGCACTCGTCCTAGTTGGTTTTCTGTTTTTTCGGGCAATCGCGACGAAAATGCCCTAATTGTCCGCACGCGAAACGCCGACTTTGTTCCGAGCGTCCACGTAGATTTTGTTGGCGATCCGTAGGTGATTTATCCCGACGCCTTCGTTCTTCCGAATATCGTGCGGGCGGGGATGGTGAACGCCAACGCAACCGGTTGCCAGTACGTTTCTTCCGGTCCTGTGGTCTTTGATTTACCTGTATCAACTCGTTCACAACTGTCGTTAGCTTCTCTACTTGCGCAGTTAACAGATCTATCTGGGTTGGTGTTGTCTCCGCTGCGTAGATTATCGTCTTTGAGGCTTTGTCGGGTTTTTACTGGCCGCTGATCTCGGCTAGAATATCCTTTGTACGCATGACTGTCTGTGCATCTGCCAAGGCAGAATTCAACGTAGCTGGGTTTTGCCGATTCCTACCAGAAATTGTTTCAAGAGAATCTTTTCACGAGTTAATTAACTATACTCGGCAAATGCTTTCCCCCAAACTTCTCAATGCCGCCGCAAACATAGCAAGTTTCCTTCGGCTACTGCCACACTACTCTAATAAGTTTAATAAGTTTGTATATAAAATAAATTATTCAGAGAAAAAATACATTATCTTACTATTTTTTTTTAATATATTTTCTTTTCGGCTTTTCCGGCGACCGGCAACACGCCCTCGAATAGTGCGCCGAACGCCGGCGGCTACGAGTAGCCGCCAGTGACTGGCCGGGCCCAATTGCCGAATGGGGCCCCGGTGAGGCCGACGCGACAGTTAATTCGCCGTCGGCCGGAAACGATAATCTCGGCAATGATATATACACTTCATATTTTTCATTGAAATCTTCTTCAATTCGTTTTGGTAAATTTAGGTTAACTGGAATCGTTTCTCGATCATCTTCCGATTCATCTTCTTGTTTGATAATTGTTTCTGCCGGAAGCGAGTGAATATCATCTCCAAACGAATCTGATGTGACACTTTTTGTGCCATTAATTACATTTGTAACGTCTCTATTTAAAACGTTATCTTCAGAACTTAAACTTAACTTATATTTCTTTTCTAAATTTTTAATAATTTCATTATAATTTAAATTACACCCCTGTTTCCATTCTTCGAATTTAAATTCATTTTGCATGTCAAATAAATCCATATTTTTTGTCACTAAATCACAGAAATCCGAAATTTCTGACACAGACTTACTAACATCATCGTAATTTTTAATTTTCTCTAAACAAAAACGGTTTCGAAACATATTGACACGATCAGATAACGTGGAACTAAAATTTGTAAATTTATCTAGAATTTGATTTATGTTTTGTAAAGCTCTTTCGCGCGATTCAAGAGATAATTCTGTTTCCGGTTGCTCATTTTGTTTTTTCGGTGTGATTGGAGTGTCCATGTTCATGGTGAAACTAGTAAACAGAATTAAAAATACGCATATAAATAAATATTTATTATTGTTTCCTTATAGTAATTGTTAGTTAACTTATGCCGACATAAACCAACATCAAAAACCTATGTAATTTTTCGTTTTTCGCGTCTACTGTATCAAAATGACAAAAATGGAGTTAGGTACGACTGTTTACCTCTCAGGTACCGATTTAAAAAGTTTGTTTTAAAAAATTAAATAATAGTTAAAATTAGTTACATCAAAAACTAATTTTATCTGTGATTATCGAAATCACCAGATCAAAAACGACATATTACGACTTTTGATAAAAATTCAATTTTAACATTACATACATACATACATACATACGTACATACATACGCAATCACGCCATATACCCAAAAGGGTGTGGCACAAACTGTTTTCATCATTCCGAAATCAGTCGCCTCCAAACATTCCTATCCAAACAAGCAACTTTCGCTTCATTCACAATCATAATTCCTCTCATACATGCTCTCTTTTATTCCTACTACTTGGAAACTTTCGCTCACGCAAACCACCCTCTCAATCATACCACTCCAACTACTTATCGGACGTCCACCTGCAAACGAATATCATCGAAAAACATTCAAATAAATCTTTTTAACCAAACGTTCATTAGACGCATTCACTCAACATGTCCGAGAACCATCTTAACTGACTAACACCAACTTTTGCTACAACATTTTTTCTAAATTTCACACTCATCATACACTAATCGTATTCCGTACTTCCGATCTCTCCTACAGTTACACTCAGCTACCCCACGTAAAAATCTCATTTCGCACAGCAGTCATTTTCCGTTTATACTTTTGTGCAACCTAACCCAACATTCACTACCATACATCAACGTAGGCACCCTAAAACTGCATTGTATATACTGAAACGAGCTTCTTTGGAAACATTTACATTCCTTGCATATTGAATTGTGCAATTCAATTTTGTTAATTAATTTCCTCACCTTGGCCGTGCCGAGTTTTTCAATATTGGGCACAATTTGCAGGGCGGAATATTTCGCTTCCAGTCTTTTTTGCTTCGTCTCCGGTTTTTCACTCTCTGTAAAAAAAACAAAAGAGCAAATTAATTATTTTTTATCCTACATTGTTCGAAAATGACCAAATAAAAAAAACCAAAAATGCATGACATTCCTCTCTCATACATGCTCTTTTATTCCTACTACTTGGAAACTTTCGCTCACGCAAGCCACCGTCTCAATCATACCTACCACTCCAACTACTCATCGGACGTCCACCTGCAAACGTAAAATTCTTATCTAATCGGAAGTTCTAAAAAGTTTTCAGAATGTTTAGGAAGTTTTAGAGAGTTCTAGGAATTTTTAGGAAGTTTTAGATAGTTTTAGAAAGTGTTAAGTTAGGTAGGAAAAAAAAATGGAACAAAAATAGCGGAAAATATAATTTGGGATAAAAATATTTAGTGAAAAAAAAAATGATATACAATCCTTGCATATTACATACATACATACATACACAATCACGCCATGTACCCAAATAAGAGTGTGGCACAAACTCTTTACATTATTCCGAAATCAGTCGCCTCCAAACACTTCTATTCAGCACAAGCAACTTTTGCTTCATCCACATTCATATATATATACTTTGACAATTATTACACTTCCGTGCCTGTAATTACTTATTTGGCTAAACTTGGTATCCATTCCCTTGGAACAGTAAGGAGTAGAGGTGCGCATTTTCAATTTTTTTTTAACCCGACCCGACCCGTGACCCGACCCGACCCAACCCGACCCGTAACCCGACCCGACCCGTAACCCGACTCGACCCGACCCGTAACCCGACCCGTAACCCGACCCGACCCGTAACCCGACCCGACCCGTACTGACCCGTTACCCGTACTAACCCGTTACCCGTACGGGTATTAATTCAACAGTTGTTTTACAGAAAAAATAAAATATGTTTCTTCATATAGATTTCATAAATGTATATAAATTAGTAACCGGCTATAAATTTTTTAAATTACGAATATCTAAAATCTAAAATAACCAAGTTACCAATATCAGAATTTTTTCTTTTTTTGTAAGTGTGTACTGTTTGATAGAAGCAACCTGTTATTCAAGTTATAAATAGGTGGATGTGCAAATATTTATAAAATAATAATAAAAAGGCCAGTTAGCACATATTACAACTACAAGTAAAAATTCTTAATATATATATATATATATATATATATATATATATATATATATATATATATATATCAACCGGATGATATTTATAATTTAAAAAGTAATAATGTGTGTGTAATTCCTTTTAAAGCAAAATACATTTTTTTTTGCCTTTTATTTTTCCTATCGAACAGTGCATCGTAAATATCATAATTATGAAGTGAATGCAAGAAATTTTGCAATGCTGGTATTGGTAATTTTTTTATCTAATATTTTTTTAGTCATTTTAAATATTCTTAATTTAAAAAATTTATAGTTAGTAAATAGTAAGTAATTTATATACAAATGTAACAAAGTTACAAAATCAACTAATAACTGTTTTTTTTTTATTCCAAAATTATGGCTCAGCAATCTCAGCATATTCATTGTGCGAAATAATATATTTATTAAATAGTTTTTATTATACCTGTATGTATATTTCTTCTAAACAAAGTGTTTTTTTTTTAAATGAAATTAGAATTTATGTTATAGTAATATTTAATTTAGCTATTCAGTTTACCAACTATTTTGCATACATTACAGTTATTTGTTAACTATGTAATGTTTTGGGTGTTATATTATTGTTAAATTAATATTTACATCATCAGAAAGTCACCATCACCTGGTGCACAAACCTCTTTGACGATGATATTTATTATGTCCATGAAGATGATCTAAATAATACATGAGTTACAAAACCATAACAGTGTCAAGTTTCCATGGCGATGACTTAGTAGAGCGATAGTCTACCACTGTATTGGAATTAATTGCAAGTATTTTTACATCATTATTTTACTGCATGATTGAGTTATAGGCATAATAAGACAGAATAACTAGAAACTAGTGCTATCTTATGAAATCTATATGTAGAAAATAGAAATATATTTTAGTTTTTATGTAAAACAACACGAACACTGTTGAATTGATACCAGTGCGGGTAACGGGTCATTACGGGTAACCCGACCCGTAATCTGACCCGACCGACCCGACCCGACCCGGACTAACCCGTACTGACCCGTTACCCGTATGGCGTATAGAGTATGGCGTATGGCGTACGGCGTACTGGTATCCATTCAACAGTGTTGTTTTTTTCTGCATATAGATCTCGTGAGATAGCACTATTTCCTATATATTCTGTCTTATTATGGCTGTAACTCCATTATGCACAACAATAATGTTGTGAAACTAATTCCAATTGATTCCAATACAATAAAAATATTATACTAATAAATTTGAAAATACATTGAATCAAATATCAGACAGAAGATATTACAATATTTTTTATTTGATTATATTATATATATATATATATATATATATATATATATTCTTTTTTTTATTGTACTCTTCCCTATGTATTTTGATGTTACTTTGTTAAAAGAAAAAACGGTATTCTTTTTTATTTAATTGAAAATTAACAAAATACACAAAAATAATTTTAAATATATTAAAATATATTAATAAGATATAACCCGTAACCCGACCCGTAACCCGACCCGACCCGTAACCCGACCCGACCCGTAACCCGACCCGACCCGTAACCCGACCCGACCCGACCCGACCCGTAACCCGACCCGTAACCCGACCCGACCCGTAACCCGACCCGACCCGCCCCGACCCGTGACCCGACCCGTTTATGGGTCGGGTCGGGTCGGGTCATGGGTTTCGGGTCATATTGCGCACCTCTAGTAAGGAGAAATAGAATTCCATCGTGCAAAGTTCCATCAGAAGCCGAAGGAAGGAAATTAGAAAGGGGGACATCTGGAGAATTTGTTGCTAGTTTTGAGGGTATAGACATTAGTAACGTCTATTGGAAAGACAACAAAATGGTTACTCTTTTATCTTCGTTTGTTGGCATCGAACCCATGGACATGGTAGATAGATTTGATAGGAAAAAGCGAGAAAAAATTAAAGTTCCCTGTCCCGCTTTTGTCAGGCAATACAATCGCCATATGGGGGGGGGGGGGGTTGATTTGCTAGATAGCATAATTGGCAGATATAAAATCAAAATGAGATCAAGGAAATGGTACATGAGACTATTTTATCATTTGCTTGACATAACTGTCATAAATGCTTGGCTCTTGTACCGACGGTGTAATCCAGAAAATAAAAAACTAATGACACTGGCTGATTTTCGAGTTGATTTAGCTCGTATATTATGTTCTATAGGAATATCGTCAACACCAAAACGAGGACGGCCTTCTGGGGTACAACAAACCATTGAAGCTAAAAGAAAAAAACCGAATGCAGCTCCACTTCCTCCACAAGACGTAAGACTTGACAACGTAAATCATTTTCCGATTTGGAATCCTACAAGACTGCGATGTAAAAACCCCACTTGCAAAGCACAGACATTTATTGTTTGTGAAAAATGTAGAACTGCATTATGTTTTAATAAAGATAAAAATTGTTTTAAGTCATTTCATGAAAAGTAAATGAAATTTTCCTTAGGCTTAGTAATATGTATACGAATGCACGCTGGTGCATATATGAATCATAGCATATTTTTCAAAAAAATAAATATATAAACTTCAAGTAAATTTTTTTTAATTTTTTTCCCTTATTCCTAAACATACACTTACCCCTTTCGGGGTATGAAATGGACCCGTGACCCTCCAGCGACTAATGGACGTTGTCCTGAACGGACTAAATTTGGAATCGGCATTAGTGTACCTCGATGATGTGATAAGTATTCGGGAAAAACTTTTGACGAATATTTAAATCTATTTTTACCCATCCTGTGAATGAAAGCGTTGACGTGCATGCAATTTTAGATCCGTGTCATATGCTTAAATTGGCAAACCCAAAAAAAATCTACTATTAATTTCTATGTTTTCTATAGCTATATCAAATTTTTTTTTTGGCATTCATTTTTCTCTTCGTAATTGTTGATGAAGATGATGATGAAGACGGAACATGAGAGGATGTGGTATCGCTTGATTTCACTGGTGACGAATCAATGGATTCATGTCTATACATTAACAGCTTACTAATTCTTACTGGTTGTCGGTGAACTAGTACTGCTTTATCAATCATAACTTTTTTTTGTAGAATCGAATGCAGTAGATACATTTTTTGTTGATTTTTTTAAATTAACTTGTACACCAAAATGTCGTTTTCCTTTATTTTCTGTAGAAGTAGATAAAATCACTGTAACTTCTGAAATTTGTGATGGTTCATTTTCTTCAACTTTTAATTTCTTCTTCGATGATCCCAGTTTATCAATATTATACTGTTTTCTGTTTCTTGAATCAGGCGAAATTTGAGAATGTGTTAGTCTTCTTTTTTTGTTTCAGGTGAAATTTGAAGTAAATCATTTATTGCCAAATTTTTATGTGGCACTACATTTTGTTTCAAACGCAACCTTTTTCCGATGGTTTTATATTCTATCCAATTTTCTGCATCTTCTGCCAACTACCAAAAAATAAACAAAATAGTAAATAAATAACGTAATAAATTAAATAAAATAACTTACGTCAAAGTGATCTTCACAGCAATATAAATTTTTATTTTTTGTTAGTTTATCTGCATGTACAATTTCAAACCATTTTTTTCTTCTTTCTATATTTTCCGGTACCCTGATAAAATTTTATTTTTATTATCTAACGAATTATTGTCACAATATGATATAAAACAATATCTAACAACCATTTTTAATATGATATAATAATGATAATAATAGTAAGAACTTTAAATAGCAAAGCTATTCCAACCTAACAACAAAGTTAGATAACACGTGGTCTTACAGCTGACAGCGTGTGACAGCAGCTTAAATTGTAGGGTGAGTAAAACGGTGGGAATGAGTGGGGTACGCCAAACGTCAAAAGATACGTATGACGTCACAGAAGTCGCTGAGAAATTTTTTCGCGAAAAAGGTACGATTTTTAACAATTAATATCTAATGAAATATAAACACTTTATTATTACTTTTTACATTAATATAAATGTCTGCACGTGTTCTTTCGTTTTATGTAATAAGAAGGGGTACTTAGAAAAAACGATACTACCCCATTGTGTGTATATAAAATATTTTCTATTTTTCTCTATTGTGTATGTATATAGAAAAATTATTTATATCAATTTCATTTTTCATCCATAAGAAAATATTTTTTTATATATTTTATTTTCTATATAATAATATATATAACGTATAATGTAAAATATATAAATAAATATATATTTACCATTAAATACTGGTACCAATTTAAAGTAACGAAACAATATATATATAAGTTAGAATCGTAGATTCCCACGGAAACTGCTGGTAACAGCAGAACCCCGCCACTGCATGATACTTGAATACATAAAATTGTAAAGCAAAACTGCTGATAGTTAATTTTACATTATATACTTTTTGATATGTTTAAGTTAGTTACATTCTGTATTTGAAATTGTCAACATCGATTTGTAAATCATTATCCGTTGTAAAAATAAAATAATTTTTTTTAAGTCGAACCATAATCGTTTACTTAACTGGCGCAGTCGGTAGGATTCTCAAACGAAAAAATAAAAAATTTAATTTCGGTACGTTTTTAAGTTTTATTGAGAATTTATATAACGGTAGTGTCCGCGAAACGTCGAACGAGAAGCTCTACAGCAGCGAACGAACATCGCAACGCAGATCTTCATCGAACAGCCACAGCCCTGACGAATACAGAGTTGCCGCAACACGACATCGCACCATCGATCGAAGACCAGTCAATCGCTGACCAATCATCGATCACATATTGTTCAACATCAATCCAATCTGTGCATAAGAGAGGAGGGACAAATGGACAAACTGATTGTTATTCTGTAAGTACAATTTAAATGTCATTTAGAGATATCAGACAATCAATAAAAATCGATTCCGACGATTCAGATACAGATTCAGACCAATCCTGTAACTCATTGCAAAGCCTAGAAAATACAAGTAATATAGTGCAAAGTTTACAAAATTTATTTAACGAAACTAATAATTTAAATTTTTCAAATATGACTGAAGTTTTAAGACCCGAATATTTAAACATAATTCCCGAATTTAACGGTGAACATAAATTACTTCAAAGATTCATAGAAGCTTGCGAGAAACTTGTTAAAAAAATTTATAATGCCAGCGACGTAACTGCATTTCAGAATGAATATCTGATGTCCAGTATCTTAGCTAAAATTAAGAGCGATGCTGCTATCAATATCGCGAGTTGTACAATCTCAAATTTTGCAGATTTAAAGAAAGCATTATTAGATGCATACGCTGATAAACGTGATTGTTTCACTTTAAATATTGAACTAACCGAACTCAAACAAATTAACGAAACAGCTTTCGAATTTTTTAATAGAGTTCAAGAAATTTTAAATTTACAAATTTCGTATATATCAACACAAATTAAAGCAGAAGAAAGCAAAATTTTAATAGCCTATTTTCAATCATACGCTGTTAGAATTCTTTTAAGAGGACTCAAAGAGCCCTTAGGTACACTAATGAGGACTAAAAATCCTCCTGATATGAACACCGCGCTTAATATGTTAACTAATGATTTTCAACTAGAATGTCAATTAAGTTTACAACAAAATATTAGAGCCAAACAGAATCAAACATTCGCACACACAAACAAAACACATTTATATAAAAATACACAACCATAACTAATCTACAGACCTACACCACAACAATTAAATTATAGACCTACACCAATGTCGTTTTCCTTTATTTTCTGTAGAAGTAGATAAAATCACTGTAACTTCTGAAATTTGTGATGGTTCATTTTCTTCAACTATTAATTTCTTCTTCGATGATCCCAGATTATCAATATTATACAGTTTTCTGTTTCTTGAATCAGGCGAAATTTGAGAATGTGTTAGTCTTCTTTTTTTTGTTTCAGGTGAAATTTGAAGTAAATCATTTATTGCCAAATTTTTATGTGGCACTACATTTTGTTTCAAACGCAACCTTTTTCCGATGGTTTTATATTCTATCCAATTTTCTGCATCTTCTGCCAACTACCAAAAAATAAACAAAATAGTAAATAAATAACGTAATAAATTAAATAAAATAACTTAGGTCAAAGTGATCTTCACAGCAATATAAATTTTTAGTTTTTGTTAGTTTATCTACATGTACAATTTCAAACCATTTTGTTCTTCTTTCTATATTTTCCGGTACCCTGATAAAAATTTTATTTTTATTATCTAACGAATTATTGTCACAATATGATATAAAACAATATCTAACAACCATTTTTAATATGATATAATAATGATAATAATAGTAAGAACTTTAAATAGCAAAGCTATTCCAACCTAACAACAAAGTTAGATAACACGTGGTCTTACAGCTGACAGCGTGAGACAGCAGCTTAATTTGTTGGGTGAGTAAAACGGTGGGAATGAGTGGGGTACGCCAAACGTCAAAAGATACGTATGACGTCACAGAAGTCGCTGAGAAATTTGCGCGAAAAAGGTACGATTTTTTACAATTAATATCTAATGAAATATAAACACTTTATTATTACTTTTTACATTAATATAAATGTCTACACCTGTTCTTTCGTTTTATGTAATAAGAAGGGGTACTTAGAAAAAACAATACTACCCCATTGTGTGTATATAAAATATTTTCTATTTTTCTCTATTGTGTATGTATATGTATAGAAAAATTATATATGTATATCAATTTCATTTTTCATTCATAAGAAAATATTTTTTTATATACTTTATTTTCTATATAATAATATATATATATAACGTATAATGAGTTGATATGAGAAATAAATATACGTGTAAGAAAATGGCCGTGCATTATTATTACTGATATTAACTCCTTATTTACACTGACAAACATAATAAAACTGACGACGAGGATAAAAAGAAAAGTGCTTCCTGACACGAAATATTACATTTACAATTAAATTACGATAAAATTACACAAGGTATCGTGTGTTACTTAACAAAATTACGTGAAGAGAGTGAAGACCACGTGCATCATGGCTATAATGGAACAATTAATTGCTACGATGCAAATTTTTTGCATCGAACTACAAAGAGTGCAAGGTACAGCACCGGGTACGTCTCATCAAAACATGAGGTTTGAACCATACGATGAAAATCAAGAAACTTTCACTACATATGTCCAGCGGTTGGAAAACTTCTTCAACATGAAGCAATTAACCGGAGCAGACAGCACAACTGATACAAAAAAGGTACAACTTTTAATTAATTGCCTTGGAACAAAAACTTATCAATTACTTGCGAGTTTGACAGCTCCAGACCTTCCAAATTCTAAAACATATGACCAGCTAATCAGCTTACTAAAAGAACACTTAAGTCCAGCGCCTAATGTTATTACGGAACAACATAAATTCTTATCAAGATTACAGGATGAGAGAGAGTCGATTGCAGTGATTGTTGCAGAATTAAAGAAACTCACGACGTACAGCGAGTTTAATTGTACACATTGCTCCCGATCAATCACGGATATATTTTTACGAATGCAGTTTATCAGAGGCCTACGCAATACAGACATCCGAGAACGATTATTACAATTGGAAAAGAATACTACGTTTGAAAAGACAGTAGAGCTGGCATTAGCAATTGAAGCTTCAAAATTACAAAGTCATCAAATGAATATAAACAAGGTTACGCAAAGAGAAGATACAAAACAGAAAAGACGAAGTAGAACGTCTGTACCAGAACTCAAAAATAGATGTTTTAGATGCGGAAGAGAATATCATAAAGCAGACAAATGCACGTTAAACAAAGACATTAAATGTTATAAACGTCAGAAAAAAGGGCATCTCGCTGTGGTATGTATAAAAAGCATGAAAACTACAAATAATTTTGATTCCAGTGTCAATTTACGACGGGCACAACGAGGGAAAAATAATGGAAAAAGAGTTGAGAAAATTGAAAAACGAAACGCTGAAGACGAAAGTGATACTTCTTCATCATCGTATTATATTACAAAATATAAAGATTATTACGTGAGAGGGTGGACAGACGGTGACAAATTTATGATCACAGTTAAAGTTGAAGGGCACAAGCAAACATTTGAATGCGATTCAGGAAGTTCCGCATCTCTCATGTCAAAATCCGATTTTGAGAGGTTATGTCCGCATTTCAAAAACCTACGGAAAACAAACACTACGTTTAGGACATACACAGGAGAGATTTTCAAACCATTAGGCGTAGCGAAAGTCAAGGTTAACTATAATAATAATCAAAGCCTAGTAAAATTATATATTTTAGAAAAACAGTTACCACCGCTATTAGGCAGAGAGTGGATCAGAGCCTTACAAATAAATCTAAACGATGTTCAAGCAATTAGCGACGCACCAGTAAGTATGATGGATGCTGACCGCATAAAAAGCGATATTTTACAAGACTACAATGACGTATTTCAAAAGAAAATAGGAAAAATACCGAATTACAAATGTACACTGAAGACTAAAGATAATATTATACCAAAATTCATAAAAGCCCGATCAGTACCATACGCATTACGTGAGAAGGTAGACCAAGAACTCGATCAGCTTGAAAAACTGGACATAATCAAAAAAACAATACATTCCGAATGGGGGACGCCCATCGTTTGCATACCGAAAGCTAACGGATCAGTGCATATATGCGCAGATTACAAAGTTACCTTAAATAGTCAGCTATATGATAACCGATACCCGTTGCCTATCATTGATGAAATATTTAACAAAATGCAAGGTGGAAAGTATTTTTGTACATTAGATATACATAAGGCATATTTACACATGCAAGTAGATGAAGAAAGTTCGATACTACAATCTATTTCTACACACCGCGGTACATATTGTGTTAAACGATTATTTTTCGGAGTAAAGACAGCTCCAGGGGAATGGCAAAGGCTCACGGACGACATTACAAGAGACTTACAAGGTGCTGTTGGATATTTTGACGATTACATAGTACAAGGATCTACAATCGAAGAATGTGCCAATAGAGTACGAAAACTGTTGGATAAATGTAAATTCTTTAAAAAAATCGATTAAATACCTAGGACATGAAATAAGTTAAGGTGGATTACGGAAGACCCAGGAAAAGATCGAAGCAATACGAAAGGCCCCGAGACCCAAGAATGCTGATGAAGTAAGACAATTTTTAGGTCTTGTCAACTACTACTCGAAATTCATTAAGAATTCAGCTGGTATACTAGGACCATTAAACGATCTTCTATAAAAAGAAAAAAAAATTGTTTGGACAAACAACTGCGAAAAATCATTCAAGAGGGTAAAAAACGCAATAGCAGGTGACCAAGTTTTAACACCATTTAATAATGATTTACCGATTATAGTACCTACAGACGCAAGCCCATGGGGCATTTCGGGTATCCTTTCACATCTAATGCCGGATGGATCAGAAAGACCAATCATGTTTGCCTCCAGATCCCTTACAAAGGCAGAAAGACGGTACAGTCACCTAGATAAAGAAGCTACAGCCATCTACTATGCGATGAAGCGATTCTTCCAATACATTTACGGCCGACATTTTACACTTGTCGTCGATAATAAACCATTGACATCAATATTACACCCACAGAAAAAGCTACCAGAGCTGACAGCTTCAAGAATGTTACGATACGCACATTATCTATCTGGATTCAACTATTCAATTAAATATCGGAAATCTACAGAACACACAAATGCCGATTATTTTTCTCGCTTTCCAGTAGAAACAACGAAGGATGACAAAGTTGACAACGAATATCGTTTTCAACAACAACAGCTGTATCAAATCAGCACAGAAACTATAACTGCAGATACCATCGCCGAAGAAACCAAGAATGACAAAGAATTAAGAAAAATTGGCCATGACCTAAAGCAAGGTAAGAGTACATTACCTGAATACACCTTACAGGATGGTATAATTTTCAGAGGTATACGAGTCGTTATACCAAAGACCCAGCAGAAAGCCGTCCTTCAAGAACTTCATGATACTCACGTTGGTATCGTAAAAATGAAATCAATTGCACGGATCTACTGTTGGTGGAAAAACATTGATCATGACATTGAAACATTGGTTAAATCTTGTAAATCATGCCAAGATGTTCAAAATAATCAACATAAAACACAAATCCATGCATGGCAAAGTCCGGATGGACCCTGGCAACGAGTACACATGGATTATGCAGGACCATTTATGAACCATCACTTCCTCATAGTAGTCGACGCATATTCAAAATGGGCTGAAATATTTCCTATAGGAACAGCACCTACCAGTTTCGGTACAATACAATGTCTACAGGAAATATTTGCTCGATTAGGCTTACCATTATACTTGGTTAGTGATAACGCAACTATCTTCAAATCTGAATCTTTCCGAAAATTTTGTCAATCAAACGGCATCAAACAACGTTTTACCGCACCGGGACATCCTGCCACAAATGGGCAAGCAGAACGTTATGTTCAACTATTAAAAAAGAAACTCAAAGCGATGAAGGATGATACGAGTAGCTTAAACGTGAAACTGTGTCGCATATTAATGAAACACCGTAGTACTCCCTGCGCTACCACGGGAAGATCACCGAGTGAAGTAATTTTTGGCCGAACAATTCGCACAAAATTGGACTTGCTGAAGCCTGTGAAAGAAGCAGGAAGAGAACAAGAAAAAACAACATACGAAAAATTATTTTACGAAGGTCAACGCGTTCAATCAAGATGTTATGATCCGAATAAGAAATGAAAATACGGAATAATTACCAAACGGCTTGGTAAACTTCACTATAATGTTTTATTAGATAATGGAAAAATAATCAAGAGACACTATAAACAGTTACGAAGATGTTTAATATCTCCAAAAAATGAATCTATGCATAACGAGATTACACCACAATTAATTCAAGGGACACCAGGATACCATGTACCCGATAAAGCCGGCAGAACTAACAAACCCGCCGAAGAACAGTCAATTGCTGAAGGCACAACTACCCAAACACCATCCCAAGCGAGCCAAGAAGTTCCAAAGACATCGAAACCCGTTTCGTCACAAGACCCAGGCCCCTTGGCACCGATTATCTCCCCAAGAAGATCTAAGAGGAAGATCAACCCGCCACAAAGGCTTGACTTGTAAACACATATATTATATTCATACATTATATTATTTACATAAAAAAAATCAGATTATTAGATTGTAATTAAGGGAGGGAATGTTATGTAGTGCCATCTATGAGATGATATGAGAAATAAATATACGTGTAAGAAAATGGCCGTGCATTATTATTACTGTTATTAACTCCTTATTTACACTGACAAACATAATATATAATGTAAAATATATAAATAAATATATATTTACCATTAAATACTGGTAGCAATTTAAAGTAACGAAACAAAATATATATATATATATATATATATATATATATATATATATATATATATATATAATCTTATATGCTATAAAATATATGTAAAAGTGCCCCCCTTTACATAATATGTATATATAAATTTTTCTATAGAATAATAAGAAAATTTCGAACCAT
Source organism: Clivina fossor (assembly GCA_963966155.1). Taxonomy (NCBI): domain Eukaryota; kingdom Metazoa; phylum Arthropoda; class Insecta; order Coleoptera; family Carabidae; genus Clivina; species Clivina fossor. The sequence continues at coordinate 15,878,809 of OZ014558.1, forward strand.
AACTCAATATCGCTTAAATTGTTTATAATGTTAACTCTTTTTCAATATCCATTTTTCTCTTTTTATTTTATGTATTATATTAATTCAAGTGATCGTAACGGGACAACACTAACTTCGAAACATAGTTTTGAACAGGAAGCTGTAAGACCTAAACACACTAGAATCTATATATATATATATATATATATTTACGTGGTTTTTATGTTTAGAGATAATTTCAAAAGATACTAGAGAAACAAAAACAATAAGCAGTCTGGAAATATATAGGACCCTTAGACAGAAGTAGTCCAGGAACAGTATCCTAAGACCGCAATGTGCGTTCGAAATATTGATGTTCATGTGTCCTGCAGAAGAAATGATATGCCTGAAAAACTGTATAATGACAATTTAATTTTATTTGTGGAAAATATCAAAAAAACAAAAGTAGATTGTGATTGACGCATGCGCACTATACACTGCTCATTATAATATGTTAATGTCGTCTGTCAACTTTTAAGATTATATTATTATGAATTTTCTTTAAAATAGGCTCGTTTAGTATATTTAATAATCATGAAAACGAAATAATAAGTATTTTGATATTTTTATTAGCATTGCATTAATATATTTAAATAAAAACACTTGGTTATGTCCAAAATTATTTATTGATTGATTTTTGATACGTATTTCGGTGTTGCCACCATCATCAGATTATCATTTCGGATAATAATTTTGTAAAATTGAGGTGTGATCCTACTAAGAAATATCAAAGTAATTTAAAGACTGTACTTGCTAATTGTAAATTTTTGTTAGATGATAGATTAATCGTGAAACTTGTAAACTCTAATCCCGCCACCCCCATCCTTTATGGACAATTAAAATTACATAAAAATAATATTCCTTGTAGACCAATTGTTTCATATATAAATGCCCCTGCTTACAATGTATGCAAATACTTAAATTCGATAATAAATCAATTTCGAACCTAAATTCACAGTTAAAAATAGTTTAGAATTAATTAATAAGATTGATAAACACAAATATATACCCCAAGCTAAATTGGTATCATTTGATATTTGTAGTTTGTTTTCGTCGGTACCTGTGGATATTGTTAGAAATATTATTAAAAACAAACTGTCAAAGCTAAATCCAGTGATCACTTCTGAGATCTTGGACTTATTAGAATTATGTTTAGAACAAAATTATTGTAAATTTAATGATGTATGCTATAAACAAGTAGACGGTCTCCCGATGGGTAGCCCACTCTCACCTCTTTTAGCAGATATCTTTATGGACGATTTGGAAAATATAATTTTTACAAAATATCAACAAATCACGAAAAATATCAAATGGTGGTTTCGGTATGTAGATGACATTTTATGTTTATGGACCGGAACAGATCGACAGTTAGATCAGTTTTTAAATGTAATAAATTCTTTGAACAATAAAATTAAATTTACAGTAGAAAAAGAGATCAATGGACAAATTAATTTTTTAGATCTCACAATATCACATAATACAAGCCAATTTAATTACAATATTTTTCGAAAAAACACATATACCGATACGGTAATACCGTTCAGTTCTAATCATGCGCTTAATACTAAATTAGCTTCCTTTAATAATATGTTACATAGATTGTTAAATATCCCATTATCGACTAATAATTTTATAGCAGAATTAAATACTATTTATGAGATAGCCATTAATAATGGTTATAACAAAGCACTCATTAATAAACTCCTTTTTAAAAAACAAAATAAATTGACAAACCAAACCATCTATACTCCAAGTGCTACAACCAATGTTAAAAAAATATATAGACGTATTCCTTATTTAAATAATCTAAGTCTAGCCATAGCTAATAACTTACGCGAATAAAATATAACACCTGCATTTTACAATAAAACTAATTTAAGAAAATTACTCGTTAATAATAAAATAGAGTCCCGAAATAAATTGAATAATAGTGGGATATACCAGATTAATTGTGATAATTGTAGTTATGTTTATGTAGGAAAAACGGCTAGAAATTTTGAGGTCAGGTTTAAAGAACACTCAGCCCATTGTAGACTTAAAAAACCATTAGCGTCAAATGTAGCCAAACACATGATAGAAGAAAATCATAACTGTACTATAGATAATCTCAAAATACTCCATATACAACCCAAGAGTTTAAAATTAGATATTTTAGAAGCCTTAGAGATTAATAAAGCTGTCAAGAAAAATTTAAGTCTGATGAATGAGCAATTAGAACTTAATAACTCACCTCTTCTGACAATATTTTAATCTGGTTTTCCCATTATAACTGTGTGTCTATAATTCCAAGTACCCATCAAACCTACCCAATACCAAAACTCCCCCTCCCACTTAACTTGTTTGTTGTTACTATATATATGTTTTGTACACACATTAATGTCATTGTATTTTTCTGATGGTGGCAACACCGAAATACGTATCAAAAATCAATCAATAAATAATTTTGGACATAACCAAGTGTTTTTATTTAAATATATTACAATATGTTCCAACAAGTGCCAACGCAAGCTTCTCTAAAATTAAGGATTGATCTATTTTCTAAACTGAAAATATCGTCGACGTGTGTAGCGATTCTGAAAAAGATTAATGCCACTGCGCATGCGTCAACTTCGCCTAAATTATAAAAGATAAAAGTTGGTTATCTTTTAAGTTAAGCGAAAATTAAATTGTAGTTGAAGTTGAATGCATTAATGAGTCCATACGCCAACATAAATATTAAATACAACTTCGCAAGGAAATTTACTGTTTCTTAAGAAAAAGTTTAATTTACAAAATACGAGTATATAGTACGTATTGCATTTTATCTTGATATTACTTATCGCATAAAATTAAATATAATTACAGTAATTTTATATTAATTTGTTACAGCATAATCATGGCAATGGCAAGGATAAAATTTTGTGGTTTGAAATTACCGAAATACACTCGAAATCAGAAAAATGAACTAATCAAATTAAAATATTCTAAATTGTAGATGGAATTGTAGAAATAAAATGCCCTACATCAATAAAAAAACTATTCTCCACAAGAAGCAATTAAAGCACAAGAAAATTAAATTTATGACAAAAAATAAGACAAAATATTCTCTCAACTCAAATCACAAATACTATTATCAAGTGCAAGGTATTTTGCATATAACAAAAAAAAAGTTATTGTGATTTTGTTATTTGGACCCCTAAAGGAATTATATATAAAAAAAATTGAAAAAGACAATAAATTTTGGGAAGAAAAAATGATCAACAAATAGCAAATTTTTTGGGAAAAGTGTGCTCCCAGAACTTATTGATCCCCGTTATCATCGAAAAATGAAAATTAGGGATCTAAGAAGTAACATTTAATTTTAATATTCATGGGACAAAATGGCAATAAATCTTTTAAATTTTACATTGTTTCCTTAAAATTTGGTGGCACGCACACAATAATTAAAATAAAAACACTGTGCAAGAATAAAATAAATCTTTAGAAACTATGTTAAAATTTGTCATCTAAAGGTTTTTATAAATATTTTTTTCAGTCAAAGTGATAATATTTTTTTAACTGATTTACAAATGTTGTTTGTTGTAAACCGCACATACACATAAACGCGCATACATACACGGAGCCGTTACCTACAGTCAACAGCTTTCTGTGTGTATGTGGCCGGTCCGTTTATGTATATCTGCATTTCGTTTGTATAACAAATATTTTTTCGTATTTATGAATACAATGAACATATAAACACTGTAATTGTAAAAAAAAGTTATTTGAGTCATGTGAACAGTTGTTACCATTACAGATCATGATTTAACATTTATAGCAATGATAATATTAGCTATATACACATATGCATAGTAATCGCGCGATTTATGAAGCTACTTTTATTTACAAAGTAACATTTATTAATTACTATATTTAGAACGAGTTTTTGAATTCAGCGCAAAGCATAGTTTGTTTTGAATACAGCGCGTGGCACTGTGTTTTGGTCTATCGGTGTTACAAAGCGATGCTAGGTGGTTCCGTTTTAAAGTGTTTCACTGCACAGTTCAAAGTCGATCGTTGACAACAAGGGTGAGTATTATAGTACAAATAAATACAGTGAAACCTCGCTTAACAAGTAATTCGTATAACGAGCAAAATAAATTGTAAAAATCTAGATAGGGTAATCCCCAAATTGTGCGATAGAATTTTCCGTGCCATTGCTATATCAGCCTGTGTTTAGAACAAAATGAAGCAAAAACAAATGACTCTAAACAGCTTTCTAGTAAAAAGGACTTAAGTATATTACTAATTATTTCGATTTATATTGTTTTCTGTAAAACGAATCCTCATTCCAGGTTGGTTCATTCCGCGATAGAAGTAAAGATGAAGTTAAATCAGGCTCTTTAACAATTTATTAATTTTCTTTGAATAAACGTTACATGTAACGTTTATTTGAGTTTTTTTTTTAATTTTATTTTTTTGAGTATTTTTTTTGGCATGAAACGCATTATCGTATTTTACATTAATTTATATGGTAAAAATTGTTTCGCTTAACAAGTATTTCGCATTACGAGTAAGACTCCGAAACGAATTATGCTCGTTGTGCGATGTTTCACTGTAATAGATTAAGGTGATTCTTCGCGTGTAGGATACCGGAGTTAGTGTCTTTTTAATTTATTATTTCTACGCATAGTGTTGAGATTTTAAAATTAACCCAGCTATTCTTTGATAACGGGAAATTACTTTCAACGTAAAACGTTTAACTTTTATTGTGAATTGTGGTCAGGCAAACTGTACGCGTTTGTTCCAAAGTTGCTCACATTTTGAAGAATCACCTTAATTAGTTAATCTTCATCAAAATGTTTTTTCCCAGGTTATTATTAAAATAACGTTTTTGTTAAAATGCCGTTTAAAAGAAAAATAATTGAACAAGGTAAAAGATGCCCTAATTGTAACAAGTTATTACGTTATGACAAAAAAAAAAAAAACAAAACATTTCATCTGCTTCTACCGCGCAACAGTTTACAGAAATATTGCAAAAACAAATTGCGATATCAGACGTACTCTGTGGAGATTGCGTTTATATAGCGAAGAAGAAACAACAACAAACAGAAGCTAGTTCCTGTTCGCTGATAGAAAGTGAGGTAAAAAATAAACATAAAAAAAAAATAAATAAAATAAAAAAAAAGAAAAAAAAAAGAATAATAAATTAAATAAAAAATAAATAAAAAAAACCTTAAAAAAACAATTATTTCTCATTAGGGTGCTATACAAGGCGAAGATAGTTCGGAATTAATATTGGAAGGTTCAGAACTACCAAACGACAAACCAATATCCAATCAAATAGAGCAGCAGTCGGAATCTACTCCATCATCTCAGACATCAGACAGCGATCCATCTTGGAGTACTCCAATCAAAGAAACCCCTGAAGTAGAATACATAGAAATGCCCTTTAAACGAGTTATTTCGTCACACAGATATTGTTGTATTTGCAATGCTGAATCTGTTATCTGTTGTTCCGTTGAAAGCCCGCATTCAAGTATTCGCGAAGTCCCGACTTTTCATTCCAAAACAAAACCGATGTTGCCCACAACACTTAATTAACAAACGTTTTTTTCTTGATGATATCGAAAAATTACCGGTATATTCAAACGTTTGCAGTATCGAAAAAGAAGAAATAGCGTTATTTATAAATGAATTATCAAGTCAGTGCAACACCGGTATTCTCAACAAGTTAAGAACATGCGGACTCTCAGAAGAACGAATAAAAGCATTAACAGGTTACAGTATCGAAGAAATAAGCTTATTAAAGAACATGCTTACCTTCATGCGAAATACCGAAAATCGTTCTGTCGATCAAGCTCTTTTTGTATTTTTATTTAAACTACGGACTGGTAGTTCTAATAATATTGTCTCGTCTATTTTCAATATTAAACATGAACAAAACGTTTCAAATTATTGTGAATCAGTGTTAAACTCGTTTGAAAAAGATATTTTGCCATTTCGCTTTGGAGCGCAAGCGTGTTCTCGAGAAGTTTTGATTTTGAATCATACATCGCCTTATGTACAAAAATTGCACGGTTTCGAAAATCGATTAATCCTTATCGTTGATGGAACGTACCTTCGCCATCAAAAAAGCAGTAATAATTATTATCAGCGAAAATCGTATTCGGGTCAAAAAAAAACTCCTTTGTGTAAGCCGTTCACCGTGTGTACTATTGATGGTTTTATTGTTGACACATATGGGCTATATATAGGCACTATGAATGATGCAGAAATCATGAAAATTGTTTTGAGTGATCAAAATGGCTTGAAAACGCTTCTCAACGAAGGTGACGTATTTATAGCTGATAGAGGTTTTAGGGACTTTAAGGCGTATTTAGAATCGGAAGGCTATATTGTTTTGATGCCTGCTTTAAAGGGTAAAAGGAAGCAGCTTACAACACAAGAAGCTAACGAAAGCCGCTTCGTTACAAAATTAAGATGGGTCGTCGAAGCCGTTCATGGCACCATCGGGAGCAAATTCAAATTACTCCACCATCAATTCGACAATAAAATGCTGACAGTAGCCAAGGTGTACTGTAGGGTGGCTAGTTTGCTGGTTAATTTATTCAGTAAACGTTTAAATTGTGATTTAGACATTCAGGACAAAATTGCGAATTTTATGCTCAGAAATAGAAGTACCGAGAATTCGTTAGCAGAAGAAGTAAATGAACATAATTGGAATCGAAAAAGAAGATTTTCAAACAACTAACATCATCGGACGTAGAAGATTTCCCGGAAATGTCAGAAAGAGACTTAAAAATTATGTTCTCCGGGTATTATCAATTATCACAGGTTGTTTCATACTTAGCAGAAATATATACAGAAGAGGGTACAATTCATATTAATTATTTAGTAGAGGATGCGACAATTCTTAAGTGTGAAGTAAGATCTAGACATATAAATCGGCAATCATATCGGTGTTATGTTCAGTACGAACCGAATGCGATTGGACTTACAGGGATTAAGCGTTACGTATGCGATTGTGCCAACGGATTGCGAACTGTTGGTTGTTGTTCGCATGTCGCAACCATTATATATTTTCTCAGTCATGCGAGATATTTGTCGAAAATAATTCGTCCTGCTCACATTTTGTCAAAATTGTTCGAAGAACAGAGAATCGAACCAGTTATCAATGAAGATAGTGATGAAGATTAATTTATTATAAGCGCTATTATATAATTTTATTTATAATATAATATATTTCATTTTTAATTACAAGTATAAGTCGTTCTTTTTCCGTCCTTGAACTGTTTGTATGTTAGCAAAAACGCTCTGTTGTTATACAAACGAAATGCAGATATACATAAACGGACCGGCTACCTACACACAGAAAGCTGTTGACTGTAGGTAACGGCTCCGTGTATGTATGCGCGTTTATGTGTATGTGTGTCTATTAATTACAGCGCTATCTATCATAAATAGCAAAAAATGTTTTAGACAAATAATACGTATTTTAGCCATAGAATCCAAATCTGAAATAAAAAATAGAAGTTCCTATTTAAAATTTCAAAGTTGACCACCCCCCACTCCCTGGGGGTGGGTGTAGGGGGTCAAGTGGGATATCAGTGGATAGCTTTTTGAAAAAGATTAAATACGTGTTTTTTATTTTGTTGATCGGAAGTATATTTTTAGAGATATTTGACCGTTCCGGGACTTTTGGTTCATTCTGCATATGTATCCTTTACTAAAATTCATTTATCGCCTTATAGGATCAAGATATTTAACCGCAGTTTAGACAATCGTGTTCCCCAAGAAAAGGGCTACATTTTGTATTTGCGACTTTTTCCTACATCAAATACAACCTTAGAAAACACGACTTTTATACGAAAAACATGGTATTTTAAAAGTTTTTTTTTTGTTTTAAAAAATTCTGTAACGGTCAAAACAGATAAAAAAAACTCTTGAAAAAAATTGTATGTATACTCTAAAGTCTGTAGAATATTATACTGTTACTAATAATTCGGTTAAAACAAATTAACTACATAAAAAAAAAATTTTTTACAATTATAGCAAAAAAAAACGATTTTTACCGTTTTGAAATTACCGTTACGGATTAGAAATTTAAAAACCATCCGAATCTTGTTTTTTACTAGTTTTTAAGCGGTCAAAAGCTACGACAAGTCAAAATTCGTCTGGGGCCGATTCCCTATGCTTATCCTGCTACCTCCTTTATAGTTAAAAACACGAAACAATTTTTTTTAAAGTATTTTTAAATCATATTTATAATTTATGTGAAAAATGTCTATTATCAAAAATTTAATCACCTTTTAACAATAAAATCACTTGTCTAAATGAATTATCACTGAAAATTTTCTCAGTATTACTGGTTATAGAAAATTTTAATAAGTTTTTCATAAACGGATATTTCTACTTTGATGCAAAGTTGTTATGTTTTCTCAAATTTATCATATTCAATATAAAATTTGTGTCAGATAGGAATAAATATTCATTTAAATTTTAAATAGAAATAATTCAAATTTATCCAAACTTTATTGGTATTGTTTGAATATAAATACTACAAATTTGAAATATTCAGTTTTCCAATATTTATTTAACAAAAATGTTTATCTAACAATAAGTAGAGTATGAATTTTTTCAATGTTTAACTAGATTTATTCCTGAAGTTATATCAGTACTTCCAACTAGTGTAGTTTTAATTCTTAGACAAAAACCAAAAAGTCCCCTAATCATAATGTTCAAAAAACAGAAGCATAAAAGTCAAATGACTGCTATTGAAATGAGATTTTTGCGTGGACTATAAGATCCCAACAAACAATTTTTGTTTTATTAAAGTACTATAAATATTTTTGAATCATTTATCAAATGCAGTTTTGTTGCATATTTTAACATCCACGACATTCTTACAACAGTATTATATCATCTATATGACTGAAATAGCGCAGATTATAAAACTAAAAAGTGCTTTATTAGTACTATTTAAATGCTTTTATAAAGCAAAACTGTTTTTAGCATATAGTTATATAAACATTTTGACAATATTACAGTTTGACGACAATAAAGCACAAAAATTAAGATTTTATTTTATAAATGCTTTTTGGACGGCATTATGACAAAATTTTATCTTACAATTGTATTTCTTGCAACTTTATTAACACAAATTTATTCCATCATTGCTATATTATACTTCTCATTTTCTATGTAATGTTGTGTTGTATAATATGCCAGGTATTTAAAATATATAGGAACATACATCTAGCGTTAAAGAATAAATTCGAATTACATTTCAGATTATCTCACTGAGGTAATTCAAAAATCTATTGCCAGAGAAAATTCTCTGTAAAATTTTATGTTGTGCTTAGATTATTTGCATGCGCCTTCAAAATTTGTAAGATTTTAAGGAGAAATTTTAATAAATATGAATAATTAAAAAAAATTTTTTGTTTTCGTTTTTATTAAACTTGAAAAAAATACATAAAATAGCAGAATAATACTTGAAATCATTACATTTAAACTCATATTTAACATATTATATTAGTTAAATGAAATTTTCTTTTGTTGTTACAAAATGGCTTCATTAATATAAAGGAAATTTTCGATAAATATGGCTGAAAAATTATAAAGTTTTTATAAAACTAGTACAGATACTATAAAATATTTATATTTTATAAATATAGTTGAAAGAACCGTAACAAAACATTTTAGTCCCTATAATGTTATGTAAACGTCCCGGTCCGAGTTAAAACGTTTGTATTTATGTCACATATGTAAATAAGGTTTGTTACTGACAGAATTATAGAAAGGAAAATCTAACCTAAAAAATAAGACGAAAGAAGTGGACACATATTGAAAAAAAATAAGGTAAATATTTTACTAGTTTAAAATTTTAGTGATTTTATAATATATTTTATTTCCAGATGTCATTTAAAATTGTGCAAACCATTGAAAAAAGTAAATTAAATTTAACTATAGTGCCACATAAATGGGAAAATGCCGGTACGTTATTCTGGCCTAAAAATAAAATTGAGAGATATATATATATATATACTGGGTGTCCGAAAAGTTTGGACTGGGTCAAATATCTCGAGAACGAAAGGTTGGATCAACACGATTGCAAAGGAACGTTGTTTTTGACACAATTATCTACCGAATTCTGTTGTAAAAAACCACCCCCACCCCATCTAAGGGGGTGAACGTAAGGGTAGTTTTAAAATTTTAAATGGAAACCCTCAATTTTTTTTTCATTTTTGGATTCCTTGACAAATTCTGTGTATGGCCCCAAAATTTCACATCTAACCCTTGCCTCCCCTCCACAGGGGATGAAAAAAATGATTGAAATAAAAATGATACTGAACAGTTTAAATGCTCAACTAAATCCACAACGAAAATAAACATGTCAAAAAAAACTTGTAACCCCACTCAAAATTTCACCCCCAACCCCTGCCACCTCTTCATTTTTATTTCAATCATTTTCTTAATTTTTTTCCTCCCCTGTGTAGTGGTGGCGGGGGTTGGGGGTGAAATTTTGGGTAGGGTTACATGTTTTTTTTGACATGTTTATTTTCGTTGTGGATTTAGTTGAGCATTTAAACTGTTCAGTATCATTTTTATTTCAATCATTTTTTTCATCCCCTGTGGAGGGGAGGCGAGGGTTGGATGTGAAATTTTGGGGCCATACACAGAATTTGTCAAGGAATCCAAAAATGAAAAAAAAAATTGGGGGTTTCCATTTAAAATTTTAAAACTACCCTTACGTTCACCCCCTTAGGAGGGATGGGAGTGGTTTTTTACAACAGAATTCGGTAGATAATTGTTTCAAAAACAACATTCCCTTGCAATCGTGTTAATCCAACCTTTCGTTCTCGAGATATTTGACCCAGTCCAAACTTTTCGGACACCCAGAATATATATATATATATATATATATATATATATATATATATATATATGATAAGAACTCAGAGCCACGTGATGACTGGATAAAAATGTCATTCGTCCTTAAAAGACAAAATATAAATAATTACGACGAAGCCGAAGAAGAAGTCAAAAATATGTGTGGAAATGATGACACAACTACGTCAGACACGAATGATCGGCCTTTGCCAAGAAGGTCAAAAAAGAGACTGCCTATACCTGTTGCAGATTTTAATAACTTAATTGTAAGTAACAATTTGTAAGAAATTTTTGCCACAAAATATTTACGTAACTGGTTAATGCGTACCAAATTTGATACAATTTTCTACAAATTTACGTATTTATAATGTTTAAGTATTTGTACAGAATTACAGTATTGTATTTTTTTTTACTTTAGCCTGAATCAATTGCCAATACACAAACTGAACCAAATTCATCCAAGTTGTGTTGTCGGAGCATTTATCTACTGAAGAATCGCAATGTGTATTATTTCCAAGCGATACATTCTCGAATATGAATATGTTATCGGAGTTAATACCAGCAAATTTAAATTTAGAAGAAAAAGTTGATGTAATTATATCAAACCAAACAATAATTATCGAGAGACTAGCAACTATTGAAACAATATTGAACGAGTTGATGAAGAAACAAAATACAGAAAATACAACTACAGCATTAGCTAAAGAAAGTAATATTGCATCATTGTTACCGAAACCAATTAACACTTTAGAGGAACTACAAGAATTTGAAGAAAAATTAAAGGATATAAATTTAAAAAAAAATTATATAAAAGAAATGAGCAATATTTGGGGAAAATCAGGAAAAGGAAACGGCATAAATCATTGTTACACATTGATAGACAAATTTTTTACGCGAAAATTTATGACATATTGTTCGTGGGCCGGGGGATCTAAAGACAAAAAGGATAATATTCCATTTAAATTTTATAAAAATATAATAAATGTGTTTTTTTTCTCAATTATTTATTTAGCAGACAAGGATTTTACTTTGGAAAGTACAGAAACATTTTTCAAGAACGTTATCAGAAATAAAACAAGACGAAACGAAAGTGAACAGAAAAGATGTTCAAGAAGCAAAAAGAGACCAAACAATCTATCTTATAATAAACAAATGCATATACAAGAGGAAAATACTGAACATACAAATTTTAATTCAAATCATTCAGAAGATAATTAAAGAAGCAACAAAAAATTACAAAAATACGTATTTAAATTTATATACATCATAATATTAGCTTAATAGTAACTTAATATTTTTTGTTACTAAAATTTACATATTTCAAATGTTCCTAATTAGTGTTTAGTACGGAAAAAGAGAAGTAACTTTATGTTATAAACTTTGTATATTTTTATATTAATTATTATTTATTTTGTACAAGTACACATAAAATAAAAATTTTATAAATTATATTATTTGTTTTAATTATAATATTCTTTAAGAGTATGAATTAATGGAATAAATACAATAGTTTTTGTACTACTAAAAACTGCAGATAATTTACATTTAATATCTTGTACAGTATAATACTTTTGAATCATTTTGCTGACCATCGGATTGAAATATATTTAAATGTGAAGATCTTATAGGTGTTTCAAAGAAATTATTCAAATATTTCAAATCACAGCCTAAAATATATTCTGTATTGTCTTGCATAAAAGCATGTTTCATTCTTACAATTTTATTTTCTTTTGTTAGAAACCACTGATTTTTAAATTCTGTACTTAAAAAATAATCTTTAAACTGTAATTTGCAGTAAGTATTATCAGCAAGATTTTTATTTTTTAAAATTGAAAAAATCGTTGAAATATTATTTTCATATTTATAATCAACCTGTGACATTTCACTTAAAGTTTTGCAACGTGAACTAGTGGTAAGTTACCGTTTCTAAGTAAGTTTTTTATCTGAGATAATCTACTCTCAAATGGATATGCGTTGAAAGTAGGTAAAATACCAAATTTACGAACTTCGTCGACAACATGATACAAATTATGCACATTGCTAGTTATAAAATCTTCTCCATATATATCTTTCCAGTGAGACAGACAGTCTAGTCCCCTAATACTTCTATGAATTTCTGATGGCATTCTACAACCCAGCAAAAAGTCCGTTATTTGTTTTATATTCCACGCTGACCATTTTGCTCTGTAAGTTCCAAAATGACTATCCCGCCAACCAATTATCTCTTCATTATTCCGAGATCAATCAAATGCAAAGAATCAGCCACAGGGATATCCTCAATCATATCTATAGGAAGCTCGACTAGTGGGGTATCGTTTTTATGATGAAGTCCGTACCTTTTCTCCCTAAAATATTTATCAGTCCGTTTTTCAGAACGGTATCTCGGAAAGTAATTAGAATGTGAAATATACGAATATTCGCCAACTATATTACATTTTTGACATCCATGTTGACTATTAAAATTGGCTGTTCTTACAAAAAAAAAAAAGAAAATATAAATAATTTGTAATTTACCAGTACAATGTTTTGTAAAATATACCTTTGATAAAAGTTCTTGCAGGTAAATCACATACAAAACATCTAATTTTTACAGAAATTTTACGAGTATTATTAGATATATTATCTAAACCAAAATTTACTGTCACATGTATACCATCACATAAAACATCTTTCATTTCATCAATAAATGAGCGAAGATATTCATTTACGTCACTCGGTTTACCACAGCCGCAATAAATACCTATGATCAACGGTTTTAGATCTGGCAATTCAAATACATTGCACAATATTGGCCAAAATTCAAACCTGGAGCATTTATGTATTGGCAATCCGTCAATATTTATATTTAAGGATATTACTTCCAGTATTGTATTCTTTAAACTATTTTCTAAATTAAATTTCAAACCATAATGCCAGTATTCACCACCTGATATGTTTATTATGTTTACAGATCTAGCAGTCTGCAATAAAGTCCGCGGATCTTGAGGTAGTATATTTGGTATTCGTTCATTCCACACGTTGACTGCCGGACCGATTTTTTTCTTGGTCACTGTACCGGGTCCTCTGCGCCAAGACCACTTTTTTTTATTTTTTGCGCTTTTAAAGGTGCATATGTAAAGAATATTGGCATATTTTGAAATTTCTTTGAAAATTTTGATACTTAGACCTGTGTCCACATATGGTACATGCGGCGTACCATAGTAAAATATTTACCGTACGCCGTGTGTACCTTATATGGACACGTATTTTTTCGTCGGTTTAGTGCAATTCTGTGCAGTGAAGCAGTGTTATAGCTTACCAATTATCTTATGGCGTGTGGGGATATATTGTGCGCAGAGCGAGAACGCATTCGGTAAGAAAGAGATAGCAAGTACGCTCGGATTTAATTTTTGGCACAGATTGTACTTTGAATGCTGAAAACATGAAACGAATGCAGTCACGGTTAAAGAAATACTGATGTTTACACCCTTAATATATCCCCACTCTTACGTATGCTATTGCGCATATAACCTTGACACGCCATAAGAAAATTGGCAAGCTTTACATTAATTTTCGCGCCATTACCATAGTAAAGTATTTACTGTACGCCGAGTTGGTTAGCTTAGGTGAACACGCCCTTTCGTCGGTAGTGCAATTCCGAGACTTGAAGCAGTTTATGCGGTTAGTCGAGGTACACGTCGTTCGACGCGTTCGACGCAACGTTCCAAGAGAATCTGTACGTGTTGGACGCCTAAGAAATGACCACCAAAACAGCAAAAAATAGCTAAAGGACAATTTATGTTTCTTTTTGTAGTTTCATTTTTTTTTTCATTACCATAGTAAAGTATTTACTGTACGCCGAGTTGGTTAGCTTAGGTAAACACGCCCTTTCGTCGGTAGTGCAATTCCGAGACTTGAAGCAGTTTATGCGGTTAGTCGAGGTACACGTCGTTCGACGCGTTCGACGCAACGTTCCAAGAGAATCTGTACGTGTTGGACGCCTAAGAAATGACCACCAAAATAGCAAAAAATAGCTAAAGGACAATTTATGTTTCTTTTTGTAGAGTTTCATTTTTTTTTTTTCATTACCATAGTAAAATATTTACTGTACGCCGAGTTGGTTAGCTTAGGTGAACACGCCTTTTTCGTCGGTAGTGCAATTCCGAAACTTGAAGCAGTTTATGCTGGTTTTCGCGCTAATCAGAAGTGTTTGAGGTTATAAAAGTGGTGAATAATGGCATATAATAAAAGAATTTTAACACAACGTGAGTTGCAAGAAGCTATAGAAGAAGCTGCAAATGAAATGGATAGTTTTCGACGTTTAGACATGAGCGATGATGACTTTTCTAGCTATGATTCCGGCAAAGATCCTGAATATCAACAAACAAGCGACGAGGCAAGCGATGATGCCGAACCTCCGCAAAAGAAGCGAAATGTTTTACGGCGTAAAGGTAAGTTCCCGAAAAATATATCTCAGATAGGTTCTCATTTGGAGTTGAAATTGCAGAACAAATAAGGAATGTTCCAATGCCTTCTACTAGCACAACCTCTACTTCAGCTACCAGTAACAATACTCATAATACAGATTATTCCTCGCATGACGATGCTGAATCTGCGAATAATTTTACATCACATGATAACACTGATGCATGGGGGCCCGTAGTAGGAAATTTTAAAATTTTTGACATTCCTATTTCTGCAGAAACTTCCCAAGAATTAGTAGATGAATTAAGAGTAAAACATGAATGTACATTTTTTGAGTTATTCGTACCTGAAGAATTAATAAATACAGTCGTATTAGAAACAAATGAATACGCAGAACAAAAAATTGTGGATTCCGTCGTAAATGAAACCCTTACGAAAGGCTCCCGTCTAAATAATTGGGTAGAAACAAACTCCAATGGAATACATGTTTTTATTGCTTTTTTTATTTGGATGGGCTTAGATAAAAAACCAAGATTGAAAGATTATTGGAGTAGAATAATGTTGTACAAAAATGAAGTATCAAAGTACATGTCCCGGAATAGATTCGAGCAGCTTTTACGTATGGTACACTTTGCAAACAATGAACAGTGTCCACCTGGTGACAGGCTTCACAAAATCCAGAATCTGATAAATATACTGAATGCTAACTTTCAGAGAGTCATAGTACCACAGCAGAACTTGTGTATCGATGAAAGCATGATACCTTTCAGGGGTAGACTAAGCTTTCGACAGTATATCAAGGGAAAGCGCCACAAATTTGGTATAAAGCTTTTCAAAATATGTTTGAATGGGGGTTACACCTATAATACCAAAATTTATTGCGGAAGAGAGAAAATTGATGGAGTTCCTGTAGCTCAAAAGGTGGTCATGGAAATGATTGAACCATTACTTGACAGTGGTAGAACTCTTTTTGCTGATAATTGGACATTGACAAACAGGTCTACTCATTTAGTTGGCACAATATGTAAAAATCGTAAAAATCTGCCAAATTCGGTAGTGGATCATAAACTGAAGAAAGGAGAAATTGTAGGAAGAGAAAATAAAAATGGTGTGGTTGTGATGAAGTGGCATGATAAACGTGATGTTGTAGTTCTGTCTACAAAACATACCGACGAAATGAGAGAAGTACGGCACAGAGAAGGGCCAAGAAGAAAACCATCTGCAGTGATAGATTACAATGCGGCTAAAGCATTCGTTGATATGTCAGATCAGTTGAGAGCATATTCAAACTCATTACGTAGAACCATAAAATGGTACAGGAAAGTTGCAGTAGAATTAATAACAAGGACATCTATCGTAAACGCTTTGTTCCTTTACAATAACATAAACAATAAGAATATGTCAGTTACAGAATTCAAGGAAAATTTATGTATGCAGTTATTGAAAAGTGTCGATCCTAATCAACTTCCGCAGCAAGACTTAGGTTTAGAACATAAACTAACTCAACAACTCATCAATGAAAAACTGAAACGAAGTAGACGTAAATTTTGTTACCAGAAGAACTCAGCAGAAAATGGACGTGACTTTGCAGTAAAAAACACAAAACGTATAACATATCTATGTAATGCATGTCCGGATAAACCATTTTATGTTTAGAATGCTTTTTTCAAAAGCATGCCTTTACATCTCTAAAATAACTTTTTCCTGTACTTATCATTTAGAATAAAATATTTTTTGCATTTGGGTTTATTTTTTTTATTTCACCACAATTATCAGACATTATTATAAATCAAATACATTGAAATCTTTTATTGCTTCGGCAAGGAGTGAAATTTTCTTATTTTTGCACACAAAATTCATAAAAAGTTGAAATTCTCTACGCTATTGGTAAGAGATGTAGTCCTACGCCAGACGAAGTATTCCTGCCATATAAAACCACTAGATATGTGTCCTGCTCACGCACACAAGACCTGGAAGTGGAATATTACTGTGTCCACTGTAGGTACACATGGCGCACAAGTAAATCTGCGTTGTGTCCAATTATGGTACACACGGCAGTCAACGTGTTAAACACTAGTTCGATTGGAAAAGGAATAATGAACTTATACAATGAAAAAAATTTTTTAGATACCAAATGTCAAAGTTACTTAGTAGACATTATTGCATCATATTTTTTAAATGGAGATTTTCAGTAAGTTTAAAATATATTTTTATTTATTTCTTTTTAATTAATTTAACTTATTTTGCAGCCGTTTAACAAACGGTGATTTCAGTTATCTGGCAGATTGTATTATTACACTTTTTCCAAATGAAAATAAAGAAGTATACTATTGTGCTCCTGTCAGAAAAAGAGAATCTCGCGACAACAAGTCGGGCGTTGAGAGGGGAAAATTAGTTGAGAAATATAGAAACAAATTAACATTTTTACGTAAAGCAAAAATTTTTCCGAATTCTAGATTTTCCGATGACGATGCGGACTTGGATAAAGAAAATGACAATTTATTTTTGGAAGGTATATCTATTAACATAAAAGCAAAACTATTAAAATAATACAAAAAAATTTATTTTTTACAGAAAACAGTAAAGAAAATGAATATAAAACAATGTGGAACCATGGCACAAAGTATGTGAATACTGGGAAAAGTGCTATAATTTTCAAGTAAATTTCATTAAAAAGGAAATATCTTTGCAAGAAATTTTTGAAGAGTGGCCAGTTTTAAAAATGAATTTAGGATACACATTAGTAAGTATAATTAAAGTACAAATATTAGCATGAAAATATATGTATATATTTATTATTACAGATTGATAAAGATTTTGAAATTATGTTTCCTGATAATTCAACTGTCATTTTCGAACAATGGCAATCTACTTTTACTAAGTTATCAAATATTCGAAAACCAGTTTTAAGTCAGTCTAATAATGTATTATTAGATATTTATAATACTCCATCTTTAAACGAAGGTATGTTAAATATTAATTTATAAATTATTTAAAATAATGTAATATAGCTATTAGTTAATAAATTTAGCTACTATTAAACAAATCAAAATATTTGTAATAATACCATTTTTAATTGTAATAAGATATATTTTACTACACAATATACCATTATTTATAGATATATTAAACAGTTATTTTACTTACATATTTGAAATTTTTAGAATACCGCAATTACTTAAATTTGAGCTTATTAGCAACACTGATACCGTGTAAAATACACTATATGTATAATACTGATGTGATAACGTTGTTGTAGCTGACATCAGATATAAAAAACATTATAACAGAAAAAAAGAATTCAATGACTAAAGTAGGATTATCGGTGCAACCATTTATTATTATAGAAGTCACTAATAATACGTGTGTAAAAAATATATATGTAAGTGTATTAGATATTTTGTATAATGTACCATCTATATTAAAAGGGCTGGATATTTGCTTTAAAGCATATCATATATTTAATTTAAAATATCCACTGGAATCTGAGCATTTGTGGCTTTTTATACAGATGGCTATATATAGGTAAAATGAAAACAAAATATGACAATAAGATACCAGCCGTATTAGACATAATAAATAAAGTTAGTTTGTAATCATTTGTTTTCAAATTACGAGTTAAAACTAGTTTTGTATCCATCTAGCGATAATCGTCAAAATGACATTTTTGTTTTGTCAGTATTGTTCAAGAAAAATATCTGATGTTAATTCTTTTTTAAACCATTTAAAAATAATGCACAAATATTTATTAGAATTTCACTGTGGAATAATTGATTGCCATCGCAAATATTCTAACATATATGCATTAAAAAAGCATCTTAATACATGTCATGAAAATATTAATGTTACAAAAATATCAGTTTTAAATACTCATTCAAATGTTCCTTGTGCAAATAAAAGTACTTCACAAAGTACCGTTGAAGAAAATATTAGCATGGATATTGATACTGAAAAAAATAATGTAAATATAAAATTGGATTTAGAATCTAGTGTTGTTAATTATTGTAACAAAACTGAGATTGCATAAGTGGTTATGTTTACGTGTGTGTGTGAGTGCACATATATGTGTGTATTTATGCGTGCTGTGAAACATATCATTGGAATGTGTTTACACATTGTGTTTATGTGATGACGTAATGTCGGTGTGCGCTGTGTGTGTATGTATGTGTGCGAAGGTTCCATTAGGCTTCTAGATTGTTGTAGAAGCTTTCGAGAAGGATTGGTTGCAGCATATAAGGCGCTACGAGCAACGGGAGAAATCAGTCATCGTCGGATGAGCGACCTAGTTAGATCGTTAGTATCAGTCTAGTTGTATTATTGGGCTATACGATGATGGCTCGGTTAAATAAATAGTAGTGTAATATAAGTGATATAAATATGTAAATATAAATGTGTGCAAGTATAAGTAAATATGGTGTTAGTTTATAAGTTGTGTTAATGTCAGTCCGATAGTTATAAGATTAATTATAGATAGATGTAAATAGTGTATTTGTTTCTTTAGCTCCGCTCGGCTAACCATTGTTGTTGTACAGTTATTGTTATTTAGTGTTTAAGTGTTGTAAATAAATGTAGTCAAAATACAATCGCAAATATGGTGGTGATTATTTTAATATATTTCCAATACTGTTCGGACGGCCCCGACACGAATTCAAATTCATGTTACATTATATTGCAAAATTATACAATAATAATACGATTACAAGGAAGGTAGTGCAAGATATTGTTGAATATACTAGTGAATTAATTACTAATGTAAATGAAAACATAAAAAATATTTTACTATGCAAACTCGGAATTAATGACGAATTTATTAATAAATTTTTATATAATCCGTTTCACAAATTTCTAACGGAATATAAACGATTGCAATATTTTGAAAAATCACAATATCTAATTAAATGTGAAGCTTTTAAAATTGGAGAAATACTCGATGATACGCGAAATAATTTAGAAGTTTCATTAGGTGTAAAACAATGTCATGGTCAAACAGTTTCAATGAGACAAGTTTTAAAACGTTTTTTAGAATTACCATATGTTTTTTCTGAAATGTTAAATTATATAAAACAAGAAGAAAGTAATCTAAGCATATGTATTTCATCAATATTTAATAGTTCTTTGTGGTTAAGAACTAAAAATTTATTTATCAATTAAATTTTACTACTTTTATTTATTTATTATGATGATTATGAACCAGGAAATCCACTTGGGACTCAAGCAGGTGTGCATAAAATTGGGGGTTTATATTTTTCTTTAGGTTCCATTCCGCCAAAATACAGGTCTTTATTAGACAATATATTTTTGTGGGGTTTATTTTTTTGCATCTGATTTGGTAACGAAGCAGTTCTGAACAAATTCGTTCAGGAATTAAAATATTTAGAAACTAATGGAATTAAAATTCACACATTGCAAGGTGAATTTCAAGTATATTTTGCATTAATGTTTATTCTTGGTGATAACTTAGGTGTCAACGCTATGTTAGGTATGGCTGAAAATTTTTCAGGAAACTATTTTTCTCGAGTATGTAAGTGTACAAAATTATTATCACAAAATATGACAACAGAAAATGCGAATTTGTTTAGAATTGCTTCAGATTACAACGAAGATTTAAATAATAGAGTATTTGGTTTACGTCAGCCTTGTATTTGGAATCAATTAAATACTTTTCACAGTTACATTAATATAACTTTTGATTTGATGCATGATATATTTGAAGGTGTCTGTAGATACGAATTAGCTAATATTTTACATTATTTTACAAAACAAAAGAAATATTTTACTTTAGATAGGTTAAATATGCGAATAAAATATTTCGATTATAATTATGAATTTGACAGTGGAAATCGTATTCCTTCAATCTTAAATAATCATATTGAAAACGGTATTATAATAATATCTTGTGCTGAAATGATGGCTTTTGTTTTGTATTTAGGCTTTTTAATTGGTGATTTGATAGACGAAGATGACGAATATTGGACATTATATTTAATTTTATTTGATATAATTAATATCTGTTCCAAAGATTGCACTAATTTATCTGAACGTTGTCTGTACATTAGCTTTAAGAAATCAATTAAAACTTTCTTACAAATTACTTTCAAATAAAGGTTTTCAACATAATTTGCAAGTAAGTTCTAATCAAATACCAGTTTCAGATGTATTTTCTGATTTTGAATTAAATAAATTGTTCAAAAAATTTCATCCAAAAGATATATGTGTGTCTTGGATAAAATTTAATAATGTAAAATATCAGCCAAATGTTTGTATTCTTATTAATAGGGATACATATGGAGAACCAATGTGTGGTCTTATTCGGTACATTATACTGACTGAAAAAAAAGTCGTATATTTTATATACATAAACATTTCAGTATTTTGCATCACGTGACACATGCGCATTGCTTGCTTTAATGTCGTCCACAAGTAAACTCTCACTCAACTTTTTACTGTTTACTAGCGATCATCTGTGAGAATATTGTAGAAATAAAGTTTTTTAAAAAATAATAAATGGATTTTATTGATATCAAATTAATACAAAGTGTGGAAGGTCATCGTATTCTATTCGATAAGACTGATCCGGATTATAAAGACAGAAATGTTCAAATGAACACGTGGAAAATTGTGGCCGCTGAATTGAATATTAAAGGTTAGTATATCACATTACATTCTTATAATTATTTCAACATAGTGTTATAATCATTTAAATTGTAATTACATTGAATACTATCAATTTCATATAAAATAACGATAATTTTAATATTTTTACAGTTGAAGATTGTCAACGCAGATGGGGGGGGGGGGGGGTAGTAATACGAACGCGGTATAATAAAGAAAAACGCGAAATACGAGAAACGCCGTCGGGATCTGCAGATTCCACAAAGAAAATGTGGCATCTTATGGCGTATTTATCATTTTTAGAAAATGTAAAATCGAGGAAGTAAGTAAATTGAAAAAACATTATTTAAAGCGGGAGTAACTATGACTCTCTTAATGGTGCCAAATGCCTGTCCACATCCATGAATATGTCACGGGTAATTTTTGGTGCCTTGGGGATTTGGTGGCTCACTTACTGTCTTCTTTTGCTAAATAGTAAAGTCGGCACAGTTGGGGCACCAGTTGTGTTTTCTTTTGCTAAATAGTAAAGTAGACACAATTGGGTGCCTGTTGCATCTGCGGCGGGTCACTCCTTGGGGGGGTCACTGTCGCCCCTTGAGGTCATAGTTCTGGTATTCAGTACACCATACTCCAATCGGGTTTACCCGGTTCCGGCATACTATAAGTCAGAACAGATTAAAACTTATAGTAGCAGGGTTCACGTGAAGCGCAAATTAATCGCCTATCCGTGCCCAGACCAACAACAGCCTTCACGAGGCGGCGCTGTTATCACTAATGTTGTATGGATCGAAACAATAACGCAGGAGAGCTATCGCAATCGATAGTATTGTAACTATGAATACAGTATTTGGGCAAATGTGGTAGTTCTACTTATGAGTAGACGATAGGAGGATTCACGGATGTGATATCGTAGGCATGATGTGGGTAGTGGCCTGCGAGTGGCATAAGCCAGACTGGTGTGAAGGTTAACGAAGCGTAGGCATAGTTGTGGGTTGCCTGGCAAGCATTTGTGGGAAGGGAATGGTTGAGGGCCTGACAATCCAATATATCATGTCTTGACCTGACCAATTCTGTTGTTTGCGTTGATACCGTCGCCCAGTTGGTGATGGCCTCCTGGTGACCGGTGCTTTCATTTTGGCTGCGACTCACATACCGTGAATTGGCTCATAGACATAAGGTGGTGTAAGAACTGCATCACTCAGGCGGATTGTTGGCCTTTGCGGGAGTTGCTGTGGCTGTCCTGGGGTATCCGGATGTCTTGTTGTCCAGTGTAAGCTGTTAATTCGCCGCTGCATTGGGAGCAGGTCATTTAGGGCCTTGGAGGGGGGGGGGTTATGGTGCTCTCCAGGCTTTTGCCTTTCGCGGGAGTTGCTGTGGCTGTCTTGGGGTATCTGGATGTCTTATGGTCTAGTGTAAGCTGTTAATTCGCCGCTGCATTAGTCGTGAGTCATTTGGGACCTTGGGGGAGTGATGGCGCTCTCCAGGTGCAATCGTTAGACCGTACATGCGCATGATGGACATGCAATCCGGCTAGAGGTGTCGCTGCTACAAAAACATGGCGGATCTAGAGGATCAGAACCTCGATAAAATATGATAAAGCACAAGTTTTTGGTATAGCGTATAAAACTTGGTAGTTCGCCTCCATGTGGTTCCTCATGGAAACAATCCTGATTCCCCGTCAGGGTTGGCTAAAGAACGGCACCTGTAATGGCGCAAGCTCTGGGGAGCTCTGCTGCTTTTTACTTGCGGAAATTGCAACAATAATTTTTCCAAGTGGGGTCAACACACGAGGGTCCAAGGGAGAACTATGCTTGGGGTTGTGTTGGCTCCAAGTGACTTTGGCAGTGCTGTTTTGTTTTTTATTTTGGCGAGTATTGTTTTATCACTGTCTCGGATGTCAGAGACCTACTAAAAATCAATAATAAGCTTGTGGTCCTCTGTTGGATGGTGTTTGCTCTACTGCCCATAGTGGACACTCTACAGCCGAGGTGGCGAGTGGCTTCGTCACCGGCTACTGTTCAATAACATCTCGATATAACATAAGGACAGTAGTCTGGTCGCTCCTTCAATAGGTCGGCTGAGGAGTAAAGCGACTGGGCTGCAGAAATTCGGGTTACCAGCCCGTTTTCCTAAGCATTTGTTGGTCCTGATACATTAAAAGAGTATAATGCTATAGCTGGTTATTTCACTAAACAATTCATTAAAATTACTAGAGATTTTCTAAATGTTAACTTTTTTATCTAGCCTTTCGGAAATTTGATTTGTCAAACCGATGAATCGGAAGTAATAGTTGATGATAATTTTTTATCACTAACTGAATCTGAAGATTTATTAGAAGTTTTTGAATTTACTTCTCCGGAGCCAAGCACTTCAAAAGAAGTTCCCGTAAAAAAAAGAAGGGAAGATGTCGGCCAAGTTATAAACGAAGTCAGTGAATCGCAAGCTGACATAAACATTTCGAAAACTTGTGAAACTCTCCAACAGTATCTTTTAACCAAAAAGCAAAATGATAAGGAAAATGATGAAGATTATAATGTTTGTATGACGTTATATACAAAATTGAAAAAAATGCCACAAGAACTAAAAAAAAATACAGAAAAAAAATTATTTCTACTGTTTATAGAGATGGAAGATGACGAATAATTTTAATATTAATTTTTATTTATAATTTTCTAAATATTCAATAAAATGAAAAGTAAACAAGAATAACTATATTATTAACCTAATGTCATTCGTAAAAAATTATAAATGTTTCTGCACAGAAAATTGTCACTTAATTCCAAATAATTGAATGAATTCATAAAAACTAGTTATATTAATGTAGTAATTTGAATTTATTTTATGATAACTGTAAATATTGTTTTAGATTTAGTAAATAGGGATCATATTAATAAGTCTTGGTTTTATATGAAATTTGCACAGGACGCAAGGAAAAATAGAGATAATTGTTATAAAAATTATAAAATATTAAGAAACAAATATTTATCTTTATTAAGAAAATATAAAAGTATTATTAAAATATTATTAAAAAAATATGTAAAAGTAAAACTTGTTTTCTATGACAATAAATTTGACATGCTATTTTGAGCGACGTATATGTTCCCACTGCCAAGAAATTGCACCTTTTGCAGAAACGAAAAAAAGTTTGAGCTTCTCTCTTATATTATTTGTATCGTGTTTGAAATAATTTGCACCTATGCGACCAAGTCTCATTAATCGATTTCCTTCTATATCATTTCTCCAGTCTCCCAAAACAATATTTCCATGTTAATCTTCAGTGTCAACAAAAGTACGTGGGCAATATTGTAAAGTTTTTTGTTCTTGTTTTCTTATAAAATTATGCAGACATATAGTGGCTGCTGTAATACATTCTACAGTATTTACTTCAGCAATTATATTTGTACGAAATATTCGCCATCTTGAAACAAGAATACCAAACGTATTTTCAATGAGTCGTCAACATAACCTATAGTTGTAGATTCTTTTTTCATCATCTAAAATGTTACCAGGATATGGCCGCATTATATATGGTTTCAGGGGAAAAGCTTCGTCAGCTAATAGAAAATGTGGTAATGTAATATTGGTATTCGGCAAATTTTTAGGTGGAGGTACAGATATTTGTCCGATTTCAAAAGCACGGCCAAATGTAGAATTTCGAAATGTTCCTGCATCGCTTTGTGATCCGTATGCACCAATATCAATAAAAACAAAATTGTAATTGGCATCACACGTAGCCATTAATACAATGCTAAATGTCTTCTTATAGTTAAAATATTGACTACCAGATTTCTCAGGCGCTTGTATAATAATATGTTTTCCATCAAGTGCACCAATCGCATTTGGAATGTTCCATTTTGTAAAAAAATCATCTTCAGATGGATTTGGCAAATATTGTGGAGAAAGAAATTCCCAAATTGCAAGGCACGTTTCTTTTATAACTTTGCTAACAGTACTTTTTCCAACATAATATGACCACGCAATCATTTGCATACTACATCCTTGTGATAAGTATCTGAAATATACAGGTATATGATTATATTAGTAAAAAATATTTTTAGTTATAGAATACTTACAATAATTTCATAGCTAACCGATATTCAGGAATAAGAACTGTTGTCATTTTTCGTTTTTGCAATTTATCAGCAATAAGTGATAATAAATTAAAAGTACGAACATTCATCCGTGTATATTTAAAAAACTGTTCAGGATCACTATCTTTTATTTTTAAAAATAAAGTACGATATTGGCCAAGATCACACCGATGTCTGTTTACGGGCCTTACGGATCATCTTCTTTTATTTTTTTTTGCGATTTAAAATACGTTTTTTTCTTTCATTTAATTTTTTATATTCGTGACATATTATCAACATCATTCCTGAAATAATTAAGTCACTTTCAGTCATTTGAAAAATTCATTTTCAAAACTAATTTTCGTGTAACCTCAAATCATACAAATGTCAAAAACTTGAGAAAAGATATAATCAAGTGATTTTTAAGTTTTGTTCTAATTGGTTGAATTTAGAAATTTTAAATTCATCATGCACCAGGGCTAAAATTGTAAATTTTAAATTTAAATCGTAAATCCTAAATTTCTAAATTAAATCCATCATGCACTAGGCTTTAGCAATACATTGCGTCATCCATCGACAACATTTAGTTGCTAAAAATTTTAGTGTTAGATTGCATGAATCTCTACTATTAGTCATTAATGCAGTAAACCGAATCCGAGGCAACGCGTTGAATACGCGGTTATTTGCGCAGTTGTGTGAAGAAAATGACGAGGACTTTCATCAATTACTCCTTCACACTGAAGTACGCTGGCTGTCGAAAGACTTATGTTTGACAAGATTTTTTGCACTTTTTGAGACTATATTAGAATTTATGGATGCTAAAGATAAAATTTGAAAAGAAAATTGAATGAAGTGGAAAACAGACATTGCCTATTTAACAGATTTGTTTACTAAATTTAATATGGTTAACTTGCAGTTATAAGATGACAGTCTAAATTTTATTAAAACAAAGTCCATCAATCAGTGTTTCTTGCCAGAATTAAGCTAATGAAGTAAAACATTGGACTGGCGAATTTTCCCAGTTCCTCAATTCGTCACAGACAAACTGCCAGGAAGACGACATTTCAACCTACGTTCAACATTTAAATGCCCTCTATTCAGATTTTGAAACTAGGTTTGAGTATGTTTTGACTATGGTAATACCACCGTGGATAATCAATCCATATGGTGACATTGAAAAAACGGATGTCATAATACAAGAGGAACTGACCCGAATAAGCACTAACGAAGAACTTATGATACAGTTTAGAAACGGATATCAGCAATGCTGGCTTCAAAAGAACATACCTGTTACTTATCCCGTATTAAGGAATATCGCGAGAAGGTTTTTAATTGCTTTCCAACTTCATACCTAGTGGAAAGGGGTTTCAGCGTATTTGCCAATCTCCTAACCATTAACCGAGGAGATTTAAGATTAAACCTAACTAAATTGATGCCAAATGTTGATAATTTATTATTAAAGCATCACGTTCATCCTTCCCACTAAAAGCATTTATTTATTTCTTAGTTATTTTATGTAACAGATACTAAATTTTTATTTGGTTCGTTTTAATTTGAATTCAATTCATAAATGTATAAAACTTAACATGTGTTTCTTTTTAGTCTTTAACACTACACTTCACTACAGTTAGAAATTTAAATCTTTCAAAGTGAGTAGCATTATACCAGCTGTCAAAAATACATTTGAATTTACAAAAAAATCAATCTCAGGTAAGCAGGGTGTATACCCAAAACCGAAAAACATGGCAAGGGGTCTAAGAGACAAAAAAAGTTTGGGAACCTCTGATTTAGATCGATACTGCACATTACTTTTTGACGAAGTTTCTATTTCTACTTCGTTGTAGTACAATAGTAAATCTGATAGTGTAGATGGTTCTGTGAATTATGGAGAAAAACAAAGCATGGTTTTGGCTAACCACGCTTTGGTATTTATGGCTCGTGGCATTAAAAAGAAGTGGAAGCAACCAATCGCATTTTCTTTTTGCAACGGTACCAAAATCGGATTTGTTGCAAAAATTAATAAAAGAAATAATAGTAGAATTACAACAAATCAATATTAAAGTTGTAGTTACAAATGCGATTGCGCTGCAAAAAATGTTGCAGCCATAAATAAATTAATTATGGCAACAAAAACATATAAATCTGTGGCTGGGGAAAAGTAGCGAAATGAAACATTTATTGTAAATGGTAATGAAATAATACCGTTATATGATCCTCCACATTTATTAAAAAGCATTCGTAATAATTTTATGAATTATGAAATTCAATTTATAATGGATGGGGAATCAATGTATGGTAAATGGGAGCATGTGGGCAATGTATATAAAGCAGATAGAGAAGATACTCAAAATGATCTCCTGCTACTGCCAAGGATCACAGAAAGTCATTTACATCCTAAAAATAGGGAAAAAATAAAAGTGAAATTGGCTACACAGATTTTTAGCTACAAAGTAGCATCAATAATGCATTATATAGCTAAAACATGTAAGTATTATAAAAATTGTTATCTACAAAAAAGTAATGAAAATAAAATAAATTTTTCCTAATTTTTTTAAATTGTTATAGCTATCATAAATGTTCCTGAGAGCGCTGTTCAAACTTCAAAATTTATCCTTTTCATAGATAAACTATTTAACAGCGTCAATGGCGGTGGGGAAACTGTGCCCCAGGAGAAGTTAAAATTCCCAATAAAAAAAAAGATTCGGCGCACCATGCTTTTTGGGATAAAGCGAAAATAATTTTACAGTCTGTGAAATTTGTAAATGCCAAAAAACAAATTATTAATGTACCTCTGTTAGTCATTGGATTATAACAATTCGTGGCTTCGAATTAATTTGGAACAAATTAAAATCCGTCGGTTTTCAATATGTATTTGGAAGAACGTTTAATCAAAATCCACTTGAGAATTTTTTTGGACTGATTCGGAGCCATGGATCACGAAATATAAATCCATCGTCTACGCATTTCATTGCCGCCTACAAAACAATTATTATAAATAGTTTTGCGGGACCGAACAGTGCAGGCGCGAACTGCGAGGAAGATGATTCTGAAGGTGCGCTTGCTTCATTTAGACAGTTATAGGAAGCCGAAGAAGAAAATGAAGACAATTTACCGTCGTCGACACAAATGAGCGACAATATTGTCAAAATTACATGGCTATTTTAACTTCAAACTATTGTACTGGCTACATTTTAACAGCAGTTAAAAAATATATTAAAAACTGTACAGAGTATAGTGGCAGTTTAATAGCAATAAACATTGGTGCACAACATAATTTTATTAGCATACGGGAATATGGTGAAAATATAAAACTAGTGTATCCTAATTTTAGTAGTGTTACTTGTTTTGTAACATATAAAAATATTATTTTTAGCTATCTAAAACAAAAATTACATGAACAAAATATTAAAAAAAATATGAAAGTATTATTAAAAAAAGAAAAACAACAAAGAAAATAAACGAGAAAACAAGAAATGGGCAAGATCGAAACGCGACTGCTACAGGAAAATCAAAAACCAGCAATAAAAAATGTAGACTTTAATTTTTTATGTTCTGAACATATGCGCATACATACGCGCATCACATCATGGAGCGGATACGTATGACATTCAACGCGGCCAAATCGAGAAGTGTCCATATCGGCTACGTGGATACAACGCGAACCAAAACCCGGAACAAGTAAAAATTAAAAAAGACACTTACAAAAATATTAATATCGGTTATTTTGTTATAACTTTATATGTGACCTGGTCTACGAAAAGGGGGCTTAGGTGCGAAATTTAGTTTTCGATAAAACCGCTATTACAGATAAACAACTCGTTTCGTCAGGTTTTCGTTAGTTTCGACGAAGACAAATAGAAACACTACTTAGGATTGTAAAACGTGTGTGTTTTTGTGCGTAGAATATGTTGTTTTGGCGTAGCATATGTTTTTCTAGCGTAAAATAATGTTTTGTTAATATTTTCACAAAAATGCTGGTTTTTTTTTTATTTGTACTCTTCTTTCTCTTCATTTTTATTAAACTTCTGAACAAGTTATAGCTTTTTGGTTTTCACCATGTGAAAGAGCGTCTCATACTTAATCGGAATCGGCAAAAAAGTGGAAAACGATGTTTTGACACCTAAGCCCCCTTTTCGTAGACCAGGTCACATATAATAGTATAATAATAGTTATATAATAACTAAACAATATTTTGTTTTAATATCAATATGTATGTATACTTATTTTGTTAAATTTTTTGTTAAAAATTGATTTTGTATGGTATATTTAAATAATAAAAATGAACAGCGGGACCAGTATATTAAATTAAATATATTAAAAAATATTAAAAATGAATCAAAGTGTAGTGTAGTGAGGTGCTAATTGACCAAAGTTTAATGTGCGGGTGTTGTGCGGGTACATGGAGCGGAGCTCCGCGACGCGTGGCGTCGATCGAATGCCACAACCTGCAGGTTCCGGTACGACTTCGCAGCCACAATGCTCCGGGCGCGATGAACTTTTGAAATAACTCCGTGTCCGCGAAATCCTCGTACCGACGACGAAGAGATGGCTTTAACAGCTTCGCTAACCGTGTATCGCACAACACATAAAAACCATGCCAAACCAGCCGGACCAAACGCGATACAGCGAGAATATGCTAATCCTGCACCCCAGCCGCGAGACGTTCCGATACATGGAGCCGAACTGTTCGACCGCGTTCACTGCATCGCGATGGACAGCAACGAAACAATCATTAGAGCGGCACCTGCAGGAGGCGCATCTTCTTAAAATCTCCGCGTATATTAATAAATGTAGAACCATCTACGCATAAATGTAGAGTTGTACCAGGTCCCGGTGACAACCCCCCGCCGATGGAGGAGGCGCCGGTGCATCTGCATGCATGTAACGAGTGCAACATGTCGTTTCCTAGCCGACGCGGACTTTCTAACCTTGAACGGCAAGTACAATTTTTGTTCTCTCTTTATTTTTGAAAATTGCATTATTTTGATTAGTTTTCTCGGGTCGCGAACCGACGCGCCGAGATTCGTATACCGTTACCGCGCCCGCTAACGCGCCCGCGAGGAAATGCGGTAGTTGTAGTGCATGCAAACCCTCCCACACAACCAGAGGAGGATACACAAACACCTGCACCGATCGTGGCTGCAACGCAACCCGATTTACCAACCCAACATCGCCGCCGGCTTCACCGGCTATCGCGATCAGCAGCGACGAAGATGATATCGCCACACCATCTGGCCAACATCTACATCGTCAAATGAAGCGGCATTATCGCAACCTAGACCGTCGACATCATCAGCAACGCCGATTTTTATTCCGGTGCAAAGCACTTCGCGGACACCGGCAGACGAAATCATACCAAGATTGCGTGCCGGAACGAACCCGGACACGTTGATTCGTTCGAACAGATTGATGTCAATGACCGGGCCAAGTGCAATGACCGTACAGGAAAAACGGACAAGAACACGAACACTACAATTAGCACCGATTAAACAACTGACGTCATCGACACGTGCGACGACGCCACCGCCGAACACATCGACGTTAACTGCAATACCACTTGCCACCGCCGCCGCGATGCCAATGGCAACAGACGCGACAATATTACCGATACCGCAGGCGGCCACCGCGACGCCTCCAGTTACTACAGCGACGCCAATGGCCGCTCATACAACTCCAGTGGCTAACACCGCTACATTAACAGCGATTGCCGCGTCACCACCGCCAAACATCGTGACGGCACTGACAGAAAACCAAACTTTGCCACCGTCGCTCTCCCCACAACCACCTGGGGATCAAAGCGTCGCAGCGTCTTTAACGCAAGGTATTCATCGCAAAATAGCCAATAACGTGACACCACCACGCGTAATACATCGGATACCGGACGCGTCGCAGACATCAGACGACGAAGGCGACGACCAGCCCGTGACGCAACGGGACGACTCCCCTCTTGCGCCATTCGTCGCCCGACATTATGTCCTCGCGACCCGCCCATGCACAGACCAGCGATGGCAGTAGTTCTGCGAGCTGCTGGAAGAAATCACGTCGGCGGTTCACGACGCGATGAAGATAAGATTACGTCCAACAAACGCTGGAATACCACAAACAAGACGATGTGTACCTAACCCGGAGAACGCGCGATACAAACAGCGTCTATACCGCAACAATCGGAGACGCGCGATACTCGCGATACTCGGCGATGTTGGCTCTGTTTGCCGAATCCCAACCGACGTCGTAGCCGAGCACTTTGAGCGTAGGCCAATCAAAAAGTTCCCCTATATCAAAACGAATTTAATGCAAATTTAACAGTTCTCAGTTCAGCTTCGTCAGCGTCTAGCAGTGGAGTATGGACGGGAGATGATGTGCACAACTACCGCTATCAGCGCGTGCCTGACAGACCAACCGTCAACGCTGATACATTCAGTACCACGAAGTGCAGGCGAGACTACGTAAATGTGAGAATACCGCTCCTGGCCCGGATCGCATCTCCTACAGTCACTGGAGACGTGTAGATCCGGAGGCCAACGTATTAGCCGCGGTATTCAACATCTGCGCAAAATACAAGAAGATACCGAGAACGTGGAAAGAAACCAGAACAATCCTGATACATAAAAAGGGAGATGAAAACGACATCAACAACTGGCGCCCCATAGCTCTCTCGTGCACAATATATAAAATGTACACGGGATGCTGGGCATCTCGTCTGTCCACTTGGATCGCAAATACAGGGGCAATCCACCAAGCCCAGAAGGGCTTCATGCCACATGATGGTGTCCTGGAGCACAACTACTCGGTGAAGAAAGCTATCACGGATGCCATGAGAGGGGCATGCGAACTCTGCGTCGCGTGGCTGGATCTCTCAAATGCATTTGGTTCTGTACCACACACGGCAATCATCGTTGCCGTTGGTGCTGCCGGCACAGGCGACACTTTTACCAGCATCATCACCGACCTCCTGCAGGACACCACAAAATGACAAAATATGGCCTGACGGATTTGATACGTATCGACACCGGCGTCAAGCAAGGCTGTCCGTTAAGCGGACTTACTATTTAATCTAGCCGTTGACCCCGCACTGTACTTTCTCCATAATGATAACAACAACAACGGCGGCACGCAAGTACTCGCGTACGCCGACAACCTGGCGCTGCTGTGCCACACACCACAGCAGCTACAACAGAAGCTGCGCCACGCGCATCACATTACGGAGCGGATATGTATGACATTCAACGAGGCCAAATCGAGAAGTGTTCATATCGGCTACGTGGATGCAACGCGTATACGTGTTCTTCCAACGGAATTTTTCATCAACGAAGCCGCCGTCCCTAACATCACCGACGAACTGGACACAAGAGATATTTCTAGGCGCTCCCGTCGAGTTTGCGCCCGTCGCCAGCAACGCCGACATTTACCAAATCGTGTCCACTGGCCTGCAGATCCTCCAGTCGAAATTAGCCCCATGGCAGCGAATCGACGCTCTCCTAACATTCGTGATATCGTCCACGCTACACATCATGCGTGCCGGTACACATGGAAAGAGAGAATGGGAAGAAATAGATCGGATCTTCAGAGCCGAACTAAAAAGACGTTGTACGTCCCACAGGAAGCGGCAAACGAATATGTATACGGCCCACGAGCCGCTGGTCTCGTCGGCGTGCCTGTGACAGCTGAGATATCGGACCATGCACTTGTTGATTCTGTATTCAAGCTGCTCACGTCACGAGACGCAAACATCGTCCAGTTATACAACTAAAACGCACACTTTTTATGACAAAATTATTCAGACAAAATGAAATATTGAATGCTTGTAAATTTTAGCTAACGATCTCAATTGATTAGAAGAGAGATTGCAAGAATACAACCTACAACTAGCGATTCCAAGACGACAGCTATCACAATATTATAAATTACCAATTGTCGACTATGGCCTCAGCCAAGATAACATAGTTGTACATTCAAAAGTGCCAGTAACGCAAAAAGGAAGATCGTGGAAATTACTCGAATTATTAACAACACCATTCGCATGGCATAACGAAACTTGTACGATAATGCATGACACAATGTATCTGGCAGTCAGCGGTAAGGATTTACGTCGAATATCGGGTGCCGGTCTACATCAATGCCAGCCTTATCATGACAGATTATGCTATCTGCCGCGTTTTTCTTCTGATGCGGTTTACGGACCACAATGCGCTTTTAAAATGTATGAAGGAGCGACAGTAGACGAAATCACACAACACTATTCTTTTCGTTGCTACCTAAGCAAACAGATGGTTATTTCCGAAGTTAGGCCGGATACCTATGTCATCACACATCCGCCGAAAAACACAAAAATTCGGTGTCCAAAAGGGGCGAAGGAAGTCAGCGAAGTACATATAGACCAACCAGGCGCATTACAAATACAGTTAAATTGCGATTGCGCTATCTTCATCAACGACTAAAAAATAATTCCGCCAAGGGTACCTTGTGGTGAAGACAGCAGAGCACTACAAGTATTACACGTACTGCCAGCAACTTGGTCTACACTCAAGTCCTAGTACATGAAACATATCCAATATACAATAATTTATCAGAGTGTTTGAATCACACCTGGACAACGACAGTACCGCATTTAAACATCACAAATAAGTAATTTTAATAAAGATTGGAACTACAGAATATTCAATCTACATCCAGTTTGGGACAAAAATACACACTATAGAGATTCTCTACTATATCTGTGGAATATTCTACTCTCTATAGTTATTTTTAAACTGTGGAGAAGAAGTGTAGG
The DNA here is from genome assembly GCA_963966155.1 of Clivina fossor. Lineage (NCBI taxonomy): Eukaryota > Metazoa > Arthropoda > Insecta > Coleoptera > Carabidae > Clivina > Clivina fossor. Next base: position 15,913,537 of record OZ014558.1, read on the forward strand.
CGGACTAAGCAACGAAGTCGAAAAAGTAATAGCAGATACGTTCTATGGTCTGTTTTTCGCAACACTACTAGTAATAATTTTGGGGCTCGTCGGCTATAAGATATACAAGTATATACGAAATTTTCGAAGATTTCGAACATTTCGGCCATCAAAAGAAGAAATTGAGCTAAAATCCAAGAGACCAGTGAGTTTTTTGGGAGCAATAAACGACGGTACGTTGACGTTACCGGACGAAAGAGTCATGTACGTCGAATTAAAAACAGAAATAGGAGAGGAACAAATGGCATCCGGAACCAGCTTGTTGGGGAGCAACAGTGCAGACCCCGGTCCAGGGATATCTCGCAGCAACAACTCAAGTGTTGCCGTGGGTAGCAGTAAACCGACGCCAGGGACACGCCTCAATAAAAGTATTATATAGTTTCGTGGCGGTGGGAACCAAAGCGACAAGTAGTGTGCACACACATAAAGTTTGGTAACGATTATTATAAAAAGTAAAGTAACGATTATATTATAAAAAGAGTAATAACGGTTATAAAAGTAAAAATTAAAAAGTTGTTAAAGGAAAAACCATTATTGCAAGTATATGTAACTTAGTAATATCATGAGCGGCCTAGTAACTTGTAATAATAAGAAAAAGAGATTAAAGTAAATTTCTGATAAAAATAAATTTTATTAAAATAATTTAAAAATAAAATCTTTTATAAACTTTATTAATCAAATAAAGTTTACTAACATAATAATTTTTGTTTATAGTTGTTATCTAAAAAAGATAACTATGTATACTATAGTTATATTGTTTTTTATTCATGCATGCACATACGGAAATGTAGAGGTTAACACAGGCGCGGTATTTACAAAATTTGCCAAGTGTAGTTCGTGTATGATCTCATCCGGGCGTGAGAAGAAGGTAAAACATATGACACACTCATTATTTAAGGTGGGTGATTTACCTCTTTCTCAACTAAAAATGGTTGACGTCTGGCGTTATCTGAGTTTGGAATTTCGTGGGGTGAACGTAACATCTCAACCGAGCTCGCTTTTGGAGAGCTTAAAACGATTGACAAGGGCACCATTAAAACCACAGCAGCGCATCCGTATCCTCCGGAGTTACCTGATGCCTTGGTATTTTCATACCTTGGTATTCGGACGGACGACAGCGACGGCGGGAAAATTAGAGACCATGGAGAAAAAAGATCGACGGCTGTACGGTTGTGGTTGCGCTTACCACACGATTGTCCAACGGGGTACTTTAACGCTAGTCTGAAGGACGGTGTCTTGGGAATTCCTCTGCTACGAAGGCTTATACCCATATTACGCTTAAAGCGGATTCAGAAGCTAGAGGCGTCAAATGCTCCTGCTGCTGATGCGGCGCTGGCAACAGAGTTTGTCCAAAGACAACTCAAGTGGTGTTACCAGCAATGCCAGTACGGGGGTACTCCTATTCGAACCTCAACACAGCTGACGAGTCAACTTAAGCAAGCTCTGTACGGTACTGTTGATGGATATGGTTTGAGGAAAAGTGGATCTCACGCGATTAATTCGTGGTGGGTTGATGCTGGATCTTATTCTGTATTCGGACGCGACTACACAAAGTTAAGTCCGGAAGTTTATCTTCCAAAGTGAGAACAACCCGGGGGGTGACAAGGCATAAACTTGACAAGCTATGCAGGGCTAGGTGTCTAGTTCCAGAGACTAACGCCCACGTCATTCAACGGTGTCCAAGAACACATTCGGGGCGTATAATGCGTCACGATGTGATCAGTCGGACGGTAGCTACGGACTTAGAACGCCATGGGTATCAAGTCATTGAGGAACCAACCCTTGCTACGTCCCTAGGGCGGCGCAAACCCGGACATTATAGCGGTGAAAGCAGGGGTAGCCTTTGTCCTTGATGTTCAGGTGGTATCTTCGGAGAGCACATCGTTACACATGTAAACTAAACAACATGTACCCGGTAGAGTCAATTATTTTAAATTCAATTTGGTTAGATTCAATAGATAACTGGTTGGGAGCGGAGCCAACGGGTCTTCGCTCATCCTCAATGCAAATAATAAAGTTTAAGGTTTACTCAATTAAAGTTGAGAGACTCTTACATGTCAAGTTTGATGCCTAGGAAGAGATTCGATTGGTTGCTTGGGAATGTACATCTAAATGATACCATGCTGCAACCTGAACGCGGCGATCCTGATTATGATAAGCTATATAAGGTTAGACCTATATTAGATACCTTGTCTGATACTTTTTCGAAACATAATCCGTCGAAATCAGTTTCGGTGGACGAATCGATGATTCATTTCATTACGGCAGTATATGCCCAAAAAAAAAAACCTATAAAACATGCAATTGTGCATAACCTGAATGAATTTATTATTGTTTATGCTCCATCGTAGTGCACATGGTCATGAAAAAGTTAAACTTAAAATTTACCTATGTATTATTGTATGCAAGTATTTTTCGTATTTATAAATGATGTGGCTTTGCACAACATATCAGGTATTGTTTTTTTGTTAATATATAATCACGCATTCATACGTTTCATGGTAAACATAAAAATTTAGGTTATGCACGTGCGTTCATTACCAGTTTTTCAAGTAATAATCATAATAGTTTTTATATATTTTATAATAACAACGAATTTGATCTTCACAGTAATGTAAGTAAAATGTACCATTTATGGTTATATTTATAATTTTTGACATACAATGTTTGTAAAGTTTATATTTTTTAAGACAGTCTCCTGAAGAAGTGCTCTGGTAGCACGAAACGTCGAGTTTATAGCGAAAGAGCAAATGAATTTCAAACACAAAAAGACTGAGTTTTCGATAACCTTTTAAATCATCAGTATAAAACAAAGATTCAAAGTATGGGTACGAGCTTCCCATACCGGATATATTGATAAATTTCAGATTTACACAGGAAAACTTGGCGATGCTCCTGAAAAAACTTGGGGCCAAGATGTGTGACGGACCTCACAAGATCTCTAGTGGACAAACACCATCAAGTTTATATGGACAATTATTTTACATTACCACTTTTGCGTCAATTAAAATCTGAAAAAATATATGCGTGTTGAACAATTAAAAAAAATAGAGAGAGAACACCAACTTACCCAACATCAGACAAACATATGAAAAGAGGAAACTTTGATTTCAGAATCACAGATGATGGAATTTCATATGTAAAGTGGCTCGATAGTCCTGAAGTCGTTACATCAGTTCAACGGAAACAGAAAGATGGAGTAAAAAAAGTGATCGGTTGTCCGATGATTATAAAGGATTACAATGAGAATATGGGGTTTGCAGATAAAACAGACATGCTAAAAAGTATATACGAAATAGATAGAAAAACCCACAAGTGGTGGCATAGAATTTTATGGCACTTTGTAGTCCTGACGGTTGTTAATTCTTTCATAATAAAGTATGTTTTATTATAATTTGTAATGGTAAAAAATATGTTACGAATGTAATATAAATAAAATACTAACATATATATCTAACATCCGCTTTACACTAGGTATATAAAATTTTGCAGTGTTAGTAGCACTGTGAACGAGGCGGGGGGCTTAGAGTTTGTATGCGATGTGATTTTCAATTTAGTGCGAAGCATACAGAGCAAGTATACAGGCAAAGCTACTTGAGTAAGGTATGTATCACAATATTTTCTTGTTATGCTATAGACTATAGAGTGACTAAGTATACATATTTATCTGATATTTCAGAACAATGTCATCAGAAATATCACTGCCCCCGCCGCCGCAAGAGGCTTCACCGCCCCCGCCGCCGCCAGAGGCATCACCGCCGCTGCCAGAGGCATCACCGCCCCCGTCGCCGCCAGAGGCATCACCGCCGCCGCCAGAGGCATCACCGCCCCCGCCGCCGCCAGAAAAATTATCGCCCCCGTCGCTGCCATCATGGCTACTGGAGCGGGTGGAGACTTTGCCGCCGCAGCCGCCGACACCGTCGTCGATACCGTCACCGGAGCCGCCAACACAAAGTAAATAAAATGTATATTTTATATGTTGAATTACATGTAAATTATAATTTAATTTTTTCCAGCTTGTTCCAGGAAGCCGCCGTCAAAAAAAAAAATGTAATGCACACACACACACACACAAATATATATATATATATATATATATATATATATATATATATATATATATATATATATATATAAGTACATTACATAATTTTGTGAAATTTGTGTTACTTTCAGTAAAAGGATTTAATTTTTACAATCCTAGGACGGCGGCATTTTTTATTAACACCAAAACAAAAATGAAAAAGGGCAAGCGTGGCGACATACGCTTGGTAAACATATATTTTGAATAATATTGTTTTTACAAATAATTTTTTCTTTTTTTTTACAGCACAATGAAACTTTGAAGCAGTTGTTTCGGCTCCGGTATCCGGAGTCGTCGGACTCCGAATAAATTATATATTTTATAATAATTTTTATTTTATTTCATAATGAATTTTATTTCGTTTTATAATAAATTTTATTTTTTTGAAAATTGTTGTCGGATTTATTTAATTGCTTGAAATATTTTCAAAAATAGATGTAATAAGTAAAGTGTTGCAAAAACCCGATTCTAACATAAATTTCATAAATATATTGGTAAACCTACAATATGTAATTGACATAAAGTAATTTTTATAACATATATTATAAATTGAATTTTTCAGTCGAAAACAAATAAATGGTTTTACGGAACAAAAATATTTGTTGTAAATATAAACATTCTTTCTAATATTATAAAGAACAATATATAATAATAAATACAAATAAACAAAATTAATGACTAAACCAATATCAGATACGATGTGTGGCGTCGGCTGGACGACAACGAGAATGCTGGTGCCGAGGCTGCCGTTGCAGGCCGGATTGTTCACCACGTCGCGACGGCGCCACGCGATCCCCCAACAACAAATGAAGTTGCTGGCGCCGAAACGGCCGTTAGAGCCCCGCATGGTTCTGGCCGTGGCTGGGGCTTAAAAGGCCCGGGTGAAGCGGTAGGCAGTCAGTGAGTCGCGCATATGTTTCGAGTGCGGTCGTGCCTACGCTCTGATTTCGCAACCTGTAGATTGGTGTCATCGGTGTACGGGTTTGTGCCGTGTCTGTGTCTGTACCGTATCGTGTTGTGCGTGTGTTACATTTCCCGTATACCGTCACATACCGTACATTTAATAACTTTATATTATTAATGCTATTTTATTTATTGTAATTGTTAGTAATTTGAGATTTATATTTTATGTAATAAAATACTGTACATTGGTGACCCCGACGTGAGACGAACATCGACACGATAACCGACGGAGGGCCGTAGCGCGTACGAAAACACAATATTGACATTATGGCAGAAGGAACGGCCGTCGTCGGCCGAGTGCAGGTACGTGTGCCACCCTTTTGGCCGCAAGACCCGGAGTTATGGTTCACGCAGATCGAGAGCCAGTTCGCGGTGTCGGGCATATCCGCGGACGAAACCATGTATGGCTACGTCGCCGCCAACTTGGACGCGAAATACGCAACAGAAGTGCGCGACGTGCTCATGAACCCACCCGACACCGGCAAGTACGACAAGCTGAAGTCGGAACTCGTACGCAGACTTGGCCCGTCGCAAGCACAGAAGACCCGACAACTGTTCGGGTGCGAGGAGATAAGCGACAGGAAGCCATCCCAATATCTGCGCTACCTGCAAAGTCTGGCGGACTCCACCGTGTCAGACGTTACGCTGCGGGCATTGTGGACCTCCAAGTTACCAGCGCAAATGCAAGCAATGTTGGCCACGCAAGCGTCGGCCAATCTCGATGTAACGGCCGAACTGGCGGACGTCATCGCCGACATAACACGGCAACAGCTACCACCGTCCCACATCGCCGCCACGACCACCACCGAAGCCACCCAACCGGATGCCGTCACCACGCAGCTAACCACGGCCCTGTCACAACTCGCCGTCGACCTCCGGCAAGAGATTGCCGCCGCGATCGGGGGCCACCCGCAACGCCAGCCGGCGAGAAACCGCAAACGTTCGCGGGCGCGCGATCGGCAGCAGAACGACGGAGAGTGCTGGTATCACGCGACGTTCGGCGCACGAGCAAAACAGTGCCGGACGCCATGCACTTATAAATCATCGGGAAACGACTCAGGAAGTCGTTAGCGGCGGCGGACGACGCTCCAGGTTATCCACGCCGCCTCTTCGTCATAGATAGTACCACGCAGATCCAGTACTTGATCGACACGGGCGCCGATCTGTGTGTATATCCGCGATCGCGAGTGCGGGGGAACCGGCCGTGAACCGAGTACGAACTCTATGCAGCGAATAACACAGTAATTTTATATGCAATGTCGTCATTCTAACAGCCATAAGGTCCCCGCTCCACTCAAAATATTTATTCAGCGGCAAATTCTTGAAAACTTCTTCCCTTCATTGTAGCGGTACCATAATACCTCATACATATATCGCAAATACGGCTTCAACAACAAATTATATTATAGTTTATCGAGACCACAAACAGTGCGCTACGGTGAAGGGAAGGGGGCATTGCTTGTATCTGGAGAAACAAAATACGCTTCTGCAAATACCTTTTATATTTTAGCCTAGCTTAGAAACTTCACGAAGTAATTAGTTTGGTTTTGGTACTAAAATCCAAACTGGGCATGTGTATATCGTGAAATATTTTGTGATATATATTGTATTTAATATTATTTTTTTGAATTAATTATTTACCAATGTTATATAATATAATATAAACATTAATATAATAAAAATGTTAGATTTATAAATTAAAGATAACTATACTAGAATCAAATCAGGTTAGCTTATGGTCCGTATGAATTTGCCCAATTACAGAACAGAACATATTACTAGGCATGAGTGTCATACATATACTTATCTGTCATTTTGTGGCACTGTTATAAAAATTCAAAAACCGAAAAATAACGTTTGAAGTTCTAGCATCTGAATTATATATAATTTTGTTAATTTTTAATCACGCTATAACTTGAAAACAAATAAAAATCGGATAACAACATTTGAATTTTTTACATTATTTTCACATATGCAATACACTTTTGGATTTTGTCCCATTGTTCCCGACTCACCCTGTATATGAATATTATATCTACGTACTGTTCAGTCATAAATGCATGGTTTTGTGATTCAGAACCCTGCTAAAAAGAAACTGCGAATATGACAGATATCTTGATATCTTGAAAGACTTACAGCTTTTTAATTAAAACGATTCAAACCTATGTTTATAAATTTTGTTTTCATCGAATCAGTTTTTATTTGTCAAAAGTTATGGAGCTAATAATACTATTTTTTATATTCAACTTATAATCGATATACATTCGCAATTTGTTTAAAATTTAATTTCAACCAATAATAAACAAGGTGTTGTAAACCCCAACATACCGATTATATTTTTATTAAACATTTCTATTAAATATTATTATTAAACATTTAAGTATTATTATTTAAGTCTTGTATTTTATATTCAGTGAATGGTAAACTATTATGTATTTCAAACTATTTTATGTTTCTTTGTATTTTGTTGTATTGTTTGTTATCTTAAAACCATCTACACTTTACCTACAACTTTGGAAATGTTATAAGGATATCCTAAAATCGTAACATAAATTCAAGATATCCGAATTGTATAAAAACGCATCTCGATTATTACTTTTAAAAATTTTAGTAAATTTAATATTTTTTGTCACGATTCGTGTTAATGTTTCTTCGGGCCATTAGCTCGACCGAAGAAACAGAATTCTTAATTAAGGGTCACTTCCGATCCGAGGGCTTGTCTCCCACTCTCAAGACGACCTCGTTCTTATCCCCTCGACACCCAAAATTTCCATTCAAAAGGTAAGGACAGTGTCGAGAGAGGAGACAGATTGCAACAGATTACGAATCCGACTTTTTGTCTTGCTTTTGAACTCAAGTAAAGTCACGGTTCCGAGCGCGACTCTGTTAGTAAAGTGTAGACCAAGTTCAATTGTTATTAAATATTAGTTAAGTTAGATAAACAAGTAATTAAGTTAGTTAAGTTAAATTTAGTCTTTGTAATATCTAAATTAAAATAAACACTTGCACTAATATTGCGTTTTCTTGCGTTCCAACGCTTAAACCGTCGAACCCACAACTATCAGCCGAACGACGAGATTGCAAGCCGTAGCCTCGCCGGGACGCAACCTAAATTTTGGTGGCAGCGGTGGGATTGATTGATTAATTAATTAATTAATTAATAAAAATAAAGTTGTCGCAAACTACATAAAACATTGAGTGGTTAAACGGTGTGTGTCGCTAGAAAAAATAAGACAAAGAAACAACTTTCAGAGTAGGGCTGACCTCTTCATGGTTTAACGGTTCGGTGAGTTCTTATTTAAAGAAACAACTCTTTGAGTGGATTCGACCTCTCCATGGTTTAACGGTGTGTTTCTCCAACTTAAATCTACCATACGACGCTTGAGCCGACCTAGAGCGAATAAATATACATATATTTTTCGTACTCATTGTCCATCCAAACTACATCACCAAGTTCATCATCTCAGCAGTAGCGATCACCATCCAGAGAGCAGTGACAGACAGCAGAAATTTGAGCACTGGAACCAACCAGCGGTTAGGGAGGTTGTTGTAGTTTGCAATTATTGTAATAAAAAGGGACATAAAGTAAATGAGTGCTATAAGAAAAAGAATAACGAACGTAGACAGATGGTTAATAATACGATTCCAAAAAACGGGGAAAACCCTATAAAAATAGGAGCTTGCAAGTAACTCCACTATTTAGTAATTCGGCTCCGGATATATCCGATAGGAATCCGCGTAGCACGAATTCGTGTAATTTTTCGACCCCGAATATATCCGTTAGGAATTCGTGTGGTACGAATTTGTTTAATTATTCGACCTCGCAACGTTCTGGCAGATTAGACGTCGAACTGCTGCAGGACGTGGAGGCGGCTGTAGTTGTCGACGTACCAACATTTACCCGAGTCGAGTTGGCATTCTTCACCGGTGACGATGGGGGGAATCTGTCCAAGCTGTTCGCCGCGCGATATTTTCCCATTGTGAGAATTTGTAGCCAATTTTTCTTGTTGCCACTGCCCAGTTTCGACACCTTGGGCAGTGTACTTGCACGTTTATCGTCATCGGATAGATCTGTACCAGTTTTGCAACACGGTGCGGCGGGTGTTTCGTCCTTCTTGGTGTTGCGATATCGTATGGGTAAAGTCATTCTAGTGCCGTTCAACGATAGCAGATTACGGAATTTTGACGAATGTAATGTTTTAACGCCGTATTCGAGCGAAATAAAAGTAAATAATAAATTAAAAATAAGTAAGGGAATCGATAATTATAAGTAACTTAATAAAGCTAGTATTAGTGATAATGTACTCTCAACAAATAATATTAAGAATGCGGTATCAATTAAACTGACTCATACTAAAGAAAAATCTTCAATTTTTATTGTACTTCAATTAGAAATTAGTAAAAATAATAATGTGTCATTTTTAGTAGACACAGGTGCAGACATTTCTTTAATAAAAATTCAAAAGGTAGACGATGATGTTTACATTTACCCCAGACAGGCCATAAATATAAAAGGGATAACCGCACAGGTTAGGTGTAAAAGGTTTGACTTTCCCATTCATGTCGTTCCAAATACATTTCCCATTCAGTTTGATGGCATTATTGGCAATGATTTCTTAAAAACATTTAATGCTGTTATAGATTATCAAAGTGAATGTTTGAAGTTAAATAAATTTGAGAATAAATCGTTTAAATTATTATCTAAATTTATAATTCCAGCAAGGACAAAAAAAATTATCTTTGCTCAAACTAGTGATAATAGCGCGGGAATATGTTCACAAAAAGAAATTATTTCGAATGTATATCTAGCTAATTGCTTAACCGAACCTGATGCTACAGGATTATGTCCAGTAAGTGTTCTAAATATTTCAGAAAAAGATGTAGAAATAGATATGCCGAATATTAACTTAGAAAATGTTGATTACATTGAAAACAATAACGTTAATAACAATTATAAAGATAGGATTTCAAAAGTAGTAAACTCTCTTCGTTTAGATCATTTAAACGTCGAGGAAAAAGAATCAATTTTGCATATTTGTAAAAATTATAGTAGTTTATTTCATTTGGAAGGTGAAAAACTTACGTACACTAATGCCACTACACATACTATTCATACAAATTTAAATGTAGCTCCAATTTATACCAAACCCTATTGTTTACCACAAAGTCAAACAAACGAAATAAACAATCAAATCGAGCGAATGCTCAAAGATGAAATCATTAAACCCAAGTAATAGTGCTTGGAATTCTCCGTTACTAGTTGTACCGAAAAAGTTCGATGCTAGCGGAAAACAAAAATTTCGAGTTGTCATTGATTTTAGAAAGTTAAAGGAAGTAACTGTTGGAGATGCTTTTCCTTTGCCCAACATTACTGACATTTTAGATCAATTAGGTAATTCTAAATATTTTTCTACATTAGATTTGGCTAAGGGTTATCACCAAGTTAAAATGAATCCTAAAGGCAGCGAGAAAACGGCTTTTTCATCGTCATATCAGCACTATGAATTCAATCGCTTGCCTTTTGGTTTAAAAGGAGCAACTGCTACATTTCAGCGATTAATGAATACAATTTTAACCGGTATACAAGGTATAAAAGCTTTTGTATATTTAGATGATTTAGTGATTTACGCGTGTACACTCGAAGAACATTCGTCCAAACTAATCGAAGTATTCGAACGTTTAAAACGATATAACTTAAAATTACATCCCGATAAGTGCGAATTTTTACGTAAAGAAGTTTCATACTTGGGACATATAATTACAGACAATGGTATCAAGCCTGATCCGAAAAAGACTGACGCAGTTAACAATTTTCCTCGTCCGAAATCGGTACGAGACATAAAATCATTTTTAGGTTTAGTAGGTTATTACCGTCGTTTCATAAAAGATTTTGCAAAACTTAGTAAACCCTTAACACAACTACACGGAGAAAAAAGATTGTTAAAAAAATATTATAAAACGATTTTTTGTATTGAATACAATAAATATTTTACATCATATAACATGCTTTGTACTCTAAATAAAACTGACTTGTTACAGATACAAAACGGTTATATTTAAACCTATTTATTGTAAAATGTAACATACGTATTGTAAATTATATTATAAGATATTGTAATAACGTAATTGTACAATATAATATTATTTGAAAATACAATACTATATTTGTAAAATAATAAATTTACAATTTAATATTTTATAATTAACTAAATATTTTTATTATGACAGCTGTACGCTGGCATTGTGTTCACGAACAACATGAAATGCGCCATTTGTATATCTACATACGTATGATTCACATCACATCGCTTACGTTTTGTGTTGAAATATAAAAAAGTTCAAATTGAAAGTAGTAAAAATACAAATAAGTGATAAAATTAGTAATATTATTGTGAAATGGATGAAACTACAAGGAACATTTTAATATCATGGGAAGTCCTCGAATTAATTGAGATATTTCAAGGTATGTAATTAGCTAATATGTGATATATAGAATTTGTATTCACAACAAAATTAATATTTGAAAGTGTATTTCACAAATTTACAATTTGGAATGGTTTAATGTTTATTTGCATGTGTGGTTATGTATATCAGTTTCAGTAAAATAATTACATAAAACCATTATAAATCAATATTTATTTATTGTAGATCAAGGAATAGACAGTGAAGCATTCAGTTTGTTAACCGAGAATATCATAACCCAATTAATACCAAAAATTGGCGCACGGTTAAAATTTTTAAATAAATTTAGAATAACAAAAAACGCTTTAATTTGTGATGATCAACTTTCGGATGCTGTATGTATATTTATATGAATTTTTATGTTGGTGTGTTAATTTTATTCTTTTTAGAATAAAGAAAATACTGATCCCGTACTTTCGAGTTCCGATAGCACAATTACAATAACTTCGGAGAATGCAGATCTATTTCTAAGTGATTTAGATTTTGATATACCTCTCTCTTCATCGGAATTAATGCCGCCACCATCCACATCAGATGTTGTAGATGTTGTTATACAACATTTATTAAAAACATTTCCGGATTATAAGTGAGTTATTATTTTTTATTTACTTTTTAATTTTTATGTTTATATATATGTTTATTTTAGAATTCCAGCTACAGCATTTTCACAAGCTGCAGAAGAAATCGTTAAAATTTTTCCGAAAGAAGAACAATCAGTCTATTTTATTCCGTACCATCCAAAAACATCAACTGCTCCTAAAAGACTAACTAGCACAAGGAATCGAATCGAAACAAATATGGCTTTTTATGCAATTGCACATTTATAATATAAAAACTAACTATGATATTCAATATCCAGCAGTGTCGCAATTACTAACTGATTTGAATCAGTTTATAAATTAAATTAGGTTTGTTTTTTGCTGAAGCATAATTTTTTCGTTAATATAAAAATTAGTTTCTTTTAATTATATATTTTTACAGTAGTGTTTTACATATACTTATATTCTCATGTTAGTAATTAATAATTTGAATTGCCTAAATGGCGATATATTTAATCACATTTAAAATATATTGTTAAAGATAAAAAAAAGATCTTACATTACTATAAGTAATATTTTCGTTACGTTTTTTTTTTTTGATTTATTAAATTTTGTAGAATTTAAAAAAAAATGCCTAAATGTTCATTTTGTAATATGAAATGCCATACAATTCAAGCACTTATGTCACATATACAGTTAATACATTCATATGAAAATAATGAGATTATTAAATGCGCAGAACAAAATTGTTACAGAATATTTAGTTCAGTAAATTCTTTTCGGAAACATTTAAATGCATGCCACTTTATTAATAATTTCGAAGAACAGAATAGAGATGAAAATTCAGTTATAAATTTTGAAAATGTATATAAAATTTCTGACACAAATGTTAACATTGATTTACCTGAAGAAAGTTCGAGAATTAAAACTATGCAAATGTTCAATGGCAAATCCAATACCAGAAAATATATGTAAAATATTAAATAAAACTTTTAATAATTTTTACAGTGTAAATTGGACTGAATTGTATGGCACATATTATAAAATTGGTTATATTATCTATATTGATATTGATATAGAAGGTTTTCCAGTTTTTGGAAAAATTACACATATTCTTGTTATAAAAGATAATATAATTTTTATATGTAATCAATTAAATACAATTGGTTTTTCATCTCATACTTTTTGTTATGACGTTGAATTTAATAATAAGACTGTGACTGTAAATCAATCGAATTTATTAAGTATTGATCCTGTATTGCAAATATTGTCGAAAAATAACAAAATATATGTATGCTTAAGATAATTTATAAACATATTATAATAAATTATTGTAAATGATACTAAACAAATTTTATTTCTATTACAAATCCCATCCTATAAAACTACAAACTATATAATACTGGGTATAATACATAGTTAATAATAGCATAATAAATTATATTATACTACATATAATATGAAGATTGTACATATTTTTTTACAATAACTTATTGTTAAAATGTTTAATAAATTTAAATTGTACACTGTACAATTTCCATATTGTTGTCACTCGGTTACAAAAAAATATTATATCTACTATTATAATTATTGTACTGCATACAATACATTTTTCTCCGTGTATTAAAGAAAGACGTAGAATTTAATTGGAGCGATCTTTGCGAAGAATCATTCAATACATTAAAATCAATTTTAACTACATCACCCTTATTACAATATCCAAATTTCGAAAAACCTTTTATTTTAACTACTGATGCAAGCAATTTTTCCATCGACTCTATTTTATCGCAAGGCTCAATCGGAAAAGATTTACCTATCGCATACGCAAGTAGAACTTTAAATAAAGCTGAACAAAATTATAACACCGAAAAAGAACTGTTAGCTATTATTTGGTCCGTAAAGCATTTTCGACGGACGCGAATTTATTATTGTAACCGACCATAAACGATTGACGTGGATTTTTTGTGTTAAAAATCCCGGATCTCGATTGTTAAGATGGAGGTTAAAATTAGAAGAATATAATTATAAAGTAGTACACAAGGCAGGTAAAATAAATACCAATGCAGACGCTTTAAGTAGAATTTATAAAATTGAACAAACATACGAACAATTTGAACAAATTTCAAAAACTAAATTAATTCAAAATACGACAACAAAAATAGACACTTATGCTTTAGTAATTAAATTAACCGAATACGTCGAAATGTTTACCGTTATAAATCAACAGTATCAATTAGACACTTTAACTTTAATAAGCGCTATTTTAGCTGTGCAAAATGGTCAATAGTATCCCGCCATTATGACACCGGCTAAGTTAATGAATGAATTAAAAAAAATCAGGGCCGGCGCTAGGCATGTGCAGTGGCACATGGCCTCGCGACCCAACAGGCCTCGCGCATGGTGCAAACTTTCTGAACGGCTCATACGCGCATACATCAAACGCCCATCTAATATTTTTAGATTTTTATATTGGAAAATAGTAGAGAAAAAAAAGTTACTTAGCTTAAATGTAGCTAATATAATGCTTGTATTTGCTAAATTTTTTCAGATTTTTTGGAGCAATATATAATAATAATAATAAAATATATATATATATAATGTGCACTATTATATTATTCATATCAAATGCACTATTATATATTACTCAAAAGAACACTTCTACCAGTAGATTAAATCAAAGCGACTGCTCACCAACGCGCGTGCGCGACTTTTGTCATTCAGTAGATTACATCAGGTAACATTTTTAATTTCGCATATTTTCATACGAAGTTAAATTGTAAAAGATTTTGTAATGAAGTATAGTTGAATTGCATATTTTAACTTAAGGAATATTTCAAACTTCTTTGATTTGTTTGTGTTTGTAGTTCACGTGAATTAAGAATTCAGAGTGTAGTGACAGTGTTTTATTTGTTCAAATAATTATCTGTTAATAAAAAAAAACTCCTTAAAAATGGGTAGAGATAGAGATAGTGGACGAACATTTAAGTCTGGAGCAGAGAAGAAAAATGGAAAAACACGCAAAAAACTAATGATTGAAGATTTACAAAAAAATCTCGTGAGTAATTATTTTACTGTACAACCATCTACATCTTGAATAAACATTCAAAACATTTCACCTCATAGGTTAGTTAATACAAATCCTATTGATAACCGAATCAATAACGAAAGTAGTAATACAATTAATGCCGAGGACAAATATGGTGACACTACTATAGTACTAAATATTACTCAAAACGAAAGAGAAAGGTAAATGAAAAATTAAATTATGAACACGACGAAGTAGATACTGAAATTGAGAATACAAATATGTTAACTATTATTAACACTAATAACGATGAGACTGATGAATATAGAGAAGAACAATCAGGTATTTTTATTTTTAATGATATTGCCAAATGGCCGGAAAATATTACCACCACATTACGAAAAATCTTAGTGGAGGTAGGCCCGTCTGAAGTCGATATAAATTATATTTTCCCAAAAAATGAAAAGAATCGAAATTTTTCAACAGTACATTTTTATAAAATTCATCCAAATTCAGAAAAATTAAAACGATCATGGTTAACGTATTCTAAAAGTAAAGACATGATTTTCTGTTTTTGTTGCAAGTTATTTGGTAAGATAATATATAAACAAACACAATTTATTACCGGATACAATGATTGCGCGCATACAAGTCACCGAATAAAAGAACATGAAAATTCTGCATCTCACGTTGAGAACTTTAAACAGTGGTGTGAATTGAGAGAGAGAATGGGCAAAAATAAAACAATTGACAAAATTGAAGAGGAACAATACTACAAGGAGGAAAATAGGTGGAGAAAAATTCTAGAACGGTTAATAGCAATTATCATTCATTTGGCTGAACACAATTTAGCATTTCGCGGCTCTAGTGATTCACTATATACTGAAAATAACGGAAATTTTTTGGGGCAAGTTAAATTACTGGCCAAGTTCGATCCTGTAATGGAAGACCATGTCGCACGGTATGCACTTGCTTCCAATAAACATAAGAATCATTATTTAAGTCACCAAATACAAAATGATTTAATTAAGTCAATTAGTGTGCAAGGTCAAGAAATACTTTTAAAAAGAATTCAAAAATCTAAATATTAAATGCTCGATTGTACTTCTGATATTAGCCATACGGAGCAGATGTCCTTAATATTTAGAACTGTACAAACTGAATCACGAAAAATTGAAATCTGCGAAAATTTTTACACTTTTTTAGAAGTTGAAGATTCCATAGGTCGGGGATTATCTCAAGTTCTCAAGGAAAAACTTAAAGATCTCGGCGTTGCATTAAGTGATTGTCGTGGCCAAGGCTATGATAATGGAGCAAACATGAAAGGATGGCGACAAGGTGTACAAGCTCATATCACGCAAGAAAATAAAAGAGCCTTTTACGTTCCTTGCGGATGTCATAGCCTAAATTTAGTAATTTAATTGGCGATTTAGCAAATTCAGTTCCAAAAGCCATGACAGTTTTTGGTATATTACAGAGAATATATACATTATTTACAGCTTCCACAAAAAGATGGAAAATATTTAAAGATAATGTCAATATTTCCGTAAAATCCTTGTGCGAGACTCGCTGGGAATGCCGCTTATCAAGTGTTAAAGCTGTTCGTTTTCAAATTAAAGAAATTCATACTGCGTTATTAAACGTTGCAGATAACAGCAGCGATGCAAAAGTTCGAAGCGAAGCTTTATCCCTTGCAAACAAGGAATTCTCATTTGAATTTCTTATTTCATTAATTATTTGGTACGATATTGTCACGTGTATGAACTCGAAGGATCATTGAAACCACAAAAATATGATAAATTATAATAAGTTCTTTTGTAATAGCTATAAGCGAGAAATCGTCGTGCGTAGGAATGCATCATCAGAACAATTACAAATATGGTAATCTGTATATGATATACATCCCTACACACCCGGGTCTTACGAAATATATGATTAGGCGACTGACGAACCTTTTTATAAATTGTATGAACATCTTGCATAAGCATACTGTTATCTTTACACAACAAAGATGCGCCGCGGGGTGTGACACACTCCTATGCACTTTGGTCTAACCACGACTGTCAAAATTAATAATAAATAGTTGTATGACGTCCCACGGGTAGTCATTGTTTTCCCGAAAAGGTTTAGTCACACCTAACCCTCACCCCTACGGTGTGGTTAGGAAGTATCGAGTCAAATCATATATAAGCTGGACATTAGAACTGAATAGTCAGTTGAATATCCATTGAGGTTTCGACTAAACATTGTGAGTGTTATCAGTGACCACTACTCTCTATCTAAGATGGCGTCAGTACGACATTTGGAATTGTAAGTTAGACTATTATTATTTTTAAATGTAAACTTATATTGTTATTATTTGAAATGCTATTAACTAAGAATAAACTTTTGCTTATTAAACTTAAACCATGTATGTAACTTTATTTGTCAACCCTTGAGTGAAGATATACCCTGCTTGAGGGCAGAACAACATTCGATTCTAGCGTTAGATAGTTTTGTACACGTCGTAAACGTGACAATATATTAAATGAAACGAACAGAGTAAGCAAATTTTCACATCACTCCGATATGGCTTTGGATGTCTGTATGCGTCATATGAAAAATTTGCAAGATTTTTTAATTAAATATCGCCAGACTGGGTTTGAATCTGCCCTTCATACTGCAAAGGAAATAGCAGAATAAATGTGTCGGTAGAAAACGAAAACAGTTTGCTTATGAAGCAGCTGATGAGCCAATTTTAAATCCCGAAGAATCATTTCGTGTAGATTATTTTAACCAATTAACAGCCAACGTTGCGTTTTCGCAACACTCTTATTTAGATTTTTTTGGGGTACTTAAAAAAACAAAATCAATTATTTATCTAAGTTGTATATTTCTTGAAGGTTCAAACTACATTGTAAACTTAAAACAAAGTGTAGGTAATTGTTTATGTCATGTATATAAAATTTTGAATTTTATTAAAATCGGTAATATTTTTATACATTATAAATTATTTTATATTTAATAACTGTGTTTTTATATCTCTACAATTTGTACAAACATTTGACACTAAATGTTAATACTTATGATTACTAAAATAGTCACGTAAAAATTATCACGGTGTACTGAGATATACAAGTATAAACTTGAGTGTTGCGTTTTCGCAACATTGGCCATTAGCAATGTTGAACGCATGAAGTTGTACCATGTGCACGTATTCATATGCTCGCGTGTGTTGAGGTATTTATTGTGATATTCTCAAAATATAATAAAGTGTTTTGTGTAAATATAGTCTAAATAATATATTTGCAACATTATTATATAAGAAAGGTATGTACAGATTTTCGATTTATGCACATATAATAATAATTTGTCAATTTTTACCTAAAGATGGATTACAATTTGAAGACACCGCTTACGGACGCAGAATTATTGGCTATTTTGGAAGAAGATTTTGACTTAGAAGATAGTAATCTTATTGACGCAGTATATATTCCACCTCAGACCGACGAAGTAACTGACGAGGAAGACCTTGATGATAATGTAATGATTTCTGAAAACGTATCAAAAGATATAGCAGGTACGTTTGAAATTCATTTGCATTGTTCCAATGACAAAGAGTCAGTTGCAGAAGAGCCTACGGAAAAATCAACATCCAAGAAAAACAAAAAACCTGAAACTAATTGGGTAAAAGAAGAACCAATTTATACTAAGTTACCTAAGATTACTGAACTAAATTTAATAAAAGACATAAAACGGGATCTAGATGGATTGTCGCCTTTGCAAATATTTTACAAATTTTTTGACCAGGAAATATTATCAGACATTGCAAATTTCTCCATAAAATATGCATGCGACAACAATCGCCATGATTTCAAATTTACCACTAATCAATTGAAGACTTTTATTGGAATACTTATTTTTTCTGGATAGCACACCTTACCACAAGTCAGTATGTATTGGTCTAAAGATGAAGATAAGGGAATTGATTTAGTGAGAAAACCCACTTGGACCTACTGTTCCTTAAAAAGAACATTTACAGAAATCTTTTTTACCATTGTATTACTTTTACTAAAACCTAGATGGCAATACAGACTCTGTTAGAAGTAGTAATGTGTACAGTTAGAATTGAATTATTTGTGATTTCAAGTTGATTTTGTACGTGTTATTTTGTTCGAAAGTGACCACATTTTTTAGTTGTGCACATCATGAGTTTGTCGGAGTAAGTATATTGTTGTTATTTATAATATGTACAATAACTGAATTAATTTTGTTTTTGAAAGCATTAATTATTCCAATATTGTGGGTTGCATTGTGTTAACCTAATTTGGCATGTGCAATTTTCCCTCCAATTTTAACTGTTCCGTTAACGGAACGGTAGGACTATACACGCCACGTTTTCTATATTTTTACTTTCTTTGACTGTAGTTTTCGACGTCCGTTGGCACTGCATGAACTGCTGGAAGAATTAGAAAATCCCGAGTCGACACCTTTACTGCCAGATAACATTATATTATTACCACCTGAAAATGCTAACGATGATAATACTGATGAGGATTCTGGAGAGGAGGATCAGGTTACCCTCAATAATTTACCGGGAAACCAGTTGCGTGCAGAAGCCAGTGTTTCCTATGATTTTGACTTTGACGGAGATGTCGATGTAGACGTTGATATAAATGTCAGTGACAATGACGATTGGGATAGCGAGGACAATTTGCCTTTGTCATCTTTTATGAACAACACAGGAAAACGAGCTAAGGTAACAAACGCCAAAATTTCCAAAAAAGCTAAGACAACTTTAAATTGGACTGACGCAGATTTGAATTCTGATTTTCCTGAGTGGCATGAACTATATGGCCCTCTAAACGATGTTCATCCAATTGATTTATTCAAATATTTTTTTGATGATAAAATTATTCAGATGCTTGTTAATTATAGTAACACTTACGCCGCTCAAAAAAATAGAACGCAGACAATTACAATCGAGGAAATGATGACTTACCTTGGAGTTTTAATGGTCAGTGGATACAACATAGTTAGCCGCAGAAGAATGTATTGGCAAAACGCGGAAGACGCCAATAATAAATTAATTTCTGAAGCAATTTCAAGAGACAAATTTCAGTTTATCATGTCCAACGTACACTGCAACAATAATAATAATTTGGATAGAAAAGATAAATTTTCTAAAATGCGACCATTATTTGAAGCTCTAAATAGAAAATTTCAGGAGTTTGCACCACAACAAGAATTTCACTGTGTCGATGAAGCCATGGTACCCTACTTTGGTCGTCACTCCTGTAAACAATTTATTAGGGGAAAGCCCATTCGATGGGGCTATAAGTTGTGGGCTGGCACGACCAACTTAGGATATATAGTATTTTTTGAGCCGTATCAAGGCTCAACTACGGTTTTGCCTGAAAAGTACAGAAATTTGGGTTTAGGGGCCAGCGTGGTCTTGCAGTATGCTGACATTTTACAAGATCAGAGTTCTCAATCCTACCACATTTTTTTGATAACTTTTTTACCTCGATTCCGCTATTACAGGAACTAAAAGACAGAAATATCAAAGGAACAGGTACTGTTAGAGAAAACAGGTTACCTGGATGTCCAATGGAATCTTGTAAAGAAGTGCAGAAGATGGAAAGAGGAACTTACAGACATAAATTGGGAAATAACGCAATAATTGCTTGCAAGTGGAACGACAACAGTGTTGCTTCTATAGCGTCAAATGCATTGTCTGTGTTGCCTCTGAATAAAGTAAAGAGATATTCTAGAAAAGAAAAGAAGCATTTATATATTGATCAACCTTATTTATTTCAAAGATATAACGATTTCATGGGCGGAGTCGACAGATCTGACCAAAACATTAGCTTGCTTAGGGTTAGCATACGCGGCAAGAAATGGTACTTTCCATTATTTACCCATTGTGTAGACATGGCTCTTCAAAATGCTTGGCAATTGCATCGTATAAATGGTGGAAAGTTAGATCAATTAGCTTTTAGGCGAATTGTAGCAACAGGCATTTTGGAAAGTAATAGAAAAACTACAAAAAGAGGTCCATCCAAATCAGCTCAGAACCTACATGAATATTCAAAATTTGATCGAATAGATCACCTAATTGTATATCAGGACAAACAAACAAGATGTGGAGTGTGTCATAAAAATTCATACTTCAAGTGCATTAAATGTAAAGTGGCGTTACACCCTAAACAATGTTTTGTCGATTACCATACTCCTGTATAATATTTATAGAATGCCACCTTTGAGTTATTATAGTTTTATTTATGTCTAAGTTTACTTTTTCCTGCTCTTATCTAAATAAAGTATATTTTATTGAAATGCAATATTTTTACTAATTCAGTAGCTGAAAGTCCTACTGTTCCGTAAAAGGAACGCTTTTTAACAAACAAACAATTAAAAAAAAAATTTTTCAATTAAGTTCGAGTTAATAAGCTAATTCTAGCATATATACCTAAAAAAAAATATGGATTTCAAAAAAAAATAGTTTCAGGTCCATCTGGGTTAAGTAAAAAGACATACCAAACAGAGGTCAGACAAGAGTTTGTAGCATCAATCGATATTTCACTCGATTGCTGTGAAGATTTGAATAAAGAGCATGTGAATATCAGTAGTATGACTTTAGGTAAAAATTTTAATCATACAACACAATAATATTCTTCCATATTTTTAGTAATATATCAACCATAAGTATGTAAAAAAATTTACACAATTATTGGAATGTCAGAAAAAAAGACCATTTATATATCATCAATCTAGAGAATACTTTTTTCCTGAGACAATAGAAATATTAGTAAATAAGTAGTGATAAAAAAGGTTGCAAATAAATAAGTGAAAAAGGTTATACAAATAGTTCTCGACTTAGGACATAACTCCATGGTAAGTCTGTACTAACATAGGTCGTATACCTCATTTCTCTTTTTTTTTTTTTCTTCTTCATTACATAAACTTACATACATAATTTAATATAATACATATATAAAGAAACGTATAATTCAAAAATAATAAAAAAGAATTAGCAAAAGTAGACGATTGTGTTCATCATAATTCGAATGCGACAAAAATCCAGCACTCTCTGTACTAATAACGGAATATAAATAAGAACCTCAAATTACTACATGACATACTGGACACTGATCGATTCCTGTAGATAATTATTGTGGAATCTGAAAAAAAAAATTATTTTTATTAGATAAATATAAAGCTCTCGTTGCTAAAAATGTATAGAAAAAATAGCAGCAAAATATAATATTTATTACATTTATTTTAAAGACGTTACAAAACAAAAATTAAAAATTTTCAAATAATTTTCATTAAGGAGATACCATCCTAAAGATAGATTTTTACATTTTCTGAAAGTTTATTAAAGTGTGCAGAACAACGTGTTAAAACGGTTTTCGACTTCGAACTTTTGGCGGAGTTACAGCGACCAATACAAAGTTATGTCAGAGCAGGTAAAACGTAGAGATCGGGCAGTAAAAGAAAACAAACTTCAAACTTTAAACGCATTTTTGTCAAAACGAAAATTGATATGTAAAACTTTTTTCTAGATTTTTTATAAGCTTCAAAAGTTTATTTTTACATTGAAAAAAACAAAGTTTTTTAAACGGCATTTTCGTAATTTTTTGAAATTCCAAAAATCCTACATAGATTTTTTAATTTCATCATCAATTTCCGTAATTCCTAGATGGAACATGGGAATACATACTCGAGAAGCTGAACACATACAGGTCGGTATTACGAGCTCTGTTTTAAAATTGGTTTTAACTAATGTCGGTTTTAATACAACGTAATTGTCATAAGAGCTGTACTAAACAAATAAACTAAAACACCCCAAAAACAGAGCTTATTATATCAGGTCATAGTTTCTTAACAATGTTTACGTGCATTGTCAGTGGTGCGGGTCGTTAGCCCACAGCCAAGCAAGAGACCTACAGCTTATAATCGGTTTCGAACCACTCAGACACAGCCGACATCAGTTCAGTGGTACCAGGTTTTAATACTAGAAATAATATTTAATTTAATTTCTGGTGTAAGCGCGGCGCGAACCAGTGACCTTTGGAGTCCGATTTTTTTATTTTAGTTTTAGGATATTCTAACGAAACATTTGTGTTATGTTTCAGAACTTCCTGGGGAGCGAGACACGGGCTGATAAATTCACGCGTGACGTCACAATTTGAAAACAGTATTTTCAATACTTTAAAATATTTTAAGTAAACTCATTCATATTTTATACTCTAAATGCAAGTACTAGATACTTATGGTAAAAGTATTTAATCCTGAGTCAGGCGGCATAGATACAATTGTAATTTTTGTGTTCTTAAATTGTGATAACTTTTTTCTAGAAGCCGTAGAGAGTTTAAATATTGTGACATCTCTACGTGTTTGGTCTGCATTATTATATAGGCTAAATTTCAATAAAATATCTCTCCTCTCCCGAGACAAGGGGTCGAGTTGTTTTTAAATGCATAACAATCGGCATAAATTGTATCTTCATATATTTTGTATAAAAATAATGACAGGAAAAATAAATTTTTTAAATAAATATTATTTTATAAAAAAAAAAAAAAAAATAGGTTATTTTCGTTACACAAAAAAATTTGCGATATATTTTTATTGATTTTCTTCACTTAATTTTCGTTATTGAATGTTCATAGCAAACAAGTTTCACGCAAACTACACAAAACTTTCTAGTCTTAAGGCGCGGTTACACGGCCTGTGGTTCGCGAAGCCACGAGCATGAAGCGCGGCTCGCGTTGGCTCGGCTTCCGCCTGGCCAGAGTAGTCACACGGCGCCTGGTTCGCCCAAATGCGTGATGTATCAAGCTCGTCCAAACTATGTGGAACCTTTCACCGAGCGGTTATTAAAATGGACGCAAGGCAACAAATGATTGCATTTAATAAAAAAATAACAGTAACTTGTTATTTCAAAAATCTAATCTTAAAAAACTTAACTCTTCACAACAAAGGTTAACGCACAACTGCAGTTGTTTATGGACTTTTAAAATATGAAAAGTGGTGCGCGATGTACGAGCGTGTGCGAGCCAACGCGAGCCTGTACGAGTCTTGCAAAAGACCGCGCCGTCAGCTCCTTTGACTCGTACAAATTAGCGAGCCACCTATGTCACAAGGCTTCTGGTTCGGGGCTTGCCGAGCCAGGTTCGCCAAGCCACGCGCCGAGTAACTGCACCTTTACATTGTCTCTGCTTCAGATCTCGGCAAACATAGCAACTGCCAACGACAGTCAACATGACTTAAACAATGTGCAGATACTAAATATTATTCATTTACCTTATAAAAATTTATATCTACACTGGAATTTTTTATACAAAATATATGATATTGAATTTATGAAGGTACAATTATACCTTTGTCGCCTGTTAAGGTTGTAAAATTATGCCACCGGATAAGAGTTAAATATTATCTTATAAAAAAATTATATGCCAAAATATTTACAAAATACATCAGGTACAAAAACGTTTATGTTATTTAGATTTGTCACCAACATAATATTAAAACATTCACTTAATTGCAGTGAACTAATATATAAATCCCGACGCCAATAAATTTTTTCTAAATTTATTAAATTTACTAATATATTAATTCACTGCGATTAAGCGGATATTTTAAGTATTTGTGAAACTCTAAGTGTCATCGTAGATACATTGTTTTAATACAATGTTACTGTAATACAAACGACTAGGTTAACGCATGACTTAGTTCTGACTAGTCAAAACAATATAATTAAATATATAAATAAAATAAAGTCTATATGTTTCTATGTCTATATGTTTTAAAATCAATCTTTGAGTTAAATAAAATTTGGCTTCCATTAATTAAAAATCTATAAAATTTAATAATCTAGTCACTTACTTTGTTACCTTGTAACTTGTTTCTATAATCTGTTATTTACTTGTATCAGTTTACCCTGATGAAGACAAGCGTTAAGTGTTGTCGAAACATCGATTAAAAATTAATTCTAATACAGAATTTTAACCTAAAATCATTTATTTTATCAATCATACTATATGTATACGTTCAATAAAATTTCGTTCAAATAATTCTAATTACAAAGCATTTAAATCAATTGAATTGTTTGTTAAATATCGTGATTAAAATAAATTAAAACTTGTGTGTGTATGTAAGCACATATCACATGTACTTATAATTAATACAAAATTTTATCATAATTTTAATACAAAGTTTTATCATAATTATATTATTTTATTATTAATAATTAATTAACAATCTCGCAAATATATACACCAAATATTTAAATTTATCAAATTATAAACATACATACGCATATATTCCCAATTTTTGTTCAAATTTTCCTAATTACTTTAATATTGTAAACAATTAATTAATTAAAATAAAACAGCTTTAGATTATAGTACTGTATTAATATTTATTAATAATCAACGTTTCAAACGTTTGAAAGATACATGATTGATAATAAAATTATATGTAAAGTCAAACCTAATTTAAATTAATTACAATTTATAAATCAATGAAGTAAAGTTACTTATAGTGAATAAACGAAATATTTATTATATATTAATATTTTTAAAATCATACCTGTATCTAATGCTTATTATTCAAACAATACCCAAACATTACGCGTGAAGAATTTCGATCAGAGAAATTCTGCATTGAAATCGAATATTTTGCAAAAAATGTATTCATACCATTGGTATTTTGAAACAAATTATTACTTATTTTAATAATTAATAACTACTATTTATTCAAACAAATTAAACAAAATGTAACGTTTGTATGTACATTTTAAAATGGGTAAAATGTCAACACTTGTATTAATAAATAGGTCAAATATTTTCTGATTTCTTACAAACATGTCTCCCAAAAATATTTATATTCAGGACTTCAAACGGTTACATTTTTCGTTCCGGTTCAATAAAAAAAAATATATTGGTTCGGTTTCGGTTTTCGTTCCGGCAAAAATAACGGTATTTTTCAAATTTCGGTTCAGTTCCAAGTGATTAATTTTTAAATTTTTGAAATGTTTTTATTTGTATTAAAAACTTATTTTCTACTATAGTTTAGAACATTTTACTCCTATTTTTATAATAAGCATACGTTCTACATAAATTGATAATAATAATAATTATTAATTAATTAAAGGTGTAATAATTCTAAGTAAATAATATATGATAATAATATATTATTCGAAACTTATATAATTCTTATGTATGTTTTAGTTATATAATAATAAGATAACATATGTTAGCGTAACAAAATCTTATATACTAATTATTAAAATATTTTTGAACATATTTTCATTTAAACTATTTAAAGAATATTAAAAGGAAAGTTATTATCAGAAAATACACCTGCCTGAATTTCAATAACTGAGTATTCATCCACAAAAAAAAATGTTTCAACATGTATTGAACCGAAATAAACCGATATTTTTTTTCGGTTGTTTCATTTCAGCAAAAATATCGTTTTTTTTTTTGTAGAACAATTACCTTTTGAAATTAAGCTCCCCGTGTTCATTAACTCATTGAAAGCTAAGAAGTGCCGCAACACTGCACTCCTGCATGCAGTTTAGAAAAAAATCTCTGGCGCTCAAACTGTTAACTTAATTTACAAATTTAATAAATAACATAAATAATTTTACCTTAATATGATGAACCAATATTGAAATGTTGAAGAAGACCAGAATTAGGAACGACACTTCTCGTTGAAGAAAATATACGATCTTCTCGTTGAAGAAATTAAGATGAATTAAAGATGATACTTCTCAATCTGCAATAAAAAAGCAATATATACACATTCTTTCCATGTAATTCATATATTATAAACGCAATATTTTTGAATAAAACTATTAAAAACATAGCAAATATAGCAGACAACATCTATGGTACAGAAGATTCACGCCATTATTTTAGGGAACAACATAACATACAAAATTATTAAAAACTTAAAGATTTAACTAATTATTACATTTAAATAGGTATGTTATTGACAGAGTTTGAACATTTCAATATGATAATTTATATCAATGTTTAATAATAATTTATATAATTATTTTTTTGAAGCAGATTCATATTTTTTATTGACAACAACATTATGACAATGACAGTTCACACTAAGTTTATATAAAAAGCTGTGTTTTTAAATATTGTTTACGTATTTTATTCACTGACATTTCTGAATATTTTGTTTCGTTATAAATAACTAATTTTGTTAAATAACCTCACATCTAATATACACCTACCTAGCTGTTGTTATCGAGTTTGTGTTTTATTTTTAATATACCAAAGACATTGTCAAGTGAAGCCAAGAGCACACAAAAGACGTGATGAATACATAAAAAAAAATGTTTTAGAAATGTGGAGAGAAGCTTTAAACACAGAAATGTGGAGGGAAGCTTTAAACACTGTAACACCAGCAGATATTTGAAAAAAAATTATTTAAATTAAAAATAAATTAATTTACCAAGTTTTTAATACGGACTAAAATGTATAAAATAATTTCTTCTGGCCCAATACAGTTTTATAATCCCATATAGAAAAACGTGGGGCAATGACAGCTACTCCCTACACTCCTTACAATTATCACGTGGTATATTAAATTAGTTTTATTAAATAATTTTTTATAATTTTCTTCTTTTTAGTCTTGTTTAACTTTAACCTAATTAATTAATTTAATTAATTATAATTATATAACTTTAATATTTCGAATATTATTAATTAATTAGTTAAATATTGCATTGTCATTCAGTTCTGAGCTATGTTTAAAGTTTCAAATCTCTAGTTCATCGGGAAGTTATTTTAAAATAGATTTCAAAATTTGTGCCGAATAGACAAACATACAGGATAAAAAACAAATTAATAAAAACGTGTTAAAATACTGTTTAACATATAAAAAAATAAATACAAATATGGTAGAATAGAGAAGTTCAAATTGATAGTGGAAATACAAATTATAATGAATCAGATTACAAAACTGATAAAACCAACAGTAATTAAAAACAATGTTTAATATATATTATTATAAGTTTTATGTTGATTTTTTTAAAATTTTATTATAATTTATTATAATGTTTATGTACTGAGAATTAAAGAAAAAAATTGTGAAAATCGAAGTTATTTTTAACGCTAAAGCACCCTTAAAATTCACAATTATTATTCCAATCACAATGGGGGTCGTTGGCTCAATCAAATTTACTATTTTCAATAATAAATATTAAAAGATTATATAACAACAAGGCGAAAACACATTTTTTTAATTCAAAAACGATTACAGTATTTTTAAAAAAAAATAGGAAAAATAGCGTTTTTTACGCGCCACAGAATCTCCACAACGCTTATAATGTCAAACTTTTTCAGATTAGACAAGAACAACCTATTGTCAGATATCTGTATTTATCTCTATCTATCGCACACAACTTATAGAAATGTCAAATGACAGCTACTGGAAGAGTGTTGCTTTTGAGTAATATATAAAAGTGCACTTGATATGAATAACATAATAGTGCACATTACATATATTTCATTATTATTATAATTTTATTATTATATATTTTATTGTTAATATTATAATTATATATTTTATTATTATTATATATATTATTATTATTGGTATCGGAGGCGTTAGCCTACGTATATGTTTTTGACATTGCTAAATAGAATCGACTTGTTCTTGATTTATCCACCAGATGGAACTGTAGAAAGTTTGACGTCACAAATTACAAAATTTGAATTTGACCTTCGACTTCAACAATTTTTTTCTTATTAAATACAAATAATTTAACATTAATATCTATATACCGTGTGTTGACTTGGACCGTCGTACATAGGGATTTAGCATGTAAAATCAGACATGTGCGATTTCCTGCTTCCCAAATTATTTTACAAAAAAAAACTTTGGGATAAATGTTTTAGGAAACACTTTTCTACATGTAAATCAATCAATAAAATTTTTTTTGGAACCATCCCAACGTCAGGAATTAGCCCTAAAGTTGTCAAGAAATTGACTGAAAATGGCATTAGCCGTGAAATTGGAACAAAAATAAAACAAATGCTAAATGCTATGTTATTTCACGGCTACTGCCATTTTTCAGTCAATTTCTTAACAACTAATTCTTGACGTTAGGAAGGTTCCAAAAAAAATTTTAGTAATTGATTTACATGCAGAAAAGTATGCCCTAAAACATTTATCATAAGGATTTTTTTGTAAAATAATTTGGGAAGCAGGAAATCGCACATGACTGATTTTACATGCTAAATCCCTATGTACGACGGTCCAAGTCAACACACGGTATATATCTAATTGTCTAAATATATATTTTTCATTAAAAAAATTAAAAAAATGAGCGCAACGACCCCATTGAACAGTTCAGAACATTTTATCATACGTCATACAATATGATAGCTAGATGAAAACATTAATTTTTGCTTACATGACAGCTATAGAAAAATTTCTTGTTTTCGACTTTTTTCTAGTATTTATAACTAAATAACTATAGTTTCGAACAAGTAATTTTTAATTTTATTTTATGTATTTAAATTTTTATGGCCATTTACTTTTTTATAGAAAATGAAGAATTATTTCAATTTGTGTGAAGTTAGCGTCGTTGAATCAAACTGTAAAATATGGTAACATTATAGTAAATTTGTGCACAACATTACAACTACATAATATAAGTTTTCCATTATTATTATTTTTTTTTTTTCGGTTTTCGGTTCAGTTTCGTTTTGAAACCCTGATATACATTGTAAAAAATTGGTAATTTTACATAAAAATCTGGGGCAACTGATTTACAACAGTTTAATATGTAAATTTACAGACGTCATAGGAAAATTACTTAATTTTTCGGTAAAACGAAACATATAATATGGTAAAATTAATTATTTTACTTAAAATTACAAAATTATATTATTTTTACAGAAAATTTATATAAGCCACCGTCTTGCTGAAATAGTATGTATTTTTTTAAAATGAACACTTTTTACAGTGTAATATAAATATAAATCCAAATTTGTTTATAATATCCAGTTTTGTTAACTGTTCTATTAAAAGAGAAATGTAATTCAATGACTGATCAATACATCAAATCTTCACTATATTTAAAATAATAAAAGCTTTAGAACTAAGTTCTGTATAATTTTTAATTAAAATTCAACGTTCCGATATACTAAATTATAAACAAACAAAACATAGAAACAAGTTACCAGGTAACGAATACAAGTAATTACATACATCGTAAAATTACTATAAATTATTAATTAAAGGAAGCCAAATTTTATTTGAATTCGTACCATCATTTTAATATAATGAGTTCTAAAAGATTCTTTACAATGTTCACTAATATATTAATTGAAATAAATTTACCTTATATATTTGTAATTCGGGTTCCAATTAAATCTCTGATCATAGAATTCGTACTGATATTGAGCTCTTAGCAGCATATTATACTCGTTCCAAATTCATATTTCTATCTTCATCATCACTTGCTTGCATCTTTCGTCGTCAAATTAATTGATATGCGTTAACTGCATATTCCGATTCTGAAAACAAAATAGATTTAATTAACATCGTAAAATCAATTTAAATATATCAATCAATACATGACAAAGGTTCGGTAATAGAAACATTATAATTTCTTATACAGTACAACTTGAACAGAGACCCATTGTCGAAACGCAAAGAAAAACATTGTGAAAAAAATGGGGCTTTTGAGATTACCACTGCCTCACCACTAACACCGAATTGTAAGAAACGTGAAAGAGTCGACATTAAATGAAACAGAGATAACTAGACTATAGGACAGTACGAAATATGATATTTCCTTTATTTCCTATTGAAAGTGGTCAAGTTAACAGTAAACTGATCTCGTTTCGCCCTTACTTAATAGACACTGTATTGAGCCGGTATAATCTCACGTATGTGTAGATAGAATTCTTTACAAAATGTAACTCTGTGCAAGTTCTACTGTATAGAATTTTGTTCTTAAAAATTACCAATTATTTTGAGATATGTGATTACTAATTGCTGAAATATTAACCAATCATTATTATAAAATATCCAAACTATCGGATTTTCTAAATGTCATTACTTTCCGGCAAAAATAAAGCATTTTACTATGACAAAGATTTCAAAGTTGTATATTTTCTTTAGGCAAAAAAATTTAAAAACAACTATATTTATCTATAATAGTTAAACTTTCTAACCTTCTAATAAAAATATGAAAATTATTTAATTGTAAGAAGTGCTTAAGTTACCAAAAATACTTTTTTTTAAGATATCAACTACTTAACGTTAATTCATACGGTTCTAATTGCTATGTTCAGACACGTAGCTCAAATACAAATTATGTTGAAGTTAATATTGAATTTATTCGTTTAATACAACTTATTTATTATAACTGACTGTTCTGAAAATTACATAATGAATGTTGAATTAATAATTCAATAATTAATTTAATATTATTAACCCTAGAATGGTAACGTGGCGTCATATACGACGCCACTACCTTATAACTGCGTGTGATGACGGGTTCTCTGCTGAAAAAGATGTGATTTACAGAACATAGACAACCTATCTGTACACAATGTATTAATGATAATGTAAAAATGTGTGTTATAATTTGTTTAAATACATTTTATTGCTTCAAAAAGTAATTTATATGTGTCTAATTATATTATTTTGGATGGCGTCATATATGACTCCACGTTACCAGTCATGTACTAATATTTAGCGTTACCATTCTAGGGTTAATTGATAAAAATAAAAAATACTATATTTTTTAACTGGCTCTATTTTCTACAAAATCAATTATTATTGTACCGAAAAAATACCTGATATATATAATATCCAATGTAGAATAATATATATTTTTTTGAATTTTTTGTATTTTGGGAAATAGAGAAAAAAAAACTCATTTTTTGCTTTTTTTGGCCAAATTATAAATACGATACAATAAACGATTATTAAATCGTTTTTGTAGAAAATAGAGCCAGTTAAAAAATATACTATTTTTTATTTTATATGAATCAATTAATAATATTAAATTAATTATTGAATTATTAATTCTACATTCATTATGTAATTTTCAGAACAGTCAGTTATAATAAATAAGTTGTATTAAACGAATAAATTCAATATTAACTTCAACATGTTTTGTATTTGAGCTACGTGTCTGAATATAGCAATTAGAACCGTGTGAACTAACGTTAAAGAAAATTGCATTGATTATTCGTAAAAAATTCTATTTTTTAAAAATCAAAACACTTTTTATAATATTACGTACTAAGTAACTTCATCTATCACATCGACCTACCCAATAACTTGTATTAAAAGTTTACAAGTATAAATCATATTTATCACAGTTATATAATCAATTTTTTGTTTAACTGTCTTATTAAAACAAGAATCTGATTAAATAATTAAAGTTCCACTATATTTAATTAAATAGAATCAATTACCTTTCTATTTTAGTATGAGTTCCATTTAAAGCTGATCTGATCACATAATTTGCAATATTATTGAATCCATAACCATGTTTTCCTGGTATCATTTACTTTTCGATACAAATTTCATCTCTATCTTCTTCATCACTTGCATCATTTTCTTTGGATTAATTTATTAACTCCATGTTCTGCTTCTGAAAACACAATACAGATATCATTTATAAATGTTCAACATCCAAAAATAAATTTAAAATATACAAAAGTCCGATCAAAGCAAGATTAAAATTTCTTATAAAGTAAAACCTGCGCAAAGATCTGATGCCGAAGCGTAAATGAGAAAAACTGAATAAACAGGGCACTTAAACATCAAATTGTTAAACGAATAAAAGTATCGGCTTAGATGAAGCAAGCAAAATACACCCCCTCCCCGTGTAATAAACGTACTTTGTTTCCTAGTGAAATTAATCAAAGATTAAACTGGATCTAGCCCCATTCTTGTGTATTAGTTACTAATTTGTGTTATAACGTAATTCGGTACAAATTCCACCACTGCACATAAATTTATATATATATATATATATATATATATATATATATATATCCAGCTATCATTTTCACGTCCTTACAGTAATAGCTCAATTTGGGTTCCACATAAAGGAAATATTATTTGAAATATATTTTTGATGTATATAGTTTATAATACTTATGCATGTCACGCTAGAGTAAAATTTTTAAAAATTTTTAATATTTTAATTTTTATTTCCCTTTCATATAATAATGTAAGTAAAATCCATTCATGAGTCGAATGTTGTAGCGTCCAGGATGTATATAACTTTTATGTAATAGCTCTAACTGCGTCTTACAGTGTTGCCTGTTTTCATTTACTACGTGGAACTTTCAAGAATTTAATCTAATGTTCTTTACAAAAACTTATCTGCAATTATTAGTATCTTGTTTTTTATATATTATGGATGATATTTTTCTAGCATTTTAAAATTATTGCACATATTAACAAATTTTTATGGCTAACCATGTCCACTTTATTCTAAAATTATTATAATTGAAGAGGTTTACCATATTTTACTATAAATTCATATCGGGTTTGTAAATTATTAAAATTCTTGCAAATTTAATACATATTTTTTAAATACTATAAAGGGAAATTGCTTCATAATTGAACGGTATTTAAAAAATACAATTGGGTAAATTTTATCAACAAAAATATTAATAAAATTATTTTAAACGTGCAAGAGTTTTATTAATGTAAAATCCTGATATGAATTTATCTTAAATTACGGTAAATTTCTTGAACTTATAATATTATAATTTGTTAATATTTGCAATAATTTTTAAATGTTAGAAAAATGCCATGTCATAGTACATTAAAATGAAAGATAAGATCAAATCAATTATGAAGTGTAAACTATTTATTTGAAAACAGTTTAACTATTTTATTTCGTCTTAGCTAATCAAACAGTAGTAACACATTTTATTCATCTCTACCTTTTTCCTCGTTCGTGGGTGGTGACGATAAAACAACAGAACCCAACATCTGAATCATAAAGTTGTTACCAGCTACAAAAGTACCTAGATTTTTGAAACGCACTGTATAAATATGTAATTTTATGTACTAATAATTAAACTAAAATGGAGAAGAAGAGATGAAGAATGTGTTACTATGGTTTGATTAAACAAGAAATAATAAAATTTTTAAACTGTTTTTATAATTACAAAATAGTCTTAACTCCAAAATAAAATTTGAACAATACTCATAATGCGCAATTTTTTATTCCCTGCATTTTGTTATAAGTATATGAAGTACTAATAAATAATTTTAGTATGTACATTTTTCTATTGTCGATTAAAATGAATCATATTTCATCGCAGTTTTTGATAATGAAAAGATAATACTAGAATACTTTTACCGACCGCCTACGTACTATATGAGAAATATTGTTTTCGCATTTATTTCATTGTTCACGCAATAAAGTTATGTAATTAGTTTGTTAATATAAACGTGATTTTTTGTTGAGAAAATAATACAGCCCTTATGTTATATCGGCCGTAGGAAAATAAATTCTTACAAGGAAACCGAATGAAGCTATAAATCACAGAATTTGATGAAATTTGTTATAGGGATAATTTAAACAAATATAATAGACACGTATTTTTTATATAATATAAGTAATTATTAATTTTCGATGGCTGAAATCTACCCTTAAAAATTAGTTCAATATTAAACATACAAAATACTGTAACTGGCAAAGAAATTGATTTTAATCTTTTTTTTTAATTTTTTCATTTGTTTAAAAAAACTGTTTAAAGAATTATTTCTTTTTTGTTTTTACAAAATTTGTTCTTTTATTCACAATCCGCTATAATATTTAAAAAATATTGATAGGAATCAGGAATTCTATTGAAATTAAAAATTAATATTATACTAATAATAAAATAAATACTAATTGTATTTTTTAAAAATATAACAACTGTAATCTATGCATATATTTTTTGTGCAAAAAGATTCATGTATTTGTATTATTTGTGTTTTATGTAAAAAAATGTTCATATTTTTTGGGAAAGTTGTGTAGTGAGTACAGCAGATTTTTTGATAATATATCCATATGAAAATGCGTAAAATTAGATACTCTGCATTTTGGATAGTGCTAACTAGTTATCTTGTAATAATAAAAACAATTTTATTCGCTCTGTGCTGAACAAAGGGTATAACACATTCTATTAGTCTTATTCATTTTTCCTCGTGATAAAACAACTGAGTCAGCGGAAACCGATAATCTCAATATTTCTCTGCCAGAAAAGTGCTTGCGTTCTATATTTGCTAAGAGTCTATTGTGAGCAGTTGCAAAATAACTATTCCGGTTTTCGTTCCTAGACATATAACAGTTAGTTTAGTTTGGTTCTACATTAAAAGTAGAAGTTCTTCAGCATGCAAGTGAAACTGATTTTTACGATAGTTTCAATTATGTACAATGGCTAATTGTGTTGACTATATGCCATGTACTGATAATGTAGACGTCGCCGCCATGAACTTAGCGCAACGAATTTTGACAGACGCTACACCGCAAAATTATCGACTTACGAATCACTACCCAATCGTTCGAACAGGACGAAATCCGCATAGGTGGACTGGTGTTTTCGAGAGGGTCGACAACACATACACAACCGATTGTCATTTCTTACTTGGAGCAAAAATGGACTTTAAACAGAAATGTCCGGCAGGATGTGATATAAGTCAATTAGCACTCGCAACAACACCTAACGCCGGTTTCATTCAAATTGAGTATCTGGTAAATTGTAGGTGTTCAAAAATTCCCAGAAGACGTCGCCATACACGAAGAGGCAAGTGCACCTTTGAAAGAGAAAAATCCACATGCCCTGTTAACCGCGAAAATATCCCTGCAGTGCTATTAATTTCTTAGTGCATTTCTTGTACATCGAGCAGAAAAAAAAAAATTAAAATTAAAAAAAAAAAACTAAAATAAAAAAAAAAAAACTAAAACAAAAAATAAAAAATAAAAAAACTAAAATTAACCTGCTCCGTGCGCAGTTGTTCGTGTTGTGTTTGTGTTTGTGCGCCGCAAAATTGAAAAGGAAAAAATTTCTTAACACGTTTTCATGAAGTGAATTACAAAAAAATTATTCTGTTATTTAAATGATACTATATTTATTACCTAATATTATCATATTTGTTATAAAAGAGTTAACATAAATTTCTAAAATAATTAAAATTTTATATTTTCTGAAAATAATCAATAAATGTTATAAATAATTTCAAACAAAAAAAATTATTTTTGCTTTTGTACATTATAAACACATTGTATACTTTTATAAAAACAAAAGGATGTCGCAAAATATATTTCTACGTTTTGATTGTTTATAAACTCTAGATTAAATATCATTTATTTTTCATTTTAATATTGATTTTCATATTTTGGATAATTTTCGTTATGTATGCATATATTATTTAAAATATTTTGTATTTTACCTATATCTTTTCTAATTAAAATTTGTGTATATATATAATAAAAGTTTTTAGTAAAAAATTGCTACTTTCTGTGTACTTCCAAACCTAATCATTAAAAAAAACAAGATTAGAAGTATATGGGTAAACCCATATATAAACCACTTTTATATTTCTCGGAAAGTTGGCAACACAATATTTTTAATAAAATTATAATTTATGTGGGCACTAGGAGAAACTTTTCTGAAAATTTGATTAAAGTCGAATAAATAAAATGTAGCCACAATGAATTTTTTAAAAAATTTGTGATTTTTTTTTCGATAAGTTGGTAACACTGTATTTTGTTAAAATTGCATAATTTATTTAGGCACTAGGAGATGTTTTAATGAAAATATGATTAAAATCGGTTAAAAAGTTATCAGAATTTTTTTTTAAATTTAGTAATTTTTTTCTCGGAAAGTTGGCAACATCCGATATTAATAAAATTATATAATTAATGGGAGCATTAAGGAAATCTTTTCAGAAAATTTGATCAAAATCGAATAAATAATGTAGCCACAATGAATTTTTAAAAAATTTAGTAATTTTTTTCTCGGAAAGTTGGCAACACCGGATATTAATAAAATTATATAATTAATGGGAAAATTAGGGAAATCTTTTCTGAAAAGTTGATCAAAATCGGATAAATAATGTAGCCACAATAAATTTTTAAAAACTTTAGTAATTTTTTTCTCGGAAAGTTGGCAACACTGGATATTAATAAAATTATATAATTAATAAGAACATTAGGGGAATCTTTTCTGAAAATTTGAACAAAAGCGGATAAATAATGTAGCCAATATGAATTTTTAAAAACTTTAATATTTTTTTCTCGGAAAGTTGGCATCACTGGGAAAAACCAAAACCACATGACCATCTTGGGCACTAAACAAATTTATTCTGAAAATTTCATTAAAATCGGTTGAACCGTCTAGGAGGAGTTGCGCCCACAAAATTTTGACGACCGAGCGAGCTGACGACTCACATCCATACACCCACATAAACTAAGTTCAGATTCGTCATCTAGAGGCTATATGAAGGATTTCTGTACAATTTTTTTTTTTTTTGAAATGTTACAGACACCCTTTTTTTATCTTTTTTTTATGTTTTTTTTAGAATTTCCAATAATTTTTCCTGCTAAACCAGTACGAATTAGAGAAAAAAGTTACTTAGCTATTATGTGGCTAATTTTTTTCTTTATTTTACTGAATTTTTCAGATTTTTTGAGCAAATTTTGAAAAAAGTCTTATTTTGAATTTTTTTTAAATAAACTTTTTTGCAAATTTTATTCGGCTGTAACATAAAAATATATAAAATAATGTAATAAAAGATGAATATACCGAAATAAACATATTATTAATAATATAATGAATATCATTAAAAATATTTGATTATCAAATACTACATATTTAGATTAGATTACAAATACACAAATACACTGTTGCCAAGTGTAGGACGCTACATAAGCGATCATGTGAAAGATACTAACATGAACTATATACATCAGATAGCGATTGTAGCGCTAAAAGGTATATACTCGAGACGATACAGTGAACTAAATCTATACGCATTTTTCCAAATAATCAACAGAGTCACGTCAAATTGAAATTTTGTATTTAAACAATAGATGTCTAGACTTGTACGAAAAAAATGTTAACTTGTGAATGTAAACCTGCGTCCGATATACGGTCGCAAGTTTACAATGGACGCTACTTTAAATGTAAAACGCCAATGTATGGACGCTACTTTAATGAACAGATGTATATATATATATATATATATATATATATATATATATATATATATATATATAGCAGCTGATACTGTAAACTCAGTTTTTAACTATTTTACTTAATTAGTCAAGTTCTTGTCGCATGGCAGATTTTAAAATCAAACTTGTGGTATATAATCAGTGATAATAAATTTTGATGAACAGTAATACCAAATAAACAGCTCCGAAAATTAAAAAAATATATGTACTTACATCATTTTAGAAAATAACTTTATGTCTGTACTGAAGTTATTAATTATTAAAATTTGTATCTAGTAAAGAAATTTAACCCAACAAATAACAGTTAGCAACTTCAAAGCTAAAAGTATGTGAATTCGAAACGAAAAAATTAACTTGTAGTTTATTATAATTAGAAAATAAAACTAATAAAATTAAAAGCATACACTTCAATGTTAAATACGTATTTGTATTAAATTCATTTGCAGTATCAATATTATCGATGCTACGTGACTTTCGCATTTGTACAATATTTCAAAAACAGTTATCAATTTATAAATAAAAAATATAACACTTAAAACTGAAAAAAACCTAATACTTTTGTACAAAACAGAATTAGCTAGACATGATTATTTATTACAGCAACTAAGAAATATACAATGTCCTGAGAATATTGTTTTTATAACTACATAAAAATATATTATAAAACAATAGAATACTTACAGTTAAAAATTGAAATTCACAAGTAACAAACCAGTTTAATATAAATATCATCTCCAAACTGCACAAAATCATACAAAACTGAACAAAATAGCTTCTCCATGCGGCGTTAAACAACGACCACCATGCGGTGCGACAACCATCATAGCAAAGACATGACCAAGACATGACAAAGGACAAACACTACCAAACCAACAAAATGGC
The DNA here is from genome assembly GCA_963966155.1 of Clivina fossor. Lineage (NCBI taxonomy): Eukaryota > Metazoa > Arthropoda > Insecta > Coleoptera > Carabidae > Clivina > Clivina fossor. Next base: position 15,952,755 of record OZ014558.1, read on the forward strand.
TGAACCATAAGCAGAGGCGGGTTAATATGTACTTCTGTGTACAATGAAATAAAATTTTATTTATGAACATTATATCGACTATATTATTTTTGAGAAAAAATAATACTAGTTACTAAATTAATTTAAAAATAATACTGCTGAATAAATGTATATTTAATTTTCGAAAGTTTAATAACTAGATGATATATTCACTAAATAGTTTTTAGTTCCTACGCCAATGGTTCAATGCGAATCTTTCATGTGAAATCAGTAACAAAAGCCATCGCCGATATTCAAATTATAAATATATTTAAAATATAAATTATTTTATGTATTTTCATTAATATAATGTTTATTATTACAAAACATATTTATTTGCCACTAATATTATGATGAAAATGGATATAATTTTATACTTTCAAAAGTATAATTGGATAAACCACAATATAAACATTTTAATGACGATATGCAATATATTGTATTCAAAAAAATTAAACAAATAGTGCAACATGTCTAGTTTAAACTGCACACAATAAATGTTCAAAAAAATTAAGCTAAATTTATTTTAAATAAATAATTTATTTATTTTCTTTATCTTATGTGATATGACGGTTGGTAAAAATGTTTTAGATAAAAGTGGTACATATTTACGTAATTTATATATATGGGCAGACAATTCACCGAAAACAATTCATCGAAAACAAATTCACCGAAATAACAATTCACTGAAAAACAATTCATCGAAAAACAATTTATCGAATAACCAAATGAAATAGAATTAAACAACCTAATCTAACCTACACATCACCCCTCCGTAAAGTGTTAAAGAAAAAATAAAAAAAATAAATACGCTTTTTTTAAAGACATTCCTAATATTCATAATATAAAGGATGAGGCTATTTATACATACGGTATGTATACGCAATAGGCTATTTATACATACTGAAAATAAAAAAACTAAACCAACCTACTAACCTAACCTTTCCTAACCTAACCACTTTCTAATATTAATTTTAAATTAATTTAATCCCCTATTTCAGTTGGTTATTCGATAAATTGTATTTCGATGAATTGTTTTTCGGTGAATATATATAATATAATATAATATAATATATAATAATAAATAATATAATATATATATATATATATATATATATATATATATATATATATATATATTTATAAGAATTGCGGACAATTTTATCATTTGAGTATTAATTAGGAATTGTTATTTTTAAATTTATTAAATATAAAATACGTAATATATGAGTACGAAATAGATTAGTGTACGATGAGTGTGAAGTTGAAAAAAATGTTGTAGCAAAAGTTGGTGTTAATCAGTTAAGATGGTTCGGATATCTTGAGCAAATGCCTAGTGAACGTTTGGTGAAAAAAAAAATGTAATGTATGATTTGGAAACTATACGTGTGCTAGTGGACGTCTGATGAGTAATTGGAGTGGTATTATTAAGAGTGTTTTGCGTGACTAGTAGGAATAGAAAAGCATATATGAGAGTAATATTGAAACTGGGTGAAGCTAAAGTTGCTTGTTTGGATTAAAATATTCGGAAAAAACTAATTTTGGTATTATTAAAAGAGTTTGTGCCACAGTGTTTTTGGGTACATGGGATAATAATGTATGTATGTATATTATGTTTTACTTTTTGTTTGCGTTAAACCACACTGGAATAGAAAAACTAATTTAAATTTAGTAATTAAACTAAGATTAAAATTTAAAACTCGCCAAGGAATTTTGCAGTTTACAAATTTCTCCTTGACAAAATTTCTTTGATATAGAAAAAATATTTGGCAAAATTATCTGCAATCTATATTTTCAGCTTTATTTAAATTTCCACTTAATTTAATTTGAATCGATTTTGTTTTTTTTGCTATTTAGAATCTTATATTAGATTCAACTTACTTCTTGGACTACCTGTATTTCGTTTTAGTTTCATTAATTATGTACTTACAACAATTTTGAGAAAAACATAAATATGTTTAGCTGTTCATATAAAATAATGTATTTATTGTACTGTATTTACAACAATTAAAAAAAAATCAGTGAAAACATATAGTTTTCAAAAGTCAAAAGTTTTTGTAGTCTCAAACCGTACTTCACTCATTGTTTTAAATGTTACTTATACCCTTTCGATTTTAACCGCCCTCCCCCCTCCCCTTTTTGTGACAATTTTATATGAGAACAACTTTAAAATTGGTTACCTTTCAATCATAATTTTCGCAACAATTCGCGCGCGCTGAAATATGACGTAGTCATTGGAATAACTGCAACGTTGTGTTTCACTAATAAATTGATTTGAAAAATAGCCAGATTTAATATATATATATATATATATATATATATATATAAGATTTGATAAAGGATATCGGCAAAGCTTTAATTGAGTTACAATAACATTAATGTGTACATCAATTTATTATTAATTTCCAACTTTTCGCCTAACAATAATTGTAGGCTTCATCAGAGAAAAATAAAGTATGATGAATGACAATAATGTAGTTGATCAGTTTAAAATTACTGTAACTTCTTCTGGCATATTATATGTATTGAAAATATTTAAATTAATTGTATGTGTATAAAATGCAATGGTCATAAAGTTAAAATAATAAATAGTTGATAATAAATAAAATAAAATATTAATAAATAGTATAAATAACTAAAAGCTTATCAGAATATAAAAATTTTTAACGCCACAAATATAACACTAAACTAAAACTACATTAAACAATTGTAAAAAGAAATTAACTCTATTAAACCTTTGCCGATATCCTTTATTAAATCTTCAATATTTACACGGTAGTTACACTTACTTAATATATATATATATATATATATATATATATATATATATATATATATATAAATAAATTTAGTATTTATTCTATTAAAAAAAAAAAATCAATTTTTAAAATACATAATTTTACATGTTTTGTGAATGTAATTTTTCATAAAAAAATTAATACTTTTAAATTATCATAGTAAAATTACAAAATGTTGTTATTTTTACTGTTAAAACCTATGTAACATTACATAAATTTAACATATATATATATATTACAATGCTTGCATGGCCAGTACATGTTAATAAAAAAACCGACAGTCGTCGTATTTAATAAATTTACAACTAGTCTAATCATGGTAACTAAAGACAAAATTGTCTTGATATAATTATATCACCTATTTACGGAATTACTTATTTATCATAATAATATAAAACATTATAAAAATTTAAAATATTATACAAAATAGTTGTTAGTTATAACTTGTTAAATAATTTTTTGGCAGCAGATTTTTACCAAAATTTGATCAAATTGAGAAATTTTCCTTCGAAGCTTAAATATCTCATTTTACACGTGTCCAAAGACCAACAAATGGACATCACTCTAAAAACAGTTGATTCGTGTTACATAAGCCTAGTTCGTACTTATCTATAAAAAATCTTAATATGTTCAATTTGGTATGATTACAATACTTCCCTTATCATATGTGATAGAAGGGTCGGCAAAAATAATAATTTTAAAATTTATTTAAAATTATTTATTTATTTTGTTGGACATCCGATGAGTTGGAGTGGAGTTGGAGTGATATATGATTGAGAGTGTGTTGCGTGAGCGAAAGTTTCCAAGTGCAAGTAGTAAGAATAGAAGAGCATGTATGAGAGGAATTATAAATGTGGATGAAGCTAATGCTGCTTGTCTGGATAAGAATGTTTGAAGGAAACTGATTTCGAGATAGTGGAAAGAGTTTGACTATTTTGGGTACGTGGCGTGATCGTATATATATATATATATATATATATATATATATATAATATATATTACATATATTATATATATATATATATATATATATATTATATATATATATTACATATATTATATATATATATATATATATATATATATATATATATATATATATATATATAATAGTGTTTGGAGGCGACTGATTTCGGGATAGTGAAAAGAGTTTGTGCCACACCCTTTTGGGTATATGGCGTGATTGTGTATGTATGTATGTATGTATGTATATATATATATATTATATATATATATATATATTATATATATATATATATATATATATATATATATATTATATATATGTATATATATATATATATATATGTATATTATATACATATATATATATATATATATATATATATATATATGTATATTATATATATATATATATATATATATATATATATATATATATATATACAGGGGCGTAGCAAGACCTTTGTGGGCCGGTGTGCCACTGGGATTAAGGGGCCCCCTTTACTCTTTGTATTGTTTAAAATTTTAATGTTCTTTTGGCTCATTTTAAGTACTAAATGTTATTTTTATTTTGTCAGTTTGTGCCTTATTCGAAAAAAAATTTCAAATAAAAGTTGTTTTATTTTTATGATAATCAAAATTAATTAAAATTACTTTTTTTTAAATGCAATCTGTATTTTCAAAATTAATAAATTAAAGTGAAATTCTTAAACAAACAACTTGCCAAAAAATATATATGTATGTACCTAATAAAGTTGGCTTAACCATAAACAAGAAAGATGTGAAGATTTTCGATTTAACAGTTCAGAAGATAATTTTAGGATAAAGGTTTTTAACGCTACGTTAGATATTATAATTGCACAATTAAAAGATAGATTTTCAAGTTTTACGGAAATAAATAAATTATTTGGAATAATTTTCCCAGAAAATTTAAAACAATTATCTGATGACAAATATACTGACGATTTAACAGCAGATTTTGAGGCACAGATATTATCTTTTAGGAAAACCTTTAAAAAACAGTTAGAAAATATTAATTCGGTATTTGAATTAGGAGAATTAATATTTACAGATTATTCTATTCTTAGTTCGGCATTTCCGGAACTTTGTACCGCTCTTATTTTGTTTTTAACATTCCCCGTATCAACTTCTAGCGCTGAAAGAACATTTTCAAAATTAAAACTTATTAAAACATATTTAAGAAACTCTATGTGGGAGAATCGTTTATCAAATTTGGCGATTTTGAGCATTAAAAATGAAAGAGCACGTAAATTAAATTTAAATGAAATAATTCGCATCTTTGCTTCAATGAAAGCATAAACATAAACTTAAATTTGGTTTGTACTGTATGTTTTTGTGTTTTTAAACTTAAAAGAATCTATGAAAATGTATTTAACTTACTTTAAGGGGGTAGTACCCTTTTGCATTTTCAAAAAATCGATTTATTTTTTTTTAGCTTAAAAAATTTCTTAGACTGTATACTTTAATTTACCCTTTACCGGAAGTCCGTCGGAAGCTTCGTAACAAAGTTACAGCGCTTTTAGTAAAGCAGTGTCACGGCCCGAATAATAGGTCATTTCCAAGAATTTTTTGAGCTAACAAAAGGACTTAGGGAAAAATGAATAGGCTAGTTTCATTCGCCGTTGAATAAACTTCAAAGTTTTATTTTTTTCATAAAAATCGCGCTCTCCTTGCAGCCGGTGCACCAGGTGAAATCGGCCTCTGCAGCCGAAATATTTTAAGTGGCGTGCTTCCTACTCGTCGTCCTTCTGCATCTGGAATAAAAACAATTAATGTGGCCTATTCCTTGATAGATTGTCTACCGTTGTACGTAGGATTTTTGAAAAATATTGATTTAAAAAAAAATGGCGGCACTTTGAACAAAATTGTCCGATTTTTGATGAAAAAAATGAGACAAAAACGTGCAACAAAAATCCATTTTTGAATATTTCCAAAAAATCCTAAGTACAACTGTAGCCTATTTTATGTAGAGCATGAGAAGCCAACAACCTATTTAATCATTTAGCTGACTGAAGGTATGTGGTTAAAATCGCCGAGGAAACGAAGTCAAAACTTCAAACGCGAATATCTCGAAACCACATTTTTGAAATTGGCGGGGTTCCTAGCTCGAATACCGTTTAAATGATTAAATAGGTTGTTGGCTTATCATACTCTACATAAAATAGGCTACAGTTGTACGTAGGATTTTTTGGAAATATTCAAAAATGGATTTTTGGTGCACGTTTTTGTCTCATTTTTTTCATCAAAAATCGGACAATTTTGTTCAAAGTTCCGGCATTTTTTTTTAAATCAATATTTTTCAAAAATCCTACGTACAACGGTAGACAATCTATCAAGGAATAGGCCACACTAATTGTTTTTATTCCAGATGCAGATGGACGACGAGTAGGAAGCACGCCAACTTAAAATATTTCGGCTGCAGAGGCCGATTTCACCTGGTGCACCGGCTGCAAGAAGAGCGCGATTTTTATGAAAAAAATAAAACTTTAAAGTTTATTCAACGACGAATGAAACTAGCCTATTCATTTTTCTCTAAGTCCTTTTGTTAGCTCAAAAAAAAATTCTTGAAAATGACCTATTTTTCGGGCCGCAAAAGGGTACTACCCCCTTACTAAACTAATTTATACAATAAATATATTTAATCCTATGAATGGTATTTTATTCCTCTTCTTTGTTTTTTATTTATTACAAAAAAATTAAAATAAACAAAAAAAATGGTAAGTATTAATGAAAATAAGGCCCTATTGGGCACTTTGGCTCGTGGGCCCCTCTCGCTCATGGGCCCGTGTGCACCGCACTCCTTTCACCCCCGGTTGCTACGCCTCTGTATATATATATATATATATATATATATATATATATATATATATATATATATGAATGTATGTATAAATTTATTTAATATAATTACAGAGGATATAAACAAATTTTGTGTAAACACATTTTTTGCAAATATGGATTATAAAATACATATTTACATTTATAATAAATTTCAATGAAAAATATTGTATTACACTCAAAATATAAATATTTGAACTATTAATTATCATTCATTTATTTATTATTTCATGGATAAATATGATTACATTGTTAATAATAATATAGTTCAACAAAATTGATGTTGCATATATTATTCGATATTTGTCGTTCTATGTATTCTGTATTGTATGCATGTGTAAATTTCAGAATTCTGGCAAAAACAAAGAAAATAAATGATCACATATTCTCACTTTATACGTTTTGCTGACATATATATTTACAGGGTGTCTCACGATGAGCTTACGCTATCTGTATTCTAAACAAGATTAGAAGTATATGGGTAAACCCAATTTGACCACTTTGACATTTCTCGGAAAGTTGGCAACACTGTATTTTAATAATATTATAATTTATGTGGGCACTAGGAAAAACTTTTCTGAAAATTTGATCAAAATCGAATAAATAATGTAGCCACAATAAATTTTTAAAAAATTTTGTGATTTTTTTCTCGATAATTTGCCAACACTGTATTTTGTTAAAATTGCATAATTTATTTAGGCACAGGAGAATATTTTATGAAAATTTGATTAATATCGGTTAAATAAAGTGGTCATAATGAATTTTTTTAAATTTTAGTATTTTATTTTCTCGGAAAGTCGGCAACACTGTATTTTGGTAAAATTACATAAATTATATGAATACTAGGAGAATCTTTTGTGAAAATTTGAGTAAAATCGGTTAAATAACATGGCCATAATAAATTTTTAAAAACTTTAGTAATTTTTTTTCGGAAAGTTGGCAACATTGGATATTAATAAAATTATAGAATTAATCAAGAAATCTTTTCTGAAAATTTGATCAAAATCGTGTAAATAACGTAGCCAATATGATTTTTTAAAAACTTTAATAATTTTTTTCTCGGAAAGTTGGCATCACTGGAAAAAAATAAAACCACATGACTATCTTGGGTGCTAGATAAATTTATCCTGAAAATTTTATTAAAATCGGTTGAACCGTCTAGGAGGAGTTGCGATCACAAAATTTTGACTTACAACCGAGCGAGCGAGCGAGCTGACGACGCACATCCATACACACACATAAACTAAGTTCGGATTCGTCATCTAGAGACTATATGAAGGATTTCTATACTATTTTTTTTTTTTGAAAATGTTACAGACACCGTACCAAACGCTATAGCACTTTTTCTTGCAGTTAAAGTGGTAAAAATATATAATAATACGTCACAAAATTTTGGTATATATGGGGTATTTCGATATGCTCAGTTGAAGTAAAATATTGGTAATATGACACCACTTCCGGTTTGACCAAAAGTCGACATTAACTTTTTTATTTTAAATAGAGTACCCCATTTTTTTAATTTTATTATTGCATTTAGGAGTAAATTTGATATATAATACATTAATAACATTTTTACTTTAGTTCAACAGTTTTTCATGTATTTCAACTTTTTCAATTTTTTGTTTCAATATTGTGTTATGAGACAACTTTTACTAAATCGTTTTAAGGTTTATCGACTTTTTTTGAGGTGTACTATCTTCCCCTAAAAAGATACAAAAAAGACCGTATGTATATGGTAATAGTATTTTGTTTTTGCTTAAATCGTCATTAATTTATTTTAATGAAGTAGTGAGATCATTAGTTAATTTTTAAATACAAAAGTTTATACATATATACATACATACATACACAATCACGCCATGTACCCAAAAAGGTGTGGCACAAACTCTTTTCATTATTCCGAAATCAGTCGCCTCCAAACATTCCTATCCAAACAAGCAACTTTCGCTTCATCCACATTCATAATTCCTCTCATACATGCTCTTTTATTCCTACTACTTGGAAACTTTCGCTCACGCAAGCCACTCTCAATCATACCACTCCAACTACTCATCGGACGTCCACGCAAACGTATACCATTAAAATCATTCAAATAAATCTTTTTAACTAAATGTTCATTTGACATTCGCTCAACATGTCCGAACTATCTTAACTGACTAACACCAACTTTTGCTACAACATTTTTTTCAATTTTACACTCATCATACACTAATCTATTTCGTACCCGATCTCTCCTATTTACACCACATACCTCACGTAAAAATTTCATTTCCACAGCAGTCATTTTTCGTTTATGCTTTTGCAACCAAACCCAACATTCACTACCATACTGATGTATGGTATGGTAGGCACCAAAACTGCATTGTATATACTCGAACGGGCTTCTTTGGAAACATTTACATTCCTAGCAAAAGTTCCCAAAGCACCCAAAACCTTACAAACAGCATTTACTCTCCTTTCAATTTCACGATCAAAACGACCATCTCTAGACAGCAAACTACCCAAATACACAAATTCATCTACCTGCTCTAAACGTGCACCATCAATATATACATTACATTCAGTCATCAAGTCACCCTTCTCAAAAACTAAAACTTTGCACTTATCAACATTCAACACAAGATTCATATCTTTACCAACAACATTAATCCTATCAATTATATTAACACTTTCTGTGGTTGGCTCTTGATGAAACATTTTTAAAAAATTATTAAGAAATAAAATAACGATAAAGTTATATTTATTAAAAACACTTGATTAGTTTCACAAATTATTTATTCACTCTACGATCGTTTCGACCTCTCGGCCATCGTCAGGAGATACAAAAAATCTTACAATTATTTACATATAAATACTGTACAAAAATGTGGTGGGGAAACAAATACAAATATTGAAATTTTTTATTTTTATTGATAACAGTAAATTAGCCAGGTACAATAATGTTTGCAAGGGGTGAGTCGGATAGATCGGTATATTCATTGACAATATTTTCTTTCGCTGTAAATGCTTTATTAATAGCTAAAGATTCTAGCAAATTTAGTTTATGGCTTTTTTCTTCGACAAATAGAATTTTATAATCTCCTAGAAATTTATGCTGGTTTGAAATGCAATGAGTGGAAAAACCTGTATTATTTTTGTTATAAGCTATGGATTTTTGGTGTTCACAAATTCTTTGTTAATGTCTGCTAATATATAAAGTTATTTTTTTTTAAATAAAATGGATGAACATATTGACAATAAATTTATACAAAATGTTGAAAGTCACAAGAATCTGTTTGACAAAACAGATGCACATTATAAAAACAGAAATCACAGCGAAGTCTGTTTACGGGTCTTACGGACCATCTTCTTTATTTTTTTTTACGATTTAACATACGTTTTTTTCTTTCTTCATTTATTTTTTATATTCGTGACATATCAACATCATTCCTGCAATAATTATATCACTTTCACAGTCATTTGAAAAATTCATTTTCAAAACTACTTTTCGTGTAACCTCAAATCATACAAATGTCAAAAACTTCAGAAAACATGTAATCACGTGATTTTTAAGTTTTGTTGTAATTGGTTGAATTTACAAATTTTAAATTCATCATGCACCAATGCTAAAATTATAAAATTTAAATCTATATCCTAAATCTTAAATTTTTAAATTAAATCCATCATGCACTAGGCTTAAGTGCTAAATATGCATAGTACCCAAGTATGCACTCAAATACAACTTTAACTTAAATTTTGCTTAACTTAAAAGATAACCAACTATTAGCTTTCACAGTTTAGGCGAAATTGACGCATGCGCCGTTGCATTAAACTTTCTGACAATCACAACAAACGTTAAACGTCGACCATATTTATATAGATTATGAAAATTAAAAAAATACTTAGCCGTATAGAAAAATGTTTCAAATAAAAGTAATTAGTTATAACTTATTTAGCAACTTTTTTTAAATATATTTTTTCGAAATATATATATATATATATACACACACAAAAATTTTAGAGAGGGAATTTCATCCGTGCAAAAACACACTAAAATTTAGTTAGATTTAACAAAAAAATGAAAAAACTACTTCTTTTTTCGAAGAAATTAACTAACACTTTAGGATGTACAGTAATTTAACTACAAAAAAAGATAATATTTCTATTTTTTTTAACTACATCAAGATAACTTTTAATTTTAACTACTTTAGAGGAATTTATTTTTTCTTTAATTTGTATTTTTCATTTTTGATAGATAAATTATTATCTTTTTCGGAGTGAATTAACAAATAACATTTTATCTTTTACTACATAAAATACTTGATCTTGACAACTACATTAAATTTGTTAATTTATTTTTTTAAGAAGGAAACATCTCTCTTAAAATATTACAATTCTTCTTTATTGTGTTTGAATCATTTTATTAGTATTATATTACATCTCTATGTTGTATTTTAACGGACAAGTCTGAGCATGTTCCTTAACCACCATCAAATGCGTTTCGTTTGAATTTGGTTTTATTCAGCTGTGAACTTTCGTAGTGTGTGGTAGGCAAAAATTATTATCGAGTTAATATAATGGAAAATTCCAACACTCTGTTATTTATAAGAGTAGCATATAGAAAATTAAAGAAGTGGGTTAAAATTTCCGCCGCATCAATTACTTTACAATTAATTGAAGATACAAGTAAGTATATATTTAGAATTCTTATTAGTTGATTACTTATTAAAAAAAAATAATGTTTTACCGTTGTTGGAATTGCACAATATATAAAATACACATAAATGGTTTTCCAAATATGTATATAATACAGTATTTGTCTGTTTTCATAATTGCATTAAGATTTTTAATTTTTAAATTTATAACAATAAAAACTGTAACATATTAAAAAATCTTTCAGAACTTGTTATATTAAACTAAAAGGCTTTAAATAAATATTAATACAGAACTTAAACCTAAAGCTTTTTATTTTTATAAACACTTTATTTATTAATTATGTATATAATACTATAATAATAACAACTATAAGATTATTTTAAATTTTTTTTCAGTCTGTACAAATTTTTAGACATACAATGTATTCTATCTCAATATGACTTTTTATGTAATTTTTTTGGAACAAAATAATCTTAATAAATAGTTTTACTAATAAATATTAATTAATTTATATTTGTATATTTTATTTTATCGACAAATTTATAGACGTCAAATAATTACTTATTAAGTAAAATACACTTTTTAAATTGAAAAATAAATTTATTATTATGTACATGTATAATTTTCAGTTCGGCAATATTTTAACATCCCTGATGAAAGAATGGTACAATATTATGATGAACACAAATATGAAATTAGTGGAGATGTTTTACTTGATTTTATTTGGTTCAGCAACAAGGGCGTAACCATACAAATTAAATTGGATGATGAAGAATTTTCTGATAACGAAACAGAAAGTTAGTATAAAAAATATTATTTTTGTATTTTTTGTATACTTAACTGCAAATTAATTTTAGAATCTAGTAGCGACTTGACCAGTACAATGTCAATAAATTCGGAAATGTTTAGTTCAGAATCAGGCACTCCTGCACCATACAATGATTGAAAAATATGGAAATTATCCGAAAAGAGACATAAAATTACAAATTGCTAAAGAAATCGTTAATTTTTTTGAATGTTATGAAAATTCTACTGGAACTGGATATGTAAGTATTGCGAACTGAATATTTATATTTTTCAAACTAACTTATACCGTTTACACTTATATTATTTCAGAAAGATTTTTTTGATCCGGTAGACAGGACTGGATTTTTGGAAACTAGATTAAGAACAATTAATAGAAAATTAGATGAAAGTAAAGAAAATCGAAAATTCAGACAATTAAAATCAACTATTTTTGAAGAAGGTGAAACGAATACAGAAAATACAGAGTTTGATGAATCAATTATGAAGTTGTTTTGATAAATCGATGAAATATGTCATAACTTTTTATGATATTTATATCATATAAATAAAATATATAATTTATTTGCATATGTACTCTGTTTTTTTATAATTCTTTCCAATACTTATGAAATCCTATATGTACATTGTAAAAATGGGTGTACATTTACAGTGATAGTTATAGTATTTTTTCTATATTATTTATTGTAATTTCACAAGTTGTTGTAAGTTTACTAACATCAAACTGGCAAATTTACAACAATTTGTAAAATTATAGTAAATAATATAAAAAAAATACTATAACTATCAATGTAATTGTGCATCCAATTTTTACAATGTATATTTTTCCTACATTTCGTAGTTAAACAACAAATAAAAAAGAGTTAATTTCCTCTCTTACAAAGTGGTATTTACATCTGAAATTGAATATTTTAACAAAAAAACATTAGTTAAAACACAATTTTTAAGAGTATTCAAACAACAGAATATGAGTAAACTAACTACCGAAAATTAAATAATTTTCATTTTAAATGATATTTCTAACTCTTTTAGTTAGTTAATAGTTTCCTAATTTTTACTCTTTATTGTGAAAATTATATCCGCTTTGTAGTTATTTAACTACAAAAACGGATGGTCTCGAGGGAACTACCAAAAAGAGTTAAAACGGAGTTAATTTTAACTACTTTTTTTTTTGTGTGTATATATGTATATTTTTGTTGAGAAATATTCATGAAACATATTAAAGTAACATCAAGAAATTACCACTTCCAGTTGGCAGCAGATCTTTACCAAAAATTGATCAAATTGAGATATCCACCGCCGAGCTTAAATATGAAATTTTATAACAATCTGTTCAGCCGAATTTGCTCTACACGTGTCCATTGTCCATATACCGACAGACGCACATCAGGCTTACAGCAGTTGATTTGTATAACTATAAGCCTAATTCGTGCTTCTCTTTAAAAATCCCGATATATCAAATTTGGTATGATTACAATACCTCCCTTGTTATATGTGATATAACGATCGGTAAAAATTAAAATGTAATTTTACATCGTTTAATATTATGAAATATATCAAATCTAAAAAAAATCATAGCATCTAAAATAAAATGAATGATATACAAAAATAAAACTAAATGAATCTAGCGAAACTCTACAGAGCTTAAATTAATTATTCAAAAATATCTCGATATATTAAATTTGGTATGATTACAATACCGTCTTTATCATATGTGATATGAGAATCGGTTAAAATTAGTATGTAAGTTTACATCGTTTAATATTATAAAATATACCAATTTTAAAAAAAAGTTATCTTATTGTTAGCATGTAAAAATAAAATGAATGAAATACAAAAATAAAAACAAATTAATCTAGTGAAACTCAACAAAACTTAAATTAATTATTCAAAAATAATATGAACGAATGAATTGAATCCCTACATTATTGACAGGTAATTTCTTGTGTAGTGTAACATCTGGAGTGAGGAATAGTGGTATACTAAATCAATACAAACTTTACTGGCTTCGTATTGTATCATGCTAGAATAATTCCATAAGATTTTGCTAAACGGAGTTATGTTGGACCCATATTACTCGCACTGTCATGGCTTTAGGAATTCATGAAGAAGTCTCAGTCAAATTTATTTATTTATTCATTTATTAAATTATTTATTTAATTACTTATTTATTTATTAAGTTACCCAGTTTGAGGCAACGGCTCAATTAAATGGTGCAAATGATACAAACATAGACTTATATAATATAATATATAATTTTATCTAAAAAAAAAGCTTTAATTTGGTACAATAATTAAATGATTAATAAAAAGTCAGTGACAATAACTTTTTTATTATTGGTTTTGTGAAAAAATTTAGTCTTGATAAAAAGTTGTGCATGGTCCAAAACTTAAAATGCAACCATCAGATATCAATTTTTTTTTAAGCCGTATACGAGGTTTGTCAAAAAATATCAATTTTACTCAAGAGTAAACTACTTTTATTTTTTACAATACAAAAGAATGTTATAAAAATAAAGTAAAGTTATTTTGAATTATAAGTTATATTCAAATATGCAATTACAGCCATTTAACATAAAAATTAAGGTTTGGTGATTATTTACGTTTTACATTATAAATTATTTGTAGTTATAAATTTCAATTTCAATGAAAGCATAATAATTATTTATTTTAGATATAGGAAAATCCATACAAACATCTATTTATACAGTAACAAAAATAATTAACTTTTAATTTAATCTATTCCTACCACTTGAAAACTTTCGCTCACGCAAGCCACTTTTTCAATAATACCACTCTATTTACTTATCGGACGTCCACTTGCAAACGTATACCTTCAAAAACATTCACATATCAATTCTTTTAACCAAATGTTCATTAAATATTCGCTCAAAATGACCGAACCATCTTAACTGATTAACTTTAGTAAATAATTTGACATTTATACATGAATGGGTTATAAATAGTCTAACCTAATTTCTCAACTGAACATTAAAAAATAAATGAGCTTTCTCAAAAAGCTGAATTATAAAACATCTCTAAAGCTGACTATAGTCTTAAACACTAAGCTCGAATGAACATTTCATCGGTATTATCATTAAGTTTCATGAGTAAAACATTTGTAGCTGTCTTCAAGCATTGTTAGAATACAAAATGACCAACTTTGTTTTTTTTTTTATCGTTTACGCCGACAGAATATTCGTCGCGCGTTAAAATATCATCTTGCCAGAAATTAAGAGAAAATAAATTTTGTTTTCTTTCTTTATCAGGGTTGTGCTTTCACTGTGTCCCACAATCGATTTAACGTAAGTTCAGCACAGCGTTAAGTTGCGTTTTTGTTTTGTAAGGTTATACGTTTATTTTCTACGTTATCGCTTGCTAGCCTTTGCTTGTAAACGAGTGAAAACAATCTGTTGACATAATTGGTTCTTTTTCGTTCTTCTCGTCTTTATACTTACTGTGTGTTCTCAAATAAATTAATTAACGAAATTGGTTCAAATATCTATGTTAGGTTAGGTTTAATGCCTAACAGTTCTTGCAGCTCTTTTATTATTTCATTTTGTAATTTTTGCAAGTTTGTTTCAGACTTTTATGGATACATGACTGCGATTTTAATACCTAATCTGGATTCGAATGCAAGAAAACCTGTGCCGGTAGGTGGTTTTCTTTTTTAAACGGACTTAAAATAATGATTTGTTAAAATGAAAATTATTGGATTCCGTACGAAATTTTGTTGCAATATACAAAGAAAGATTCCTTATCAAAACCAAGAATCTTTATTTTAACGAACTAACGAAAATGTTTATGCATTAGTGAGAATTATATATATATATATATATATATATATATATATATATATATATATATATATATATATATATACAGGGTGATTTATTAGTAATTGGAAATATTTTAAGTGGAGTATTTTGGGCTCGGAATATGAAGATTTAACGCAAATCACTTAGATAAAATGTGGCTCCTTACTGAGCTTTTATTTAAAAATTTAAAAACAGTTTTTGCCCAGTACTTTTAAACTGTTTGACGTATTCTTATCATATTTGGCAAAAAGTGTAGGTACTGTACACCATACTAAATTATGTTAAATAAAAGTTTCTGGCTACTGCCAGTGGCGTACACCAGGGGCAAGTGAGAGGTTGATCCTTCATAAATTCTACGCCACTGGCGAAATTGTCATTTTAGCACAATTTTTCGATTCACCAATACTTTCTGTGTAAAAAACATACTCTTTCTTCGTAACGATAAAGTCACTATTTTTCGAGATATTTAAAGTTAAACATAAGCTGCACCCTTGGGATTTTTTCACAATTTGCTCAAAAAAATCTGAAAAAATTCAGTAAAATAGAGAAAAAAATTAGCTACATAATAACTAAATAACTTTTTTCTCTAACTCATTCTGGTTTGGCAGGAAAAATTATTGAAAATAAAAAATTAAAATGCAAAAAATATTAATTTTTAATATTTTTTCCTGCCAAACCAAAATGAGTTAGAGAAAAAAGTTACTTAGTTATTATGTAGTTAATTTTTTGCTCTATTGTACTAAATTTTTTCAAATTTTTTTAAGTAAATTTTGAAAAAATCCCAAGGGTGCAGCTTATGTTTAACTTTAAATATCTCGAAAAATAGTGACTTTATCGTTACAAAGAAAGAGTATGTTTTTTACATAGAAAGTATTGGAGAAGTGAAAAATTGTGTTAAAATAACAATTTCGTCAGTGGCGTAGAATTTAGGAAGGATCAACCTCTCACTTGCCCCTGTTGTACGCCACTGGCAGTAGCCAGAAACTTTTATTTAACATAATCTAGTATGGTGTACGGTACCTACACTTCCTGCCAAGTATGATAAAGATACGTCAAATAGTTTTTAAGTACTGGGCAAAAATCGTTTTTAAATTTTTAAATGAAACACCCTGTAGCTCAGTAGGGAGCCACATTTTATCTAAGTAATTTGCGTTAAATCTTCATATTCTGAGCCCAGGATACTCCAGTTAAAATATTTCCAATTACTAATAAATCACCCTGTATATATATATATATATATATATATATATATATATATATATATGTATATATATATATATTAAAGTGATTATAAATATGGTCATATTTAAATTTTGACCTGGTCGCCCATAACTAGGTTTTAAATGGAGAATTAAAAAAATTTAAAAATTTTGTTTTATTTGTTAGTTAACGAGTACCGTGCAAATATCGTGTTTTGAGTATTTTTCGTAATAAATTTATATAGAAAAAATTTTCCATAACAAAAATATAACAAATAAATTCATGAATAGAGTTTATTTAATCTGGTTAATCTTAAGCTGAAACGTTTTTTATCCCAATCCGATTCGGCTCTGACTCGGAATCCAACATTTAATTCGTTAATGATTTTCATGTTTTATCATATTAAATTAACTACAAAAAATACATTCCGTAATTATAATATTACGTAGTAAACTAATATAAAACATTCACAAAAATAATGTTACAACTTACACATTTTTTTTAAATATTGCAAATGCAAAAAGGTACAATGTAGTTTATCTAATTTTCACATATTGTTTACTAATATTGAATTAAAAATATCTTTTGTTTTGTTCGTTTGTTTGACTTTTAGTTTATTTGAATTTTTTGTTATGAGTAGCAAAATGAATGACTGTCTTTTCCAACAATTAGACACAGTATGTGCTCAGTATTTTGGTTTATCGATCATTGGATAATTCAAACTGTTAGTGTTATTTTTAGTATTAAAACAGAAAAAACATATCTGTTTGTTTGTGGTTTTGTACGACTACACGCCCCTGAAATTTTTAAATTTAATTTCCGCAGTTATTAAAAGTACAAAATAAATTTTGCATGTTTAGTTTTATGCTCCAGAACATTTATTTGAAACAATTTCCTCCAAAATAATTTGGGGAGCAATTTTCAAGAAAAAACTGCTTTTTCACGTTAGCCGCCTATGTATATATATATATATATATATATATATATATATATATATATATATATACATATATAATAGTAACCGTGTTTCGTCCTTCCCTCAGAAGATACAAATATTTTTCTATATTTATTTCAAAACTTAAAAAAAAAATAGCAAATATGCTCTAGCAATTTTTATTCTCTGCTTACTCACACACCATTCGGTTGATTTAATCTTAAATCTAAACTGTAAATAATTTTTTTGTTTCATCTCAATGTTATCCGAAAAAAAAAGATATAAAATTTTAATGTACACACACTCAAAATTATAATTTGATAATTTATATGTGACATTTTACAATTTGTTGTGTATATCAAATAATGACATTTTATATTTCATTTATATCATATCAGTTTCCTTTAAAGCTGGACATGTACTTATGTAAAAGCATTTAAGTATTCTACTTAAAGTAATTGTACATTTCTCAGGAGTAATTTATTGTACGTTGTACATAAATACTTTTTTGCTAAAATATCTATATATTACAAGTACAGGTACAAATACTTTTGCATGTCAAAACTTGCAGAATTTGAGCGACGAATATTATTGTATGTATAGTTATGGAGCCCGTTTCAGCTTCTCTAGACTTACGAGGTTAGTCCCAGAAGTACCCGACCTAACAAAGAGTAATTGTACTTGGTACTTAAATACTTTTTTGCAAAAATATTTATATATTACAAGTACAGGTACAAATACTTTTGCATGTCAAAACTTGCAGAATTTGAGCGACGAATATTATTGTATAGTCATGGATCCCGTTGCAGCTTCTCTAGACTTACGAGGTTAGTCCCAGAAGTACCCGACCTAACAAAGAAAAAATAAAAAAAATTGGGAAAACATATCTTTATTTCTCTACATAGTCTACTTTTAACTTTATACACTTTTTCCCCAGCGAAATGTTCAACAGCTTCGATACCCTGTTTATAGTGAAAATCGTTGAGTTTTTCAAAATAGGTTCCTTCGGAGCCGATTCTCTCCATTAAATCCATTGTCATCCAATACCATTTTCGGGATTTTCTTCACCATTTCTGGCGTGCTCACCTCATTCGATTGACCACTGCGATGTTTGTTTTGGCAGCTCGATATTGGTTGAACTGAGAGGCCTTTCAAATGAAAGCATATAGTATCATATAAGTTTGGTACTTTTTACTACTTTGACTGCAAGGAAAAAGTAGTATAGCGTTTGATACGGTGTCTGTAACATTTTCAAAAAAAATAAAAAATTGTATAGAAATTCTTCATATAGCCTCTAGATGACGAATCTGAACTTAGTTTATGTGGGTGTATGGATGTGCGTCGTCAGCTCGCTCGCTCGCTCGCTCGGTCGTAAGTCAAAAATTTGTGGCCGCAACTCCTCCTAGACGGTTCAACCGATTTTAATGAAATTTTCAGGATAAATTTGTCTAGTACCCAAGATGGTCATGTGGTTTTGTTTTTTTCCAGTGATGCCAACTTTCCGAGAAAAAAATTACTAAAGTTTTTAAAAATTCATATTGGCTACGTTAGTTATCCGATTTTGATCAAATTTTCAGAAAAGATTTCCCTAATGCTCTCATTAATTACGTAATTTTCCGAGAAAAAAATTACTAAAGTTTTAAAAATTTTATTATGGCCATGTTATTTAACCGATTTTACTCAAATTTTCACAAAAGATTCTCCTAGTATTCATATAATTTATGTAATTTTAACAAAATACAGTGTTGCCAACTTTCCGAGAAAAAAATTAGTAAAATTTTTAAAAATTCATTATGATTATTCTATTTAAGCGATTTTAATCAAATTTTTATAAAAGTTTCTTCTAGTGTCTAAATAAATTATGCAATTTTAACAAAATACAGTGTTGCCAACTTATCGAGAAAAAAAAATCACAAATTTTTTTAAAAATTCATTGTGGCTACATTATTTATTCGATTTCGATCAAATTTTCAGAAAAGTATCTCCTAGTGCCCACATAAATTATAATATTATTAAAATACAGTGTTGCCAACTTTCCGAGAAATGTCAAAGTAGTCTATATATGGGTTTACCCATATACTTCTAATTTTGTTATCGTAGTCATTGTTTTCAAACGACAACTACCATCTTATACGTTAGGTTGGGTACTTCTGGAACTACTTTTGTACTGCAAGAAAAAGGATACCTTTTATAGTTTCACTAAAAAAATAAAATAGAAAAACTGAAGACAAAAAAATTCATATACTGTGGTGACATAATTTTAAATAATTGTATTAATAGCATTAATATTAGGTTTTCAAATATTTTAAAATTAAGTAATGATGTTAGTTTGATTACTATATTAAGTTGACCGCAGTTTAAGGAGGTTTTTCGGTAAATAAAACTGAAAATAAGCCTATTTTCGTAATATTTATTTATTGAAAGTATAAAAGATACAACTTGGGAGCTTCCGTTATCAGATAGTACATACTTTGGACTACATATACGGGCTTTGATGTATCCCAGTTACTTATATTTTGTACTTCATTTAATAAATAATTGAAATATTAATTTATTTAACATATAGCAGAAATTTAAAATATTTTTATTATCATAATATTCAGTTATTAAAATATGCATTCAAATATTGTTTGTAAAACAGAGTTGCGATAGAGATTCTAGTTGTACATTCATTCCTATCGTCATGTGAATGATATCATTCGAATGTTCATTTGATTATGACATTTATTCGAATATCGATAATTCGATTATTAAAATCATTCGATTTTGCGCATTATTATTAAAGACTACAATTTTTTTTTAATTTCAATAAGGATCATGAGGAAACATTTTCAATTCAATCCAGTAATACAAAATTAAAACTAGATGTACTCCAGTATTTTGATTATAAAAGAAAGAACCTAAATATGGTAGAAAGTTACCTTAAAATTATACAAGTATTTGTAAAATACAATAAACATTACTATCTTTCGCACCAGTAGTGAAGTTATTTTCTTTTGTAACAATAATGAATCCACATAAAAGACATCTAAAAATTTATGTTGTTGAAAGCGAATCAAAATCATAAATATAATATACTTATATAATTTAAGTAATAATCAAAAATATTAAGAATACAAAAAATTGTTTTATAATATTTTTTAACAATCTTTTTTCTCCGTGTAGATTATAAAACTTTATAGATTTTTAATTAATAAAAGCCAAATTTTATTTCAATCAGTGCCTTCACAGTGATTGATGTTATCTTTTTGTTTATAATTCTACTATTATTTCTTTTAACAATTTGCTGGTAATATTAATGGGTCTTGCAATTATTACAATATCTACGAATTTTACATATTACGTATTGACCATCTTATCAAAATCAGTTCTACCTGTATGTCCAATATAAATCTTACAACATTCACAGGTGTTCTATATTTACCAGATGATTGAAGAGGAATAATATATTTTACACTGTTCAACATGCGTTACAATTACATGTGTGGAAAATAGGAAACTTTATTTTTCTTTCGTGATAAAATTCTGTCTATTTTATAAGAGGCAAAGAAGCGCAAATTAAGTTTTCGTTATCAAACAAATTTTCAACAACTCTAAATCTTTTCAAAAAAAGATAACATCAATCACTGTGAAGTCATTGAGTTAAAATTAAAAATCTATAAAGTTTTATTAACTATAGTCACTTATTTGTTACCCAGTAACTTGTCTGTATGTGCTGTTATTTACTGTAAATATCATTTGAATTAGTTTTTTCCTAATGAAGACAAGCGTTGAGTTTGGTTAAAACGTCGATTATAAATAAATTTTAATAGAGAAATTGAAGCTAAAGCAGATTTATTTTAATATTATAAAGTCTGAAAGATTTTTACTGTGTTAAAAGGAACCTAATTATTTATCCAAACTGAAGTGAAATGAAAACTACAATATGATATTATTTTGAGGACCCATTATCACATAAAATTAATTTAGATTACAATTTTATTGTTTCTGTTGAAAAAGTTTCAAATTAAATTTGAAAACATTTTCATTATATTTTATAATAGAATTATTATATTTTAAATTATTTTGTATTATTATTTTTAGTACAGAGTGAATTTAAAAGCATTAGTTTGAAAAGTTGCAAAATGCTAAACATTTTCCATTTTAAGTAAAGACTTTCTTTTCCTTTTCAATCCTTTTAATAAAATTACAGCTTGATGTATAAGCATAATGCACAGGTTGCAGCTGTAAGCACAACTTTACAAAAAGCGTTATATATATATATATATATATATATATATATATATATATATATATATATATATATATATATTTAAGTAATTTTGTTATTACTAATTTGACTGAAAGGAAAAGGGGTATAGTGTTCAGTACGGGTGTCTCTAACATTGACCAAAATTAAAATAAATATAGAAATCAACATTGTAGAAAATGTTTTAGAACTTATTATATAAAATAAATTTGCTTTAGGTTCAAGTTTTGTATAATAATTTTTATTTATTTATAATCGACGATTCGACGGAACTCAACGCTCGTTTTCATCAGGTTAAAACTGTATTTTTGTATCAGTTTTTTCCTGATAAAGACGACCGTTGGGTTTCGTCGAAATATTGCTTACTAAATAAATTTTAATACAGAACTTGAACCTAAAGCAGTTTTATTTTAAAAAATGATTTCTATGTGAACTATTTCTAATATAAATTTATCTATTTTTTTAAAACGTTTTTATTAACTCTCTTTCTTGTGTGTCTGTTTGTTTGTCTGTTCGGTAAAAATTTTGCAATCGATTTTAAACTAACTTTCCGATGAGCTGGAGACTTGTGCCAGATCTGTACTATCTTTAAACATAGCTAAGAACTGGTTGACAATGCAATATTAATTAATTAACTGATTAATTAATAATATTAGAAATATTAATTTTAAACTTGTGCCATGTTCACGAATTCCGTACATTTGTGTATTTAGCAAATACTTTTTTTTTTCAAAATACAGAAAGTACAGAAAATACAGAACACACACACACACACACAAGACTAAAAAGCAGAAAATAATTATTTAAAAAAATAATAAAAAAATTAATATGCCACGTTTTTAAAACGGAATAAAAAGTATAAAATAGTTTCTCCTATTCCCATACAGATTCCTGACACCATGCGAGTGTGAATTTGTTATAGCTATGGCAATACTTGTAAGATTTAAAACGAAAAATGTGGGCGCAACGACAGCTACTCCCTACACACCTTACTATTATCTATTTCATGCGCCCCACGTTTTTCGTTTTAAATTTTACAAGTATTGTTATAGCTATTAAAAATTTACAAAACAAATTTTGCAGGACAATTTGTAAGCGATCCGGAATTTGCAAGGGGTTATAAATCTGTATGGGGGCTGGGAATTTTTTTTTTACTTTTTAGTCCGTTTTAAAATCATGGTATATTAATTTTTTTTCTTATTTAAATAATTATGTTTTAATTTCATAGCTAGTATTATTATTTAATTTCCGCAGCAATGAAATATGTGAAATATGAGTATATTATATTTTAAAGAGTAGAAAGCGGTGATTATTGTGCTGGGCTTAGATATTTGTGGCCGAGGTCAAGCAATCTGGGCGAAACACGGAAAGGGTATTCTATTCCGAATCAGACATATAAGATTTTTTTCTTCAAACATTCTAAACGAAACACAAACAAAACTAAAAATAAATTAAAAAATATGCCAAGTAACAAATGTATGAGCTCAATACAATAATCATCGCTTTCTACTCTTCGTAACATAATATATTACTTTCTAAACTCGGTGATATTAATTTTGTGTAGCCGTACGTAACAAATTTTTGAATTAATTAATTATTTTTTAAAACGTATTATTCAATTAACAGTAATTAATTATTAATTATTAATTTATATAGAGATAGGGGAGACAAATGCGTTACTTGTATTCTATATTGGCGTAAAAATATCACATTATATATATATATATATATATATACATAAATTGTAGATAATTTTGAAAAAATGCCAAATTTGCTCTACACGTGTTCACAGACCGACCGTTGATTCGTGTTATTATACGCCTAATTTGTGCTTATCTGTAAAAATCTCGATATGTGAAATTTGGTATGAATACAGTACCTCCCTTATAATATGTGATATGAAATTCTAAAAAGCACTGATTGAATAAAACTATATTATTATATCATTCATATAAAATCTGAAATTAATTTTAAATTTTATTTAATGAAATTTTTCATTGATAAAAATTATAAGTTTGATGATTATCTTGGTGGCAAGTTCTAATTATCAATTGTAATAAAAATTCTGTGTAGTACTACAATTTTTATATTCCTTTTTTCTTTTTTACCAATTTGACTGCAAGGAAAAAGTGGTATAGTGATTGGTACGGTGTAATATTTTCAAATAAAAAAACATTTTTTTTTGTATAGAAATCTTTCATATAGCCTCTATCTAGATGATGAATCCAAACTTAGTTTATGTGAGTGTATGTGTGTGCGTTATCAGCTCGGTTGTCAGTCAAAATTTTGTAATCGCTACTCTTTCTAGACGATTCAACTGATTTTAATGAAATTTTTACATTAGGTTCATGTAGTACCCCTAGTACCCTAGACTGTAATTTATTTTAGTGATGTCAACTTTTCAAGAAAAAATTAATAAACTTTTTAAAAATTCACTGTGGCTATATTATTTATCTGAGTTTGATCAAATTATCAGAAAAGATTACTTTAGTGCACAAATAAATTATTAATAAAATATATTGTTGTCTATTTTCCGAAAAAGAAGTTAATAAAATTTTTAAAAATTCATTATGGCCACATTATTTATCCGATTTTAATACAAATTTTGAGAAGATTTATTGACTTTTTCATACTACATATCGGTTTACATAAAAATAAAAATATTATTGTTATTAATATTATTATATTTCAATAAAAATTTATATATTACAAAGTTTTATATTTATCATGTTACAATGCTAATGCAACAAAATATTTCCGAACCAAATTCGTACACATAATCTCACTTTGATAATTATTTATCATTTCGTAACTTCAAATAAAATATTTATCAACTTCATTCAAATCGTCAAGTCAATTTCTCGAAATTCAACTCGAGAAAGAAATATTTTGAATATTATCGATTTTCCATATTAATCGGCTATACCCTAAAAATTTTTTTTTTTGTAATTTTACCTACATACCATTAGACAATATGATGTCCAGTATTTTTAGGTATAATTACTCAACTGCTCTAATTTTACATAATTGTTTAAAAATACATATTATCCCAACTATTACAAACTTTATGTAATATGATTTTACCAATGGGATAGAAAATAAATAAAATAAAGTAAATTTACAGAACTTCAGAAAATTTGCTGTAAAGAATTTTTCATAAATAGGTAAAGTATGTATTTTGAAATTAATTAATTACAATTAAAATATTTTATTAGTATTATTACACAAAATATGTATTGAGTCTCATTATTTTGATGAATGATTATGGATATTAATATGCAAGCTGTAATTTTACATAATTTATACTAACAATATGTAACTCGACATTAAGTATGTGACGAAATTTGCAGAAAGTAAGCAATTTTACATACCTATTAAGTCATTTTTACTTACTTTATGTGATTGTTATGAATTATGTAAAAGTTACAGAATTTTGAGGTAGAAATACGGAATATTTATAGTGAAATAAAATTACAGATTCTTTATAGTAAATTCTTAGTAATATTTTTTTATAATTTTGCTATTTTTTTACAGTCTATGTCAATTTATACCAAACTAACAGCTTATGTGTACAATATATGAGTCGTATAGATGCAAAACTCACTATTTGCAAATTTTAAGTTCTGAGATATTTGCAAAAAACTGTTGTAGCTAAGTGTAATTGTATTTTGATGATAAAATCTTGTTACTAGATGGCAATACTTATTTAAAATCGTGAATCATTGGTTTTATACATCATTAATTCATACAAACCGTTTGATGTAGATCTAAAATTTGCATGCAGAGACTTTTGCAACTTACTAGTTGCTTTTGCATACGACTGCGTAATTATTTACACTAGGAAAAACAAGATAGTATTGCTATTATCAGAGAGTACTTTATTAACTAGACAGAACACAATAAACAAAATAAAATAACATAATTGTAACTTTGAATAAGTATAAAAAGTATAAAGATGCACCGAGCGACAAATAGGAAAATTTAAACGCTGTAGATTTTTTGGCGTAGGCTGGCCAACGAATCGCATGATTAGATGCCTGTCATTTTATTGGTGGAAAGCAAACAGTTACTTTTGCATCTAAACTATCAACGCAAATAGTAAGTTTTGCATCCAACACTTAACTTTAAAGAGTGTTTCTCATATTAAATACTGAGTTTTTTTTCTAACTAACCTAAATATCGTATTCCTTGTAAAATTCTACGTCCAAATCGCCCAAAATCTCATTTTTCACTTTTTGTCAAATAGTGAGTTTTGCAACTATACGCTTCATATATTCTTTATCTTTCTGTCGTGCAGTATAACAACGCCTCTTATGTTCCGTCTGATTATAATTCGTGAATACAAAAAATATTCGCACCATGCCAAATCCGTCAAAGAAAACAAAACCATCACCCTTTTTTGACAGCGGTCACTGGGCGAAATTATAAGCAATCATCGAACCGTTGTTGACATACAATCTTTTTTTTTGTGGAATAATTTTCGCGCGCGGACGGAACTGGATAGCATTCGTTGAAAAGCAAAACCCGTACCGTACCCGGAAGTGCCGATTGTATTTTGTATTTTTATTTATTTATTTATAAAAATTGCTTTCTAGTCCTCGTAACATAATATACTTTTATTTATATATTGGCTTGAAGTTAAAATTAAAGTGTTTATTATGAAAATGGGCGTAAAACAAATATATTATAATATAATATATAATGTAATAGTAGTATAAAAATAGCAGTATAACAAGCATAAAAATTAAAACTAACACAAAGAGTATGCCATCTGGTAGTATATTACCTTGAGATGACTTACGGCGTATAGTTTAATTCTGTATTTGTAAATTGCAATGATATTTCTAAATTTAGAATGTAAAAAATAATCCGCACAGCGAATATAATATGAATTGATCACAATTCCAACCAACAAAAATATCTCCAAAACTCGTTGCATTTAAACGAACAGAACAAGTCTTTATCTATGACCAAACCAAACTGAACGTATTAGTTATTTCGGCGCAAAAAATCCGGGCTAAACGAGTTGATAATCCGCGTTGCATAAAAGCATCGCTAATGCGGGAAAATAGCGTAAATATATAATATTATGCAAATTAATACTGTGTGAAAAATATTTATTTTCTCAAATATACTCACGCATACTAAACTTTAAAAAAATATTAACAATTAGTTTTGTAAAGTATTCATTCATAATTGGACTTACGTTAGATGACTATAGTAGGGGTTTGCGTTATAACGTTATAAGTAACAAAGGATTATGTTGTTATTACAGTAACTTAATCGTACGATTAGCAGAAGATTAAAATTTGAGAACAGACATAATCCGACGCTTCTAAGATGTAATAAATTAAGTTAATTGTCTTACATTAACAGGCTAACATGAGGAAATTTTAGTCCATCTAAAGACATATTTTATGATGATTCTAAGCCAACTAGTTGGTTACAAATTTCTGCTTTATATGTGTACAATACCGAATTGGGCAAATTTCTTATTTTATAATACGAATTATAATTATTATTATTTGCAGTTCTGTTTGTTCCATAAAGGGGACCGGGACGTTTTGCCGCCGCCGTTTTGAAGCCGGACATTTTGCCACGGACGTTTTGCCGCCGCGACATTTTGCCGCCGGGACATTTTGCCGCCAGACAAGTATTAGGCGTAGCTTTCGGTAGAAAACAAAAGAAGAGATAATTCGATAAAATATTGGTTAGGTTAGGTTAGGGTAGGTTATGTTAATATGTTGTTTGTAGGTGTTTGTCTTCTACGCTTAATACTTGCCTGGCGGCAAAATGTCCCAGCAGCAAAATGTCCGGCGGCAAAATGTCGCGGACCCTCCATAAAGACAGATGAGTTACGAGGCTAGGGCTCCCGGTTCGATAGGGGCCCCAAAGTTCCGACGTCGTCGTTTATACCGGAAAGAGGATCTCACTGTTCAATGTATTTTACTAAGAATTGTCTTTAAAATTTCCAAAATTTTAATGTAAATCCGAAACCCGATGAGATTTCTAAATATTTTTTAAACAGTGATTAAAATTTTACAAAATCTAAAAAATTTTTAGAAAAATACATAGCGTCAAATTTCTTAATGAATTCTATAAAATGTATAGAAATATTTAAATGATGTATTAAAATTTTTTTAATTAATTAATTAATTTCACTGAATAGAAGAACATAATAGAAAATTTTGCACAACAGAAATCCCGGAAGAAACCATTATCATTAACGTAAGTTCAATTCAAAATACTAATCACTTTACTTATATTCGATTTGTGTAAAGCTAATCATAATAACCAATAAAGTCACTAAATAAAAGTACATACCTTATATTTTTGTTAATTTTTTTTAATGATTTTCTAACAGGGCCCCAAACTTTGTGTGCTCAAGGGCCTATGTATGGCCTAAGACGGCTCTCATTATTTGTGTGGTTTATTTTCTAAGAATGGTCGCACTGATCGTGAGATTAAAAGAGGTATTAATGCTGGTTGTAAGGTCTTCTTGGTGCTTTGAGTACTTTGGGTACTTTTCTCAATAACTTCGTCTGGTGCTTCCGTAAATTATATAATTCTGGTAAAATACAGTATTGCTAACTTTCCAAGAAAAAATTACTAAAGTTTGAAAATGTATTACGACTATATTATTTATCAGTATTAACCAAATTTTCACAAAAATTCTCTTAGTGCCCATATAAATTTTATAAATTTTCGACGAAAAATCTTAATTTGAAAAAATTAATTATAGCTTTATTATTTATCCAAAATTAGTCAAATTTTTGCAAAATACTTTTTTAGTATTTGTAAAAATTTTGTAATTTTATTGTTATACAACGTTGTAAACTGATAAAGTCGAAGTTGTCTATATATGGGTATACCCATATGTTTCTATTCTTGTTATTATTCAAGTCAAGTTACTTGACTTGGTAAATCCCTAAACATACGAAGGTAATCCTAGAAGTACCCGATCTAAAAAAGAAAACACACAAAAATTGGGAATAATCTACATAATCTCTATTTAGCTCGATACACTTTTCTTAGCAAGATGTTTAATATCTTTATAGTGAGAATCGTCGAGCTCCTCAAAATAGCCTTCTTTGGTGCCCATTATCCCTCCGAACACTCGATTGAAACATCCTCACTCTACGCTCTGTTTCTGTTCCATTGTGAGTAATCGCGACACCCATCTTGCGCACAACTTTCGCATGTCAACTTTTTGTTTATGAAGTATTAGAGCACCAAATTAAACCATTTTTAGTGTACATGATATTTAGTCATTTGTTGTTGATCAGTTTTTAACAATTGTTTTGCTAACTTTACGTAAAGTTAGCAAAACATCCCAAATTTTTTTAAAATTCAAAACACCAAATTTTTGGTTTGCAATAATAGTACCAAATTTACACCAAATTTTGACATTTTCTTTTTTCGATATCTCAAAGTTCTTTTGCTAACTTTACTTACATTTTAGACTCGATTTCATAAAAACCAAAATAAATTATAAAGTAACTACATTATATGTATCGATGGAACAATTTGAATGAAAAATAATCGATCATTCGATTATGAAAATTATTCGACATATCTCAAATTAAATTGCAAATCATTCGAATTGAAATTAAAATCATTCGGATGATGATACTTTTACAATATTGCATGTAATATATTTCTTTTATTAATAAAGAATTATAATTGAAAATAATTTATAGAAATATACCCCTTAGATTATTTGTGTGCATACACAAAAACAAATCGATCAATGCAATAGCTGTTTCTAAGCAATAAATTTGTTAAACACAAATAGTACGTAATTAAATTGAAATAATTACAGTTTTCCTGTAGAAATTGTTAATGTTATTCTGGTTAAATATTCAACCAACAACAAACAAAAAGTGACAGATTTTCATCAAAATATATACAAAATAGGTTACAATATTGAAAGACAATCTTAATGGTAATTTTTATTTTAATTATTCGAAATCAGCGCAAGTGAGCCTGACCGATTAACAAATAACAACTACATAATCATGGCACTATGAATACTAACTGAATACTAAGGAAGCTAGTTAGACTGAAGTAGGGCACAAAAGAAAAGATGTTAACATATAACTTATAAATAATTGTACCATTGAATTGAATTTATATATTCAATGATTGTATTTAATTTAATTTTTTTATATAACTAAAAAGTAATAATATATATATATATATATATATATATATATATATATATATATATATATATATTTAGTTAAATATTGTAATTTTAAAAATGGTTATTTTATTGTACCCCAGTTATTTACACTTTTTACTTTATTTAATAAATAATTAAAATATTGATTTATTTAACATAACAGAAATTTAAAATAATTTTATTATTTTAATAAATAGTTATTAAAAAATCATCTGGCGATTTTAATAAAATGTAGCTGATAGATAGGTACAATTGTTTGTTCTAGTTATACTAATATTTTCATTCCTATCGTCCTATAGTAATTCGAATGATTATTCGATTATGATATTAATTCAAATACCGATTTATTATTTCTTGCAATAAAACAATGTACTTCTTCAAGTTTATCATAATATTAATATTACCATACTGCTTATGTAGAAAGAGGTCATTATATTACTAGTACTATAATAGTATAATATACTATTATAGTATAATATAATAATAAATATAATAATATTATACTGTAGTTAGTTAATATATATATATATATATATATATATATATATATATATATATATACTAGCTGGCCCGGCAAACGTTGTCTTGCCTTAATGTGTATATTAAATTTTTTATGAATTTTTTGTATTACAAAAAAAATCAATTACATTTCTCATATATTATAATTATTTTCAATTTATTTGAAATCAATTTTTTTCAGACTTTTCTATATTTTTCCTGGGGTCCCCTCGGGGGGGGGGGGGTGGGTTACGCTTCCCAGGGCCCTAGAATCCTTTGCGGGAGTGTACTCAACAACTTCCCAAAATTACAAATTTATTTATTTATTTATTTATTTTTATTTTATTGAGTTTGACTAAACGGAACCCCATTGATCAGCTATCGACCGGGGTTAAAAAATATAAAATGCTATTAAAAAGTAGGGGTTGGTGGTAGGAGGGTAAAAATTTAGGACTAAATGTATTTTTTAATGGCACACCATAAAAAAATTACAAAAAAAAAATTTGTCCAAAAAATGAAAAAAATTTTTTTAGGGTGAGCCACCCTTAACACTTAGGGGTATAAAAATTAGTTATAAACCTATTCTCATACCTACTGAATATACATATAAAATTTCATCAAAATCGGTTAAGCCGTTTCGGAGGAGTATATACACTAAAACTGTGACACAAGAATTTTATATATTAGATATTCTAACTAATAATATACATTTAAAAAAAATACATGTTTTGATATAATACTTTTTTTTATATATATACATATATATTTATAAAGTTAATTATAAGTGTACTTAAATTAACAAAATAAATCTTAAACCAATTTTTAGTAAGTTTATTTTGATGGAAAATTATAAACCTTACAAAACCAACGCACTTAGTAAACAGTCTTTTGTCACTTTGTTTAAAATTAAACTGAAACTCTGTCGTATGTCAAACAACAATGTTGGTCGTTTTTATTAATTATCTTTTTATTTATACATATTAAAAATGAGTTTAAAAAATTAAAAAAGTTCTCTTGCTTTTGATCGAGGGACTTAAGCGCATTTTTGGCTGAACGCTTTTAAACTATTCGATGCGCCATTAACTCGACAGCACCGAACTAATGTAAAAAACTAAAACTCTCTACGATGTCTAGTTTAAAAGTTTTTCTGGAGCCGAACGAATGACCGACCGACCGACCAAACGGACAAAACGTGTTATTGAGCTTCCTTTTTAAAAACAAAAATGCGCTAAAAAGCAATAGGTACAAGTCAAATAAAATAACAAGGCAATAGTATGTTAGCATCTATAGAAGAAAATACCCACCCTCTGTTCCCTAACACCACCTGAACAAACTGTTATGACAAAAATAAGCATAGCACATGTTCAACGGTGACGTTGTGATGACGTCATATAGCTCTATTATGTACTATATACGTCGACCTCGTTTTATGGGAAATCTTATAGCGGGCAAATCTTTTTGTTAATGACGGCTATAATAATGCAAAAAAAAATGTTTTTGTAATTTACGCTTATAAGTACATAAGAGCTTTCAATTAATTAGTAGGTAGTTTTAAAGAAATGTCACAATCGAATAAAAATGATGAAAATACTTTTCTCATATAGCATTTCTGCAAGTAAAATCTATTTATCCAGCAATTAGAGGGTACGCTTAACGATAGTTCAGTGTGCGTCAACATAATATTCACCACTTTCTACCTTAAGAAACGCCTAATTACATTTTAAATGACAATTAATTTTTATTGAACTTTTTTTCCAATGTTATTAATGAAATATTGACAAAATAAGAATTTTTGTTTATTGCATTTTGTTTGAGTAGTCAAGCATGTCAATTGGTTTTATCCTATTCAACTTAATGTGAATCCGGCCCTGACAGGTGACGTCCACATCTGTTACTACCGGTTTTTGTTGTCTCTTTTTCGATAAATTACAGTTTCGTTATTCAACGTCTTTTTTTACAGTTTTGTTTTTGCAAATTGTATTAGAGTAGTACATTTTTTTTTTTGATATATAATAAAAACAAAACTACTTTTACACTATCAAAAAAAGTCTTTTGACTGTCAAAAACAATTGTTAAGTTTATGAAAACTTTGGGCTTTATTTCCACCTATTTTGTTTTTACTTCTTATCGGTTATCGAATATGAATAATATTTCTATTTTGATATATTTTTGCATATTTAATTTTAAAAAATGCAAATAAACTAATTAAAATTGCTTAATAAATAATTTTAAGTAAACGTCAAAATTAATTTTGACAAAAATCACTTTTAAAACACAGGTGAAAATACGGGCCTTTGTTTTTTGTAGCAAGAATGAAATACTATATTTGTTTATGTTAAAAAAAAATTGTTTATATTTTCTATATTTTCTGAAAATATTGTTATAACGCATCTAAAACTTTTGTAAAAAATTTTACTCGAAAAGAATTTAAATAAATAAATAAGTATGCTGAATAAAAATCAGCTGTGGTTACCACAGAATCCGCCCTCATCGTATTTTATTAAATAAATTTATGGAATAGAAAAATTTGTATAACAACTACTGTATAGATAGTTTTTTTTAGGCTGGTCTGCTCTGGTCGATTTATCCTTGTCGCACACGATTTGCTGTAAAATACATCGTAGATGGCATTCTCAGTACTTGGCGACTGAATTCTGT
This sequence comes from Clivina fossor, assembly GCA_963966155.1. Taxonomy (NCBI): domain Eukaryota; kingdom Metazoa; phylum Arthropoda; class Insecta; order Coleoptera; family Carabidae; genus Clivina; species Clivina fossor. The sequence goes on from OZ014558.1 coordinate 15,986,373, forward strand.
CACCATGCACTGAGGATGTTATTTCACGATGCATGACAAAACGTCTGCGACGAGAATAAAGTGACCACGACATACTAGCCCAAAACAATTATATACATACTTAGATTACTACTGCAGTCATGGTAATTAAAACTGAATCTGTCTTGATATAAATATATTATGTATTTATAAAAAAAATGGCTTCCATTAATTAAAAATCTATAAATTTTATGATCTAGTTACTTATTTTGTTTTGCTATTTACTATAAATGTCATTTGTATCATTTTTCCTGATGAAGACAGACGTTGAGTTCGTAGAAACATCGATTATTAATAAATATTAATACAGAACTTAAACCTGAAGCCGTTTTATTTTAAATAATGGGTTCTGAAAGTTTTTTTACAATGTTAAAATTATATGTATCATACAAATGCAAAGAATTATTAAAAAAAAAATATTTAGCCCTATCTAAAAATGTTTCAAATAAAAGGCGTTAGTTATAACTAGTTTAGCAACTTTTGTTAAATAATGTTTGTCGAAATATATCTCTGTTGCAAAATACTCGTAAAACACATGAAAGTGACATTAGTAAATTACCACTTCCAGTTGGCTGATCTTTACCTTAAATTGATCAAATTGATATATTTATTTCCGAAACTTAAATGCAATATTTTATAATATCCTTTTTTGCTCTATACGTGTCCTCAGACCAAAAGACGGACATCACGATAAAAACAATTGATTTGTGTTACTATAAGCTTAATTCGTACTTATCTGTAAAAATCTCGATATATCAAATTTGGTATGTTTACAATATCTCCCTTATCATATGTACTATGATGGTTGGTAAAAATATTGTTTTTTGTTTATTTGATTAATTAATTTAAATACAAATTAATTAATATGATATTTTATTGTAAAACAAAAAAGTTAACCAAATGATGTAAATCAAAAAGTACAAATTAAATAAGATTAAAACAATATAGTTAAATTTTATTAAATAAATATTATAAAAAAAAAAATGATTTTAAAGAAAAATATTATGTCAATATTCAATATTTATTTGTATATATGACACGTTTTTTTGTTAAAAAAATTTACACATTTATGTAAATATAAAATTCAATTAAAACACATTGGCCGGTATTCTCTCCTCACTTTTAAAAGTGATTTTTGTCAAAATTATTTCCGACCTATAATTTACTTATTGAGCAATTAGAATTTTATAATATTAGATATTAAAAAATATATCAAAAATAGAAATACTATTCATATTTGATAAAAGGTAAAAGTAAAAATTTATTTTAAAACAAAAAATAAAAACACTTTTTTTATAAACAAAAGAGGTGAAAATACCGGCTATTAATATCATTGTGTTATTTTCTAAATTTCTTAATTTATATATCATTTCATTAACTTTAAAAATATATATTTGCATTATATTATAATACGAGGAGTAGAAAGCGATGATTATTGTATTGAGCCCACATATTTGTGGTCGAGGTGAAGCCGAATTTTATTTCGCATGAGACATAAAGTAATCTTAACCTTATTAACAGTAGAATAGTATGTATATGTAAATATTTGTGAGAATTAAACTGTCTTTGAGCAAGTATACAATTTCCAACTACTTTGGATATTATACATTTGCATTTTTTGCACATATTTACACGTTTCTTTTTGTATTTTGCAAAAAACGTAGCGCAAGAGAATTCTTTTGATGGTCCAACCATATAAGATAGATGTAGTTTGCATATATACTTTACCATATGCTTCCCAAAAGAAAATGGTAAATAATAATAAGAAATTATGGACGAGGTCCCTTTAATTATATCTAAACACAACAATTTATTTTGTTTGAAAAAATGCTGATGTATTAAATATTTATTAAAGTTAAAGCAATTTTCTTTAAATACATAAAAAAAAGAAAAAACTTGTAATATAGCTAAAATTTATGGAAACATTTTTTTTTTATTAAAAAAGTAATAATGATTATGTCAAAGTGATTTTATACATGATTAAACAAAAAATATATTAAAAATATTGTTCTTTCTTTATTAGTATTTGTATTTCATGACAATTTATTACATTTTAAAAATATTTTATTTATATTTTTATAAATTAAAAATAACTCTTCTCTTAAAGCCTGTCATAATATTAACATTACGTTATTTAATTGCCTATGAAGAAAAAGATCATTAGTTTACTAGTACATTATTATACAGCAGCTAGTTGCTATATACCTATACCACTGTGTTTATTAGTTCACTGCGATTAAGTGGAAATTAAAATATTTCTTAAAACTTGCAGAAAACGTTACTTTAAGTAAGTTTGGTTAAATAGTTTCAAAATAACCTTTTGTGCCAAGTTATGAAACGTTTGCATCGACTTTCCCAACTCCTTCTATAATTCATCTGTATCCTCGTATTTTATTATTACGATCGATAGGTAATACGGAAAACTTATACGGTAGTTATTGGGGGCCACTAAAGTTTACATATATATATATATATATATATATATATATATATATACCGGGTGTCCAAAAAGAATGGAAACTATTAAATATCTCGAGAACGGCACATCGGATTACAAAGTTACAAAACACGTTTTTCTTTAGTTTTAAAAATCTATTTAGGGGTGATATGCGAAAACCACCCACACCTCCCCTGGCGGGGGGGCCGAGGGCAAGTTTTAAAATTTAAATAGGAACACCCATTTTTTATTGCACAGTTGCATTCTCCATAAAAAACCGTTTCTGGATTTGCAAATTGAGCCCCCCAGCTCCATTCCCCTCAGAACAGGGAAGAGGAGAAAATTTGAAAATTTTTGCAGAAACTTTCACTTTTTATTGCAGTTTTGGATTCTCCTTCTAAAACTGGATATAAAATTGAAAAACGCACCTCCACTCTCACTCCCACACATGCGGATGGGTACCAACTTTTCATCTCAAATAATACCTGGTGGTAAATTGTGCTGGATTTAGGTGAATCCCCTCGCCTCTCACTATCGGGGTGCTAAATTTAGGTGAACACCCTACTTAATTATATCCAGTTTTAGAAGGAGAATCCAAAACTGCAATAAAAAGTGAAAGTTTCTGCAAAAAATTTTAAATTTTCTCCCCTTCCCTGCTCTGAGGGGAGAGGTGCTAGGGGGCTCAATTTGCAAATCCAGAAACAGTTTTTTTATGGAGAATGCAACTGTGCAATAAAAAATGGGTGTTCCCATTTAAATTTTAAAACTTGCCCCCGGCCCCCCCGCCAGGGGAGGTGTGGGTGGTTTTCGAAAAACGTGTTTTGTAACTTTGTAATCCGATGTGCCGTTCTCGAGATATTTAATAGTTTCCATTTTTTTTGGACACCCGGTATATATATATATATATATATTGATATAACAAAGTTATCTTATTAATTATTTGGTAGTACTGAAAAATGATTAGTTAAATTAGCCGGCATTGTTCAGGTGCCTATAAGTTTAATTATTTTACAAAACATTTTACTATAGAGCAATATTATGATATATCTTCTTTACATATTAAAAAAAAAATTCTTTCAGAACTCATTATATAAACAAAACTGCTTTAGGTTCGAGTTTTGAATTAATATTTTATTTATAATCGACGTTTCGACGAAACTCAGCTGTCGTCTTCATCAGGAAAAATATTGATACAAATGATATTTATAGTAAATAACAGAATATAGAAACAAATTACTAGGTAACAAATAAGTGTCTAGATCTTAATATTGTATAGATTTTTAAAAAAATTTTTTTTTTTTTGGGTCAAAACTGAAATATTATTCTAGATACTTATATAAAGGTTTTTGTCATTTATATACTTCAAATTTCAAATTGACGCTACGCCGTCAATTTTTGTTCAAATGACTTGAATTTTAGTCTGCTTGAAATATTTTTTTAGGTGCTTTTTGGCAGGCATCTTGAAATATTTTTAGCTTGAACGAATAAAAAGTTATACACAAAAGTATCAAAAAAGTCATTTTCTCCATTTAAACTACATGTAAATTTTGATCCCTCTACAGGCACGTATTAACGTCATTTTTCGGACCTGCGATGACGGCTCAAATTTTTTTTTATTGATTTTGAATAGTTTGAGAGGGTGAAAGCAACAAATTTCCGACTTCGCCAAATTAACGGACACCCTAATATGTACTTATATATATATATAAGAGTGATAGTATGTTCCGAAATTCGACAAAAAAATCGGAAATATATTTTTAGGCACAGTTTATTGTTAAATTGGCTATAGCCGGATAAGTGGTGTACAATCCGGTTAAGATTTCTGGAATTTTAAAAAGGGCACCCCATGAAATGTAAACAATGTTATAGGCTTTCGTCTTAGGGTAACCGCAACCTTCTGTGATTTTATTTCCGACCTGGCGGGCCGATTAAGTGATCATACTTTTTAGTACAATTTTCTAGGAGTTTTTGGAATAATAAAAAAAAAAAAACCGGGTTCACGCTATAAGTAAGTATAACGCAGGTAATTCAACATGATCCTTTGGAAAAATAATATTTCCTACACACAAAATAATAGCAAAAAACACAAACAAAACCAAACAAAACAACACCATCGCAGACTGATGCCGGAGAACCCCCTTATCCGGCTAGAGTCACTAAGAGCTAAAAATATTTTCCGGTGTTTTTCTTAAATTTGGAAACATTCTAGTGGGCGTCAAAAAAAATAAATTTTTGGCCTCATTAAGGATCACCCTAATATATATATTATTTATATTTGTCAAAGTAAAATATTTTCAATAAGTTGCCACTTCTAGTTTAACCAAAGTCGACCTTAGTTTTTTATTTTTTATTTTAAATGGAATACCCCATTTTTTTATTTTAGCGTTGTCTTTAAAAGTAAATTTTATATATGACACATTAATAATTCAATTATTTTCGACGTATTTCAGGTTTTTTGATTTTTTGTTTAAAATCGGCAACAGCTTTCAGTGTCCGTATCTCAAGAACGTAACCAAATATTTTTAATTTATAAACGGGGTCTTATTAAGAAAGCTCTGTACTATCTTATTATTGATAAATAAATTAAAACTACGTAAAAATGTGTTCAGAATATTGCTGTAAACTTGAAGTTCAAAAAATTTAAAAATTTTTTTTTTTTAATGGAAATTTCTATTTTTTACTGTTTATATTTTTACGTTAAAAAATTAATGTAACATATTCTATGTTAAAAGTTGTTAATTTTTTTTTCCACAATTGAAAAATAAATAATTTTTAATTAATCTAACTAAATTATTAATGCAAAACAAATTAACTAATTAATAAGTATGAGTATTTCAAAATTAAAAAAAGCTTTTAGATAATTTTACATCGAAAAAACATTAGAAATAATATTTTTTGCTTGTTTTTACGAAAGTAACAGGTTCCTCTACACAACTGAAATTTTTGTGAAAACGTGTGTAAATAGTTAAATAGTTATATAGTTGGACCTCTTTAATCCGAACTAATAATTCCACAGGTTTTAATCCGGATTATCGAAATGTTCGCATTATCGAACAAATGATATTTTCTTAATTCTCTAAGAATTTCCACATTCTCATAATAAAAAATGTTTTATTTTCAAATATAAAATTAAAAAACAACTGTACTTACTACATATGAACAACAAAATAAAATACATATAGGCATATTACATAAATCTATATTAAAGTTCGGATTGTTCAGATTATGGCTCCGAGTTGTCGCTGTTCGGATTATTGGAGATTCGGATTAGAGCATGTTCGGATTAAAGAGATCATACTGTATCGTATATGTATTAACACGCGTTTTCCGAAAATTTCAGTTGTGTAGATGAACCTGTTACTTTCGTAAAAAAGAGCAAAAAAAAAATTATTTCTGATGTTTTTTCGATGTAAAATTATCGATTTTAGCCGTACTGGAAAATATATTTTTTTTTACAGACGCACACACACATATATATATATATATATATATATATATATATATATATATATATATATATATACCGGGTGACCCATTTTAATTAATCCACTGGAATATCTCGAGAAATATGTGTCGAACAAAAAAATGTTCCGAATAAAAGTTGGATGGTTTAGAGGGGGCCATCTGATCCTGTCACATTTTTTCACCCCCACCCCCCTAGGGGGCGGGGGAGGGGGGCATGTTTGATATCTTAAATGGGAACCCCTATTTTTTATTACAGATTCGGATTCTAAATAAAAAAACTATGAAGATTTTATTGGAAAATTTTTTTTAAAATCATAATAGGTGGCGCTGTAATTTGATTTTCGGGGTACCATGAGTCTTTGTGTGCAACAAAAATATGAAAAAAATTACATCTTATTTGTTTATTATTGTTTGGAAAAAGTAAACTTTACGATTCTGGCGCCATCTATGAATAATAAACAAATAAGATGTAATTTTTTTCATATTTTTGTTGCACACAAAGACTCATGGTACCCCGAAAATCAAATTACAGCGCCACCTATTATGATTTTAAAAAAAATTTTCCAATAAAATCTTCATAGTTTTTTTATTTAGAATCCGAATCTGTAATAAAAAATAGGGGTTCCCATTTAAGATATCAAACATGCCCCCCTCCCCCGCCCCCTAGGGGGTGGGGGTGAAAAAATGTGACAGGATCAGATGGCCCCCTCTAAACCATCCAACTTTTATTCGGAACATTTTTTTGTTCGACACATATTTCTCGAGATATTCCAGTGGATTAATTAAAATGGGTCACCCGGTATATATATATACTGGGTGTCCCATTTTAATCCGCCACCTGCAATAACTTTAAAATCGTGCATCGGACAAAAAAATGTTTTGGATAAAAAGTAAATGGTTTCGAGGGGGACATCTGATGCAGAGACCCTTGCCCCCTCCGGACCCCCTGGGGGGCGCGAAAGGGGGGCAACTTTGAAATCTTAAATGGAACACTCTATTTTTTATTGTAGATTCTAATAGGCCATTAAAAAATAATGTAATTTTATTTTTAGACTTTTTGTTTATCTTTTATAGATGGCGCTGCAAACAGTATTTTTTTTCTCAGTATATCAGTTTTCAGTTTGAAAAAAAAGGTGTAACTAAGTACGATATTCAAGTTTTTTTCAGTTCTTTGGGAAGAGGGGGGGGGCAAGGGTCACTGAATCAGATATCCCCTCGAAGCCATTAACTTAAAGTTATACCCCTCGAAACCATTAACTTAAAGTTAATGGTTTCGAGGAAGATATTTGATGCAGTGACCCTTGCCCCCCCCCTTTTCCCAAAGAACTAAAAAAATCTTAAATATCGTACTTAGTTACACTTTTTTTTTCAAATTGAAGATTGATAAACTGAGAAAAAAAATGCTGTTTGCAGCGCCATCTATCAAAGATAAACAAAAAGTCTTAAAATAAAATTTACATACTTTTTAATGGCCTATCAGAATCTACAATAAAATATAGGGTGTTCCATTTAAGATTTCAAAGTTGCCCCCCTTTACCGCCCCCCAGGGGGTCCGGAGGGGGCAAGGGTTTCTGCATCAGATGTCCCCCTCGAAACCATTTTCTTTTTATCCGAAACATTTTTTTGTCCGATGCACGATTTTAAAGTTATTGCAGGTGGCGGATTAAAATGGGACACGCAGTATATATATATACAGGATGTAACAGAATAACTATTCTTAATTTTCAGAAATGATAGAGTGCACTTAGAAAAACATTTTTTATTAATAAACTAGTGTCCGGAAATTTTTCGGTGTCAAGATAATGAAAAAAATGATAGTTTTTGTGTTTCTATGAAAGGGACCAATCGTAGTTTCGAATTTGGGTTTAACCCTATCTAGCACAAAGGCCTCAAAAATGGCTATTTTTGGTGTTTTCTCATATTTCGCCCAATTGATCATACTGGTCATATTAAATATGCGGTTTTTTTGTACACAAATTACTCCTGGGACCCTAATCTTTAATTAAAGTCTATGGCGACCATCTTTCGATGGTAAATAAACTTAGTTTTTACCTATCGAATGTATCGATTTTTTAAGTTAAATAAGCGAAAAACGCGAGACGCTTATTACAGTGATAAATAAGTGACGATTGTCTTCTAGCATCGAAAGATGATCGCCATGAATATAAATTAAATATTAGGGTCCCAGGAGTAATTTGTTTACGATAAAAATGCATATTTATAATGACAAGTATGATCAATTGGGCAAAATATAAAAAAACACCAAAAATGGTCATTTTTGAGGCCTTTGTGCTAAATAGGGTTAAACCCAAATTCGAAATTACGACTGGTCCCGTTCATAGAATCACAAAAACTATTATTTTTTCACTACCCGTCTCAAATCAAAATTTTTAGACCCGCCTTGATATACCATATATATATATATATATATATATATATATATATATATATATATATATATATATATATATATATACAGGGTGTAACAGAATAACTATTCCTAATTTTAACTGGAGTATCCTGGGCTCAGAATATGAAGATTTAATGCAAATCACTCAGATAAAATGTGGCTCCTTACTGAGCTACAGGGTGTTTTATATAAAAATTTAAAAACGATTTTTGCCCTGTACTTTAAAACTATTTGACGTATCCTTATCATACTTGGCAGAAAATGTAGGTACCGTACACCGTACTAAATTATGTTAAATAAAAGTTTCTGGCTACTGCCAGTGGCGTACAACAGGGGCAAGTGAGAGGTTGATTCTTCCTAAATTCTACGCCACTGGCGGAATTGTCATTTTAGCACAATTTTTCGATTCTCCAATACTTGCTGTGTAAAAAACATACTCTTCCTTTGTAACGATAAAGTCACTGTTTTTCGAGATATTTAAAGTTAAACATAAGCTGCACCTTTGGGATTTTTTCAAAATTTGCTCAAAAAAATCTGAACAAATTCAGTAAAATAGAGAAAAAAATTAGCTACATAATATCTAAGTAACTTTTTCTCTAACTCATTCTGGTTTGGCTGGAAAAATTATTGAAAATTAATATTTTTTGCATTTTATTTTTTTTATTTTCAATAATTTTTACAGCCAAATCAGAATGAGTTAGAAAAAAAAGTTACTTAGTTATTATGTAGCTAATTTTTTTCTCTATTTTACTGAATTTTTTCAGATTTTTTTGGGCAAATTTTGAAAAAATCCCAAGGGTGCTGCTTATGTTTAACTTTAAATATCTCGAAAAACAGTGACTTTATCGTTACAAAGGAAGAGTATGTTTTTTACACAGCAAGTATTGGAGAATCGAAAAATTGTGCTAAAATGACAATTCCGCCAGTGGCGTAGAATTTAGGAAGGATCAACCTCTCACTTGCCCCTGTTGTACGCCACTGGCAGTAGCCAGAAACTTTTATTTAACATAATTTAGTATGGTGTACGGTACCTACATTTTCTGCCAAGTATGATAAGGATACGTCAAATAGTTTTAAAGTATTGGGCAAAAATCGTTTTTAAATTTTTATATAAAACACCCTGTAGCTCAGTAAGGAGCCATATTTTATCTGAGTGATTTGCATTAAATCTTCATATTCTGAGCCCAGGATACTCCAGTTAAAATTAGGAATAGTTATTCTGTTACACCCTGTATATATACTCAAATATAATCATAAAGGAATAATCTGAAAATGAGGCGATAAGATTTTTTCATTTTCAGATTATTCCTTTATGATTATATTTGAGTATTAACTGTATTTAAATGATATATCTATCAACTAACCAGATTAATGAATTATATATGATTGCACTATTGCACGAACCAACACCTTTCATAAGTATAGTTCTTATATGTATTTAGACATTAAAAATTAATGATATTGCGTATTTGTTGACTATGAAAAATTATGAATAGAATGTGTACTGAAAATGATTAGGTTTCATTCGCTCGATCTGTAATGGTCTTGATAGCTCAGTGGTAGAGCATTCGCCCGGCAAGCGAAAGGACCCTGGTTCGATCCCAAGTTGAGGCGATAAGATTTTTTCATTTTCAGATTATTCCTTTATGATTATATTTGAGTATTAACTGTATTTAAATGATATATCTATCAACTAACCAGATTAATGAATTATATATATATATATATATATATATATATATATATATATATACCGGGTGTCTACTTTTTTTTTGTTACATAGGGAATACAATGCTAAAATTTTCATTTGGTGATAAATTTTCCCCTAATTATTATAGAACAAAAGTACAAATACAAAAGTTGTTTAGAATTCAAAAATGCATCAAATGATGCCAAATTTATCAATATAGGATGTTCCGATCAAGAATTAGAAGCAAATTAAAATTTCCATTTTTGCGCTCTTTACATCAAAGTGCCATGGAAATTAAACAAATAATTTCATTTCTTCTGGAGTTTGAGTTTGACAGATCGTATTTATTTTATTGTTACGTTCTGTATTATTATTATTATTATTATTATTATTATTATTATTATTATTATTATTATTATTATTATTGAAAATAATGAATAAACTTAATGTAAATGAAAAGCTATTAAGTATAAAAAGTATTAAGTATTTATTATTTATTACAATGAAAGGGTATTTTACTCGGCTGTATACACTACGTACTAGCTGTGGTTTTAAATTGTGAATGTCTCCATTATAATTTTAAGTAATTGTTTAATTTATTTATTAACTTCAAGTTATAAAAACAATACATTTGAATTAGATGACTGGCATTATGCCTAATATATTTATTATAATAATTTAAACTTATCCCTGAGGATGCTGTAAGTTGTGCAGTGAAACGTCGGATAAGAGTTTAATAAATAGTAAATAGCTGAACTCCGTAAAACTTTCTTTATTTATTACAATATTCAATATACCTATAAAACAGAAAAATTCATGAATACAAGATATAGGAGAACAAAAACGAAACTAACAATTTAAATTAAATGTTCAAATAAATCGCCATTAACTGCCAAACAATAACCTAATCTGTTATAAAATTCGTGACGTACAGAGCTTAATTGTGTTTGTGTTATATTATTGCACTCTTCAACAATGGCATTTTTCAAATCAACAAGATTTTTGATATGTCGTTTATAAATTTTCTCCTTCAAATATGGCCATAAAAAGAAATCGCACGGTGCTAAATCGGGCGATCTAGCTGGCCAATTAATTGGACCACCTCTACCAATCCATGAATTTGGAAAACATTGATCCAAATATAATTTAATGTTGCAGCTGTAATGTGCCGGACATCCGTCTTGTTGATACCAGACAACATTATCTTGAGTTGCACACTCTTCTAACTGCGGACCAATATGATTTTGCAACATATCCAAATATTTTTCGTTGTTTAAATTATTTTCAATAAAAAATGGCCCAATTATACACCTGCCAAAAATTCCAGCCCATACATTAACTTTTTCTGGATATTGGGTACGTGTTGCTACCATTAAATGAGGATTTGTTTGGCTCCATATTCTAAAGTTTTGTGTATTAGTTTCGCCGTGTAAAGTAAACGTAGACTCGTCAGTAAAACAAATAGATTTCAAGAAGTTTCTGTCTAAATTGGATTTTTCCATAATAATGTTACTAAATTCGCTTCTAGCCATTTTATCCGCTTCAAATATCTCTTGGTGCGTGGAATATTTATAAGAATGATATTTTTCATTTTTTAGTACCTTATGTATTGTTGAAGGATGCAAATTTAATTCAGCACCAAGTTGACGCACACTAACATTTGGGTTTTCCGTTACACACAAAAGTATATTCAATGTATTTTCTTTAATTGCATTTTGATTTAAATTCTCCTCCTGATCTTCTGCGTTGATTTTTCTACAATTTTTACAACGTTTTAACACACTTCCAGTTTCTTCGAATTGTTTAATTATCCTACGAATAGTCATAGCGGAAGGTATGGGACGGTTTTCAAAGAAAGCGCTGAATAAATCTCTTACTCGTCGTATCGAATTTCCAGTAAAATACCATTTTACGCACTGAACTTTTTCATTTACCTTAAGTTTATTCATTATTTTCAATAATAATGATAATAATACAGAACGTAACAATAAAATAAATACGATCTGTCAAACTCAAACTCCAGAAGAAATGAAATTATTTGTTTAATTTCCATGGCACTTTGATGTAAAGAGCGCAAAAATGGAAATTTTAATTTGCTTCTAATTCTTGATCGGAACATCCTATATTGATAAATTTTGGCATCATTTGATGCATTTTTGAATTCTAAACAACTTTTGTATTTGTACTTTTGTTCTATAATAATTAGGGGAAAATTTATCACCAAATGAAAATTTTAGCATTGTATTCCCTATGTAACAAAAAAAAAGTAGACACCCGGTATATATATATATATATATATATATTAAAGTAAATGTTTTTGGCAATATCAAAATTTTCTTGATCTTACCTACTAAAAATTTCAAAATGATAAAAAAAAGGTGTTCAAAGTTACAGCAATTTATTTTAACATTAACCCAGCGTTTCTCAACCTTTCAATATTCGTGGCCCAATTTTCAATCATAATTTTCATCGGGACCCCCTCCCTGTATACAATAAAATGTATACAATAATAATGTAATTTGAGTATTTTGGCGCTAAACCTACACTACTACCTTAATTTTCAACATTACAAATTACCAAGAGAACGGTAATTTGATGACATTTGGCAACACAATATATTGAAAGAAAGAAAACAAAATTATATTAAATTTATTTATTAAATTTCGTATTTTACAATATATGCTTTATAACTTAAAATTAAAAACTACAATTATAGAAATACAAATATTATAAAGAAACCATAAACATCTTAATAAAAACATAATTAATCAAAAATGGATAAATCTATGGAAAAATAAATAAGTTGTTTTAAGTTAATAAGTTAATTATTAAATATTATGTCGAAATGTATTTTGTTTTGTATATGTGTGTATGTGTGTACTTTCCTTTCAGTCAGTTAATCAACTTTTTTAAATATTTTCTCTTAAATATGCTCGCGCCCCCCCTTAAATGTACTCGCGCCCCCCTAGTTGGGCGCGCCCCCCTAGTTGGGCGCGCCCCACAGGTTAAGAATCGCTGCATTAACCCGTGCCGCTAGACGGATTTCATTGTCTAATTTCCTTAAAAACGCATTTTAGAGATTTGGGCTGACAAAACTGTTTTTGCTTTGGTTTTGCGGGTTAGAAAATGCTAACCTAATGCATTTTGATTTGTTGTACAAAAATACAATATTTATAAATATTTTTGACATTTTACAGCTGTCTTTAAAACTGTCCAATTATTTAAAAAAAGTCTATTTGAACAATTTAAAAATAATTTTTGTTATACATGAAGTTACTGACTTTTATATTGTCATTAAAGCTGTCAAATTAATTAAACACGCTATTTTGTCATCTTAAAAACTATTTTTTTTGATGTTTGAAGTTATTAACCCATATATTTGTTGGAAGTTTATAAGAAAGACTATAGACTTTTAGTGACTTCAAACATCAAAAAAATAATTGTTAAAGTGACAAAATAGCGTTTTAATTAATTTGACAGCTTTAATAACAACTGTCAATTGTTAAAACTGTTTTTCAATTAAAATTGTATTTAATATAAGGGCCAGTAACTTGAAGCATAAAAAAATATTTTAAAAACTTCGAAATACCTTTTTTTTAAATAGTTTCACAGTTTTAAAGATAACTGTCAAGTGTCAAAACTATTTATAAATATCGTAACCAAACTGCATTGGATTACCAATTTCTAACCCGAAAAACCAAACCAAAAACCATTTTGTCAGCCTTGGTCTCTAAAATGCGTTTTTAAGGAAATTAGACAAAGAAATCCGTCTTGCGGCATAGATTAATGTGAAAATAAATTGCTGTAACTTTAAACAACCTATTTTTTTAACATTTTGAAACTTTTTAGGGGATGAGATCGAAGAAAATTTAATATTGCCAAAATAACAAATACCATAATATATATATATATATATATATATATATATATATATATATATGTTTAATTAAAATATATTTTAAATAAATAAATTATGTTATAACATTGTTTTTATATAATCTTTCGATATTTCGCCTTAAAATAGTAAATTTTACCGAATGCAAGGAGCCCATTACAAAATATTAAATTTATAAAAAGAACTAATTATTTTATTATACTAACTACACAGACATATTAAATCTACGGATCCAACAATTATACATCATAACCAATAACTCCTTCAAATGCAAGCATTATCCATTCAAATAGAGGAAATTACAGCATTGTAATGTAAGTAGTGGCATTACGCAAAAGCTATTGTTTCTTGCCAAACAATTAGCTTATCGTCAAGTAAACATTATAAATGCAAACGCGTAAGTACACAGCACTGTACTACATATGCAAGAGTGACCAATAAGTTATAGTTAAAGAGAATGTGTAATACATTGTAAAGAAAGTTGTCATTATATATATAAACTTCATAGTAAAAAAATTACATTTTATTTTAGAAAAACCGATGTGTCACATAAATTTTCTATAAAAATAATATAAATTTATAAATACAACAATTTACAGCCCCAGATTCAATCTTCATCTTTTATTTAATTTTTATTTAAAAAATACACATACACATACACAATCACGTCATATGCCCGACAGGGCATAAACTCTTTCCACTACTACGAAATCAGTTTCCTTCAAACATCTCTATCTAAACAAGCACCTTTAGCTATAAACACATTTATAATTCTTCTCATACATGCTTTTTTATTCTTACTACTTAGAAACTTTCGCTCACGCCTTCCACTCTATCAACCAACTACTCATCGAACGTCCATTTGCAAACGTATAGTTTCAAAATCATTTTTATAAATGTTTTGAACTAAACACTCATTAAGCATTCGCTCAAAATGTCCGAACCATCTTAACTGACTACACGGCAACTTTTGCTACATTTTTTTCAATTTCACACTCATCATACACTAATTTATTTCGTACTCAATTTCTTCTAGATACACCACATAGCCCACGTAAAAATCTCATTTCCACAACAGTTTTTTTTTTTTGAAAGTGATACCTTTAATAATAGCGAAAATTTTATGACAAGTCCTAAAACACTCTTTCATGAAAATATTGCATTGTAATAGGGTGATCCAAGCGGGCACAGTTAATACTACGACTTAGGACCGACCATATACATTCTCAAATAGAGTCTTATGTAAAAATACTATATGTAAATGTAGGGCTTTATATGAACGTTATCCATATCAGTATAATATTAACATATTTTTTTATTAGCTTGCACAAATTCGTTACAAATTCTGCTTCACCTTTTGCGTTACCCCTCGCACACTCGACCCATTTCTACATATTTTGGTATATGTGTTGCACATCCACTTATTATTAATTTTAATCGAGGCTGACAATTGAAATTAATTTCAATAAAAAAATATTAGCATTCGGTTAAACTAGCTTCTAATATTTCGATTAATTGTAAAAACCGGATAAAATTAGTTCTTAATAATTATAGTTATTCAGAGAAAAATTGCATTAACATTTTTTTTATGTAAAGTAGAACTTAATGCTTTATGCTTTGATATAAGAAACTGATGAGTTATTAAAAAAATTTAAATTCATAAATAATTTTTTTTAATATTTCATACAATTTCTTATGTAAAAGAAATAAGAAAAATCTAATACTTTTTTTATATCATTTATTATTAACAAATTATAAATAATTACACTTACTTATGGATACATACGAGTGTCTATATAAAGGATAGATGACCCCTTAAAACAATGAGTAATTAAAAAAATCAAAACACATTAATTTAATTTTTTATTGGGCTATCGTAATATAGAACAAAATTTTGAAAAAAAATACATAACAATTAAATATGGAGTAAAATATATGTAAAAAATGCGAAAGGGTAACTTTATAAATCGTATTAGAAAAAACTAGTATCATCGGTAAATAGCTCTTAAAAAATAAGATATTTGTACATTTATAATTTTGTTATAGGATGCATAGTTTTCGAGAAAAAAAAATAAAAATAAATTTTTGGGGTGAGTTTGACCCTCTAAAACCATGACAGTTGCCGATAAAAAAAACCACTTAGCTCAATTTTTAGTATTCTACTTAAATACCTAAGCTTATTTAAATCGGCGATGGACACCTCGATATATTTGCTTGTTAGTTTGTGTCTAAATTCGTCCCTGTATATGTATATTAAAATGCTATTAAATCTCGTCAATAGGTACAGTAAATTTAACGATCATCTCAAATGTTTGTCGGGAAAATCCAAATCGAAAATTGCAGATAAAATTCTGTCGTACCGATTGGACAATTATAACAAAAAATGAGTGCGTTTTTATATTCATATACCAATTATTAGTGTTAGTTCAAATGTCACCCAGATTTGATTGGTTATTGACTATATAATAGTTTTGTTTGTTTTGGCTGATTATATGATTTTATTGCGCAAAGTAATAGATCAACCATAAATATAGATACCTAATGTTTATACCGAATACACAGGTTGTTTACTTATATACATAAAAAAAAGATGTGGTGTTCTTCTTCAAGCGTATTATAATATAAATATTACGATACCAAATTGTTTATGTAAAAAGCAGTCATTAAGTTACAAGTACATTAATGTACATTATTATACAGCAGTGTGTTACTATATTCACTACTGGTGGTAGCACCAAATATAACTACAACGTCAAATGTATTTAATCAGATATCTTCGACGGTCATATTGACAAACTTTTACATATTAAGTTAATTATCAATTGAATTGTTCATCTTTCGCTTGAATTTTAATTTGTTTTGAAAAAGTTCAAGAGTTGCAATGTGTACCATTCAAGATGGTCAGAAACTGAATAATCGAACAAAGAAACACGTTCAAGTGTATTTAATTACAAATGTATTTATTACATAACTGAATGGCAAATCCGAAAAAACTACTGATGTACGGGGAACATAATATTTTCAAACATATAATTGGTAATTTTTCAATATTTACAACATTCACTTGCAATGCACGCTGTACTAAGAAGCTTTGAGCTTCTGAGTGGCGGATTTAACGTTTAAGAAGCCCGAGGCCCTAAACAATTTCGGGGGCCCATAGCCTTTCCGAGTAGGAAATTTTGATAAAATAGACTACATATTATACTAAAAAAATTACAAATGTTTTTAAAATTTGCTCCCGTGAATTTCAAGTTATAAGTGAACAGACAAACAGACATACATTATATAAATAGTTGATTACTTTGCGATGACTAAGTACAAAGATAAAAACGTGC